>OU342740.1:36685563-37285563 GCA_910589775.1 Avena eriantha
TTGGAAAGAACACACATGCAATGACTCTAGTGGTTGATCCATGTGTGGTTTGTGTGCAATATAACACATATGCAATGACTCTAGTGGTTGATACATGTGTGTTTTGTTAAATAACACACATGCAATGACTCTAGTGGTTCATCCATTGCGTGGTTTGTGGAAATAACACACATGCAATGGACTCTAGTGGGTCCACATGTGGTTTGTGGACAGAACACACACATGCAATGACACTGGTTGATCCTAAAGTCGTTTGTGGAAAAGAATACCAGCACACATGCAATGAGTCTAGTGGATCCAGTGTGGTTTGTGGAAAAGAAACACACACATGCAATGAGACTCTAGTGCTGGTTTGTCAGTTCTAGTATAAGAAACAAACATACAAGGACTCTAGTGGGTTGTATCCATGTGGTGGTTTGTGTGAAAGAACACACATGCAATGACTTCTGGTTGATCCATATGTGGTTTCTGGAAAGAACACATATGCAACATGACCACTGGTGGATCCATGTGCGGTTTTGTGGAAATAACACACATAGCATGACTCTAGTGGTTGGCTCCATGTTGTGGTTTGTGGAAATAACACCCATGCCAATGACTGTAATGGATCCATAAGTGGGACCCCCCCGCGTTCTTTGTGGAAAGAACAACACATGCAAATGACCACTGGTGGATCCATATTGGTTTTAGTATAGAACACACATGCAATGACTCTAGTGGTTGATCCATGTTTGTTTGGGTTTTTTAGGTATAAGAACAAACATCTTCCTCTCTCTCTCTCGTAGAAGCCCACCTGTGCCCACTCTGCTGTCTACGCCTCCTGATTGGTTGTCACAGCGGTCACGCGGATCGGCGCACCAACCGTTGATCCTGTGTGATCCAACGAGGCTCGTTGCAACACGCTCGTGCCCTTCAGAGGACACGCGCGAGACAGCACGGACCGTCTCCCTCAACGAGACTTCTGACAAAGAAGGAACACCGATGCCGTCCATGGAAAAGTGGTCGAGTGGTCATGTCATGTTTAATCTAGTCTGCAAGGCTACAAGTCTACTACACGGCAACTGGTCATCCACGGACCACCGGCTATACCATTTTTACTACACAGCGCGCCTGCACTCTCACTTCCGTCAGGCCCCCACCACACGAACCTTCCACGCGGCAGCCGCAGCCAGAAGAGCTGTCAACCGGGGCCCTCAAGGAGGCCTAAACGTCCCCGCATTAAAAAACCCAGCCTATCGGTTCCTCCATTCGCACTCATCCACTACTCTCTCTTCCCTATCCAGCAAAACACCACAATCTTGAACGTACTTGCACGAACCTTCTCCATGAAACCAATGTGGGGGGGTGTGTGTCCGGGCATCGCCGCCGGGGTGGTGCTTCACGCGGCAGATCTGGAGGAGCATCACGCAGCACAGGACGAGGAGGACGTGCAGTTCAACCCCTTGGGGGACCATGTGCACGTCGGTGCTGACGACTTCGGAGGCGCCGATGAGGGCGTGGAGTTCGACGAGCACGCTTCGCTCGTGTACCCGAAGGTACATCTATTTCTACATGTTTCATATTTTCTGCTCGAGCTTAATCTATCCAGGCGTCATAAAAAATCTAGTCCTAATGATTAGATGCAACGTACGAACTGGTACATGGAGAGATCTAGTCTGTTCTGAATGAATCCATATTATTTATTAATAAGTTACCAAGAACACAAACCACATTAATTTAGGAGCGAGCTGGAGAGACGGCCTTAATGAACTGTTGAAGCTGTATAGACATGTTATTGCATCGAAAGTAACTTGGAATGGGTGAAGGAATATATATTTATTATTTTGCTCATTTCGGTTTGCATTCCATACATTACAGGTGTATTCAAGTGAGATGGACCCTGTCGAGGATACCAGGGACAACAAGAGCCGCCATGTCATGAAGAAGCTCAAGAGCGGGATAATCCCTTTCTGCACTCGACTTGGGGAGCTCAGGTGCCCTTTCTGTAAGAAAGGAGTCAACCCGAGGATTGCATGCGGTTGGCATCGGTAAAAGCCCGGCTAGTAAACACAAGTTGGCGACCAAGGCTAAGCACGCTGCTTATGGCAAGTTCCTGAGGGAGTATGTCAAGAACGGCCTAGTGTCCCCTTACTTAGGAATCAGCAACTCCTAGCCGACCAACCCCGTCACTGTGTTGGCCCGGCCACTAATAATATTTAGTTCTCTTACCGTATCTAGACCCTTAAACTATGTGGATTTCTATTTTCGTACCCTTCAAAATATATTCAAGTTCATCTGTTTATGTTGTTAAAGTTCCGGTGGCATACTCGTTATTTTGCATGGATAGAGGGGTGCCCCCAACAGATATAAGGGTTATCCCGTCCGCTAGATCACAGACGATCAACGGTTGGTGGGCAAAACTGAGTACAACTAAATCGCCATGGTTAGACACGAGGGAAAAAACGTGAGTCACGGTACGCGTGTGCGGTGCACGGGGCGGTAGCGGACACGTGTGGCCGTGCACGGTGCATTAGCCTACGCGGTGCACGGTAGTGCAACGAAACTGCCGCTTCCCTTCTCCTTTAATAGAGGCCTCCCCACTCCCACTCATCACGCACTCGCTCACTCAATCCGTTTCCACTGTCCCATCACCTTCTGCAAACGCCCAACAAAACCCCAACCACGCCGGTGATGGAGAAGATCGGCGCGGTGGCCATCGGCGCCTCCAAGGCAGCCGGCGAGGAGCCCCCGTCCCTCCCGCATCCATCAGTAGCCTCCGGCGAGGAGGCCCCCGCCGGTCTCGGACAGATCCCGCTCAGGCTGGGACCCCTACGAGGAGGTTGTCTACATAAGGCCGGAGAACCCCTACGACACCAGCATCGCCGACCCGTGGTCTGAGGTAACCAGGGTTTTCTCCCCTTCCCTTGTTCTTCCCCCGTTCCCATTCGTTGGATGCTAGATCGTATGTTATTAGGGCTCGGCTGTTTGTATTTTTTACAGTAGCTAATCCTATTATGTTAGATCTCGATTTTCGATGAATCCCCCTATTTGTAGTTGGGATCAGTATTCGATTTGGTTTGAGATTTGGGGAATAATTGGGAGATATCATTCGGTTAATTTATGCAAAAAATCAATCCCTATAATCAAAGTATCTAAATCATGTCCTTATTTCACTCTTCTAGTTTTTTTCCAACAGGAGGATAGCAGCGACCTCCGCAGCGACGACGAGTCGCAGGACACCAAGACTCGTCATGTGGTGAGGAGGCTAAAGTCCGGTCAGTACAACAACTTCTTCGCCGGCGACGTGTACAGGTGCCCCTTCTGCCCCACCAGGATGCTCCGCGGCATGGACTTCAACTCCCTCGTGAAGCATGCCGAGGACGTGAGGACCTGCGGCGAGTCCGTGAACGTCCACGGCTTCAGGGACCAAGCACCAGGCGCTCGGTCTTCACCTCTGCAACCTCCAGAAGGTGGCTATCGAGGAGGGTCGCATGCCCCCGATAAGACCCAAGGTGCCCAAGGTCAAGGGGCTGGGCAGCAAGAAGTGGAGGAGGTGCCAGAGGGAGGAGGCGGATGCCCTCCTGGCAGAGGCCACGAGGGGCCACTGATCAGCTGTTGCTGCTGCTGCTGCTGTAAAGCAGCTTCTTTTGTCTTGTCTGTGTTGAAGCAGTCCGTTGCTGCTGAGCAGCCTAATTGTTGAACCTCATTAAGTACCGTACTATATAACCTATATTAGCTGCTTTATCTACATCTACTCTGTTTACTGAATTTATTTATGGTGCTGGTTTGTTTTGCTGCTCTAGATTTGCTACCAGATTGGGGTAAAACGATCACAAAAGGAACAATGAATGAAGAGAGAAGCTGCTCTAGATTCCCTACCTTTTTGGCAAAAAACACAACTGTTAGAGAGAGAGGGGAAAAGGCGCTCTTTAAAAAGGCCACTTTAGGCGTCATGGCGCACGTAACGGCCAATCCTTTGACCAGACGGCACCCCCCTCCGAGCACATGTGAGGGCTTTGGAATATCGGGAGGGAAAAAGTGAGGACAAACGAGACACAATATTGCTATAGCTAAATCTGACAAAAAGCTAAATTTGGCTTTACCATGCAATTTGTCTAGAGCTCCACAATGTAGCTATTCTAAATCCCTAAACTATGTGGTGCGTTGAAACCTAATGATTTTCCACCGACACGTGTGTTGCAAAGTTGCTTGATCGTGCATGCTTACACAAGTGGCCTACAGAGAAACTTATAGAAGCATGGGCAAACGAGCTTCATTTTGGCAAATTCGGGACAAGCTTTGCACAATCTGCAGGCCTGATCGGCTGGGCGGCTGCTCCGGGGTGCAGGGATGCTAGGTCCATGTCTATGCTTACACTTCTTAAACTTGTTATGAATTAATAATAACTATACACTTC
This sequence comes from Avena eriantha, assembly GCA_910589775.1. Taxonomy (NCBI): domain Eukaryota; kingdom Viridiplantae; phylum Streptophyta; class Magnoliopsida; order Poales; family Poaceae; genus Avena; species Avena eriantha. Next base: position 36,689,960 of record OU342740.1, read on the forward strand.
CTTCTGTCCTGTCACGTTACGTCGTGTCAGCACCGCACACCCGCTGTAGATCGGCAACGGGACGATGGTCTACGTGATCGGTCTCTAGCACGCCAAAGCCACGTCGCACACCCGTCCCATTGCCTACCGGGACGGACGCCGAATTTAATCGCTAGGATTGGAAACCATCGGTGCTCGCCCGGTCAAACTTGCTTCTGCATGGGTATGACCGGAATATTGGTAAACGGAATTTAAGCATCGCCTTCTATCTCCTTAGCACATCACTGTGCAAAAATCCCCAACTCATTCCTTCCGCCGGCGCCGCCACCGCAAGAACCATCGACGCTACCGCAGGCACCACCTCCACCTGGCCATACCACCGCAACAGATCACTCCACCTCCACGCCCAGTCCCAACCACCGCTACCGAAACTAGGCCACCACCGCCGCATTAGCTGCTGCCATGGACGCAGAGTATGGCGTGTTCGGCGACGGGAGTGACTACACCGACGAGTACACCATCACCGCCCATGGCACCACTAAGCTGACGGTCGTCCACACAAATGCGTCAACGGAGGTGGCCAAGGTCATCGCAATGTACGAGTGGTGGCTACAAGATCCGATGGACCGGTACAAGATCGTCAGCCTTGACCTCGAGTATACCAGAGATAGGAAGAGGACGACGCTTTTGCAGCTGTCCATGCGCAACCACTGCCTACTATATCACGTATGTAGGACCAAATATGTATGCCCGGAGCTTCGCGAGTTCCTACATAGGAGGGAGATCTACTTCGCCAGCGTCGACATCAAGAACGACACTCCGAAGCTAGAACGGGATCTCCTTGTTCATGTCGTCAATCACGTCGATCTCCAACGTTTGTGGAGGTACCCGGATGGCGGTACGGGGAAAGCCGGCATGGCTAGACTCGCTTCCGACATCATCGACTGCGAGTACGCCAGCATGAAAATCGAGTTCCCGAAGCACCTGCACGAGCGATGGGAGTGGAGGCACCTGGATTACGATGCGATCAAGTACGTAGCCAGGGACGCGTATGTCTGCTACGAGATGCTCAACAGGATCTGGCAGGTGGGTGAGTGTGTTGTTACCACTACTAGTTTTGCATTTCGTTCCTAGTTTTATCTCGCCTGTATTTTATCTCGCCTGTATTTTCTAAGCATTCTGTGTGTAAGAACCAAGCTCGTATGATCCCTGTGCTATTAGCTACTTAACCTGTATGAATTACATTCCCCCTTTTGTATGCTCAACATTCATTCTTACAAATTCTGTCTGTGCCATTTGCATGCGGCAGAATCTAGGACTGACATGCATAAGGTGTGATATAGTCCTAAGTCATAACCAAACCCAGATTATAGAGAAGGATACAGTCATAAACCAGATTATAGTTTGACAAAGGTAATACACAGCAGTTCGTAATTTCTCACATAGTGTACTTATGAAATAACATGTTTTCATAAACACAACAATCATGCACTAATAGTCTACATCCCAGCCTATTGGAGAAGGCAACCGATCCCATGATGCCTTCGGTCGCTTGCCCCGGTTTGTAGATTCATCTACGATCCGGCATCTGGGACAAACAACCTGCCTTGGTGGTGGTTCAATGATGCGATGCCTGGAACGAGATTTTACAATCTGGCGGTACAGCTCGTGGCTAACATACCCGTCAATTGCAGCGTACTTCAGATTAGGTTCAGAAAGTGGATTATCCTCCCAGTAATCGTGCCCTAAACGCCTCCACGAACATCTCGGCAATCTGTCCTTCATGTCAGCGTACCACGGGTCTATGAGTTCGGAGGCAAGAGCGGCCATCCCGGTCTTTCCGCCCTTCGTCCCTGGGATCCAGCAAATTTCCTGGATGTCCACTCTACACTCCTTTGGGATTCTAATGTTGATAGTCGGGCTTTCAAGCAGTTTACTGTCATTTGGGATGTCAACACTGGTAAATGTTATGTGTTGGTTCATGATAAAGTCATGAAACAGATCCCTAATGCTTTCGCCCCACCTGCATGAAAATGAATTCATACAAATAAATATAGCAATAACTTTTGCAAACAGACGATTCAGGAACAAAAAGACAGCAAAGTCTACCAGATCCCGTCAGCCCCCTTCTCGCAAAAAGGCTGGTATACGAGGACGTGCCCCTTCATCGAGAGTTGCACCACGGCGATCCTACGGCAATCGCGGCTGTACTCGAGGTCGAGACCTACGAACCTGTTTTCTTCGAACTGCAGCCAACTCGTGAAATTATTCAGAGTGTTCCTCACCGTCCGAGGGTCGGTGGTGTAGACGACATCGATCTTCTTCCCGCCATGTACTTCGATGTCGAAGTGCGCAGTTTCTTGCCTGCCGTCGTTTCGGACGTCCAGAGCGTCCATGACTACATGCAAGAGGGAAAGGATACGGAGGAAAAGGGTGATGCGGTGGTGGAGGAAATGGATGAGGCCGTGGAGGAGAAAGACAATGAGGCCGTGGAGGAGGAAATGAGATGGAGAAGTGAAAGATTGGAACCGCCCTTACCAATATCTGGAATGGGGCACGACCGTTTGTAGTAGGGTGAAGGTGGTGCAAAACAACGGTTTTACACGTCGACGCTAGCACTTCCTAAAATTTGTTATGTGCCACTTGCATGCAGTGGAATCAATTCAAATGTAGGCACGTTTACGCGTGCCAACCTTCACTCACTGACAGGCGGGCTGCACATTTCCCTTTTACGATTTATTTTTTCACTTCCTCTAGACGGTTCCGGTGCCCGCCCTCAATAATTACGCCCCCCCTTCTTTTCTTCCACGCGGACGAGAACCGGCGGCGGCGGCGGTTCCTTGAAGATTCGCTCCCCACTCGAACAACTGCCCCCATCCCTGATTCCACCCCCTCTCGAATCCATCCGCCTACTTATCACAACGCCTCCATTAATCTACCGGATTCCAGAATCCATTTGCCGCTAGGAGTAGAGCTTGGGGTAGCAGCAGGCTGAAGCGAAAGGCATGCGACGATGACGCGGATGGCCAGGGCGACCGCTACCGCGAGGATTGGGGATGGCCGAACCTCAGCGCCGCGAACGTGCACAGGATCGCCTCGGAGTTGGACATCATCTGAGCCGGCTGCCTCGCTCGCTGCATCCCTGGCTACCGCGTGACGATGTGGAACATGGACGAACAACTATTTGGCACGCCAGGCCTTCTTTACCCCGATAACAACAAATGGCCAGACGATCGTGATGGCTACGTAAGTTCCAGTATCTAGCTTATTCGTTCAGTCATATCGTTGATTCATATGTGCTGAACTCTCATCGGAATCCTATGTTCCTTTTGTCGAACGTGTTGTGTGCACGCGTGGTTTGAACAAATCGAACCATTTAAGACTATTCTGTATAGCGGAAGCTCTGCTCGTACCTGATATTCTGGTATTTTCATAGTGACACAGTCTTACTTTAGGTGATAGTTGAGTTGTCAATTTCTATTTTGCAATGGAATGCCTGCTAGGTGATATTCTATTTCCTAAAATAAAAACAAACAGATTAGACGATTTAAGGCTGTTATGCCCGAGTTGTTTAATTATGATCATCGTCAGGAGTTTGTTCTGGGGGGCTCTGCTCCTACTCCATATATTGAGTATCTTCGTAGTGACACAGGCACAATTTAGGCGATATCTAAGGAGACACTCGTATTTAGGCGATATTTTGTGTACTTTAATCTAAAGGTCCAATTGTCAAATTGTATTTACAATGGAATCCATGCTAGGTGATTGTACCAACTGACAACAAACTCTGCAGAATATTCATGCAAAACTGATGTTGTTGGATAAGTGGTCGGAATCCGTAGTGGTGAATATCAAGGAAGAAGAAGAGACGGAAATGAGAGATGACCAGAACTAGGTGGGTGGCAACGGCGAGTGGCTGGTCCTTTTATCCCAGGATGAGAGTACTTGGACTCTAAAAACTTGCTACAGATCGAAGAGACTTGCAGTGCCATCTTTGAAGGGTGTCGGCATTACTGCATTCAACAACGGGTGGTCGCCGCACATTTCTGAATTCGCTTACAGGTTCAACATGGCAGAACTTGAGCTCGTGAAGGTACAGCTCCCACATAGACCACAGGAGGGGCATGGAAGAACTGGGAGTACGACCTCTTAGCGGTGTTCGACAAGGCAATCGCATTCATTAGATGCCCAGAAGACAAGGAATGGACAGTCTTGCGCGACGACTTCCTGCGGCCGGAGAAGTATGTTGACGCCGTCTTCACCTACGGCTACTCTTCGTACAGACCGCAACGCATTTATGCGGTCACTGAACCTAGCGGCGACGTGCGTGTTTGGGAGCTATCCATTTGGGGTGAGTCATGGTGTCATATAGCATGTAAAATCCCATTCAAAATTATGCTTACTGACTGTTAGTAACACGCAGGTACCCACGCAGCCCCGCGCATAATTCCAGCTCTGGTCATCGAAGATGCAGTAGCAGATGCTGAACTTAGGACACAACGCTGGTTCCTGGCACCTCTCGGAGACAACACGGAACAGCATGATGAACTCTTGTGGATTCATATCAGGGGAGCACTAAACAGCGTTGGTGATACAATAGAACATATAGGGACACAACTTTCTTCATACCCATCGCTGCGGTGTCATGTTTTCTCGAGGTCCGCATGCCCATATGAAGACCCAGTAGAGCAAGTCTAGAGCAGAGTCAACAATCTGAAGGGACAATCTTTGTTTCTTGGGATCAACTACCCTTTCTTTGTCGGAGCCCCTAGAGCTGTTGAACCTGTAATTGCTCAGGCAGCCCTGGCCCCTGATGCTGCTACTGCTGCTGCTGGTGGTGGTGGTGGTGGAGCTGATGAAGAACTAGCTCCTGCTGCTCCTGGTGAAGCTGGTGAAATACTTGGTGATGCTGCTGCTGGTGAAGCTGACGAAATACTTGCTAATGCCGCTGCTGGTGAAGCTGACGAAATACTTGCTAAGGCTGTTGCGGGAGTCCAGGAAGAACATGCTGGTGTTGTTGCTGAGGTGCCAGCACTTCCAGTGTTGATAGCAGACTGTGTGTTTGCTGCACACTCACGCGCCTATCATGTTGACACTCCAGATCCGACCTGGAGCCGAATCCACGTTGGGGGGAGGGGGCCTACAATTGGCTCATCAGTGGGGTCATACTATTTGAAGGAGGATGAAAGACGGCCAAACGCAGCATTCTGGTTCGTTCCGACGATACCACCAGCTCCAGGGACCTAGTGCTCATACTGGCAGATCCGATGAACCATTTGTCTTTATCTTTATCATTAGTTACGCTTATGTGTGTAAAGACTAAGCTGTGCTTATTTGTGTAAGATTAAGTTAGGCCTAACTGCGTGATATTCAGTGTAGCCCAGCTTTTATTTCCACGCCCATAACAACAGAATTGCAGCATAGAACATACAAATGTAATGTGCATACCACACATTTTTGCTCAGGATAACAACCACTTCAAGCAAATGATACATCGTGTACGCACTTGAACGCATCACTAGAATGTGCTACCTATTGATGATTGATGACATGGATCTAGCTTTTCTGCGCTTATTTGCATTGAATCGCTCATTGATTTGTTCACATATTTTTTGGCAATGGCTGATGAACTCCACTCTCTTGGTAACTTGCGTCGTCGGCGAGCACTTGTTGATGCAATGCAAAGTACAGAACATGGTCATCATCGTCATTCCATTTAGGTTCTCTATGTTTCGTCATCACGGATCTACTAATTTCAAATAAAAATCTAGTAAACAATATATGTGTACATTGTTAGAGTATGCTACGGCCACGGTAGAGACATGTTTTTCTACAATCACAAGAAGAAAACTTGATGCATTTTCACCTTGTTGGCGTTGTGCTGAACTAGGTGGATGTGGCTTTGGGGTTCGGAGAGGAAGGCGCCGTGGCTGGTGCGGGTGCGACCATGGCGACGGCGAGCTCGGATTCTGGAGGAGACCAACAGGACCGACCATGGTCGGCATGGGTACAGATCTCACCCAAGAATGAATTCCCGTCCCCGCGCCGTGCCAATGGTGCGGTCATGGTGAGGGTGAGCTCTGATTCGGGATGGGGAGGAGAATGGGCCGAGCAGGTTTGTCCAAGTCCTAGCTCCGCGCCATGGCCGCGACCATAGATTGCCGCCCCGGAGGAAGAAGCAGACGCGTAAAGGATGCATGCGCCAACGCTGCAAGCCTACATGGCAGCGACGACGGCAGCGACATAACGGTGAAAGCTGACAGGGGGGACCCAACTTGACGGCCGTTAGCCTGGTTTTTTGTATTGAAACGTAAAGTTGAATTCAGGACGAAAAGGACCCTCTGAGTATTTGGCACGCCAACTATAGTCACCGCGGATGATATCAGGGAACTCGGGTACCGTGTTGCCTGGCCACCCCAACTTTCGGGCCGCAAAATGATATTCTCTGTTACAGGTCCCACTGGGCCTTCATCCCCCATCATCCCTGAAACCTCCATCATGAAGATTGACATTGATCCGTCGATGGATGTCTCTTATAAAGATGCCTGGACATTCCATGACTCGTACGCTCACTTAGCCAACAATCTGAAGGTTATTGCCATTGTAAGTTTCTGAACTTTACTTCTTTTACTTTGTAATATATCCCACTGTAGACCTCGAGCTTTTAGGCGGAAAACCATTGTATTTTGGCTTGAGTGCTCCAGAGAACTAAGTGTAGAACTTGTTAGTGTAGCCCCCGAGTTTCTAGTTTAGAATGATAATTCCGGCTAGATACTCTAAGAGAGAACACTTGTTGACTAAAATCTGATACTGTATCCCCCGAGCATTTAGTTGAAACATGATAGTTCCGACTAGATGCTCTAGAGAAGCTAAAAATGGTGTCTTCTTTACAGAATGAGAATACCCAAAGAATTGTCACCAACGAGAGGTTTACTAACTTGCGGAAGGAACTGGACCTTGAACAGGGTAAAACAGCCTTGCTGAAGCAACAGATCAAAAATAGCCAGAGTCTGTTTCTTTTTAACAGCTCTTTACTTTTCGCATGACTCAAATTTTTTCAACTTCTCATAATTCTCCCCATTTTCCGTCTTATAGAGGCCATTTCCAAAGCCAAGAGCATCATCAAGCAATCCAAGCATATCTAGGAGCTTGATGATGAAAATAAAATTTTGAAGAAGACCTGGCTAAAGCTGTCAAGGGCCATGAGCAGGCGATGAAGGCCATGCAAGAGTCTGCTGACGCTGAGATGTAGTGCTTGAAGGATGAAATTGAACGCCTCAAAGGTCAAAACCAAGCTGCTAAAGAGCAGAATGACTGGAACCTTGAGGTATACAAGAAAGTCCAAGAGGAGCATCACACCTTGGCAGAGATCTACAAGCAAGCAGAGACGATCATCTTTGGTAACCTTCCTCCGAATTTGTCAATTTCTGTAAGATGGATACTTGTATTATTGTACTCACGATCTTTTGTCTCTAACGAAAACACAACCCCCATTGGTATCCAACATGGGTGAAGGTGCTTCGGATCCAAAAGAATGCATGATTCTTGCTGGTAACTTCATCAACACCGCCATCGCCCAAGCCAAGGATATAGCATAGCCCCTGGGCATCAACATCAAGGCGGCAAAATCAGTGGCCAAGTACTTAGAAATCCTGCGTTGACCCCCCGAGAAATTCAAGGACTAGAAAGCCTCTTGCGTCTGGGCTAGTGCAAGAATGAACTTGTCCTTGGTCAAGGCGCACTATGACAACACCGACATTGATCTAGCAACCTCTGGCATGCTAAAGTTTGACAAGGAAGGAAAGGAGATCGATAGAGATGCTATTTGGAACTCCCTCGCTAGCTATGACACCAAGGTTGCCAAGATGGTCAAGGCGGGCATCTACGTGCTTGCCGTGGAGATGGATGAGGATATGGCGTCTTCTGAGTCTAGCCCTGGCCCCTCCGAATTTGATGAACTCTCTAGGCCTAGCTCTCTTGTTGATGATGCAGCCACAAAGCCCCCTTGTAGCAGGGCCATAAAACAATGCTTATATTAAATGTATCTCTACAATGTGTATGCGGAAAAAACGGATGAATTTGTAAGGCGGAAAAAACTTGTACTCAAGTTTCCTGCTACTTATTCGTATCCAGCATGTATATATTTTTTAAGCAAGTGCAAGCTTATCCATTATTCTGGTTCGTATGCTTGACCTTTCATGAGATGGAAGACTCACAGCATAGAACTATGCTCTCAGGTGATGATGCTTAATAGCACCGTCAAGAACCTAAGAGAAAAATCGTCGGCTTTGAGTGTCAAGAAGTCACTACTCCGGAATCCACATAAAAACTTCAAAAAACTTAAGCTAACGCCCGTAGGCGGAATTTTCACAAGTGCAGATGCAAACTTGTGCATAAAGGGTTTATATGATCCAAAAATGAACACTAAAGGAGGTAAAATACTCAGGAAATATGAGTGAACCAAATGCTTTATTTCACCGATCATATAAAAAACTTATTACATAATATAAAATATGCTAAGTGTAAAAGGGACATAGTTGCGCTATGTTCCATGGCCGATCTGTCTCCGGGTAATCATCATCAGAGTCATGTTGCTTGCGCTTGCGATTTTTTGGCCTATCTTTCAACTCGTGGATATCAACGAGGTAATAGAAACCATTGAGCAAAGCTTTGCTTATGATGAACAGTCCTTCCCAAGGCAGGGATAGTTTGTGTGATTTCTCCTGCTTGAGTCTAAGCACCAGATCCCCCTCTTTAAACGAGTGATGCCTAACGTGGCGGCTATGGTAGCCACGTAGATTCTGCTGGTAGATGGCGGATCTCTGGCATGCTAGCACATGCTCTTCCTCAAGTAGGTCCACAGATAGGCATCTGGATTCTTCAGCGTCATCCTCCTTGTAGGCGGCGACTCTTGGTGCATCGTGGAGGATGTCAGATTGTAGGACGGCTTCTGCTCCATAAACCATGAAGAAAGGGGTCAAGCCGGTGGATCTGTTGGGTGTTGTTCTTAAACTCCACAATGCTGAATCCCATGAAGAAAGGGGTCAATAAGACCACCAACTTTAAGAAGCCAGGGAAAAAGGGCAAGGGCGAGAAGCCTAAGAAGGATGTCAAACCTGTTGCCAACACCTCTAAGCTGCTAGGCCATGTCCTAGGTCCGGCATCGTGTGCTACTACTTCAAAGGGGATGGGCACTGGAAGCGCAACTTCCCCAAGTACCTTGAGGAAAAGAAAGTCGGCAAGATAGCCGCCAAAGACAAAGGTATATTTGATATACATGTTATAGATGTATTCCTTACTAGTGACAGGAGTAACACTTGGGTATTTGATACCGGTTCTGTTGCTCACATTTGTACCTCTCAGGAAGAGCTACGTAGTAAGAGGCGCCTAGGGAAAGGACGAGGTGACGATGCGCGTCGGCAACAGCACAAAGGTCAATGTGGTGGCTATTGGCACTTTACCTCTACGTCTGCCGTCAGGATTGATTTTGGTTTTGAATAAATGCTACTATGTACCCGCATTAAGTATGAATATTGTGAGTGGATCTTGCTTGTTGCAAGATCATTATTCGTTTAAATCCGGAACAAATGGTTGTTCTATTTATATGAATGATGTTTTCTATGTTCATGTGCCTGTGTGTAATGGTTTATTCTTACTGGATCTTGATTCCAATACTCACATTCATAATATTGATGTTAAATGTTGTAAGCATAATGATGATAATTCCATGTATATGTGGCATTTCCGTCTTGGTCACATTGGCGTAAAGCGCATGAAGAAACTTCATTATGATGGACTCCTTGAATAATTGGATTTAGAATCCCTTGATACATGCGAGCCTTGCCTCATGGGAAAGCTGACTACGACACCCTTCTCCAGCACAATGGAGAGGGTTGCGGACTTACTAGTAATCATACATACATATGTGTGTGGACCAATGAGCATCTCAATGCGCAATGGTTATCGTTATTTTGTTACCTTTACTGACGATTTGAGTAGATATGGATATATATACTTAATGAAGCACAAATCTGATACCTTTGAAAAGTTCAAGGAATTTCAAAAAGAAGTAGAGGACCAACTTAACAAGAAAATCAAGCATCTACGATCCGATCATGGAGGCGAGTATTTGAGTTATGAGTTTGGCATACACTTGAAGGACGGTGGTATCATACCGCAGCTTATGCCAGCCAGGACACCTCAGCATAACGATGTGCCGGAACGGCGTAACCGTACTCTATTAGATAGTGTGTGGTCCATGATGTCTTTGACTGATTTGTCCGTATCATTTTGGGGATATGCATTAGAAACCACCACTTTTATTTTAAACTGAGCACCGTCTAAATCCGTGGAGACAACCCCATATGAGATATGAAGTGGCAAGAAGCCAAAGTTGTCATTTCTGAAAGATTGGGGATGTGAGGCTTACATCAAGAAACTGCAGCCTGACAAACTCGAACCCAAGGTGGAAAAGTGTATATTTGTATGATACCCAAGGGAAACCGTTGGGTATACCTTCTACAACCAGCCCAAAGGAAAAATGTTTGTCGCGAAGAACAACACATTTCTTTAGAAAGAGTTTCTCGCTAAAGGATATAGTGGAAGGAAGATTGAGCTAGATCAGGTTGTTGATTCTTCTCTCCAAATACCAAGTAGCGCAACGGAAGATGTTCCGGAACCGCCCTCCAACATGGAGCAAGAATCGAATGATAATGATCGAAACAACCACATCGAAACAAAAAGATATAATTGCAGAATCTAAAGGAAATAACTTCGAGCACTCACACACCAGCAACAATACTAGAAGATAGCTTAGTAGCCAGAAGATGTGAGTACCTTTTACCTTAACTCCCCGGCAACGGCGCCAAAAATAGCTTGATGTCTATGCACGCTTCTATTCTTGTAGACAGTGTTGGGCCTCCAAGTGCAGAGGTTTGTAGAACAGCATCAAGTTTCCCTTAAGTGGATTACCCAAGGTTTATCGAACTCAGGGAGGAAGTGGTCAAAGGTACCCCTCTCAAGCAACCCTACAATCAAGATACAAGAAGTCTCTTGTGTCTCCCAACACACCCAATACACTTGTCAGGTGTATAGGTGCACTAGTTCGGCGAAGAGATAGTGAAATACAAGTAATATGGATGATTATAAGTGGTAATTGCAATCTGAAATAAGACTAGCAGCAAGCAAACATGTAACAAAACTGATTGTAAATGGTGTTTCAATGCTTACAACGAAGGCCTAGGGATCATACTTTCACTAGTGGACACTCTCATATAAATATCTTCTCTTCATGATGCTACCCTGAACTACTCTCCGGTTGGACGATGTAGGGCTATAATAGCACACCTTAAAGTTCACATTCCCTATCTAGATAACCCCTCACTATCACCTTGAGCGCTAGATAGTTCCAAAAAACACCACAATCTCATAGAGACATCCAACTCAAATTATACTCATGATAAGTATTTATGTAACCTTAGCCAAAGTGCCACACGGTGTGCACACTGTCAACTTCACACACGTGGGGATAAGCAGAGATTAATTAAAGCAATTGAGTAGCAGAAGAGATCTATAGATTACAAAGCGCACGATCTCATAAGATCACACATACAAATAGAGATGAACACATAGCTACCAGTAGAGCCCTTATCCTCGATAGAGAACTACTCCCTTCTCATCATGGGATTCAGCAACGGCGATGGAGATGGCGGTGGAGTCGGTGGAGATGGCTTCGGGGGCACTTCCCTGTCCCGGCAGGGTGCCGGAACAGAGACTTATGTCCCCCAAATCTCCTCTTCAGTGGCGGCAGTTCTGCGGAACTTTTCGTGGAATTCTGATCGGGTACTTAGGGTTTTCGTCCCGGGAGGCTTTTATAGGCGGAAGGGCAAGGTCAGTGGGCGCTCGAGGGGCCCACACCACCCCCTGGCGTGGTCTGGGCTGGCCCGCGCCACCAGGTGGTGTGGCCACCTCATGGCCCCTCTCTGTCTCGTCTCCTGGCTCCGTGAGTCTTCCAGTAAAATATTGACTTTGGCTTTTGTCCGGTCCGAGAATATTTCTTTTCCAGCTTTTCTGAAACCAAAAATAGCAGAAAATAGGCAACTGGCACTGTGGCATATTGTTAGTAGGTTAGTTCCAAAAAATGTGTAAAAATACTCCAAAGTGTGGACAAAACCTAAGAAAGTAGATATAAAACAAGCATGGAACAACAAAAATTATAGATACATTTTCAACGTATCAACATCCTCAAGCTTAACTCCTGCTCGTCCTCGAGTAGGTAAGTGATAAAAAGAATAATTTTTGAGGTGACATGCACCATCACAATCTTGATCAAGGTATTTGTAAAACATTGATAACTAAGATCATAGTACTCTAACATAGACATGAAAGATATAGTTCTAACAATAAGACATAGCAACTATGTTGTAACATGAAAAGGTACAAACAAAAGATTCATGAATAACAATGCTTTGAAATATGTTTGTTTGTTTCACATATAGAAAACATAATGAAAATGGTATTCAGCTTGTCCCTCATAGTGTAGCAAAACATAAATGCATAGGACACCTTCAAAGTTCATAAGGGTGACTAGATACAAATAGTTTAAGAACAAGCAATATCAAAGTTATGAATCAATCAACAAGTTTTGGGACAATGCACATTAAACTAAGAATGGCCACTATGCTCTCTCAATAGGTGCATAAAGATAGAAAGATGGAGAGTCAACATAAAAAGTAAAAGAAAGGCCCTTCATAGAAGGAAGCAGGGATTCAAGTCTCATAAAGAGCTTCCAAAAATTATGGTACTTATTAGCTTTCAGCTCTCATTGCCCCTATCATAAGCATCTTTAGGTGATTAAGGTTAAAGTGAACAAATATGAGGATATGCTTAACAAGTTATAAGCTGAAAATCTCATGCCCCTTACTTACGAGTACCGTTCCTCATGCTACTCAACTTTAGTCATAGGTAAGTTCTTGTCATTGTAAGTACATGTGTATCATAAAGAACCGCCAATGGGGGAAGCTTCCCCATATCAAAATGACAAGGCAAGCAGACAATGACCATCTCAGTGATCCTTTTATTTCCTATTTGCATAGGGTTTTTTTCTTTTTTTTCTTTCCTATTTGCATAGGTTTTTTTATATTATTGAGGATGCTTCATAGATTGCTCACTATGGTTATGTTGCAGGTTTCCACCATGATTAGGCATGGCTTAGACCAGCCACCCATGCGTTTCTCTAACACATATACGAACTCCATGAGCCTTACAAGCTCCCCTTTCATTTCACACCGCCGAGATTGATGACCCACAAGTATAGGGGGTGTATCGTAGTATTTTCGAGGGAAGTGAAAACCAAATTATTGATTCGACACAAGGGGAGCCAAAGAATATTTATAAGCCTTAACAACTGAGTTGTCAATTCAGTTGCACCTGGAAACAATCTTGCTCACAGCAGTTTATCAGTAGCAACAGTTTTGTAGTAGGAATAGTAAAGTAACAACAGTAGTAAAGTAAAGACAGCAGTAACAATAGTAGTAAACAGTGGGATACGAGTGCGGTAGGCATAGGGATGGATGGACGGGCGTTGCATGGACAAGACAATTCATATAGCAATCAGAACATAGGGCAATTGCAGATAAATAAGATAAAGCATCCAAGTACTAGATAATCCTAGGCATGTGTTCCATATATAGTCATACGTGCTCGCAATGAGAACTTGCACAACATCTTTTGTCCTGCCAGCCCGTTTCCAGCGGGGCCTCAAGGGAACTACTAGCAATTAAGGTGCTCCTTTTAATAGAGCACCGGAGCAAAGCATTAACACTCCGTGAACACATGTGATCCTCACATAAAAGCCATTCCCTCTGGTTATCCCGATTTCTGTCACTTCGAGGCCTTTGGTTCCGGACAACAATGTGTGTATACAACTTGCAGATAAGACCATAAACAATACTATTATAATGAATCAATAACATGTTCAGATCTGAAATCATGGCACTCGGGCCCTAGTGACAAGCATTAAGCATAACAAGTCACAACAAAGTCATAAAGCACTAATAGAAGATACTAGGCACCATGCCCTAACAATCTGATGCCATTACATGAACAATCTCATCCAATCCCTACCATCCCCATAGCCTATAGCGGGGGATTACTCACTCATAGATGGGGGAAACATGGATGGTCGATGGAGAAGCGATGGTGATGATGATGGCGATGATCTCCTCCAATTCCTCGTCCCGGTAGGGTGCTAGAACGGAGTTTCTGGTCCTATTTCGTGGAATCTGGTGGTGGCGGCAGAGAGGAACTCCTTCTGGAAAAACGTCGACCCCCCCCCTGAGTTTTTAGGTCAGAAGGCAACTTATAGGCGAAGAGGGAGACTGAGGGGGTGACGGAGGGGCCCACACCATGCCCTAGCGCGGCCTGGGGGGGACCCGCGCCTAGGGCTGTGTGGCCAGGCCCTGGCCCTCCTCCGTCTCATATTCTGGATCCATGAGTCTTCCGGTAAAATAGGAACTTTGGCTTTTGTCCCGTCCAATTCCGAGAATATTCATTTTCTGACTTTCCTGGAACCAAAAACAACAGAAAACAGGCAACTGGCAATGTGGCTCTTGTTAATAGGTTAGTCCAATAAATCATATGAAAAGTACTCCAAAGTGTGGACAAAACATAAGAAAGTAGATAAAACCAAGCATGGAACATCAAAAATTATAGATACATTTGCAATGTATCAACATCCCCAAGCTTAACTCATGCTCGTCCTCGAGTAGGTAAGTGATAAAAAGAAAGAATAATTTTTGAGGTGACATGCACCATCAAAGACTTGATCAAAGTATTTGTAAAACATTCAAAGCTGGGATCATAGTACTTCAATCATAACATGAAAGACAAAGTTCTAGCAATAAGACAAAGAAACTATGATGCAACATGAAAAGGCACAAACAAAAGATTCATGAATAACAATGCTTTGCAAGACGTTTGCTTGTTTCACATAAAGAAAACATAGCATAATAGTATTCAGCTTGTCCCTCATATAGTAGCAAATATAAATGCATAGGACACCTTCAAAGTTCATAAGAGTGACTAGATACAAATAGTTTAAAACAAGCAATATCAAGTTATGCATCAATCAACTAGTGTTGGGACAATGCACATAGAACTAAGAATGGCCACTATGCTCTCAAAGTAGGTGCATAAATATAGAAGGTGGAGACTCAATATATAAGTGGAAGAAAGGCCTTCATAGAAGGAAGTAGAGATTCAAGTCTCATAAAGAGCTTCCAAAAATTATGGTACTTATAGCTTTCAGCTCTCATTGCCCCTATCATAAGCATCTTGAAGTGATTAAGGTTAAAGTGAATAAACTATGGTGTACATGCTTGATGAAGTATAAGTTAGAAATCTCATGTCCCTTGTATACGAGGGCCGCTCCTCATGCTACTAGAGTTTAGTCACCGGTAAGTTCTTGTCATCGTAAGTACATGTGTATCATAGAGAACTGCCAACGGGGTACCCCTTGCCCGATGATACGGAAGCATCCCCATATCAAAATGACAAGGTAAGCAGACAATGAGCATCTCAGCAATCTTCTTATTTACCATGGGAATATGGTGCTTTTTTCTCTCTTTCCTCTTTTCATAATATTTTTTTTCTCTTTTTTCTCAATATAGGACTCTTTTTTATAAGAAGAATGCTTCATAGATAGCTCATTATGGTTACGCTGCAGGTTTCCACCATGTCAGCATGGATTAGACCAGCGGCCCAGGCGTTTCTCTAACACATATACATAACTCCATGGACTTACAAGCTCCCCCTTCATTTCACACCGACGACATCCATATACAAAAGAGCATGATATCAACTAGGTACAAGGTACCCGTGCAATGTTGAAAGCGTTCCCCATGACAGCATGGTTCTGCTAATCCCCAACAAATAAGTGCAAGCATATACAACATAGACGACACAATGGTTCAAGTTTATTAAGGGCAAGAAATGTAAAGTGTGCCATCAAGTTCGTGAGAGCTTTAATCACTAGTTTTCTCATAACAAGTTTAATTTGGAAGGTAAACAAAAGCATGAATATACTTGGAATAGCGTAAGCTAGTAGGTAGGTATGGTGGACTCTTTGGAATAACTTGGTTTAGGGAGTTGGATGCATGAGTGGAACTCATATGCAGAGGCTAGCAAAAGACTGGGAGCGACAAAATAAGAGAGCAATAATGGCCATAATCATGCAGAGCGACAAAACATCATTGATCAAATCATAAAGTGAAACTACAATTTGAAAACTAAAGGATCATAAAGGCTATGGTGACTTGAGATAGTCATAACATGGTGTGAGCATGCGCCAGGTAAACCCAAATAAAGCATCAAAGGAGAATACCACTATACTATGCTTTAATATGCTAAAACAACGCATGATTCATCCAAGGCACATTAAGCAATCTCAAATGTTTATAACAAGTCATGCTACAACAAAGAATACTAAGCATAAAGCCAAAAAAAATATCAAGCATGGCATGACAAAGCATAGGCCACAGTCAAAAACAAGCTATTTTTACCACATAAGCATGAACTTTCCTACTCTTTTCCTGACCAAACCAAACTATTTGCAAACCAATGTATGAAAGAGGGGGTCCAACCAATTTATTCAGCAAACTAGGAAAACCAAAACAAACGAAAAACCAAAGTGAAAACGAAGAAGAAGACGCTCCAAGAACAACACAACTGTGCATGAAACAATAAAAATGAAGCGTTTGGAAGAAACCTGGGATTTTTATTGATGAAGAAGGGGATGCCTTGGGCATCCCCAAGCTTTGACGCTTGTACTTCTTGGATATTTCTTGGGGTGACACGTGTCGCATCCCCAAGCTTGAGCTTTAGTCCATCCTTCATCTCATTACTCATTCCTTCCATACACCTAATAAAATTTCTTCATACAAAACTTCACACAATCTTTATTGGCAACATTAGTGCACTCAAGATAATAAGTCTTTGGGTTCAGTTCCAACACCAATAAAACTTCCATTAAAACACAAGCTACTGTAGCACTTCCCTCAAAAAGCTCAATTCCCCAAAAGAACTCAAAAACGAACCAACAATAAGCAAATGCAAATAAAGGCAGAAATTTGTCAAAACAGACCAACAGGTAAAGACGAATTTTTTCGAAGACCTTCTGTTGCTCAAATCGAAAAGTATTGAACTAACGAAAGTTAGATAACAACCTGGGGCAGAAACACAAAAATTTACGCCTCGAAAAGAAGTTCAGAGATTTTACACGAGTGTTTACGGTGAAGCACAGAAATCTATTTCAGGACATCAACTTTCCCAACCATTACTTCTCTCTCATTAGAGGTTACTCTTGGCACAAAAAGCAAATAAAAAGGATAAGGAGCGGTTATTACTGAAGTAATAATTTCCAAGACTCATCTAAAACTTTTGGGTTATCTCCCAATAAGTACTTTTCTTTAACGCCTTTAAGTTAGGCATAAGCAAAAACTAAAATGGATAGAATAGAAGTAAGCGGAGATAATCATGGTGAAAACATTGTTTTGTTCAATGAAATCCTTTTGTTAACAAGGTTGATCAGGTCTTGCTACCAAAACAATTTCATATGAGACAAAACATTGTATTCCACTAATGATTATGTTACCTCAACCTTGATAGCAATGGTCCCAATCATAATAGTTTCAAATTTTTCTCTTGGTATGGGACAATATATTTCTCCAACTTGAATGCCCTCAACATGTTCAATTGAATTCAAACCATAAGTTCTTTCAATCTTCTTGGGGAAATAGACAGTATGTTCCTTGTCATTAACATTGAAAGTTACCTTTCCTTGATTACAATTAATAACAGATCCTGCAGTATTAAGAAAAGGTCTCCCAAGAATAATAGAAATATTATCATCTTCGGGCATTTCAAGCACAACAAAATCAGTTAATATCAAGCAATTATGAGCCACTTGAAAAGGTACATTCTCACATATACCAACAGGAATAGTGGTAGATTTATCAGCCATTTGCAAAGATATATCAGTTGGTATTAATTTTTCTAGTTGAAGCCTCTAATAGAGAGAGAAAGGCATAACACTAACTCCAGCTCCCAAACCACACAAAGCAGTTCTAACATAACTATTCTTAATAGAGCAAGGGATAGTTGGAATCCCTGGGTCTCCAAGTTTCTTTGGAACCTTACCATTAAAGGAATAATTAGCAAGCAAAGTAGAAATTTCTTCATTAGGGATCTTCCTTTTATTCGAGACAATATCCTTCATATACTTTGAGTAAGGAGGCAATTTAAAGGAATTTGCAGGAATAAAGGTTTCATCCACTCACAAAACTTATTATAGTGTTCATCTTCCTTTGACTTGTGTTTCTTATCAGGGAAAGGCATAGGTTTTTGGACCCAAGGTTCTCTTTCACTACCATGTTTCTTAGCAATAAAATCTTCTTTAGTGTATTTAGTATTCTTAGTGTGGTTTTCAGGTTCTTCTTCAACTTTTTCTTTGTTAGGAACTTCATTTTCTTCATTACCACTTTCAGTTTCAGCATCAGAGATAGATATACTATTAGGATCTATAGCAGGTTCAGAGGGTTCTACAACAGTTTTACGTTTCTTTTTTCCTTTTCTTACGAGTAGAGCCACTATTTTCAGCTTGTTGAGAATCATGCTCAATTCTTTTGGGATGCCCCAGAGGATCCTGGGTAGCAGCACCACTTCTAGTTCTAATTTCATAAGCATGTTTTTTCTTTAGCAGCATTAACTAGCAAGTCTTTTTGCACTTTAACGAGTTGATCTATTTGAGTTTGAACCATTTGAAAGTGTTTAACAATCATTTTAACATCATTAGAGGTTCTTTCCACAATATCTTTCAACTCAACAATAGCTCTAGTGTTCTCCATTAGATGATTTTGCACCCTTTTATTAAAATTATCTTGCTTAACGATAAAGATATCGAATTCTTCTAAGCATTGATCAGGAGGTTTAGAGTAAGGGATATCACCTTCATCAAAGTGTTGGAGAGAGTGTACCTCGATAGTGGATGAGTAGGGAATAGGCTTACATAATTCTTCAATAGGAGGTAAATTCTTGACATCTGCAGCTTTAATTCCCTTCTCCTTAAGACATTTCTTAGCTTCCTACATCACTTCATCATTTAATTCAATAACTCCCATCTTCTTTGATGTTGGAATAGGCACCGGAATAGTAGGTTCAGGTACAATTACTTCAGGTATAGCTTGTTTAGGAGGAGTCCAATCTTCATAATTCTTATTTATTTTAGCCATTAATTCCTCAGCTTCCTTAGGTAATGGACTTCCAGCCTGCGCATGAATCAAAGCACAAAACCTTGCCCAAGATTCAGGCAATACCTATTTTTCTCCCTGTTTAAAATCAAAAGGTTCCTGCAAAATAGCATGTCTAGCACTAGGAGGAAAATATTTTTGCAGGAAAGTACTAATCAAGCAATCAGGGCTATCAATAGATCCAGGAGGTAAATTACTAAGCCAAGTTTTAGCTTCTCCTTTCAGTGAAAAGGGGAAAATCTTAGCAACAAAGTAAGTTCGCATCTTAATATCATCAAAAAACAAGCCACTCATGGTAGAAAGTTCATTCATATGTGCTACCGCAATTTCATTCTTAGTCCCACAAAAAGGTTCTTTCTCAACAATAGCTATGTAAGATAGATCGAGAGAGTCATAATATTTATCTATAATGTTTATGGGAGAAGCAGCAAACTTAGCAATAGGAGACAATTTGGGTCTAATAGTACGCCTCTCAAGGAGACTCTTAGCAGCGCTCCTATCATGGGTCTTTTTACATTCTTTAATAAATTCATCAGTCATCTTAACATAACCATCTTCAATATCATAACTTTCACTAGACTCAGGTGAACTAACAGGTGTAGTAGTGTCTTCATTAGGAGTTTCAGTATTTCCAGCTATAGTTCTAGCAATCGTAGCTTCTAGGAAAGGACCTAATGAACCACTCTTATCAAGCACAATAGAAGCAGCATCATAAGCATCAGAAGTTTCAGATTTAGCAGTAGTAGCAATGTGTGTAGCATGTGTATGTGGTGGTGTAACGAGCTTACTCATAACAGATGGTGAATCAAGAGTAATAGAGGTGTTCAGAACCGTACCTCTTCTTGTAGTGGATGGTAAAATAGGAACCTTGCCATCACGAGACTTACCCATGATGGATGGATAGCAGTGAACAATAGAGAATCCAAGTGAAATTGATAAATAAAGCTATGCTCCCCGGCAACGGCGCCAGAAAATAGTCTTGATGACCCACAAGTATAGGGGGTGTATCGCAGTATTTTCGAGGGAAGTGAAAACCAATTTATTGATTCGACACAAGGGGAGCCAAAGAATATTTATAAGCCTTAACAACTGAGTTGTCAATTCAGCTGGACCTGGAAACAATCTTGCTCACAGCAGTTTATCAGTAGCAACAGTTCTGTAGTAGGAATAGTAAAGTAACAGTAGTAGTAAAGTAAAGACAGCAGTAACAATAGCAGTAAGCAGTGGGATTCGAGTGTGGTAGGCATAGGGATGGATGGACGGGCGTTGCATGGACAAGACAATTCATATAGCAATCAGAACATAGGGCAATTGCAGATAAATAAGATAAAGCATCCAAGTACTAGATAATCCTAGGCATGTGTTCCATATATAGTCATACGTGCTCGCAATGAGAACTTGCACAACATCTTTTGTCCTGCCAGCCCGTTTCCAGCGGGGCCTCAAGGGAACTACTGGCAATTAAGGTGCTCCTTTTAATAGAGCACCGGAGCAAAGCATTAACACTCCGTGAACACATGTGATCCTCACATCAAAGCCATTCCCTCTGGTTATCCCGATTTCTGTCACTTCAGGGCCTTTGGTTCCGGACAACAACGTGTGTATATAACTTGCAGATAAGACCATAAACAATACTATCATAATGAATCAATAACATGTTCAGATATGAAATCATGGCACTCGGGCAATAGTGACAAGCATTAAGCATAATAAGTCGCAACAAAGTCATAAAGCACTAATAGAAGATACTAGGCACCATGCCCTAACAATCTGATGCCATTACATGAACGATCTCATCCAATCCCTACCATCCCCATAGCCTACAGCGGGGGATTACTCACTCATAGGTGGGGGAAACATGGATGGTCGATGGAGAAGCAATGGTGATGATGATGGTGATGATCTCCTCCAATTCCCTGTCCTGGCAGGGTGCCAGAACAGAGTTTCTGGTGCTGTTTCGTGGAATCTGGTGGTGGTGGCAGAGCGGAACTCCTTCTGGAAAAACGTCGACCCCCCTGAGTTTTTAGGTCAAAAGGCAACTTATAGGTGAAGAGGGAGACCGAGGGGGTGCCGGAGGGGCCCACACCATGCCCTGGCACGGCCTGGGGGACCCGCGCCTAGGGGTGTGGCCAGGCCCTGGCCCTCCTCCGTCTCATATTCTGGCTCCATGAGTGTTCCAGTAAAATAGGAACTTTGGCTTTTTTCCCATCCAATTCTGAGAATATTCATTTTCTGACTTTTTTGGAACAAAAAATAGCAGAAAACAGGCAACTGGCACTTTGGCTCTTGTTAATAGGTTAGTCCAAGAAATCATATGAAAAGTACTCCAAAGTGTGGACAAAACATAATAAAGTAGATAAAACCAAGCATGGAACATGAAAAATTATAGATACATTTGCAATGTATCAGGGATCCATAAGCAAAAGAACATGATATCAACTAAATAAAGTGCAATGTTGAAAGCATTCCCCATGGTAACATGGTTATGCTAATTCACAACTTACAAAACGCAAGCATATACGCAACATAGATGGGCACAATGGTTCAAGTTTATTAAGTGCAAGAAAAGTAAAGTGTGCCATCAAGTTCGTGAGAGCTTTAATCACTAATTTTCTTATAACAAGTTTAATTCGGAATGTAGATAAAAACATGAATATACTTCGAATAGCAATAATGCTAATATGTAGGTATGGTGGACTCTTTGGAATAACTTGGTTTTATTTGGAGTTGGATGCATGAGTGGAACTCATACTTGGTACATGTGGAGGCTAGCAAAAGACTGGGAGCGACCAACTAAGAGAGCATTAATGGCCATAATCATGCAAAGCGACAAAACATTACTAATTAAAGCATAAAGTGATATTACAAGTCGAAAACTAAATGATCATAGAGGCTATGGTGACTTGGTATACTCTTAACATGGTGTGAGCATGCGCCAAGTCAACCCAAATAAAGCATCAAAGGAGAATACCACAATATTATGCTTTTATATGCTAAAACAACTTATGATTTTTCAAGGCACATTAAGCAATCTCAATTGTTTGTAACAAGTCATGCTACAGCAATAATCACTAAGCAAAAAGTCAAAGCAATATCAAACATGACATGATAAAATCTAGGCCACAGTCAAAACAAGACTCCTTTTGTACCACTTATAAGCATGAACTTCCTACTCTTTCCCAACACCAATCAACTTATTTGAAACAACTCTAAAAGATAATAATCAATAAAGACCATAGAGCATGTCTCACCCATCTACAAATAAGAACTAAAAAGTTCTAACCAAAATAATAAGAAAAATAAAGCTAAACGCAGTGCTAGCAAAGGAGAGCACTCACAGAATAATAAGAGTGAAAACTAGAGTATTCTAGTTAATGAATAACGGGGTGTGTATCTCTCCAAAAGAAGTGTGTTGGGATCCAACTAACTTATTAAGCAAACCAAACAAAAGAAAACTAAAAGCAAAAATGAAGACGCTCCAAGAACAACATAATTGTGCAAGAAACAATAAAAATGAAGTGTTTGGAAGAAAACCTGAGATTTTTATTGATGAAGAAGGGGGTGCCTTGGGCATCCCCAAGCTTTGATGCTTGTACTTCTTGAATATTTCTTGGGGTGACATGGATGGCATCCCCAAGATTGAGCTTTTGTCCATACTTCATCTCATCACATTATTCTTCCCTACACTTGAAAAATTCCTTCATACAAAACTTCACACAATCTTCATTAGCAACATTAGTGCACTTAAGAGAATAAGTCTTTAGGTTCAGTTTCAACACAAGTAAAACTTTCATTAAAACACAAGCTACTGTAGCAATTCCTTCTAAAAGCTCAACTGATCAAAGATAACTCAAAGAGAAAGAGATTAAGAGGCAAATGCAAATAATGGCAGAAATCTGTCAAAACAGACCAGCAGGTAAAAACCGATTTTTTCGGAGACCTTCTATTGCTCAAATCGAAAAGTTCTGAACTGACGAAAGTTAGATAAAAACCTGGGGCATAAGCACAAAAAATTATAGCTCAATCTGACGTTCAGAGAATTTTCACGAATTTTCTTCTAGTGAAGCACAATAATCTGTTTCGGGATAGCAACTTTCCCAAGTCTTACTTTTCTCTCATTAGAGGTTATTCTTGGCACAAAAACCACACAAAAAGTATAAGGAGAGGTTATTACAGAGGTCATAACTTCCACGACTCAACAAAAGAAAAACTTACTGAATAAGAAAATTGGGTTATCTCCCAATAAGTGCTTTTTTAACGCCGTTGAGCTAGGCATGATAATTTCGATGATGCTCACATAAGAAATATGAATTGAAGTAAAATAGAGAATCAAGAAGCAAATATGGAACAAATTTAGGTCTAACCCACTTCCTATGAAAAATAATCTTGTAAAGAAACAAGTCATCAAAGCACAAAGCAACAAGCATAGGAAAGCAAAACAAGTGCAACTTCAAAATTTTCAACATAAAGAGGGGAAACTTAATATTGTTGAGATACATAAAACCATGTTTCCCTCTCTTATAATAACTTTCAGTAGCATCATGAATAAAATTAACAATATAACTATCACATAAAACATTCTTATCATGAGCCACATGCATAAAAGAATTAATACTCCCCACATAAACATAGTCATTCTTATTAATTATAGTGGGAGCAAATTCACCAAAATAGCTATCATTATTATTCTCATCACCATAATCATCAAATATAGGAGGCATATTGTAATCATAATTAATTTTCTCCTCAATAGTAGGTGGACTCAAAATATCATATCCCTCATTGTAATCGTCATACATTTGAGGTATAGTATCATCATAAGCAATAGAATAGTTATCTTCCAAAGTGTGTTCATTTGTAAACATATCATCCTTGGAAGGAACATGGATAGCACTAATAGTACAGCAATTATTAATATCATCATTTTCGGAATTGGTACCAAAGAGATTTTCAATATCAAAAGAAGTGTGCTTTTCCCAATCATGATCACTACTATAGGTAACAGTTATAGGAACATCATCGAGTTCAGAATCATCAAAAACTATAATAGGAGCAACATGCTTAGGGGAAAATATTGTTTCCTCCCTCCTTTTACTCATCCTCTTCTTCTTTTTCTTCTCCTCTTTAGGAGGGAGAGGCTTGAAAGGAAGCTTCTCCATATACCCTAGTTTATTGTTAGAGACAATAGAAGAAACTTTGGAGGATTCCTTCTTTTCATTAATAAGATCAAAACACATATTAGTCCTATCATATTTTGGTAAAACCTCATCTTTTATAATATTTTCTATGTAAGTATTTGTGTGGGAATTATCAACACAATAAAGATGATAACCATGCAGGACGCTATTCATACCAAAAGCACTCATACCAAAGAAGTTTTTCTTGATAATTCTTCACACCCAAAAATAATGTAAGTTCATCATGCTGATTAGGAGTGATCATGTCATCACAATACAAACTTGCAGTACTTATTGTATTAGAAGGGCTATTATTATGGCCCGAGCATTGAAATTGAAATGACCCACTTCAAAACAAAGTTCACAAATAAAAGGATAGAGGGCACAAACTTTTTTACCAAGATCATTTAGAGCCCTATACCATGTTCTAGTTTTTTCATTCCCGTGGGTGATACAATATTCTTCTTGAATTTCATTCTTCTCACAAGGTCTATGTATTCCACAAAAATTAACATGCTCATAAGAAATAGTACTTTCAGAGGTTTGAGCATGTTTATTGCTATCATTAATAACAATTTCATTTTCCATGCAAGTGTCTTTAAAAGGTTCATGATACATGCCCCATTTTTCTTTAGGAGCATTAATATGAGAAGCAAAGGATCTACAACAATCAACAAGAATTTGAGGATCAAGACCATATTTAGCACTAAGCTCTTGAAAATCAGCAGTTTCAGCGAAAGACTTAATGCAATCATACTCATAGTTTATACCTGGTTCTTTACCTTTGTCATTATCCCAATCTTCGGTATTTCTTTGAATTATTTCAAGAAGATCCCACTTAGCTTTGACCTCCTTACTTGTGAAGGATCCCTCTAAACAAGTATCTAGATAGTCCTTGTAATGTCCTGAAAGCCTTGCATAAAAATTATTAATAATAATATTACTGGGGAGCTCATGAATGGGACATTTGAGCATTAGTGACTTCAATCTCCCCCATGCTTGGGCAATACTTTCTCTATCATGAGGATGAAAATTATAAATGTAATTCCTATCTTTATGAATTTCATGAGGAGGATAAAATTTAGAGTAAAAGAGAGATTCAAGTTCCTTCCACTCCAAATGATGACGATCATCTAGTAGCTTAAACCACTCCCTTGCTTTGCCCTTAAGTGATAAAGAGAATAGCTTCCTATTAACTTGGTTCATTGAAATACCTGCACACTTGAACAACTCGCATAATAAATGTATAAAGAGTAGATGATCACCAGGATGGACAGTTCCATCTCCAAAATAGCCGTTATTCATAACATGTTCAACAATTTCCATAGGTATTTTAAAAGGGACGCTTTCAGTATGTGGATTTAAAATATCACAAGTATCATTAGAATTACCACATATGGGAGATAGAGTATCATCAGAGCAAATTTTTTCCTTTAAAGCTGGGGAACTAAAAAGATCATTTTCATAAAAACTAACTTCAGGCTTAGACGTTTCCATAGCATTAGTAACAAGGGTGTTCAAAAAATTCATACTAATAACAGTGTTATTAGCATGCAAAAAAAGTTCCATGGGTTTTTTAATTTTCTTTTCAAACCATTCATTTTCTACCTTAGGAAAAATACTAAAAAGCTCTCTAATTTTGTTGTTCTTTTCCATTAATCCTAACTAGTGAAAATAAAAACAAGAAACAAAAAGATATAATTGCAGAATCTAAAGGAAATAACTTCGAGCACTTACACACCAGCAATAGTACTAGAAGATAGCTTAGTAGCCGGAAGACGTGAGTACCTTTTACCTTACTGATACATTGCAAATGTATCTATAATTTTTGATGCTCCATGCTTGGTTTTATCCACTTTCTTGTGTTTTGTCCACACTTTGGAGTACTTTTCATATGATTTCTTGGACTAACCTATTAACAAGAGCCACAGTGCCAGCTGCCTGTTTTCTGCTGTTTTTGGTTCCAGGAAAGTCAGAAAATGAATATTCTCGGAATTGGACGGGATAAAAGCCAAAGTGCCTATTTTTCTAGAAGACTCTAGGAGCCAGAATACGAGACGGAGGAGGGCCAAGGGCTGGCCACA
Organism: Avena eriantha; assembly: GCA_910589775.1. Classification (NCBI taxonomy): domain Eukaryota; kingdom Viridiplantae; phylum Streptophyta; class Magnoliopsida; order Poales; family Poaceae; genus Avena; species Avena eriantha. The sequence continues at coordinate 36,716,504 of OU342740.1, forward strand.
CCCCCCCCCCTCCCCCCCAGGCGCGGGCTAGGCCTGGCCACGCTAGGGCATGGTGTGGTGGCCCTAGGCACCCTCTCGGTCTCCCTCTTCGCCTATAAGAAGCCTTCTGACCTAAAAACTTTGGGGGTTTGACGTTTTTCTAGAAGGAGTTCCGCTCCGCCGCCACCACCAGATTTCATGAAACAGCACCAGAAACTCCGTTCTGGCACCCTGCCGGGACGGGGAATTGGAGGAGATCATCGCCATCATCATCACCATCGCTTCTCCATCGACCATCCATGTTTCCCCCATCTATGAGTGAGTAAACCCCCGCTGTAGGCTATGGGTATGGTAGGGATTGGATGAGATCGTTCATGTAATGGCATCAGATTGTTAGGGCATTGTGCCTAGTATCTTTTATTAGTGCTTTATGACTTTGTTGCGACTTGTTGTGCTTAATGCTTGTCACTAGGGCCCGAGTGCCATGATTTCAGATCTGAACATGTTATTGATTCATTATGATAGTTTTGTTTTTGGTCTTATCTGCAAGTTGTATACACACGTTGTTGTCCGAAACCTATGGCCCCGAAGTGACAGAAATCGGGATAACCGGAAGGGAAAGGCTTTGATGTGAGGATCACGTGTGTTCACGGAGTGTTAATGCTTTGCTCCGGTGCTCTATTAAAAGGAGCACCTTAATTGCCAGTAGTTCCCTTCAGGCCCCGCTGCAAATGGGCTGGCAGTACAAAATATGTTGTGCAAGTTCTCATTGCGAGCACGTATGACTATATATGGAACACATCCCTAGGATTATCTAGTACTGGGATGCTTTATCTTATTTATCTGCAATTGCCCTATGTTCTGATTGCTATGTGAATTGTCTTGTCCATGCAATGCCCGTCCATCCATCCCTATTACTTTACTATTCCTACTACAAAATTGTTGCTACTGATAAACTGCTATGAGCAAGATTGTTTCCAGGTGCAGCTGAATTGACAACTCAGTTGTTAAGGCTTATAAGTATTCTTTGGCTCCCCTTGTGTCGAATCAATAAATTGGGTTTCACTTCCCTCAAAAATACTCCGATACACCCCCTATACTTGTGGGTAATCACTTACCTCCCCGGCAACGGCGCCAGAAAATAGCTTGATGTCTACGCACGCTTCTATTCTTGTAGACAGTGTTGGGCCTCCAACTGCAGAGGTTTGTAGAACAGCAGCAAGTTTCCCTTAAGTGGATTACCTAAGGTTTATCGAACTCAGGGAGGAAGTGGTCAAAGGTATCCCTCTCAAGCAACCCTGGAATCAAGATACAAGAAGTCTCTTGTGTCCCCGACACACCCAATACACTTGTTAGGTGTATAGGTGCACTAGTTCGGCGAAGAGATAGTGAAATACAAGTAATAGGATGATTATAAGGGGTAATTCCAATCTGAAATAAGATTAGCAGCAAGCAAACATGTAACAGAACTGATTGTAAACGGTGTTTCAATGCTTAGAAACAAGGCCTAGGGATCATACTTTCACTGGTAGACACTCTCATATAAATATCTTCTCTTCATGATGCTACCCTGAACTACTCTCCGATTGGACGATGTACGGCTATAACAACACACCTTAAAGTTCGCATTCTCTATCTAGATAACCCCTCACTATCACCTTGAGCGCTAGATAGTTCCAACAAACACCACAATCTCATAGAGACATCCAACTCAAATTATACTCATGATAAGTATTTATGTAACCTTAGCCAAAGTGCCACACGGTGTGCACACTATCAACTTCACACACGTGGGGATAAGCAGAGATTAATTAAAGAATTTGAGTAGCAGAATAGGTTTGTAGATTACAAAGCTCATGATCTCATAAGATCACGCATAGAAAGAGAGATGAACACATAGCTACCGATAGAGCCCTTAGCCTCGAGAGAGAACTATTCCCTTCTCATCATGGGATTCAGCAACAGCGATGGAGATGGCGGTGGAGTCGATGGAGATGGCTCCTGGGGCACTTCGCTGTCCCGGCAGGGTGCCGGAACAGAGACTTCTGTCCCCGAATCTCCTCTTCGTTGGCGGCGGCGCTATGGAACTTTTCATGAAATTCTAATCGGGTACTTACCCTGTGTTTGGATGCTGTGAATTGGGCCATGTATTTGGAATTTAGGAATTCGGATCTGAATTCCATTGTTTGGAGGTGTCAGGAATGGAGGCCTGGAAACTGGATCCAATTCCATCCCACTGTCCCGCGCATGTTGGCTCCGCACGGAACATTTCCGACCTCCAAGGCTCTGAATTGTCCTAGAATCGTTGCGCCCGCGACTCGTACCGCTTCGCTAGCTTAGCTGAGGAAGTATGCTCGGGCGCTCGCGTCGTCGCTCGAGAGAGCCGGTGGTGGCGCCGGTAAGTAAGTCCCCCATGCCCTTGTCTTCTTCTCCCCTCCCAGCTCTCCTCCTTCCCTGTCCCCGACCTCTCCCCTTTCTGGCCCTCCTCCCTCCCCATCCCTACCCTCTCCCCTCCCTCTCTGCCCTCCCTATCCCTAGAACGACCAGTCATGGAGGAGTGATGGAGGCTGGAGGTGAAATGGCGGCTAGAGGGGATAGGGCCTCTCTCTTCCTCTGCCATTCCTCTTCCCTGCCTCTCCCCACCCTCTTCTCTGTTTGTTCCTGCCGATGGAGTAGTCTGTACTTGGGTATTTTTTGTCGTTGCCTAATGTTTCACCTCTTTGAACTACAGGACCCAAGAAATTTAGTACCTACTGTGACAATTTGGAGATATAAATTAAGCAACAAGTTGATTTTATTATATGATATGATGCACATATGTGTGGTTAATTGTTTGAAGTTGATTTTCTTGTATGATATGATGCACAGAGGTAACCGAGAGCTTAGATCTATAGCTTTTGTTTGTGTACATGTATAAACACTAGGCAGCAACAATGACAATGCTTGTACCTAGCTACAATGCTACAGTGACATTGTAAGGTTCAGTGACCAATTAAGCCTTCAGTGAGTTAATCGAACTAGTTAACACTGTTGGTGGTGCCTTGCTCACATACTCGTATGTACTGAGTTAACTACTGAGCATGGAGTAATTACACAAGTACTAGTCTGCTTTTTCAGTGGCACAGACTGAATTTACTATAGCCCCAACGACAGTGCTACTACCGGCAAGTTTAAGTTTTCATTAATCTTGCATCATCGGTTGTACTAAATGGAGTTGAATGTATAAACTGATCGCACTCGTTATGCTTTATTATTTATCTCAACAATATGCCCTCATGAACATTGCTCTGAAAATAACCTCCATTGGTCTTGCAGATAAGTTCATGAAGATATGTTGATTTAGCTATTGATGGCTGCTGATATTATTATTGTCGATGGCAGCTGTTGGTATTAAATCGCTGGAGCTCGTCGTGGTTGGCAGCCTTGGCAGTGGTGGTGTTGGTGGAGCTTAGCTTAGCCAGCCTATCGCTTGAGCACAACTCATGGCCCGCCCATCGCTGGAGTACAGCTAACGACGCCCCACAACCACCGCATTTCGCAACTATGTGTTGTGTGGATCAATTCGCCATGAGGATCAATTGGCTGTGATCACAGACGGTGGGGAAGGATGGAGTGCTGGCCTTGCTAGGATCCATTTTACCAAGATTTGTATGTTTTTTTTTCTGTAAATAGAACATGTTGTTCTATAAATTAAAACGGGCCAAATGGAGTATATACATTCAAATATACACATGTTATTGTTCATATATGTACAAAAGTTTATATTGTCCAATCTCAAAAAAATCCAATTCCATAGTTTCTACATCCAAACAGGAATTGGAATCGGGTACCACCCTCTGATTCCAACAACAAATTTTAGGTCACCCAAACAACAGAATTCGAATTGGAAGTCATTTCCTTTACAGGTAGGATTTGGAATTCCCGCTCAATTCAATTCCAGAAATCAATTATGTGCATACAAACACAGCGTTAGGGTTTTCGTCTCGGGAGGCTTTTATAGGCGGAAGGGCAAGGTCGGTGGGCGCCCGAGGGGCCCACACCACCCCCCGGCGCGGCCTGGGCTGACTCGCGCCACCAGGTGGTGTGGCCACCTCGTGGCCCCTCTCTGTCTTGTCTTCTGGCTCCGTGAGTCTTCCGGTAAAATATTGACTTTGGCTTTTGTCCGGTCCAATTCCGAGAATTATTTTTTCCAGCTTTTCTGAAACCAAAAACAGCAGAAAACAGGCAACTGGCACTTTGGCATCTTGTTAATAGGTTAGTTCCATAAAATGTGTAAAAATACTCCAAAGTATGGACAAAACATAAGAAAGTAGATATAAAACAAGCATGGAACATCAAAAATTATAGATACGTTTACAACGTATTAATGTGTTATGTTGGGGATATGCTATATGGGTATCCTCATAGCATGTCACCAATCCGCCTAACCTGGGTGGCCCATAGTTGGTAGCAAGGCCTATGGCCTGCTAGGCGGCCCAGTTAGACGGATCCTAAAGGGAGGCCCATGCCGGATAAAGGAAGGCTACGCAAGAGTCACCGACATACTCGGAGCCTTGGAGTACAAGACACGGAAGACTAGTTCGTATTAGTGTAGGACTCTTTACCTTGTCCGGCAAGGACCTTTCCCTATAAACCCTAGGTCTTGGCGCCTTTACAAGCCAGCCTGCGGGCGCCTTTAGGGCACAACGTCATATACGATACACAACACCCTCGCACAGCAAACCGATCTCTATAACTCGGCGTATTGCCATTATAGTGATTTATAACAGGAGTAGAGTTCCGCCACTGTCTGTAAACACGCTTCGTGAGGATCCCTCCATGGCGTACTCGTCAGCAATACCACGACAATCCTCCAAAGATCTTTTTGCGAGAAACCTGGGATACCCCTCGACGACCAGCTCATGTAGATCTTCGGCTGAGAGATCAGAGCCTCTCCACACCCCCTTGTGGGAGCCGTTTTCTTCTTCAGCGGCTTCGGGCACCGCTCGTTCTTGGTCATCTCCTGTTGATTCCATCACGGCGGAGACAGAAACAACCACCCCCTCCGGCGGGACGGTCACTCCCTGGGATGGCTCCAGTGTAGCCTCGGGAATCGCCGCCCTGGGCCTCTAGCGCACGTATTTCAAATGGCCTCCCAGGGTTCTTGCAAAAAGATCTTTGGAGGATTGTCGTGGTATTGCTGACGAGTACGCCATGGAGGGGTCCTCACAGAGCGTGTTTATAGATGTGGGGTAAGGCGGGGAGTTGGCGGGTACAAGGTAACATAACTTACCCAGGTTCAAGTCCCACAATAGTGGCGGAACTCTACTCCTGCTATAAATCACTATAATGGCATTACGACGAGTTACAGAGATTGGTTCGCTGCATGAGGGTGTCGTGTATCGTATATGACATTGTGCCATAAAGGCTCCCACAGGTCCGGCTTATAAAGACACCAAAACCTAGGGTTACAGGGAAAGGACCTTGCTGGACAAAGTAAAGAGTCCTACACTAATACTAACTGGTCTTTGTCTTGCACTCCAAGGCTACGAGTATGTCGGTGACTTCTAAGTAGCCTTCCTTCATCCGGCATGGGCCTCCCTTTTGGATCCGTCTAACTAGGTCGTCCAGTAGGCCATGGGCCATGCTACCAACTGTGGGACACCCGGGTTAGCCGGATTAGAGACATGCTATGGTGACACCCATTTGGCATATCCCCAACAATATCCCCCGGAGGACACTGAGATCTTGCGTCGGCTTGCCCATTGGTCTTGAATGCTTCGTCTAGATGATGTTGGCAATCCATCAAGCAATATCTTGAAGTTCCCCCAATGAACCCTGCAGTCCTCTCTGTCTTTGTAATGTAGCCAGAGATTCTTTGAGTCTTCGCTTCTAGAGACGGATATATTTCGTCTTTGATGGAATCTTTAGATGTGACCTCTCCACTGCAACGGTCAGAAGATGACGTTGGCTACAACATATGCTACCTCGAAACTCACAGAAGGCAGTGAATCAATCATTAGCTATTTTTACGCGTGCAAAATCCGAAACATTAAAGTGGAAAAGACAATGGACATGGCGAAATTACCGCGCACGCTCATCTGCACATCGACAGCGCATTTTCCATTGGATCTTTCTGCACGAATCTTGATGTTGGGTCAATCTATATTAATTGCAGCTTAGGCTTTTACTTTTACCCGCATTCTTTCCTGCGCCTTCGTCTTCCTCCAGCCGTGCGACCGTTCGAGCTTTCCGAAGGAAAACCCTAACCAGAGCTTCCTACCCCCTCCACCTTCCTCCCTTTGCGCAATGGCCTCCAGCAGCACTGCTCCCTCAACGACGGCGACTCCCGAGGCTTCCACGGAGCCATCCCAGGGAGTGACTGTCCCACCGGAGGAGGTAGTCGTCCCTACCTACGCTATGGTGGAAACCACCAGCGGTGACCAAAGACAGGCGGCGCCAGATGCTGCAGAAGAAGAAGGTGATTCCCACAAGGGAGTGTGGAGGGGCTCTGACCTCTCCGCCGAAGATCTACAAAAACTCATCGCCGAGGGGTATCTCCCCGTGACGGAGGGTTTGGTCTGGCGGCCGGCGCCGGCCGACGAGGTGACTCCTTCTCCCCAAGCCGGAGAGAAGGTGTACCTCAAAGCCCAGATGGTACATGGCGTAAGCCTACCAGTCTCTGACTTCTTCCTAGACGTCCTTCGTTATTTCTGGGTACTCCCCCAGAATCTCTCTCCCAACAACATCCTCGTACTTAGCAACTTCATAGCTCTGTGCAAAGGATACCTAGGAATCAAGCCTAGGTTAGATCTGTTTGTCTACTTTTTACCGTCGAGAGAGAGTATGTAGAGTCCAAGGAGGAACTGCGGATTTGTGGAACAATTAGCTTTAATATCCGGCCTACCGGCACTTCCCCGACATCGTGGGCCATGAGTCTTGTAAGAACTGTCAACATACATATTTTTATGGCCCAGACATTCCTCTGCCGAACCGTCTAGAGATGTATCCCGACTTTGTCGATGGAGCTGTCGCCGAAGCACCCACCTGGAGGTCCCAAGCCTCCCTCCCGTCCGACGAAGAAGCCAATCACGCCGTTAGGCGGTTCGAGTGGCTCATAGACGGAGGTCTGACTGGCTTGAACCTAGCCATGTGATGGTTCACTAGGCGGATACAACCCCTACAGCATCGTGCCGAGCTGATGTGTATGTACTCGAAGGATAGAAAAGATCACATGTGAATTTCACGGGACAACTTCTCCAACGACACCATCAAGCTCTGGCTTAAGGACATGGTCAAGATGAAGGACAAGAAGAATGGCTTTAAGATCATCTATGACATGTTTGAATGCGGAAAGTGCCCAGAGGTAGCTTCTGTTTCCTGTGTTGCTCGTTATATATACTCTAAAGTTTTTCCGTCTTGAAGTCACCAATCTAACACTCCTTTGTCATACAGCTCGCGACCTTGGCGGCGGATCAGATGGCCTCCCAGGTCTATGATCCCAAGCTGAAGGATATCCAGGTGGTGTCCAACGATGATGCCTCCAAGGATCATCCAGCTCCGGTAACGCGAAAGCGGAAGAGCTCTACCTCTGACGCTGCTGCCGAGGGCAAGAAGAAGAAGAAATTAGATAGTGGAGTCTCCAAGAAATCCACTGCCGCCTTAGAGGTGGAGAAGAAGAAATCTACCAGCATCCCCTTAGCTAGGTCGTCTGCTATAGTGTAAGTTCATTCATTCTCCGACTTTAATTTCTGTTGCACCTATTCAATTCTTGTACTTATACCGAGTATGTTTCAGGAAGAAATATGATGTTAACCTAAAGCGATCCTCCAAAGATGTTGGAGGGTCCAAAAATATTTGTGATATGCTGACCAAGGATATGGCAGTCAAGTCTTCTCTGGCCACTACTCCCCCTACTCCTACCACCAAGTCTGTTACAGGTCCCACCTTCATCCCCCGTCATCCCTAAAACCTCCATCGTGGAGATTGACATCGATCCATCGATGGATGTCTCTGGCTCTACCGGCATGGATATTATTCCTAGTGGCTAGGTAACACACGAGATTACTTCTTCTAAAATGGCTGAAGCTCCGGCTAAGGATACCATCGAGAAAGGGAAGCAAGTGATGGAGGGCGCAGAGGCGGAAGTGGCCAAAGCAACAGACAAGGCGGGAGCCTCTGAGCCATCGACTGCCATCGTCACACAGCAGGCGGCCAAGGCATTATCCACGCCTCTAGCTTTGACAACTCCTCTGGCTTTGACTCCTCCAACTTTATGCCTTGACGATCTCGTCAAACAGGCAGATGCTACTTATAAAGATGCTCGGACATTCCATGACTCGTACGCTCACTTAGCCAACAATCTGAATGTTATTGCCATTGTAAGTTTCTGAACTTTACTTCTTTTACTTTGTAATATATCCCACTATAGACCCCGAGCTTTTAGGCGGAAAACCATTGCATTTTGGCCTGAGTGCTCCAGAGAACTAAGTGTAGAACTTGTTAGTGTAGCCCCCGAGTTTCTAGTTTAGAATGATAATTCCGGCTAGATACTCTAAGAGATAACACTTGTTGACTAAAATCTGATACTGTATCCCCCGAGCATTTAGTTGAAACATGATAGTTCCGACTAGATACTCTAGAGAAGCTGAACATGTTGTCTTATTTACAGAATGAGAATACCCAAAGAATTGTCACCAACGAGAGGTTTGCTAACTTGTCGAAGGAGCTGGACCTTGAACAGGGTAAAACAGCCTTGTTGAAGCAACATATCAAAAATAGCCAGAGTCTGTTTCTTTTTAACAGCTCTTTACTTTTCTCATGACTCAATTTTTTTAGCTTCTCATAATGCTCCCCATTTTCCGTCTTACAGAGGCCATTTCGAAAGCCAAGAGCATCGTGAAGCAATCCAAGCATATCTAGGAGCTTGATGATGAATATAAAATTTTGAAGAAGGACCTGGCTGAAGCTGTCAAGGCCCATGAGCAGGCAATGAAGGCCATGCAAGAGTCCGCTGACGCCGAAATGTAGCACCTGAAGGATGAAATTGAACGCCTCAAAGGTCAAAACCAAGATGCTAAAGAGCAGAATGACCAGAACCTTGAGGTATACAAGAAAGTCCAAGAGGAGCATGACACCTTGGCGGAGATCTACAAGCAAGCGGAGATGATCATCTTTGGTAACCTTCCTCCGACTTTGTCAATTTCTGTAAGATGGATACTTGTATTATTGTACTCATGATCTTTTGTCTCTAACAAAAACACAACCCCCAAATTGGTTTATCCAACATGGGTGAAGGTGCTCCGGATCCAAAGGAATGCATGATTCTTGCCGGCAACTTCATCAACACCGCCATCGCCCAAGCCAAGGATATAGCATAGCCCCTGGGCATCAACATCAAGGCGGCAGAATCAGCGGCCAAGTACTTAGAAATCCTGCGCTAAGCCCCTGAGAAAGTCAAGGACTAGAAAGCCTCCTGCGTCCAGGCTGATGCAAGGATGACCTTGTCCTTTCTCAAGGCGCACTATGACACCGACATTGATCTGGTAACCACTGGCATGCCAAAGTTTGACGAGGAAGGAAAGGAGATCGATAGAGATGCTATTTGGAACTCCCTCGCTAGCTACGACACCAAGGTTGCCAAGATGGTCAAGGCGGACATCTACGTGCTTGCCGAGGAGATGGATGAGGATATGGCATCTTATGAGTCTAGCCCTGGCCCTTCCAAATTTGACGAACTCTCTAGGCCTGGCTCTCTTGTTGATGATGCAGCCACAAAACCCCCTGTAGCAGGGGCATAAAACAATGCTTATATTAAATGTATCTCTACAATGTGTATGCGGAAAAAACTGATGAATTTGTAAGGCAGAAAAAACTTGTACTCAAGTTTCCTGCTACTTATCTGTTTCCAACATGTATATATTTTTTAAGCAAGTGCAAGCTTATCCATTATTCTGGTTCGTATGCTTGACCTTTCGTGAGATGGAAGACTCACATCATAGAACTATGCTCTCGGGCGATGATGCTTAATAGCACCGTCAAGAACCTAAGAGAAAAATCGTCGGCTTTGAGTGTCAAGAAGTCACTACTCCAAAATCCACATAAAAACTTCAGAAAACGTGTAGACCAGAAAACTTAAGCTAACGCTCGTAGGCGGAATTTTCACAAGTGCAGATGCAAACTTGTGCATATAGGGTTTATATCATCCAAAAATGAACACTAAAGGAGGTAAAATACTCAAGAAATATGAGTGAACCAAATGCTTTATTTCACCGATCATATAAAAAACTTATTACATAATATAAAATATGCTAAGTGTAAAAGGGACATAGCTGCGCTATGTTCCATGTTGATCTGTCTCTGGGTAATCATCATCAGAGTCATGTTGCTTGCGCTTGCGATTTTTTGGCCTATCTTTCAACTCGTGGATATCGACGAGGTAATAGAAACCATTGAGAAATGTTTTGCTTATGACGAACAGTCCTTCCCAAGGCAGGGATAGTTTGTGTGATTTCTCCTGCTCGAGTCTAAGCACTAGATCCCCTCTTTAAACGAGCAATTCCTAACACGGCGGCTATGGTAGCCACGTAGCTTCTGCTGGTAGATGGCGGATCTCTGGCATGCCAGCACATGCTCTTCCTCAAGTAGGTCCACAAATAGGCGTCTGGATTCTTCAGCGTCATCCTCCTTATAGGCGGCGACTCTTGGTGCATCGTGGAGGATGTCAGATGGTAGGACAGCTTCTGCTCCATAAACCATGAAGAAAGGGGTCAAGCCAGTGGATTTGTTGGGTGTTGTTCTTAAACTCCACAATACAAATGGTAATTCCTCCACCCAGGCCCCAGCTGCTCTGTGTAGCGATGCTCTAAGCGTGGCTTGATTCCGTGCAGAATTAGTCCATTGGCCCTTTCTACTTGTCCATTTGACTGTGGATGTGCCACAGATGCTAGGTCAAGGCGGATACCTTTTTCATGACAGTACTCCTCAACTTCTATGATAGATAAGTTTCCGCTGTATTCAGTGATGATGTTGTGTGGGAGACCAAATCTCACCACTAGATCCCAGACAAATTTTAGGGATGTTGCCCCATTGAGCTTTCTAATGGGTTTAGCTTCAATCCATTTTGTAAACTTGTCCACTTCTACTAGCAGGTGTGTAAATCCACAAGGTCCTGTTTGCAAAGGTCCCACCATGTCCAGCTCCCACACTTCAAACGGCCAAGTTATTGGTATGGTTTGCAATTCTTCTGCTGGGACATTTGGTTGTCTTGCATAAAACTGATACCCAAGACATGTTTGCACCAACTTGTCGGCATCAGCCTTGGTAGTTAAGAAGTAGAATCCTTGTCGGAAGGCCTTGGCCACCAACGATCGGGGAGCGGCGTGATGCCCGCAATCTCCGAGATGTATTGCTCTAAGGATGTCAATACATTGTTGCTAGGAGACACATCGTAGGAAAACTCCTGTGGTACTTCTTTTGTATAGCTGGCCGTCAATGATGACATGGCCTTTTGCTCTACATACTATTTTCTGGCTTTTGATTTCGTCGGCGGGCAAAGTTCCATCTTGTAGATAGTCCATGAATGGTTTCGTCCAAACCGGAGAGGTCACTATTACTGAATTAACGAATGAGTCCACTCTATCCGGATTGTCGGGGTCCGCTCCCTTCACGGATGGTGTTCATAAATGCTCCAGGAAAACGCCTAGCGGCATTGGTCGACGAGTTGATCTAAGTTTTGACAACAGATCTGCCGCCTCATTCTCCTCCCTTTTGACGTACTTGACTTCATAGTCGTCGAAGCACTTGGCTATTTCGTCTACTTCATCTCGATATGCCGCCATCGTAGGGTTCCGCGCGTTCCAGGTGCCAGCCACTTGCTAGGCAACCAAGTCGGAATCTCCACAACAAACTATGCGCTTGATGCCAATATCCTTGGCTACCCGAAGTCCGTGAATGAGGGCCTCATACTCCGCCATGTTATTAGTAGCGTTGAAGTGGATCTGCAGGACGTATTGCAACTTCTCCCCTGTTGGTGCTCCCCTATTGGTGATTGTAGTAATACACCAGTCCCCGAGCCGTTGAGTAGCTTTGATCCATCAAAGTGCACGACCCAATATGCTGGCCCTGGCACAGGAGTGCCTTCTGGCAGTTCTATCCAATCTGCAATAAAATCTACCAATGCTTGAGATTTGATAGCGGTGTGTCTCTCGTAGGTGATTTCAAAGGCGACAAGTTCAATGCCCCACTTTGCCACTCTACCCGTAGTGTCGCTATTGTTGATGATGTCGGACAATGGAGTTTTGCTCACTACTATAATAGGGTGCTCCTAGAAGTAATGCCTTAGCTTTCGTGAAGCAAGGAAAACTCCATAAGCTATCTTTTGGTAGTGCGGGTAATGTTGCTTGGATTCCGTCAAGACCTTGCTTACATAGTAAACTGGTCGCTGAACTCCGTATTCGTGCGTTGGCTCCTTGCGTTCCACCATGATGACGATGCTGATAACCCGGTTGGTTCACGCCATGTAGACAAACATGGGCTCCCTTGATTCCGGTGCTGCAAGTATTGGCGCGGAGGACAGTATTCTCTTCAACTCCTGTAGTGTTGCATCTGCTTCGTCCGTCCATACAAATTTGTCCACCTTCTTGAGCAACTTGTAGAGCGGCATAGCCTTCTCTCCAAGTCGGCGGATGAACCAGCTAACTGCTGCTATGCAGCCTGTGAGCCTTTGTATGTCCTTCAAGAACGTTGGGAGTTTGATGTCAAGGATCTTGATTTTCTCTGGGTTGATTTCGATTCCATGATGCAAAACAATGAAGCCCAACAATTTGTCAGATGGCACCCCAAAGATGCACTTCTTAGAGTTAAGCATCATGTTGTACTTCCGAAATTGTCGAAGGTTTCCTGCAAGTCGGCGATAAGGTCATTTGATTTCTTTGACATTACCGTAATGTCGTCCACATAAGCGTGTACGTTGCGACCTATTTGGTCATGTAGGCAGCGCTGCATTGTCCGCTGGTAAGTAGCACCAGTGTTTTTAGCCCAAAGGGTATGGTAACGTAACAGTATGTGCCATAAGGTGTGGTGAACAAAGTGGCCAGTTGGTCCGACTTTCGCATCTGGATTTGGTGGTAACCTTAGTAAGGATCGAGAAAACACAGAAGTTTTGAGCCAACCGTTGAGTCAATGACTTGGTCAATGTGAGGCAAAGCAAACAGATCCTTCAGACACGCTTTGTTCAAGCCGCTGTAATCAACGCACATTCTTAATTCTTTGGTTCCCTTTTTGGGGACAAGTACAGGATTTGCCACCCATTGGGTGTGAATAACTTCTCGGATAGATCCAACCTTAAGTAACCTAGCTATCTCTTTGCATATAACCCTTTGTCTTTCATCACCAAAGCATCGTAGAGGTTGTTTCACCGGTTTAGCATTACGATCAATATTCAAGCTGTGCTCGGAAAGTTCCCTAGGTACACCTTTCATGTCGGTAGGATGCCAGGCAAAGATGTCCCTATTCTCCCAGAGGAACTCGATGAGAGTGCTTTCCTATTTGGGATCTAGGTTTGTGCAAATGGCGGTGGTCTTGGAGGAATCTCCTTCAACAAGCTCCACCTGCTTGGTCTTGATCGTGGCCTTGAATGTGGGTTCAACAGTAGTGATTTGCTTCTTCGAAGCCGGTATCTCTGAGGCATCAACCTGGATCTAGATCTCCTTGAACTCCTCATCATAGAGGACCACTTCGGTGAAGGCGGCTTCGCTGAGCTCGCACTCCCGTGCCTTGGTGAAGCTTCCGTCAACGGCGATGATGCCGTTTGGTCTGGGTATCTAGAGCTTGTTGTAGACAAAGCATGGCCTTGCAAGGAAGGAGTGGAATATGTTGCGTTTGAAGATGACGTGGTACACGCTCTTGAAGGGCACTACTTCAAAGGTCATATGTTCTTGGCGGTAATTGTTGACATTGCCAAAAGCGACCGGAAGGGTGATACAACCTAGGGAATTTGCTTGCCAGGTAGGAACGATGCCATGGAACACGGTATTACTCTTCCTTAGCTGGGTCTCCATCAAGTTCATCTTATGCAGTGTATCCAGGTACATAATGTGATGCTGCTTCCACTGTCCACGAGGCACTTGGTGAACTCTATGCTGTCAATCAAAGAGTTGATGATCATGGCATACTGGTTCTCTATTGGGATAAGATATGGATGATCCTTCCTATTCAAGGTGATTGGAATATCCGACCATCTAATGTACTGGGGAACCAGAGGAAGGGTAGCCATCAGTATCCTTAGAGAGGTTTTCTAGGCCCGGACGGTGGGAGTGCCAAGGAAAGTGTGGTAGACTGGGGCTTTCTTCTCGAAGGGTTTTTCCTTTGCACTCACCCTTGTCGATGGACTTGGGTTCCACGTCTTCATCCATATCACTTGAATCCTTGGACTCCTCCTCCTTCTTCTTCCCTTTGCCCTTTCCACGGGGTTTGTTCTTCTGACTTCGCTTGTAGCCAGACTCAGGGTCTTCCTTGAGGTTGTTGACAAACTTGCATTGGCTGTTGGTGTGGGTGGCTTTGCCGTTTGCGTTGAAGTGGACGAAACACGGCATATCGCGATACTCTTCGTGCATTTGGGGAATGCGGGGCGCTGAGGGTGTAGAATCACTCCTCTGCTAATCATGGCTAGTCCCCCGGCCACGACCACGCTGTTCACCTCCGCCTCTGCCAGCGAACATTGTGGCGACCATGTTGGCTACTTTCTTCTCTTTGGGAGGAGTCTTCCGCTTGTTGTTATTGTTTTTTCTGGCCTAGGTAGGGATTGCTATTGCCGACAATGATCCGCATGCGTCATCATCAGCAGCGACGAATTCGCTAGCCATGGTGATCATTGCGTTGAGGTTGAGCTCATTGTTGTCTTGCTTGCGCTTCAACGTATGCCGGAGCAAAGTCCCCTTCTCCATAACGGTTTGTTCATGCACCCCCGCGCATGAATTTTTCATATCCAGCCAACAGGAAAGGTAACCACGAGAGGATTCATCCTTTTCCTGTATGCACCGCTGTAGGTCTCTGACATTGTAGGGACGTTTTTACGTACCCTCGAAGTTCTTGGTGAATGCTTCATGCATGTCCAACCAATTACATATTGATTTCTCCAGCAAGTCGTCAATCCATTGTCGAGCGATGCTAGTAAGCATGAGCGAGAGGTACTTGACGACGACATTAGGGTTTCCCCCTGCGATGTGAATTGTTTCGCTGTAGTCCTACAACCATGTGGCTAGCCTAGCATTACCGTCATAGGGCTTGATAGTCTTGTCAATCCGGAGACCCTTGGGGTAAGTTGTGGCCCGTATTACCGGTCCAAAACAATGTGGCCCAAGGTATGGGAGATCCCGTGCTTCTTGGATCTTGTCCAGCCGTGAATGTGCGTCATACGGCTCTGGTTGCTTCCCCTTTCCATCATGGGGAGGAGAGTTGTGGTGCAATTTATGGGATCCACCGTGTCCTCCACCATGGTGGCTGCTGGGTGGCGATGGTGGTGGTGGAGGCGGTGGGTTATCCTTCTTGCTGCTCCCTCCATGCAACTCCTCTCGCCTATCGCGATTACTTGCCGGATGTGGTGCTTCCTTGTAGGATCCGCTCATGTGTCCTTTAATGCCGCTGCGCTCTCCGGCATGCCAGGGATGCTCACCCTGGTCGCGTATAATGATACCGACCTAGGGACGCCTAGGAGGTGGCATGCTTGGGCGGTGGCACGGATGTGGTTCCTCATGATGTCGGGATGGCGGGGGTGGCGGCGATCGACGAGGGTGAGCCTTTTCTTCGTGGTCGGAAGATATGGGTATGGCATCAGTTCTATTGTGCGCATCCCTCCGTCTTCGCTCCGTGGAGTCTGTGTGGGATCCCTCGTCACGGGGAGATTTTGGCCTTCTGCGGCTATTCAGGGTTGACCGGAAAAGCTCCGGGTTGGACTCAAGCCTCTGCGAGGTGGACTTTTCCTATCGCTTGCATGCCTTGGCGATGAGGTCATACACATGAGCAACTGATTCTGGCGATCTGTCCTGCTCTAGGAGGGTCTTGGCGACGGCAATGTTGAGGGCGGGAGTTGGTATTACCCGCCTCCCCTCCGAATCATTGTATGGGGTGGCTTTTGCCGGTTTTGATCCCTCATATCCCAACTTGCGCCGAACGCCGGGGTCTTCGACGATGTGAGCTAGTGATTTCTTTGCCATGTGCTTTAGTAGCAACTGCTTGTACTCAGCCTCCATGCCGCCTTGATAGATTGCTATGCCCTGGCCATGTCTTTGTCCAACTAAGCACCTTGTTCTGCAATGCACCTGGCCTCCGGTAGGATTTCTGCACGCTTCTCATCGAGCTCCATAACGCTCCGGATATGAGTGATGGTAATGGGCTCAACGAGAAGTGCGCCATATATCGCCTTGTCAGCGGGAGTAACCAATGGGTTGCCAGCTGCAAACGTTGACGGTGGCGGTGGCGGTTGATTTGTTTGCTTGGCTGTACTAGGGCTCGTGGTGAGTTCCTGCGCCTGCTACGGGCGAATAACCGGAGGAGGCATGGCCTTGGCCAGAGCCAAAGGCTCGGCGGCCTTCTTTGTTGTTGCTGCTCTGGTAACCGCAGGTGTGGGCAGAGCTCTCTTACATTCTGGTTCCTATCCGTCTTCTTCCATTACGCTCCCGATGGCGACTAGCACCTGGTGGGACGTGTTGGCTTTCTCGGCGCGCTCCTCCTTCTCGATCTCCTGCTCAATCTCCCTCATAACAACGTTGTATTCCTCCAAGTTAGCATCTAAGCCGCCGCCATCCATGTTGATGTTGGCGTATAGCGCGTCAAGGATGGAGTCAGAGTTAGCTTCGGTATTGTTGACGGCGGATGTGGAGGGTGATGGAGGTGGGCCATTGTTGTTGATTCCTCCGGCTTCGGGCCCAGGCATAGCTTGAGTGTTCTCCTCGGTGTCCGCGTATTCATTGACGATTGCGACCATCTCGCCGAGGGTGAGAGGGCCTGCGGCCTGCCGTCTTCGGAGGGTATGCCGGAGGAGTGTTCCGGGCATGAGCCCTTCCAAAAAGTGGTAGACAAGTTTGTTAGCACGGTCACCTTCCAGGGTTTCTCTTACCCTCATCCATCTAGCAAGGTATTCACGGGGGGATTTCCCTTCCCTTTGAATGCATCTGGCCAGATCGAAGATGGTGACGACGCTGACAAAGTGTGACCGTCGCATCTCTAACGCTCGGAGAAGCTAAGAAGATTTGCGGGGTCCTCCACCATTATATCCTGCATAGGGGCGGTTTGGGTGGGCCTTGAATTTTCTTGATCTGAGCCACCATACTCCAGGGAGAGGTACGTTCCAGATTCTTCCGCGAACGTATCTTGCCCATAGGCAGTATGTGCGGGCCTTGACGAGTTTTCGACTTCCTAGGAGCTAGGACTCGAGTCAGTTTCGTCGATGAAGATGTGGATGTCTCCGATTGGGATGACAGAGCAGCGCGGGGTTTGTCTTTGCCGGGATCCAGAATTTGTCGGGAGGGATGATCGGGACGTTGCCGGAGAAGAGGACGCGCCCAATGGCCATTGTGTTGCTGATTCCCGCGTAGAGCTTGGACCTCGCCCGGTGTAGAGCTCGAAGCACCTCTTGCCCCACAGTGGGTGCCAACTGTTGTGGTGTTGCCGACGAGTACACCATAGAGGGGTCCTCACAGAGCGTGTTTAGAGACGTGAGGTAAGGTGGAGAGATGGCGGGTACGAGGTAACACAGCTTACCCAGGTTCAAGTCCCACAATGGTGGCGGAACTCTACTCCCGCTATAAATCACTATAATGGCAATACGCCGAGTTACAAAGATCGGTTTGCTACGCGAGGGTGTTGTGTATCGTATCTGACGTTGTGCCCTAAAGGCTCCCACAGGTCCGGCTTATAAAGGCACCAAAATCTAGGGTTACAGGGAAATGACCTTGCCAAACAAAGTAAAGAGTCCTACACTAATACTAACTAGTCTTTGTGTCTTGCACTCCAAGGCTCCAAGTATGTCGGTGACTTCTACGTAGCCTTCCTTAATCCGACATGGGCCTCCCTTTTAGATCCGTCTAACTGGGCCGCCCAGCAGGCCATGGGCTATGCTACCAACTGTGGGCCACCCGGGTTAGCCGGATTAGTGACATGCTATGGTGACACCCATTTGACATATCCCCAAGAAGGACTCTTTGTAAAATTTTATGACTCTGTAAATTTTATTTTGTTTTTAAATCTTTGATGGGTATTTTACTAATGAACAATCAACTTTGGGTACATGATCCAAGGATGGTGAACTTTTGGATACATAACCAATTTTCCCTTTAGAAAATCATGTGAAGTATTATGTATTATGGCATTTCAGTCTGATGTAGCTCGGGAAGCGGTGAAAATCTTGGAAGCACCCGGACGGTGCTTCACACGCTTCTGGGATGGTAGTTCATTTTCCACGACTACTTCTGAGAAGTGCTTCACAAATCTTAGGTGTTCGTTTGAGCTTTCTGTGTTTGGACCCAGAATTAAGCAGAAGCCCAATCAAACAAACAGAGCCCCGTTTCCACTGGTGCCCCGCGAGGTTTTTGCAGATTACACCACTTATTAGGGCATGTTTTGCAGAGAACCACAACCATAAGATTTTTTTCACAGAACACTAGTATTTAGGGTAATGACTTGCACCAAACACAAAATCTGTAATATACAGGTTTGAAAAATAAGTAGCCTGCTAAACCCACAACAGTAGCAACGTGTCAGCCAACATGGCCTGCTTGAGTCCCTAGATCAACAAACTAGTCTTTTTTGTGGGTATCAAAGAGTAAACCGCACTAGTGGTCTTAATTCTTTCTCGGTAACTTCTATTTGAAATTGCACATTCGGGTCCTAAATCTTCTATAAGTGATTCATCCAAGGTCCTATTTTACTCTGACTACTTTGACATGTCTACGTGGTGCTTTGACACTACCACGTCGGCAATATGGCCTCACTAGAAGTACTAGCTAGACATAAAAATCTCTAAAAAGGCCCTTATGTTCTCGGGACACGCGCATCGGCTAGGGTTTCGGCCGCCGCCTTGCCCGGCCGCCTCCGTTGTGCCCCTCCGCTTGCTCTCCTTCTCTTCGTATTCTCATGCTCCTGCCTCGGCTTCCTCTACAAGAACTCCTCAAAGTCTTGCTTCCTCCTGCACGACTAGGTCGGCTCCGTGCTCCACGCCAGCACCGATGGCACCAATAGCTTCATCAAAACGCTCCTACCGCCGTCGCGCGCCCATGTCGGCTCGTCGGCGGCGCTGAGCCCTATAACCATCATATTCGGCATCGTGCTACCCACCATAGCGGCCGTGCTCATCACCTTCTTGCTCTACGTACTGGCCATGCGGTGGCTCAAGATCCGCCACGGTCCTGAAGGTGGCAACAAGAAGAAAAAGAAGCACACGCATGGTGTCCATGGCAATAGCTGGTTCATGCTTAAGACGATGTCGTCATCACGGGCATCCTCCAACCTCCCGTCGGAGAAGGGCGAGGACGACGACGGGGTCCTCATCCCCGGCTTGCTTGCCCCGATCACGTTCCTGGACCTAGAGACGGCGACGAGCGGGTTCAGGTCGCTGATCGGCTCCAGCGTGTTCGAGTCTGATGGTATCAGTACGCGGAGCTGGTGGACCCGAGGATGGAGGGGCGGATAGACGCGACGGAGGTGGCGCGGGTGGTGCGCTTGGCGCTGTGCTGCCTCCACAAGGACACATCCCTGTGTCACTGCTAGATAGATGCCTCGCAATGCGCTGTGAAATTTTGGTGTAAATCGATCAAAAAGATGCTTTGGTTGTCAAAATTTTCTGTAAATATAGCATACAAATAGAAAATCTCGGCTATCCTTTTGTTTTTCTGGTAAAATCGTGCTAGTACATACTAGTGTATAATTTCTTTTCGAGTCTAGGGACCTTTTCGCAAATATACACGTTCGACTCGTATCCATCCCGGACCCTACTTCTGATGTGGCATCGGTCAAAGCGCCACCTAGATAGGTCAAAGCGGCCAAAGCAAAATAGGACCTCGAGTGAATCACTTACAAAAGATTTATGACCCGGATATGCAATTTCAAAGATTTAGGACCAAACTGAAGGTACCAACAAAGATTTAGGACCGCTCGTGTGGTTTACTCGGTATCAAATAACCGGCGCCCGAGACGACGATTGTACAGAGCGATGGTGACCTCTTCTAGACCCGGCGATCTGGCCCACAAGAGAAGTGAGTGCCTCGTCGAGATGACCCTGGTTGATCAAGCACCCCTACGTTTTAGTTCTTCCTCGACGAGCGATGCGTCCTCAAAGTCGATGCTAAGCCATCCGTCGCGTCGCAAAATTCGTTCTCTCTGGCTATTCCCTTCCTCTATCGTGTGCGGCGTTGCATTTGCCTCCCACTAGGGAGTTTCCTCGTCAGAGTAATTGTCCCCAATCTTCCTATGCCATCGACCCCGTCTCCTTCTTCCCCAAGTCCGGTGTCCGTCATCGCGTGTGGAAACGGCCGGTGCCGCCAGCCTAAGGTTCGCCGCGGGATTTATTAAGGGACAATGGGAGCAGGGTGTGCTTCTCGCCTTATGCCCAGACGACTGACTCCAGCACAAGGCCACCGCAGCCACCTACCTGGGCTATAGAGGAACATGAGATAGAGGATCATGACTCGGCGGTAGAGGAGCTTCTCTTGCGACGGAGGTTGGTCAGGGCGCCGTGGCCAGGAGCAGGCGGACCGGGGTGGCGGCGACGGGCAAGAGTAACTAGTAAGGGGTCCCAAAGCTAATACACGGGAAGCATTGCCACACTAGATCTTGTGACAGTGGGCCCACTTTGACTAATGGACTATTAGTGCTATTAATGATGACTTGTGTGTTTGGTGCAAGTCGTTACCCCAAATACTAGTGTTTTCCAACCGACCGCTTCCTCCTCCTCCGGCACGTGAGGCGGCGATGATAAAAAATCCCCTAATCTCCATCGGCCATAGCATGAGCCCTCTCTCCCTCCATGCTGCTCTGGCGGCAGGAGGGGGATCTCGTTCCTCTGTTTTGTAGTTAGGGTTAGGGTCTTTTTGCTGTGGTGTGTCATTGGGGTGGTGGGAGCGACACATGTGCGAATAAATCTGTCTCAACACTTCCCCATATCGGTGGTGACCTTCACGACGACATCTCGGAGTTGATGGCAACGTGCGCTTGTTGATTATTTAGATCAGTAGCTTGGTCTTCTCGCGGATCTTTAGATATGTCGAGATCTGTATCTCGAAGTGTCGCTGGCGTTCGTTGTTATCAACGGCGGCACTGGGGGCGGGGAGAGGTCGATGCTCTTGATCAAGGATCCTGGTTCGGAGGTGATGGATTTGCCGTTATTCCTCGACTTCGTCGATGGTATGCGGCGGATCTTGGTTTAAGATAGCACGGGACGTCCCTGGTCGACGTGCCGCATCGACATGTGCCTTGCTGCTTGCAGCGGACCTGTTCATCGACTCACACAATCTCGTTGGCGATGGTGCTTCCTTGGATCCGGCAATGGTGGAGGCTCGACGTCTATTTCAGCTCACGTCTAGGCAGCGTTGGTGTTTGACCGCGGCCGTTGGCTTCGACAGGCGCAGAAAATCCTAGAGATAGTTCTCTATAAAGTTATCCTAATCTGTATGTTAGTTTCCACGTTTACTCGCGTAACTTTATTTTCTATTAATGAAATATGTGACGGGTGTTCTAGGCAAAAAATGTGGTTGCGCTTCTCTGCAGAACACACCCCAACAAGTGGTGTGATATGCAAAAACCTCCGCCCCCGCACGACTGCAGAAACAGCGGGAAGAATTCCCGCAGCCGGCCCTCGTTTCCTTTTCCTCCAGCTAAACTAATAGGGTTTCCGTTACCTTCCTCCATGGCTCCCAAGCGCCGCCGCGCGGATCAGCGCGCGCCGCCGCCAGCTCCGCCTCCGCACCTTCGGACTGAACTCTCTCAGCGGCGACCGGTGGTCGTCTTCGCCCACGGAGCTGGTGCCCCCTCCTCGTCCGATTGGATGACCCAGTAAGCTCTCTTTCTCTGTGTTGTGCACGCGCTTGATGGATCTGTAGCCAGTGTGCTTCTCTTTGGTAAAATGTCTCTCATTTGCGTGATAAACTCTACCTTCATAAAAGAAAATCTGAGTTGGGGATTTCTATCGATATAAATCTGTGCGTGGTACCCGTGTGGTGATGTTGAACTATCGTTTGATTCTTCTAGCTGGAAGGAGATGGTGAAAGATGCCCTGAATGCCATCGAAGTTGTAACATTTGACTACCCATGTGAGTTAATTTGATGAAGTTCTACTGCCACTCATTTCCTTTTTATCGGAAGGGCCGGTGCTAATTCTTGACCCGTATTCACCTAATCATGATCAAACGACAATGTGGCTTCAGATATGTCGGGTGGTAAGCGGAGGCCTCCCCCAAAGGCGGACAAGCTTGTCGATCATCATCTCAGTGTGGTTAAGAATGCTGTAGCAGAGCATCCGGGACACCCGCTTGTTCTGATGGGGAAGTCTATGGGTTCGAGGTAATATTCGGTGTTAATATTTGTTCTTGTGATCTCTTTGGTTTGTTTCGTGATCTGAGTACTTTTTATTTATGATGCTTCAACATTCTCAGGGTAAGCTGCATGGTGGCTATCTCTGATGATATTAATGTTTCTGCTGTCATATGCTTGGGTTATCCATTGAAGGTATCCCACTCTACAGTATCTACTTAGTATTTGGGTTGCTTCCTGGCCCGGCTCCTTCCTGTGCCTGTTCTCTTCAAGATTTTACAATATAATACACACAGAAAGTGGATTAGATCTTAATAACTTTTACGGAACTCAATTAGGTATTCACAGAAAGATTAATTTCCAATTGTTGGAATATTAAGATTGGCATTCTGTTGTTTCTCTGTCTTTTGTTATAATTACGCGGGATGTTTTGATATGATAATTCGTTATCTCACTTCACAAGAGATATAATTACACTAAAGAAAGTTCCTTTTTTTGCATCTTTCCTTTCTATCAACATAGGGAGCGAAGGGGGCACTGAGGGATGAGATATTACTGAAGCTGATGACTCCAACAATGTTTGTGCAGGTACTGAAGAAAGTAGTTTCTTTTTTTTGTTTTCTGAATATATGTAGCGAAATAATCTAGGGGTTGTTTGGATTTGGAAGACAGAAGATAGAAACTTTTTAGTAAACACTAAGCTAACTAAACAGTTCAATCCTGACAACAATATGAATAAAATTCCACAGTTCGAACAGCATCTTAAATAGTAATTTTAAAACTTAACTTGCCATGCATTTATTCACAGGGCAATAGAGATGGCTTATGCCCCTTGGACAAGCTTGCGTTCACTCGCAAGAAGATGACCTGCCAGAATGAACTGCATGTTGTTGATGGTGGTGACCACTCTTTCAAGATCAGCCAAAAATACCAAAAAAATGCTGGAGTAAATCAGCACGATGTTGAAATAGAAGCTGTTAAAGCGATTGCACAGTTCATCGAGAACTCCGTAGCATAAAGCTTACCCTAGCTGTTTCTTTGCATTTCTTATTTTAGCATATAATAGTTGTTAGATCTTAACGTCCTGGCTTTTGCATGATTTAATGTGTTGATGTACTTGCTAACATGTTAGATGTAAATAAATTATGTCTTTGGTCCCGTGTAATACACCTATTGTTGTTTGTCTTTGATGGAATTCCTATTTGCCTTGTCACCATTTTTTGTCTTGATTGAGATAAACCACTTCAAATTTTCAGACATAACTTACTCTTGGCTGCTTATCTATGGTTCACACCAAGAGGGGAAATGGTAGGTTATTTAACATCCGTGATGCTGCCCCTTTAACATGTATTACCATGGGATATTGCAGCCACCTTGTTAACAAGTAATTTATCTTTGCAATATTGGACTAGAAACATACTCGAGTATTATTTCTTCTTGCATTATACGGGTACAAGAGACACTTCTGTGGGGAAAACAAAATGTAGCTGTCGCAGAAAAATAGTAGTTTCGGTTTCAGATCAAGGCTTTTGTCCCTTTGTGTCCTCTTGACTAGCTGGAACTTTCATTACATCTGCTTGCTCAATATCAGGATTCGTTTTGGGTGCTTCCTTGCATTTGCTGTAAATGCAGTACACAACCAACTGAAGGATACCCATTAAACAGCCGATGGCGCTTGGTGCCTTCACAAGAAAACAAGTATGTCAGTATGATATATAGATTCTTTTGTGCTAAATTTGTTTTATACTAACCGTGAGAAAAGGATCCCTTCCTAGGATCCCATATAGCATCCAGAGTAAACTTGTCAAGAAGCTAAACAATGACAAGTAGAACGGCATGAACTCTACACTTTTTGTCCTGACAACTTGTTTCTGCAAAGTTGGACAAAACGTTATTTTTTCCCGCCATGTGTACATGTCTTCTTTCTAATTGAATGTTTTTTCCTGTATTACTTTCAAATATGAAGATTATTTCATTGACATATTATTAAACAGTATGGAACCTATGATAGTTTTTACTACTTATCAGTTGAGTATGTTTTTCTAAATCATTTTGTCAGACAGACATAGATCATTGATGCGAGTTATAATGATGAAACCTGTTGTTCTTATCATCTGTGATTCATAAGACTGGAGCGACAATAAGTAACAATACTTACCACAGCTACCAATGGAGAGCCATACATTAATACGGAAGCCACCAGACCAATGCTACCGACAAATACTTTACGCATTTGGTGGGTGTGCATTGAGAAGCTTGAGAAAAATACAGCCATGCCGAAGATTGTTAGAATCGGCGACACCATCATCACGACAAGCTTCTGTAAATGTTAGAAAATACAATGCTTCGATCAGTAACAGATAATACTTCTTGTAACAACTTATATGCATGTAAAAATCAAATTACTCACCATTTAATCTATAACTACCTAGGTCTTTCTGTGGACAACATCATTCTCTTTATGTTGCATCAGAAGGCTGCTATTTGTTCTGCCTAACATGGTTCAAGATTAAGTTACATTTTATGAATGGAATATGTCAACTGTTCTTGTCCTTAACCATTAGTACAGGGAAAGACTTTGTATTCTGGTTCTCTACTCACTAGTAACTAGATTCTTTTGCTTGATTTCCCAAAACAGTAACTGTTTTGCTCCAGATTATATTTGCATTGATGCATTTGGTGCCTGACGAGGAAATCATCACTATATTACTTAAATAAACTTGTTAATTAAATATCTACAAAAGCAGACAACCTCATTTGTCATCAGACTGCGCTAATATGCAAGAGTTAGGCCTCATCACATGCGTTTATTTCTCGTAGTGTTGTATAGCATGCTAGTGGGCAGCCAATTCTTATCTAGTCTGGAAGCTACTAACATGCTGAAGGAACGGCATCACAGATCTTCAGAAATAACTTACCTTTTTCCCTCGTGGTGCAAACCATGTGTATATAATAATAAATGTGCTTTCAAAGAGCACCCCCAGTGAGCTGATGCCGGAGAGAGTCCAGTTCTCCCACCCAGAGCTCACTACTGGAAGGCCATACCAAGTATACGTGAGGCTACTGAACAGAGTTAAGATATACGGTATGCATGAGTATTCTTCTACACTGCCCTTCCTTATCACTCTTTTGAATGTCAATCTGGGAAACAAAGTAAAACAGAAAGGGTTAAGCAGTGCATCATATACTCTAGGCTGATCACAGGAGCTTATGATGCAGTCATATACATTGGTGCTGCATATAGGAGAAGGCAAATTACGCTTCCTGCAAGAAAAGAACATGATGGCGTCAAAAGAGGAAGCAAATTAAGCGAAGTAGGTAGTGAATCGAAAATTACCTATAATCCCTGTTGTTACATGTAGATCAAACATTGTTTTGGGCTGAAGGTTTTGTCTTGCTGCAGAAAATAGACTTGCCCAGGTTGTAGTTTACAACGACTAACATGCTATTTATAATGCACGATAGTTGTTTCGAGTGGGGAAATAGAAGATATTGCTCAAAGCACTAGTGTGGAATATAACTAGGAGGACCACTTTGCTCTCTTGGTCATATTTGATATGGCACGGTTTTCCGCAAGACCGTAAACGTCAAATAAGGATGACAAGGTTCTTTCATGTTTTTCCCAGCATTGATTTAATTCATAGCTACAAGAATCTCAAAAGCTTTCATGTTTGATTCTGGTCCATCCGTCCGTGTTGTTGGAGAACCTGGTATGTTGTAGCACCTATTCTCTCTATAAGATAGCGAGATATGGTGTCCAACTGTTGGATTTGCTTGACTAAGAAGGTATTGTGTAACATGAATATGTATTCTTAGCTTTAGCTGTTGCTAACGAGTGGAGCTTGTTGATCCACATGAAAAGAAAATAGTGAAAAACAATTAATGTCGTCCATTCTTCACGTTTTCCATGCTTGTCGTTAAGAAGAAGCCATACATCTGATGCATCATTATCTGATCATAGCACATTTCTGTTATTCCAGTAATAAGACTGATGCTATTGCTTACCACTCGTAACTAGGAACTGCATTTTTTTGGGTAAAAAAGATACTTATTAGATATTCTGTTGCTGTCAGTAACCGCTTGACTAATTTGATGATCTTGAGTAAATGTTATTATGATAACCTATTGCTTAACATTTTTTTCCTCGTTAATTATTTGTGTGATTGTTGCCACACGAGCATTCTGCAGTTCTCTTGAAGTGAAAGTTGTCTTGCTGCCAGTATAGAACATAACTGGGCTCTGTTGGTTCGCATGGCCATAAGTAATCTGTCTGCTATTTCTCACGTTGTAGACTAGTAGTGCAACCAGTTGTTATTGTAACTAATGATAGAATATGCTGTAGAATACTAGTAATCCTGAATATATGCTAAAGTTGCCATGCTACGTATAAAATCTTCGACACCAAGCATTTGATTCCAGGAAAAGGTGAGTGTCATGCAGATAAGAATACAGCAGAGCCTGGGCATAAGTTTCGTGTGAAAGAGTGTCTGTTTCCTTCTTTTGTGGGAAGTGTGGCTATTCCATAGCTGCTCGTCTTTTCATTAAAATGGAGGAAATTATTTACAGGACTCCTATTACATTTGGTATTACCGGCAGACATGTCTTCTCTTTTTAATTTTTTTGTCCTCTAAGCTATCTTCGATTTGTTGCTCATGATAAGACATGCACACAATTATGGAGTGCTTCAGTTCGAATATATTTACAGGTCACGAAGCCACCAAATTATATTTTACAGTTTTGCTTTGATTCTTGATGCAGTACTAAGGACTGCGTTACCCTAGGAGGCACTAAGGTTCGTTCGACCTGATGCGTGAATATATCTGATAAAAGAACAACTGCTTTATTCTTGTAGAAGAACTGATGCTGTGATGACTACCATTTTAAGTAGCAGGTAGGCACTCAAACGCCGTTTGTTGCTGCATCACAAAATACAAGTGGTCATCTAGCAAGTTTTATTCTGTTATGATGGTGTTTCTTCCACATTGTTTTGCTAAAGTTTGGTTTCAATTTCTGTTTTGCAAGGTGGTTTTTGTTATTTATCGTATCTGCCTTGTTTTTTGTGAAAGAAACTGCAAAAACAATGTTTTTGTAGGACTGATGATATTGAGTTTTAGGAGAAGAAAGTAGTTTGTTTTTGTACGGTGTTTTAGGAGAAGAAAATAGTTTTTTTTGTATGGAGTTTTATCCTAAAATAGCCAAACAAGGGTTCAGCTAGTTACTCTCCAATCGTGTTTATACGGCCTATAAATCTTGTGTTAAGTCAAACTTGTTTAAGTTTGACTAAATATTATAGAGAAATAGTATCACTGTCTATGATATGGAACAAGTCTGGTTTTGTCCTCACTCGGCATCTTATGTTTTGGATTGTTTATCAATGCCATAAGGCAGGTTAAGAAACTAAAATGACAAAGTTGTTTGGTCAACTATTGTTTTCAAATACCAATATTGGAGTATGGAGACACCCTTTTCAAATTAAAAAAACATGATATATTCTCGAAGCATTACCTCCAGACTTTGCATCCAGGTAGAGGTAGGCTCTAAAGCCTGTCTCAGAACCTATATTGTTTTTGGCATGTGAGCGCACTGCGATTGGCTATAAGGGAAATTCTCAAACATAAAGCATCGGTGTGTCCAATTGCCAGGTAGAATTGTTCTTTTCCTGGAAGCATATCTTTGCTCATTTTTAGTGCGGCTTTGCAGCAGATGTTGTGGTGGAACATGCAAGAGAACACAAGATTCTGTGAGGGCATCCACTAGACAATATACGTGTTCACTGTTTACAGACATAACTAGCTAAATAACCGTGTGTTACTATAAAGAAAATAAAATATGTAAACCAACTGACCAAAGGATTGTACTACCTAAATTTGAACTAAACCCACCGCTTATTATGGATCGGAGAGAGTATTATTTTGGAAAAACATGAAAGACATGTGGTTCCATGTGTTTTTCCTCGCTTTGATGGCCATCAAACTATACATAGTACTCCCTCCGACCCATATTACTTGACTTGAATTTGTCTAAATTCGGATGTATCTAGACATGTTTTAGTACTAGATACATCCGAATCTAGAAAAATCCAAGTCAACTAATATGGGTCGGAGGGAGTACGTGTTTTTCCTCGCTTTGATGGCCATCAAACTATACCTAGTACAC
The DNA here is from genome assembly GCA_910589775.1 of Avena eriantha. NCBI lineage: Eukaryota > Viridiplantae > Streptophyta > Magnoliopsida > Poales > Poaceae > Avena > Avena eriantha. Next base: position 36,745,139 of record OU342740.1, read on the forward strand.
AATACGTCAAGAAATCATCATATACCTCCTTCCCTTTTCACACCATGCACTTCACTCGGCTATGTTTTTGGTATGATGTTCCTCCTATCTCCCTAATTTACCTGGTCATCTTCAACTCACTAAACCTTTGTTGCACGATATTTTTAGTAGATTTAAATTCTGAGGGGCATTTTGCTATGAAGCCTCTTTTGAATATGGAAAGGTTACACTACTTTTTTTGAAACGAGGCAAAAAAAACTTGCCTTCTTCACTGATTAAGGAGAAGGGTTTAAAATTTCACATGGCCGTGGCCAACTCCATCCAACAACACAGAAAATGTGCGTTAGAAGAAATATAACAAAGAAAACACATAGGACGTTCCCGGAATAAAATTCACCAGCAACCCAAGTCATAGCCTCATCCTTGATGTCAGAGATAATCAAGCTCAGACGGTCTGTGATATACTGAAAAACTCTGGTTTAGATGATCAACCAAGCAAACAACTTGTATTTCCGCCATCAACCCATCACACTACTTGTTCATCAGCAGTTGGTATACCATTACTGCTTTGCACATCTCTTTCTGTTAAATATCCATAAAGTAATGTCACGTTTCTTTGTTGATCATCACTAGCTCAATTTACCTGAAATGCAAAGATTGCTTTAGTATAAACTGATAAACAAAACTTTTGGTATGTAGAAGCACCCAACTCTCCATACCAGATCATAAGTGGCAGCAAATACATTACCATAATTTTTATGACTGAACTTGACATAAGAATGGAATATAAAGAGAGTTTCCCAAAAAGGAGAGGAGAAAAGATTGATTGTTGCATGGATCATTTATGTCGCAGTTCGTGGTTTGATCCATACATACCACAAATTGGTAACCCTGATATTGTAATAGATCATATACACTGAAATATATATTGGATGAGGCTATTGCATATAGATTTTCTAGGTCTGCTGTATGCTTGTATGCACATGTTTTTGAGATGTACTTAAATGTAAGTACGGAGAAACTGCAATTCAGAAAATTTAACAAGCACGTGGTTTATGCTTGTATGATAGATCAGTTACCATACCAAGGAAGTAAGTTAGATGCTTGGAAGCCTTGTCCAGGTTGAGGCTGAAGACATCAGTACTAATACTACAATCTTAGTGCTTGCGGTGTTTCCGCATGACTGTGAGTTTGTGGTGTCCATCAGAAAATTCTTGTCGAGGGCAAACCTCTAGGGTGACCCGATCTTTCACGATTCCCTTTCAAATCGAGGGTGGAGTGCGGGGGAAGGAGGGTGAAGGATGAACACGATGAACACGATGAACACACGCACGAAGAACGCGATGAACACACACATGCAAAACCACGATAAACACCAATAGCTCACGCCGGCGGTGACCGGTCCGGCGCAATCCCTAGGATCGGCGTCGGGCGGAGGACTCTCTCTCGAACCGGCACGGCGAGATGGGAGACTTAGTGAGATCTTGACGTCTAGGCAAAGGGACACCGATGTCTAGGCCTTGTACAACGCGGAGGCACAATGCAAACTCCAACGAGGTTTGGGGATATTGGTGCTCCTTAGTCATGGAGCATGAGGCAAGAATTAGATAGATCCACAACGGGGTTTCCACTAATTCCAATATCAAGCCTAGGGTTTACAATGGAGGTGGGGGTCTATATATAGGCCAACCACAAAGTCAGGGGTAATTCAGGCATTAAAGTAGAGTTCTGGACGAAATAGAGGGGTACATGGGCCATAGGGCCCAGCTAGGCTCGCAGGCCCATCACTTTGGCCAGACACTCCGGGTCGAGTGGGCCGGACACTCCGGGGTGGCCGGACACTCTGGGAAGTGTCTGGGCAGTGTCCGAACTGGCACACAGAATGTCCGTGCCAGGTTCGAGCTCGGGCAGGCCGGACACTCCGGCTGAGTCGCGCCGGACACTCCGGCTTTGGCAGCTTGTAGCATCCCAATTGTCTAACAATTGTAATGCTACTTGGTCTAGTAAGATATTGGTTACTTCCTATATATAATTGTGCATCATAAATATATCATGCTCATATCATCATGCCACCTTGCATTTGAGCATCATATAAAACCTTGTTTCTTTGGTTCTTCTCTCATATGCATTATTAATTGTATTTGCCTCTTGATATTGTATTTGGTTATTGATATATTGTTTAATGCCCAAGTTGAGTTGGGGGCATATCTTTTATTCCACTCCATCACCTTTCTTTCACCACCTTATAATTCCACCATCCTATTATCCATGAGCTTGTAATTCTTTTCTTTTGATTTTATTCTAGCTCATGTGGATGGGGTGGATCTAATCCCAACTTCTTTTTGCTTGGCCTTATACCACTTCTTGGGAATGCATAAGAATAATGCCATATTATTATTATTGTTTTCACAAAATAAATCATGGCCTTTATTATTTTTGCATGGGCCATGCAAGAGTACCACCACCTTTAGCCCATTTGATTCCTCTTGGATTTTTTTGGGGTGCTTTTCTTTGTGGATCATCTCCATCTCTCTCCACCATTCCCTTATTCTCCTCAACACCTTTTCTTTTATTTTTCTCCATGCATGAGTCAAATGAGGGCTCTTCCCATACATCTTTTTCTTTCTCTTTTCCTTGGATATTCCTCCACCTCATCTCTTGATAATTCCAAGGCCTCACTATATTCCACTTGGGTTGATCTTATGCACAAGTTTTATAAACCTAAACAACCTAAACTAAACCCTAACCCTAGCTTCCTCTCTTTTCTTTCTAACCCCAATTTTACACTAAACCCTAACCCCTACCTTACCTCTCTCTCTTTCACTCCCTCTCTCTCTATCATGCTGGCCCCACCTGGCCCTCCCTCTCTCCCTGGTCCACACCCCATCTACCCATCTAACCACCCCAAACCCTAGCCCATGCCCTAGCTACACCCTAGCTCACCCGAGCCCTCATCTCCTCTCTCTTTCTTTCTACCGGCCATGCTGGCCCCAGCTGCTACTCCACGCCGTCCCCACCTGCAGCCCCTCTCCCTGCCCTGCCCTGGCTACCCAGGTCGAGCCCCAGCTCGACCACGTGATCGAGGAGAAAGGAGAAAGGGCCGAAGCCACTTTTCCCTACCCCGTTCCCACCAGCCTCTCCTCTCTGTCCCTCGCGTTGTCCTCATCCCCCACATCTCTTCTACATCGCCCAGATCCACCCCAAGCTCTGGCGCGCCTTCCCTCCCTCTTCTCTGTCCCCAGATCTCGCCGCCAGTCGCCGCCGTCTACCCCTGCGTCTCGTCGTTCCGGCCGGCGTGCGCGTCGTGGAGGTGGTCTGGAAGACCAAGGAGGTACCACTGCTCCACCTTGACCGGCCCAACGAGGAGGAGAAGGCCACCAGAACCGCCAGATCCTCGCCGCTCCCCCGAAACCCTAGGTCGCCGAAGCTCCTGCATCCTCGCCGATCGGCCGCTTCCCTGCCCGAGCCAACCCCATCGACAACCCCGCGGTGAGCCCGTGATCCTCCCAGACATCTTCTATCTCGCCGCCGCTTCCTAGTCTCGCCGGACGTCGTGCCGAACGCCCTCTGCGCACGGCGGGTTCGCCGTCGCCTTCTCGCTGTGCATCGCGGGAACCCTATCTAGCCGCGCGATCCCGTTCCTCCAACTACCACAAGCCACCCTAGCGGTAGCCGCCGCCGCTCGCGTGTGCGAGGTCGCGGGATCGAATCCCCGCTGCGCCGCGCTGTGCGTGCCGTCAGTCCGTCAGAGAACAAGAAGAGAAACAGTGCCCGCGGCCCTTTTTGCACTTAACCCCCTGCGTCTTTTGCCGGCTCCACCCGCGCTCCTCGCTAGCCCCACCAGTCAGCCTCTCGTGTATCTTACAGAAATGCCCCTGCCGTTTAGAATAACCCACCCGCGCTCCAGCCGCTCCCCACCTGTCAGCCTCTGCGGGTTACCCGCCACTGGCACGTGGGCCGTAGCCGCTGGACCCGCTTGTCAATCGCATGGGCTAGCCAGAGCCCGGTGAGAAAAGAATTTCCGCGCGCCCGTGCCCCGCCAGCAGCTGGCCCACCCGTCAGTGACTGTGGCTGGATCTGTCTGAGTACAAAATGGTTTTCTGCTTTGCTGTTTAATTTAAACCTTTTCAAAATTGATTCAAATTCAAATTCAAATCAGATTTAAATAACTTTTCGAATATAAAACCAAATAATACAAATGATATATGTTTTGGAATCAGAAAAATGTGAGGAATTCAAATATGCCATTCAAAATATTGTTTGAACACTTTAAAATTTCGAGATGATTAAAATTACAATAAAATGCCCTTTTCTTAATAAATTAATAACTTTAATTCTACAACTCCAAATTTGACAAATAATATGTCTAAATCGATCAGCGCGACGAGCCCGTTCTATCTATGCAGTCCTTGTTCTGAATTGAAGCATGCATCATGTCATTATTAAAAACCTGAACTATTTATGACAATAAAATTGGACCAAATAAATAATAAAATGCTTTATTTCTTGTATCCACACCTCACCTTTGCCATGCTACTTTAATGCCATGTAAATTGTGCATCATTCATCATGGCAATTCTTGTTTTCTTGTCGCACTTTAATTCATATGCTTGTGCACTTTATTTATGTTGGCCCTTGTTTGTTTGGTTCTTCTTCGAATAGACGCCCAACAGGAGAATTACCAGGAATCACAGGAGTACTACCCAGATCCATCTCTCGCTTCAACGGAACTACCAGGCAAGCACTACCACATGCTTGCTTACATACAATACCTATTGCCTCTATCTTATTCTTGCATCATTGAGTCGCGATTTCATTAAATTGAATCCCAAGTACTGCATAGCCTTTATATTAATACCCCACCGAAGCTTGTTCCTCCATCCCATGAGCCATTACTACAGGAGTTGTTTGAGCCATGCGAATCGTAGAAAAGCATGAGTAGGGTATGTGAGTGTCTGATGAATAACGAGGTACCTAAACAACTTAACCTGAGTAGTAATGGGATAACTAATGAAAGAGGCACCGGTGAGCAATATCTGCTATTTGGTTTTTGATGCTCACTTGCGTCCCGTAGGACCCCGAGTACTTGATTCCTGTTCCTTGACTATTCGCACTATCCACATCTGGGAGGCCTTATGGACCCCCCTGAGCCAGAGCTTGATTCATTCTTATTTCTTGGGGCCACAATTAGTTTGGGGCTTTATTATTATCCTGTACTTATGCCATGTTACTGCTTTATTTAAGATTGTGCGAGGAGCACCTGTACTGTTTTGGATTGCGCCATGTTTTCGCGGTATCGACAAGCCCAGTCATATTTTCGGGTTCCCAGTCGTTTACAGCCGTCGTCGCAAACCCTGGGTCCGTCTCGGAGCCGGCCAACTTTGTTGCGGGTAGCTTATTGGGGTGGCCCCCTGAAATATTTCTGAATCCTATGATTGCTTTGTCATGAATGCCTCATTGGGTTTTGAGTTGGTTTTTCCGAGGTTGATCGAGTGTGTGTTGCTATTTGTGCACCCCTGCAGGGTAAATCTTTCTGAAAGCCGTGTCCGCGGTTATGGATGACTTGGAGCACAGTTTCTCGATCATAGACAAGTCTAACTAAAGTACCGCTTTTAAATTGACTAAGTACCTGACTAGTAAGTAGTGCAATACCCATGTAATGGTTAATAAAACTACCAACGGATGGGGGTTGTTCGTCCGCTTCCTCGTTGGTAAGCGAGGAGGAGGATGGATCTGTTAATTATACTGTTATAACTGTTGTGCTTAATTCACGGACATCCGTCTATCATTTGTTAGGCGGATGGTTAGCGAGTATCTATAGACTTGTTAGTTATTATCTTTTGGTGCAATTGCGTCACCCCAGGTTGTGTTCCCTTTAGAGGCATAAAGACTTGCTGAGTACCCCTAGGGTCTCACACGATAAATTGTTTGATTCAGATGAACAGGTGTACTCGCAAGATGGATACTGGGTGGAGGAGACAGATGATGTTGGCAATGATCACTCGGTGTAGAGATTCCGGGAACGGGGATCCGTGAGATCTGTGGGCAGGATGTGTTTATTTATGGGGCATCTTATGCCGATTTGCTTCTTATCCGTACTCGGATCTTGTTTTCCGCTTCCGCCTGATACTCTAATGTTTGTTGTATGAGGAGCTATCCTAAATTATTATCTCTATCTAGGATATTTGAATCTTGCCGTATGGCGTTGCAATATTTCTATTTCTTTTAGATGGAATGGCTCTGAGGACTGTTGTATGTGGCTTGCACACATACTCATTTGTGTATGTAGTTGATCCCTTCGCCTGCCGATTACGCCGCTCGTTCTTGTCCCGATGTTCTGAAAGTGATTAGGACGGTCGAAAGGTCTACCGTGAGTGGCCCTGGGCCCCACCGTACTATTTTAACCACTTTCATTCATCTAGGCATGTAACTAAGAGCATAATTCACCGAGGTAGTTACAATTGGTATCAGAGCCATCCCGCCCTTCAGGGTCTCAGCCAAAATGGTCGTTGTCATTCTAGCAAATATTTTGGTAGTTATGTATACTAGGGAAAAACAAAACGTGAGAGTAGGACTGCTTCCATTTTTCTTCTTACCCACCCGCCCACCCTTTTCTGGTAAGGAAGTGTAACGTTTTCAATCCTCTTGTAAAATTCAAACTAGGATTCACGTGTTCTGGGTTCCGTAGTACCATAGGTTGTGTGTGTGTGTGTGTGTGAATTCTTTGTCTATCTGTTGCATCCAAATGTTATCACTATCTGCCTTTTGGTTATCAACTGTTGGTACATTCCATACCGACGCGATCTATTCTGATTCGTTGTATACCGATGCGATCTATCTTACTCTTTGTTATCCGACGTTATCTTGTTGGGGTGTTCTTTTTCGTAGTTACCAATCTTTAGGTTCATCTTAAGAAGAATTTATTGGGATATGTGTTTTACTGATTCATGTGCAAAGTAATGATTTGAGTGCGGGATGGAGTCGCGACCATACCACTACTGTTATCATTTTCTCTTGTATGTTGAACTAGTAGAGTTACTAATCTTGATTCGTTAAGTGGTTTTGCGCATATAGTGGTATTTTAATGCCGAAATTTGCGGAAATTTTTTCTTTGTAGTTTGTGTACCACACTCCTTGTTCAGTCGTGTGCGTTATGCTTAATATCTTCTAGTTGCCTTGAACTTTGTTGATATTTTAATATCATCTCAGTGAATTGCATCCTTTAATCTTGATTAATTCCATTTTGGTACTATTTTGGATTATTATCATTCTCCATTATAGTACTGACTTGTGTTTTATATCAATCACAGGATGGCACCACCACGCCGTTCTGAGGAGGACATACCACTTGAACTTGGGGCTGCTTTGGCAAGTATTGCAAATGCTTTGGGCACTATGCAGCAGAACCAACAGCTCTTCGAGGAAAGCGTGAGGAGGAACGAGTTCCGCTACCTCCACCTCCCAAGCGAGGAGACATCAAGAGTTTTCTCAAGTTCAACCCACGCCAATTTGAGGTGTCTGATCAGCCACTTGATGCGGATGATTGGCTGCGTGAAGTTTCAAGGTTGCTGATGACTGCGGATGTTCCCGAGCAAGAATGGGTCAAATGTGCTACTCACCTTCTGAAGGGAGATGCAGCTCTCTGGTGGGAAAATTACCTCAAGGCAGATCTTTCTGGTTTTCAGCCTACTTGCGAGCGGTTCACTGCTGCTTTCAAAGAGAAATATCTGTCAGAAATTGTCATGGAAAGGATGAAGGAAGTGTTTCTCAACCTCAAGCAGGGCACTGATAATGTCAACACCTACATCAGAAACTTCATGAATCTTTCTCGGTATGGTGGCGATGAGATCTCTGATGACAAGAAGAAGCAAAAGAGGTTTCGGCAAGGCCTCAATGCTTCCATCAAATATGCAATCACTCATGCAAGGCCGGCATCTTTTCTGGAACTCCAACATACAGCTCTGCAGGAAGAAGCAAGTAGGCAAGTGTTTGAGGAGTCAAAGAAACACAGCCGTGATACAACAAGCTCTTCTGCTATGACAGCTCCTTCTAAGCGTCGTGTCTGGGTTCCTAACACCCCACCGTCGCTCCCTGCTCCACCAAGACCTTCAAGCTACGCACCAAGGCCACCAAACTCCTTCACTGCGGCTCCCAGGGGCTACAACCACAACTACCCTGGAGCGCCTGGCGGAGTCCCTGGCTACGTTGCTCCACGTCCACCTGGTGCTTGCTATACTTGTGGAAACACTGGGCATCAGCACTGGAATTGTCCAATGAACAACAAAGCTCTTCCACCACCACCTCCAAGACCTGTGGCAAGTGCTCCTATGATTCGTGCACCTCCACCTCGGGCTCTCAACATCAACACTAAGCCTGGGTCTACGGTTGCTCGTGCCAACTGTGTCAACGTCGCTCAAGCTGAGCATGCACCTGGAGTTGTCATGGGTATGCTTCCTGTTAACTCAGTTCCTGCACGAGTTTTATTTGATTCTGGTGCTTCACATTCTTTCGTGTCATACAAGTTTGCGGAGAGTAATGGGTTACCTTCTGATGCTTTACCAACTCGCCTTATGGTGCAATCTCCTGGTTCAAACATGAGGGCTTCTAAAATCAGCCGTGACAATCAAATTGAGATTGGTGGCTCTTCATTTCCGGCTTCCTTAATTATTCTGGGCAATTCTGATATTGATGTTATCTTGGGCATGGATTGGTTGACAGCAAATGCAGCTGTGATTGATTGTGCTGAACGTTCAGTTTCTCTGAAAATTCCTGAAGGCCATATAGTCTATTCTCCAAGTCTGACTCCTGCAATTCAGCTTTATTCTTTGGCGGCTCTGAATGATGATGCTATGGAAGGTATTCAGAGTGTTCCTGTAGTCTGTGAGTTTCCAGATGTCTTTCCTGAAGAGTTGCCAGGTATGCCTCCGGATCGTGAGGTTGAGTTTGTCATTGAACTTGAACCTGGTACTGCTCCTATTTCCAAGCGGCCTTATAAAATGGGTCCTGCTGAGTTGGCTGAACTCAAACGTCAGCTGGATGAACAAGAGAAGTTGGGTTTCATTCAGCACAGTACTTCTTCTTGGGGTAGCCCAATCATCTTTGTGAAGAAGCGAGACAAGACTGATAGACTTTGTGTGGACTATCGGGCACTCAATGCTAAAACAATCAAGAATAAATATCCCCTTCCGCGGATTAATGATCTCTTCGATCAGCTAGCTGGAGCTGTGGTATTCTCTAAGCTTGATTTGAGAAGTGGTTACCATCAAATCAAGATTCGCAAGGAAGATGTTCCTAAAACAGCTTTCACCACCCGCTATGGCCTGTATGAGTACACGGTCATGTCTTTCGGTCTCACCAATGCACCTGCCACTTTCTCGAGGCTTATGAACTCGGTTTTCATGGAATATCTTGATAAGTTCGTTGTGGTCTATCTGGATGACATTCTAGTCTATTCTAAGTCAAAATAAGAGCATGAACAACACCTTCGGTGTGTCCTAAACAAGCTTCGTGGGAACCGCCTGTATGCAAAGTTCTCCAAGTGTGAATTCTGGCTGCCTCAAGTCACATACCTTGGTCACGTCATCTCTGCCAAGGGCATTGCCGTCAACCCAGAAACTATTAAGACAATTATGGACTAGCTTCCACCCATAAATGTCAAAGAAGTCCGGAGTTTCCTTGGTTTGGCCAGTTACTGCCGTCGCTTCGTTCAAAATTTCTCAAAGATTGCGAAACCTCTTACCGATCTCCTCAAGAAAGGCAAGAAATACCTTTGGACTCCTGCATGTCAAGCAAGCTTTGAAACACTCAAAGAGAAGCTCACTTCCACACCAGTCTTGGTTCCTCCAGATACATCAAAGCCTTTCCAGATTTTCTGTGATGCTTCATTGCAAGGATTGGGTGCGGTCCTTATGCAAGAAAAGCAAGTTGTTGCTTATGCCTCTCGACAGTTGAAGACGCATGAGATCAACTATCCTACACATGACCCCGAACTCGCAGCAGTGGTCTTTGCTTTGAAAGTATGGAGGCATTACTTGCTTGGCAACCGTTGTGAGATCTTTTCTGATCACAAGAGTCTGAAGTATATCTTCACACAGCCTGATCTCAACCTTCGTCAGAGGAGGTGGATTGAAACAATCAATGATTTCGATTTGACCATCAACTACACTCCGGGCAAAGCCAATGTCATGGCCGATGCTCTCAGCCGAAAAGCTTATGTCAACAATCTCATGGTGGAAGAACAACAGCCTCTCTTGTGCGAGTAATTCCGTAAGCTAAACCTTGAAATTGTGGATCAAGGGTATCTTCTGAACCTTCTAGCAACACCTCTCTTGGAAGAAAAGGTCCGTTCCATTCAGCTTGGTGATCCTTACACTAAAAAGATCATCTCCAACATTCAGCTTCCGAAGTATGAGTCTTTCCACGTAGATGACCAAGGCACTCTTTTCTTTGAACACCGGATGTTTGTTCCGAACTACCCGGGGTTAAGAGAGCAAGTTCTCAAGGAGGCGCATGATTCTGTTCTTTCTATCCACCCTGGCAGCACTAAGATGTACATGGACTTAAAAACACAATATTGGTGGCCTGGTGTGAAACGATATTGTGCCAAGTATGTCTCGGAGTGTGATGTCTGTCGCAGAGTTAAAGCTGTCCATCAGAAACCTTCCGGTCTTCTACAGCCATTGAAGCCTCCGGAATGGAAATGGGAGAAAGTAGAGATGGACTTCATCACTGGTTTTCCAAGGTCGCAGAAGGGCAACAATACAATCTTTGTTGTCATTGACAGGCTTTCCAAAGTAGCTCACTTCTTTCCAGTCAAGGAAACAATTTCTGCAATTCAGTTGGCCGAGCTCTATATCAATAGAATTGTCTCTCTGTATGGAGTTCCTCTTGAGATCAGTTCAGACCGTGGAAGCATCTTCACTTCCAAGTTCTGGGGAAGTTTCCAAAATGCTTTGGGAACAAAACTAAACTTCAGCACAACTTACCACCCTCAGTCGCAAGGACAAGTTGAAAGGATCAATCAGATTCTGGAAGATATGCTCCGTGCTTGCGTTATCGCTTTCGGCATGAAGTGGGAAGAATGTCTTCCTTATGCTGAATTCTCTTACAACAAAAGCTTCCAGAAAAGTCTAAAGATGGCACCATTTGAGGCTCTTTATGGTCGCAAGTGCAGAACTCCGATTGGTTGGTCGGGCGCATGTGAAAGAATATTGTTTGGCCCCGACATTGTAACTCAAGCGGAGGAGAAAGTTCACATCATTCTTGAAAACCTGAAGATTGCTCAAAGTCGCCAGAAAAGCAATTATGACAGAAAGCACACGGACATGGAGTATGTCTCTGGTGATCTCGTTTACCTTCGTGTCCCTCCCATGAGAGGCACGCACCGCTTTGGTATCAAAGGAAAGCTGGCTCCTAGATACATCGGTCCTTTCAAAATTCGTGGAAGAAGAGGAGAAGTTGCTTATGCTCGTGAGCTCCCTGAACAACTCAAAGTCCATGATGTTTTCCACATCTCTCAACTCAAAAAGTGCTTCAAGGATCCTGGCAGGACCGTGGACCATGAACTCATCAATCTCCAAGAAGATCTGTCTTATCAAGAACACCCCACAAAAATTCCTGAAGTCGCAGAAAGAAGGACTCGCAACAAGTCCATCAAGTTCTGCAAGGTGCAGTGGTCGCACCATTCTATTGATGAAGCCACTTGGGAACGTGAAGATGAGCTCCGTACCAAGTATCCTACCCTCTTTGAGTCTTCTTCTTCCTAGAATCTCGGGGCGAGATTCCTGTTTAGTGGGGGAGAGTTGTAGCATCCCAATTGTCTAACAATTGTAATGCTACTTGGTCTAGTAAGATATTGGCTACTTCCTATATATAATTGTGCATCATAAATATATCATGCTCATATCATCATGCCACCTTGCATTTGAGCATCATATAAAACCTTGTTTCTTTGGTTCTTCTCTCATATGCATTATTAATTGTATTTGCCTCTTGATATTGTACTTGGTTATTCATATATTGTTTAATGCCCAAGTTGAGTTGGGGGCATATCTTTTATTCCACTCCATCACCTTTCTTTCACCACCTTATAATTCCACCATCCTATTATCCATGAGCTTGTAATTCTTTTCTTTTGATTTTATTCTAGCTCATGTGGATGGGGTGGATCTAATCCCAACTTCTTTTTGCTTGGCCTTATACCACTTCTTGGGAATGCATAAGAATAATGCCATATTATTATTATTGTTTTCACAAAATAAATCATGGCCTTTATTATTTTTGCATGGGCCATGCAAGAGTACCACCACCTTTAGCCCATTTGATTCCTCTTGGATTTTTTTGGGGTGCTTTTCTTTGTGGATCATCTCCATCTCTCTCCACCATTCGCTTATTCTCATCAACACCTTTTATTTTATTTTTCTCCATGCATGAGTCAAATGAGGGCTCTTCCCATACATATTTTTCTTTCTCTTTTCCTTAGATATTCCTCCACCTCATCTCTTGATAATTCCAAGGCCTCACTATATTCCACTTGGGTTGATCTTATGCACAAGTTTTATAAACCTAAACAACCTAAACTAAACCCTAACCCTAGCTTCCTCTCTTTTCTTTCTAACCCCAATTTTACACTAAACCCTAACCCCTACCTTACCTCTCTCTCTTTCACTCCCTCTCTCTCTATCATGCTGGCCCCACCTGGACCTCCCTCTCTCCCTGGCCCACACCCCATCTACCCATCTAACCACCCCAAACCCTAGCCCATGCCCTAGCTTACCCGAGCCCTCCTCTCCTCTCTCTTTCTTTCTACCGGCCATGCTGGCCCCAACTGCTACTCCACGTCGTCCCCACCTGCAGCCCCTCTCCCTGCCCTGCCCTGGCTACCCAGGTCGAGCCCCAGCTCGACCACGTGATCGAGGAGAAAGGAGAAAGGGACGAAGCCACTTTTCCCTACCCTGTGCCCACTAGCCTCTCCTCTCTCTCCCTCGTGTTGTCCTCATCCCCCACATCTCTTCTACATCGCCCAGATCCACCCCAAGCTCTGTCGCGCCTTCCCTCCCTCTTCTCCGTCGCCAGATCTCGCCGCCAGTCGCCGCCGTCTACCCCTGCGTCTCGTCGTTCCGGCCGGCGTGCGCGTGGTGGAGGTGGTCTGGAAGACCAAGGAGGTACTACTGCTCCACCTTGACCGGCCCAGCGAGGAGGAGAAGGCCACCAGAACCGCCAGATCCTCGCCGCTCCCCCGAAACCCTAGGGCGCCGGAGCTCCTGCATCCTCGCCGATCGGCCGCTTCCTTGCCCGAGCCAACCCCACTGACAACCCCGCGGTGAGCCCGTGATCCTCCCTAACTGTGCGAGGAGCACCTGTACTGTTTTGGATCGCGCCATGTTTTCGCGGTATCGACAAGCCTAGTCATATTTTCGGGTTCCCAGTCGTTTACAGCCGTCGTCGCAAACCCTGGGTCCGTCTCGGAGCCGGCCAACTTCGTTGCGGGTAGCTTATTGCGGTGGCCCCCTGAAATATTTCTGAATCATGTGATTGCTTTGTCATGAATGCCTCGTTGGGTTTTGAGTTGGTTTTTCCGAGGTTGATCGAGTGTGTGTTGCTATTTGTGCACCCCTGCAGGGTAAATCTTTCTGAAAGCCGTGTCCGCGGTTATGGATGACTTGGAGCACAGTTTCTCGATCATAGACAAGTCTAACTAAAGTACCGCTTTTAAATTGACTAAGTACCTGACTAGTAAGTAGTGCAATACCCATGGAATGGTTAATAAAACCGCCAACGGATGGGGGTTGTTCGTCCGCTTCCTCGTTGGGAAGCGAGGAGGAGGATGGATCTGTTAATTATACTGTTATAACTGTTGTGCTTAATTCACGGACATCCGTCTATCATTGGTTAGGCGGATGGTTAGCGAGTATCTATAGACTTGTTAGTTATTATCTTTTGTTGCAATTGCGTCACCCCAGGTTGTGTTCCCTTTAGAGGCATAAAGACTTGCTGAGTACCCCTAGGGTCTCACACGATAAATTGTTTGATTCAGATGAACAGGTGTACTCGCAAGATGGATACTGGGTGGAGGAGACAGATGATGTTGGCAACGATCACTCGGTGTGATCTGTGGGCGGGATGTGTTTATTTATGGGGCATCTTATGCCGATTTGCTTCTTATCCGTACTCGGATCTTGTTTTCCGCTTCCGCCTGATACTCTAATGTTTGTTGTATGAGGAGCTATCCTAAATTATTATCTCTATCTAGGATATTTGAATCTTGCCGTATGGCGTTGCAATATTTCTATTTCTTTTAGATGGAATGGCTCTGAGGACTGTTGTATGTGGCTTGCATACATACTCATTTGTGTATGTAGTTGATCCCTTCGCCTGCCGATTACGCCGCTCATTCTTGTCCCGATGTTCTGAAAGTGGTTAGGACGGTCGAAAGGTCTACCGTGAGTGGCCCTGGGCCCCACCGTACTATTTTAACCACTTTCGTTCATCCAGGCATGTAACTAAGAGCGTAATTCACCGAGGTAGTTACACAGCTTCAACATAGGTGCAGCTTCAAGGCTCGTGGATCGACGCGGTGGGGGCTTGTACCTGATGATGCCCAAAGTAGTGGTATGAAGTAGCACGCCATCCAAGGTGGTATCAAATTGGCACGAGGAGAGGAGCGAGTTCACCTTAGCTTGGAGGAGTTTGGCTCGGGCACGAGTCATGGGTCCACTTGGGGGACTTGTTGTTGTATATGTAGAAGCATCCGTAGGACGGGCTGCATCAGCTCCCCCCTTGGGAAAGAGTCGTCCTCGACTCTTCATGGATATCATCTTAAGCATCTCCATGGTAGGGTGCGAGGTCCTTGACATTGAATGTATTGCTTGGAAGGTACTTGGAGGTCGGTATGTCGATGATGTAGGCGTTGTTGTTGATTCTTTTGAGGACCTTGAAGGGACCATCTCCTCTTGGCTTGAGCTTGGAGTCATGTTCCTTGGGGAAGCGGTCCTTGCTTAGGTGTATCCACACAAGGTCACCTTCTTCAAATATCATCTCCTTCTTGTCCTTGTTTAATCTTGAAGTTTGGCGAAGGACTTGTTGTTCGATAGTAGCTCTTGTTTCTTCATGAAGCGTCTTCATAGCTTGTGCGCGCTTCTCGACGTCCATGTTCGTGCGCTCATGGAGAGGTAGTGGTAGGATGTCGAGCGTGGTGAGGGGCTCGAAACCATAGACGATCATGAATGGACTCATCTTGGTTGTTGAGTGCTTGGCTCGATTGTAGGCGAACTCGGCGTGTGGAATGCATTCCTCCCAATCCTTCAGGTTTTTCTTGATCAACACACGAAGGAGAGTTCCGAGGCTTCGGTTGACAACTTCGGTTTGGCCATCAGTTTGAGGATGTGATGCGGATGAGAAGAGGAGCTTGACGCCGAGCTTGGCCATGAGGGTCTTCCACAAGTAGCTCATGAATTTGACGTCGCGGTCGGAGATGATTGTCCTTGGCACACCGTGAAGACAGACGATTTCCCTGAAAAATAGATTTGCAACATGTGAAGCATCGTCGGTCTTATGGCACGGTATGAAGTGTGCCATTTTGGAAAAATGATCTAGAACGACAAATATAGAATCATGACCATGCTTAGATCTAGGCAATCTTAACACGAAATCCATGCTAATGTCGGACCAAGGTGTATGAGGAATAGGTAATGGCATATAAAGACCATAGGGATTAGCTTGAACACATGTCGTGCATCGTTGAACGTAGCGCTCCACGTCACGCTTCATCTTGGGCCAAAAGTAGTGATTGGAGAGCATGTACAATGTCTTGTCGCGACCAAAGTGACCCATAAGGCCTCCACCATGAGATTCTTGGAGAAGCAAAAGTTGAAGCGACGACTTCGGGATGCATAGCTTGTTTTGTTTAAATATAAAGCCCTTATGCAAATAGAAATCATCAACTCCTTTGTCATTGGAGCACTTTGCGAAAATTGGTTCAAAGAACGGATCGGAAGCATACAAAGATTTTATTTCCTCAAGACCCAACACATTGATTTCAAGTCTCGTAAGAAGGCTTGTATGTTTGCGATACAATGCGTCCGCAACTACATTATCTTTGCCCTTCTTATACTTGACAATGTACGGAAAAGACTCCATGAAATCCACCCACTTAGCGTGTCTCTTGCTCAAGTTAGCTTGGCCTTTGAGATATTTCAACGACTCGTGGTCAGAATGTATGATAAATTCCTTAGGCCAAAGGTAGTGTTGCCAAACTTGAAGGACACGAACTAAGGCAAAAAGCTCTTTGTCATAAATCGGATAGTTAAGGCGAGCACCATCAAGTTTCTCGCTATGGTAGGCAATAGGACGTCCGTTTTGCATAAGGACTCCTCCAATGCCAATACCACTAGCATCACACTCTATCTCAAAAGTTTTTGTGAAATCCGGTAAAGCAAGAAGAGGTGCTTTGGTGAGCCTCTTTTTAAGTTCATCAAAAGCTTTTTGTTGTGCTTTGCCCCACACGAAGGTGACATTCTTTTTGGTCAATTCATTAAGGGGACAAGCAATGGTTGAAAAGTCTTTCACAAAGCGACGATAGAAACCGGCCAATCCATGAAAACTTCGGAGTTCACTCACATTTGTTGGTATGGGCCAATCTATGTCCTTTACCTTGGAAACACCAACTTCAATTCCCTTCGAAGAAACGACAAATCCAAGAAAAATCAACTTGTCTTTAGCAAAAGTGCACTTGGGAAGATTAGCATAAAGCTTTTCATGTCGAAGGATTTGCAAAACTTCCTTGACATGTTTTACATGGTCCTCAAGTGATTTGCTATAAACAAGAATATCATGGAAATAGACAACAACACTTTTTCCAATGAGAGAACGCAAGATGTGGTTCATAAGGCGCATGAAAGTGGATGGGGCATTTGATAAACCAAAAGGCATAACCAACCACTCATAGTGACCAAGTTTGGTCTTGAAGGCGGTTTTCCACTCATCACCTTCAGCCATGCGTATTTGATGGTAACCACTACGAAGATCAATTTTTGAAAAAATAGTGGCTCCACACAACTCATCAAGCATGTCATCGATACGTGGTATGGGATGTCGATAACGCACGGTGATAGCATTGATTGGACGGCAGTCCATGCATAACCGTAACGTATCATCCGTCTTTGGAACAAGAATCACGGGTACAGTACTTGGACTAGTGCTAACTTGGATCAAACCTTTGGAGACGAGTTGGTTGATTTGACGTTCGATCTCCTTCATCTCCTCCGGGTTCATGCGGTAAGCGGCGCGGTTGGGAAGTGGTGCACCGAGGATGAGGTCAATTCGATGTTCGATGCCGCGAAGAGGAGGTAGTCCATGTGGAAGCTCTTCGGGAAACACATCCTTGAATTGCTGCAAAACATTCATCAAAGATGGAGGAACATTGGTTAATTCATTAGTTCCTTGCGCTAGTCCCTTGCAAAGGAGGACATAGTGCAAGATGGATGGGTTGTTCCGAACATCTCGCATCTCACTTTTGGTGGCAAGGAGAACACTCTTAGTTTTTCCACTCGAATTTGGCTTGTGGCTCTCACTCACTATGAGGTGGTTCTCTCTCTCACCGCTCTTCTCACAAGTAGGTGTTGTGCTTTGCGCCCTCGCTAAAGCCTTTGCATTGTCCGCAATTATTTGGCTAGGAGTCATCGGTTGCAAAACACATGTTTTGTTGAGCCATTTGAAGGTGTATATATTGGTGCGACCATCATGTTGAGCAGCCTTGTCACATTGCCATGGTCGACCAAGAAGCACGTGGCAAACTGTCATAGGAACCACATCACACTCCACCGTATCTTTGTAAGGACCAATGGCGAAGGAGATCGATACGATATGCTTGATTTTCACGGACCCTTAGTCACTTAGCCATTGCACATGGTAGGGGTGCTTGTGTGGATGGAGGTTGAGGTTGAGCTTCTCACACAACTCGGTGCTAGCAAGGTTGTGACAACTCCCTCTGTCAATGATCACCTTGATAGATTTGCCGTTGATGCCGGCTCGTGTTTGGAAGATATTGGAGCGTTGGTCTTCATTCTCTTGTGCTTGAGTGGTCAAGATCCTTGTGACGACAAGCGATGGACTTGCGTCATGCTCACACATGAGGAGTTCTTGATCATCTTCCACTCGTTGCCTTGCCATTGCTTCCTTGACACGGGCATCAAACTCATCTTCACTCAAGTACTCTTCATCACCATTGTCATGGATGAACAAGACTTTCTTGTTTCCACATTCGGCCGACTTGTGTCCTTTACCTCCACACTTGTAGCATTCACCGCTGAAAGGTGTATCACTCTTTGCTTGCTTTCCACTTGGGGGCAGTTTTCCTTGAGGAAGTGTGGGCTTGAAGGAAGGCTTGGAGGTACTTGAGGAGCTACCATTGAAAGTTGTTGGTGTAGGGGTTGAAGCTTGCTTGTAGGTGAAGTACTTCTTGGGCTTGTTGTACTTGATATCCTCTTGCACTTGACGTTCAGCCTTTGTTGCGATGTGCACAAGCTCAACCATGGTGTTGTATGTTTGGAACTCGACGATGCGCTTGATTGGGTGATTCAAGCCAATAAGGAAACGTGCCATTGTTTGCTCCATGCGCTCATCAATGTTGGCGCGAATCAAGTTGAGTTCCATTTCCTTGAAGTATTCTTCCACGGTCTTTGTCCCTTGACGAAGAGCTTGAAGGTTGTTGAAGAGGTCACGCGTGTAGTGCGCGGGGACAAACCGGGATCTCATGTGAGCCTTCATGTCATGCCAAGTTGTGATTGGCGGCTCTTGTCTTGCATCACGAGCAACTTGAACTTGTTCCCACCAAAGGTTGGCGTAATCATCAAACTCAAGCGAAGCCATGGCGACCATCTTCTCGTTGCTATAGTTGTGCATGCGGAAAATCTTGTTGACTTTGAGTGCCCACAAGAGGTATTCTGCGGGGTCATTGGATCCGGTGAACTTGGGCATTGTGAACTTGAGCTTGCCAAAAGTTTCTTCATCGTTGCGGTCATTGCTACGAGCTTGGTGACCTTGTTGATGATCTTATAGTTGGGGAGGTGGAACTTGGTTCTCGCGTCCTTGTTGCGGAGCTTGCTCTTGATATTGTTGTTGAGGAGGATCTTGCTCTTGCTCTTGGCGCGGTTGTTGACGTGGTTGAGGTACTTGGGCCTCATGGTGGCGAAGGTGTGTAGCCTCTTGACGCGGTTGGTGACGAAGAGGAGGCTCGTTCCTCTGTTGGTGAAGTTGGTTAGGCACATGGGCCTCATGGCGAAGAACATGGTCATGAGCCTCTTGACGTGGTGGGCGTCGCTCAACTTGTATCACTTGACGCTCCAAGTTTTGTTGATGTGGAGGAGGCGCCGCGTGATGACCATGGTGTCGTTGTTGACGTTCATGACGTTGATGATGAGGAGGAGGATCTTGGAGAGCTTCACGTCGATGACGAGCTTGATTCTCCAAGTTGGAGTCATCACTTGTTGTGTCAAGTATGTGTCGCGGTCGATGGTGGTAGACTTGCAGTTGCGCTTGCGATTCCTCTTGTGGTTGCTCTTGTCGGATCACTAGTGCTCTTGCGTGACGACGGTGTGCTTCTTGCCTTTCTCGTGGCCTTAAAGAGAGGTCACCATCATAGCTTGACGTTGCGGCGTGCCGTGGGGAAGGTATATAGTTCGAAGAGATTCCATCTTCAACCACGGGGGCATCATTGCGTCTTTGAGCACTTTGATGTAGATATTGTGGAAGAGGTGCATGACGATGCGAAGAACTTGCTGAGCTTGATGCGCGTGAATGTGGTCTTGCCATGCCGTCGATGAGGCGTCGAAGATTGTCATTTGTTTTGGTGACGGAGCGTTGGAGCGCTTCATTTTGGTGGTCGAAGTTGTGATGCATTGCATGCATTTGTTGTTCGAGGCCGTCGAAGTGGTTGTCGATGTTCTTGAACTCGGCTTGCGTCTCGCCAAATTGTTCATCTTTTCGTGTCTCAAGGGCTTGGCAATGTTCACGGAACTCTTGTCGAACGATGAAGTGACTTGCATGCGTCATGTACGGACCTTGATCTTCTTCTTGGGGAGGTGGTTGGCTCGTCTCACCGTGCCTATCCATCATGCAAAACACACAAGTATTGTATATGGAAGTGGAATATGGTGGTGTTAGCCTTGTACCTCACCTTGGGGATTGCACCAAACTAGAAACCACAAGTGAGAGCTATAAGCGTGCAAAGTGGAATTGCAAAGAAAACTCACACTAAAGAAAGAACTAACTCTCAACAACTTGTTGGTGGTAGGTTAGTATTGTGGAAAGCCAAAGAACCAACCAAAAGAAAAGGGATAGTCAAAAGTGGGTAAAATCCAACAAAACTCAAGTCAAAGGCGAAGGTCAACAACTCAAAAGGGTGACGGGAACCTACGACTATATACACACACGTGGAGAAAGTTGGGATTGACACGACTATGAAAATGAGCAAACAAAACGTCCTAACGAAGACTAAGCTTGTTGTCGTGCCAATGCAAGGAGAGACCGTGGCTCGTTTGCAAAGATTAAAAGTGAGCAACGGATTTGTGCACTTGCCTTGGGCGCTCTTGTTTCTCTCTTGCTTACAAGCTTTGAGACTCTCTTTTGCAAGGGGAGACTATTTTTCTTTTGCTTTTTCTTTGTATCTTTTTCACTTTTTTTGTTGCTCTCCCTTGATGCTACCAAGTCACACTTTCTATTGCTCTTGCACTCTCACTATCCAAGGACAAATGCACAATGTGTTGGAGATATGCCCAAGAGGCAATAATAAAAGTAGTTATTATTATATCTTTGTGTTTATGATGAATGTTTACATCCCATGCTATAATTGTATTATTAGGAAACACTAATACATGTGTGTTTTGTAAACATAAAAGAGTCCCTAGTAAGCCTCTTGTTGAACTAGCTTGTTGATTAATTGATGATCATGGTTTCCTGATCATGGACATTGGATGTGATTAATAACAAGGTTATATCATTAGGAGAATGATGTGATGGACACACACCCGTAGTAAGTGTAGCATAAGATCAAGTCATTAAGTTCGTATTGCTATAAGCTTTTAAATGCATAGTAACCTAATCCCTCGACCATGAGGTTGTGTTAATCACCATCACCGGATGGGTACTTTGATGACATCAAACACCGCTTCGTAACTGGGTGGTTATAAAGGTGTCATTGGGTATTCTGAAAGTATGTGTTGAAGCGCATGGACCAAGATTGGGATTTGTCCATCCATATGACAGATAGATATGCTCTGGGCCCTCTCGGTGGAATGTCATCTAGTTAGCTTGCAAGCATGTGACTGGGTCACAAGGGATGACATAACATGGAACGAGTAAAGAGTACTTATCAGTAACGAGGTAGAACTAGGTATGGAGATACCGACGATCAAACTTCGGATAAGTATAGTATTGCGAGACAAAGGGAATTGGTTTCGTATGTAAATGGTTCTATCAATCACGAAGTCATCGTTGAGTATGTGGGAGCCATTATGGACCTCCAGGTCCCGCTGATGGTTATTGATAGGAGATGTGTCTCTGTCATGTCTACATATTCATGAACCGTAGGGTGACACACTTAAGGTTCGAAGTTGTTTTAAGTAGATATGGAATGTGCGTTGGAGACCGAATGTTGTTCGGAGTCTCGGATTGGATCCGGGACATCACGAGGAGATCCGGAATTGTCCGGAGAATAAGATTCATATACTGGGGATCATTTTCTAAGTTAGGAAATGTTCCGGAGTATTTGTATGAGGATTCTAGAAGGTTTCGGAATGTTCCAGAAGGTTCTGGAAGATTTCTTGGAGTTTGCTTGAAAACCAAGAAAGGGATCAACTCGCGCTTGTGGGGCAAGACAAGGAGTCGTGGGGGAGGAGGACTCCTTCCCCCCTCCCCAATCCGCCGGCTAAGGAGGGAGCGGAGTCCTACTAGGACTCCCCCTCCCAAGGCGCCCTCCCTCCTTTAAATAGAGGGGTGGAGGCGCCACCCCCTGGCCCCCTCCACCACTCCAAACCCTAGCCGCCTCTCTCCTCTTTCTCTCTTCTGCTCAGGCTTAGGCGAAGCCCTGCAGAATTCTCTACTCCACCACCACCACCACGCCGTCGTGCTGCTAGGATTCCGTGGAGAAGATCTACTACCTCCGCTGCTCGCTGGAACGAGGAGAGGAAGGTCTGCTTTGACTCCGCATGTGTGACCGACTGCGGAAGCGCTGCCGGAACGCGGCGCCGGAAGGATCGTCCACATGATCTTGAGATCGGCAAGTGATCGACTACATCAACCACGAGATCCAATCTCGTAACGCTTTCGGATCTACAAGGGTTAGTACAGATCTATCTCGTTGCACATGTCTAATAGATTAGATCTTGGCTTTTATCTAGATTAGATCTAGGTTTTGTTCGTTCTTGCGGTAGATTTTTTTTGTTTTCCATGCTACGAACCCATCAGTGGTATCAGAGCCGTGTCTATGCGTAGATCTATTGCACGAGGAGAACACAATGGTGTTGTGGGTGTTGGTGCTTGTGCCGTCTTTTGCTTTGTGTACTTTGCATCTTGCGGCATGGTGGGATGAAGCGGCTCGGGCTAACCTTACATGTCATCGCACATGAGACTTGCTCCATGCTTGACGTGTAACTTTCTTTCCACAAGTGTCTTTGCGGGTGTCTGTCTCTCCCACCATAGTATAGATCTAATTTACACTTTGCACTTGATAGCACTTGTATCAACGTTGTGGTTCAGTTTTGTAGGTAAGATCCGTTCTTGTTCGAAAGCCCCAAACCACGTAAAACATGCAAAGAAAATTAGAGGCATCTAACTTGTTTTTGCAGGGGTTTTGTGATGTGATATGGCCATCATGTGATTGTGATTATATTTGATGTATGCAATGATCCTTGTTGTAATATGGCAACCGGCAGGAGCCTAATGGTTGTCTTTAATTCTGTTAAGACCTGCGTGTCTATTCATCTTGTAATAGCTTTATTCCAAGTAGTTGTAATAGTTGCTAGTGATGATGGACAACCATGAAGCGGCGCCATTGACCTTGACGCAATGCTGGTGATGATGGAGATCATGTTCGTGCTTTGGAGATGGAGATCAAAGGCGCAAGAAGAAAGGGCCATATCATATCACACTAATTATGAATTGCCTGTGATGTTAATCCTTTATGCATCTTGTATTGCTTAGATCACGACGGTAGCATTATAAGATGATCCCTCTCACTAATATCAAGTAATAAAGTGCTCACCCTTAGTTGGCACCGTTGCTAAGACTCGTCGTTTCGAAGCATCTCGTGATGATCGGATGTGATAGATTCTACGTGTGCATACAACGGGTGCAAGCCAGATTTGCACATGCGGAAACTAAGGTTATCTTGATGAGCCTAGCATGTACATACATGGTCTCGAAACACGGAATACCGAAAGGTGGAGCATGAGTCATATGAATGATATGATGAACATGAAGATTGTTCGCCGATGAAACTACATCTTCTCTCGTGAAGATCGGACTTGGTGTAGTGGACTTGGTTCGTGTAATCACTAAGACAATGTGAGGGATGTTGTTTTGAGTGGGAGTTCACCTAGTTAATTTAAGAATTAAATTTGAACTCAATTTATCATAAACTTAGTCTAAACTACTTGCAAATTTGTTGTAGATTATGGCGACCCCCTCCATCAATTTCAATGCGTTCCTAGAGAAAGAAAAGCTTAAAAACAATGGAAGCAATTTCACGGACTGGTTCCGTGGACTGAAGATCGTCCTCAGGGTTGGTCAGTTGACCTATGTGCTCGAAGCACCGCTAGGTGACCCACCTGCAGAAGATGCCACCGATGACGTAAAGAATGTTTACGCCACTCGGAAAAATCATTACTCCATAGTTCAGTGTGCCATCCTGTACGGTTTAGAAGCGGAGCTCCAGAAGCGTTTTGAGCACCACGACCCGTTCGAGATCATTAAGGAGCTCAGGCTAATTTTTGAGACTCGCGCGGCCATGGAGGGCTATGAGGCCTCCGGAAAGTTCTTTAACTGTAAGATGGAAGAGGGAAGCTTCGTTAGCAAGCACGTGCTCACCATGTCTGGGTACGCAAACAAGCTCCAAGAGTTGGGGATATCGATTCCTAATGAGTTAGGGATTCACCATCTCCTCCAATCACTGCCACCAAGTTACAAGAACTTTGTGATGAACTACAATATGCACTGCATGAACAAGACGTTGCCTGAACTATCGTCCATGCTGAAAATTGCTGAAGTGGAGATCAAGAAGGAGCACCAAGTGTTGATGCTCAATAAGACCACCAATTTCAAGAGACAGGGCAAGCCTAAGAACAAGGGCAACTTCAAGAAGGACGGCAAGAAAGCTGCCGCACCTGCAAAGAAGCCCAAGGCTGGTCCCAAGCCTGAAACTGAGTGCTTCTACTGCAAGGGTGCTGGTCACTGGAAGCGTAAATGCCCCAAGTACCTGGCGGATCTAAATAACGGCAACATCAAGAAGAAAGGTATATTTGATATATATGTTATTGATGTGTATCTTACTAGTAATCGTAGTAGTGCCCGGGTATTTGATACTGGTTCGGTTGCTCATATTTGTAACTCAAAACAGGAGCTGCGGAGTAAACGAAGACAGGCGAGAGACGAGGTGACAATGCGCGTTGGAAATGGCTCCAAGGTTGATGTGATCGTCGTCGGCACGCTCCCTCTACATCTACCTTCGGGATTAGTTTTAAATTTGAATAATTGTTATTTGGTGCCTGCGTTAAGCATGAACATTATATCTGGATCTTGTTTACTACGAGACGGTTACTCTTTTAAGTCCGAGAATAAAGGTTGTTCGATTTATATGAGTAATATCTTTTATGGTAATGCACCTGAGATGAATGGTTTATTCTTACTGAATCTCGATAGTAGTGATACACATGTTCACAACATAGATGCTAAACGAATAAAATTGAATGATAATTCTACATACATGTGGCACTGTCGTCTTGGTCACATTGGAGTGAAGCGTATGAAGAAACTCCATTCTGATGGACTTCTTGAATCACTTGAAAGATGCGAAGCATGTCTAATGGGAAAACTGACTAAGACTCCATTCTCTGGAATAATGGAGCGAGCTACAGACTTATTGGAAATAATACATACCGATGTGTGCGGTCCAATGAGTGTAGCATCGCGTGGTGGATATCGTTATGTTCTCACTTTCACGGATGACTTAAGTAGATATGGGTATGTCTACTTTATGAAACATAAGTCCGAAACTTTCGAGAAGTTTAAGGAATTTCAAAGTGAAGTGGAAAATCATCGTAACAAGAAGATTAAGTTTTTGCCTTCTGACCGCGGAGGTGAATATCTGAGTTATGAGTATGACATGCATTTAAAGAAATGTGGAATACTTTCGCAGTTGACACCGCCGGGAACACCACAGCGTAATGGTGTGTCCGAATGTCGTAATCGAACTCTCTTAGATATGGTTCGGTCTATGATGTCTCTTACAGATTTACCGCTATCGTTTTGGGGCTATGCATTAGAGACAGCCGCATTCACTTTAAATAGGGCACCATCTAAATCTGTTGAAATGACACCGTACGAATTGTGGTTTGGTAAGAAACCTAAGTTGTCGTTCCTTAAAGTTTGGGGTTGCGAAGCATATGTAAAGAAGTTACAACCTGATAAGCTTGAACCCAAAGCGGAGAAATGCGTCTTCAGAGGATACCCTAAAGAAACAATTGGGTATACCTTCTATCATAGATGCGAAGGCAAAGTTTTCGTTGCCAAGAATGGATCCTTTCTTGAGAAGGAATTTCTCTCGAAAGAAGTGACTGGAAGGAAAGTAGAACTCGATGAGGTTATTGAACCTTCTCTCGGATTTGAGAGTAGCGCAGCACCGGAAGATGTTTTTGTGCCGCCTGCACCAATTGGAGAGGAAGCTAATGATGATGATCATGAAACTTCAAATGAAGTTACTGCTGAACCTCGCAGGTCAACAAGGGTTCGTACCGCTCCTGATTGGTATGACTCTGCCTTGAACGTCATGTTGGTGGACAACGCTGATGACCCTGCGACATATGAAGAAGCTATGGTGAGCCCAGATTCCGACAAATGGCTAGAAGCCATGAAATCCGAAATGGGATCCATGTACGAAAACCAAGTGTGGACTTTGGTGGACTTACCGGATGGCCGTAAGGCTGTCGAGAACAAATGGATTTTCAAGAGAAAAACAGATGGTGATGGTAATGTTACCGTCTATAAAGCTCGACTTGTCGCGAAAGGGTTTCGAAAAATTCAAGGAGTTGACTATGATGAGACATTCTCACCAGTAGCGAAGCTAAAGTCTGTGAGGATTTTGTTAGCAATTGCTGCACATTTCGATTATGAGATTTGGCAGATGGATGTCAAAATGGCGTTCCTTCATGGTGACATTGAGGAAGAGTTGTATGTGGTACAACCCAAGGGTTTTGTCGATCCTAAAGATGCTGACAAGGTATGCAAACTTCAGCGCTCCATTTATGGACTGAAGCAAGCATCCCGGAGTTGGAATCAACGTTTTGATAAAGTAATCAAAAACTTTGGATTTATACAAACTTATGGAGAAGCTTGTATTTACAAGAAAGTGAGTGGGAGCTCTGTAGCATTCCTAGTACTATATGTAGATGACATATTATTGATTGGGAATGATATAGAACTTCTTAATAGTGTCAAAACCTATTTGAATAATAGTTTTTCAATGAAGGATCTTGGTGAAGCGGCATATATTCTAGGCATCAAGATTTATAGAGATAGATCAAGACGCCTAATAGCGCTTTCACAAAGTACATACTTAGACAAAGTTCTAAAGAAGTTTAGAATGGAAAATAGCAAGAAAGGGTTCGTGCCCATGTTGTCAGGTAAGACCTTGAGTAAGACTCAAAGTCCAGCTACGACAGAAGATAGAGAGAAAATGAATAATATTCCCTATGCCTCGGCCATAGGTTCTATCATGTATGCCATGCTGTGTACAAGACCGGATATAGCACATGCTGTTAGTTTGACTAGCAGATATCAAAGTGATCCTGGAATGGAGCACTGGACAACGGTCAAGAATATCCTAAAGTAACTAAATAGGACTAAGGATATGGTTCTTTCTTATGGAGGTGATGAACAACTTGTTGTAAACGGTTACACCGATGCTAGTTGGAACACCGATCCGGATGACTCGAAGTCACAGTCGGGATACGTATTTATTTTGAATGGTGCTGCAGTGAGCTGGAGGAGTGCCAAGCAAAGCGTTGTGGCGAAATCTTCAACTGAATCGGAATACATAGCTGCTTCGGAGGCTGCGCAAGAAGCCATATGGATGAAGGAATTCATTACTGAACTTGGCGTGGTTCCCAGTGCGTTGGACCCGATGGCCATCTACTGTGACAACACAGGTGCCATAGCTAATGCACAGGAGCCAAGGTCACATAGAAAGCTGAAGCACATCAAGCTACGTTTCCACGCTATTCGCGAGTATGTCCAAGATGGTGACATAAAGATTTGCAAAGTACACACTGATCTGAATGTGGCAGATCCGTTGACTAAACCTCTCCCTAGAGCAAAGCATGAACAGCACCAGAACGCCATGGGTGTTAGGTATATTACCATGTAATCTAGATTATTGACTCTAGTGCAAGTGGGAGACTGTTGGAGATATGCCCAAGAGGCAATAATAAAAGTAGTTATTATTATATCTTTGTGTTTATGATGAATGTTTACATCCCATGCTATAATTGTATTATTAGGAAACACTAATACATGTGTGTTTTGTAAACATAAAAGAGTCCCTAGTAAGCCTCTTTTTGAACTAGCTTATTGATTAATTGATGATCATGGTTTCCTGATCATGGACATTGGATGTGATTAATAAAAAGGTTATATCATTAGGAGAATGATGTGATGGACACACACCCGTAGTAAGCGTAGCATAAGATCAAGTCATTAAGTTCATATTGCTATAAGCTTTTAAATTCATAGTAACCTAATCCTTCGACCATGAGGTTGTGTTAATCACCATCACCGGATGGGTACTTTGATGACATCAAACACCGCTTCATAACTGGGTGGTTATAAAGGTGTCATTGGGTATTCTGAAAGTATGTGTTGAAGCGCATGGAGCAAGATTGGGATTTGTCCATCCATATGACGGATAGATATGCTCTGGGCCCTCTCGGTGGAATGTCATCTAGTTAGCTTGCAAGCATGTGACTAGGTCACAAGGGATGACATAACATGGAACGAGTAAAGAGTACTTATCAGTAACGAGGTAAAACTAGGTATGGAGATACCGACGATCAAACTTCGGATAAGTATAGTATCGCGAGACAAAGGGAATTGGTTTCGTATGTAAATGGTTCTATCGATCACGAAGTCATCGTTGAGTATGTGGGAGCCATTATGGACCTCCAGGTCCCGCTGATGGTTATTGATAGGAGATGTGTCTCTGTCATGTCTACATATTCACGAACCGTAGGGTGACACACTTAAGGTTCGAAGTTGTTTTAAGTAGATATGGAATGTGCGTTGGAGACCGAATGTTGTTCGGAGTCTCGGATTGGATCCGGGACATCACGAGGAGATCCGGAATTGTCCGGAGAATAAGATTCATATATTGGGGATCATTTTCTGAGTTAGGAAATGTTCTGGAGTATTTGTATGAGGATTTTAGAAGGTTTCGGAATGTTCCGGAAGGTTCTGGAAGATTTCTTGGAGTTTGCTTGAAAACCAAGAAAGGGATCAAGGAGTCCTTGTGGGGCAAGACAAGGAGTCGTGGGGGAGGAGGACTCCTCCCCCCCTCCCCAATCCGCCGGCCAAGGAGGGAGGGGAGTCCTACTAGGACTCCCCCTCCCAAGGCCCCCTCCCTCCTTTAAATAGAGGGGTGGAGGCGCCACCCCCTGGCTCCCTCCACCACTCCAAACCCTAGCCGCCTCTCTCCTCTTTCTCTCTTCTGCTCAGGCTTAGGCGAAGCCCTGCAGAATTCTCTACTCCGCCACCACCACCACGCCGTCGTGCTGCTGGGATTCTGTGGAGAAGATCTACTACCTCCGCTGCTTGCTGGAACGAGGAGAGGAAGGTCTGCTTCGACTCCGCAAGTGTGACCGACTGCGGAAGCGCTGCCGAAACGCGGCGCCGGAAGGATCGTCCACGCGATCTTGAGATCGGCAAGTGATCGACCACATCAACCACAAGATCCAATCTCGTAACGCTTTCGGATCTACAAGGGCTAGTACAGATCTATCTCGTTGCACATGTCTAATAGATTAGATCTTGGCTTTTATCTAGATTAGATCTGGGTTTTGTTCGTTCTTGCGGTAGAATTTTTTTGTTTTCCATGCTACGAACCCATCACAATGCTCAAGCAAACACAAGATGAGCCACTCTCATGGGATAGGTACACACAAAGGAAGATGGGTTTAACAAGGTGACGCAAGTTATACCTTTTTTGATGATAAACTTGGCGTCGGTGGTGTGGGATGATGTTCGTGGTCCGTGGTGTCGATGAGCGCGGAAGTTGATGATGCGGAAGCTTGCTGGTAGTTGCTGACACGCACACGGGACACGAGCAAACAAAGGAGATTAGCCAATGCGAAAAATGAGGCAAAATTGTCAAAACTGGTGTTACAGCCGGACACTCCGGTCTGTCTGGGCCGGACACTCTGGTCTGGTCGGACACTCTGGTCTGGTTCGGCCGGACACTCCGGTCGGTACGTGCCGGACACTCCGGCGCGGGTTTCCTGCTCGTGTTCTTGAGCGGAAATCCTCGCCTTCGGACCTCAAATCTGCGAAAAACTGGCCAAATCGGGCTGGGGAAACGCAGGATAAAGCTGGACCAACTCCTTAGACAAGGTTTGGTCGGATCAAAACCACAAATAACACTCCAAATCAAGAGATCGATCCAAAGGCAAATATGGGCTGTTTTTTGTGGGGATTTTCGAATTTTTGGTGGATAGAAGAAAAATTTGTGGGGGAAATCATGAGCAACGAAGCTCTTGATACCAATATGTTGAGGGCAAACCTCTAGGGTGGCCCGATCTTTCACGATTCCTTTTCAGATCGAGGGTGGAGTGCGGGGGAAGGAGGGTGAAGGATGAACTCGAAGAACACACGCACGAAGAACGCGATGAACACACACACGCAAAACCACGATAAACACCAATAGCTCACGCTGGCGGTGACCGGTCCGGCGCAATCCCTAGGATCGGCGTCGGGCGGAGGACTCTCTCTCGAACCGGCACAGCGAGATGGGAGACTCGGTGAGATCTTGACGTCTAGGCAAAGGGACACCGATGTCTAGGCCTTGTATAACGCGGAGGCACAATGCAAACTCCAACGAGGTTTGGGGATATTGGTGCTCCTTAGTCATGGAGCATGAGGCAAGAATTAGATAGATCCACAAAAGGGTTTCCACTAATTCCAATATCAAGCCTAGGGTTTACAATGGAGGTGGGGGTCTATATATAGGCCAACCACAAAGTCAGGGGTAATTCAGGCATTAAAGTAGAGTTCTGGGTGAAATAGAGGGGTACATGGGCCATAGGGCCTAGCTAGGCTCGCAGGCCCATCACTTGGGCCGGACACTCCGGGTCGAGTGGGCTGGACAGTCCGGGTGGCCGGACACTCCGGAAAGTGTCCGAACTGGCACACAGAATGTCCGCGCCAGGTTCGGGCTCGGGCAGGCCGGACAGTCCGGCTGAGTCGCGCCGGACACTCCGGCTTTGGCAGCTTCAGCACAGGTGCAGCTTCAGGGCTCGTGGATCGACGCGGTGGGGGCTCGTACCTGATGATGCACAAAGTAGTGGTATGAAGTAGCACGCCATCCAAGGAGGTATCAAATTGGAACGAGGAGAGGAGCGAGTTCACCTTAGCTTGGAGGAGTTTGGCTCAGGCACGAGTCATGTGTCCACTTGGGGGACTTGTTGTTGTAGATGTAGAAGCGTCCGTAGGACGGGCTGCATCAATTCTTTTTCACAAAAACACAAAAATCCTTGTGTTTTGATTCATTGATAAATTGTATAATATTTACACGCTCATGACAAGCAGACACCCTGAACAATTCAACCCACTAGATCTAAGTGGCGGGTATCGGGTCACGCAGGCCCTTTGCCCCAACAGCCACCCAAGATCGAGCCTTGGACCGAATCATGTCCAGTTGCCCTCCTAGTCTCGGCGAGATGTTGTCGAAGACGACGATGTCCCATTGCTTCAAAATCCACCAGGCCGTCAGCATGACGAACGGCGAAGTACCCTTGCGCAAAGTGCCGGGGGGGGGGGGGGGGGTGGGCATACCTCCAACCACCTCAACGAAGTCCGCCTCACCCTCCTTGGATCGGATCTGTGTTCCTCAGCAAATCAAGTCACAAACCACGTACCGTGTTTCAGCAAATACCAACAACTGTATTGTCAAGGTCAAGGAGCCAATTTCCATCTTTGTTTGTGAAGTGTGCTAAGCGCGAACGTGAGGATTCTCACACCCCAGCGTGACGTGCTGCTAGGCCCTGCATCCGGACATCGACGGCCGGACATTTTTCTTAAAAACAAAATACAAAAATTAAAAATGCCATGAAAAAACATAAAAAAATCGCTGGCAACTTATGTTTATGTGTGTGCTAAGGGACCAGTGAGGACACGTTTTCTCGTTAGATTTTAGGTTGTTTGTTACATCAGCCACCAGGCAGTCACGTTCATCGTGCTCTTTTTGATTGGAAGTGTCATTAAAGGTCTCCGGAGTATGAATTCGTAGGCTAGTTTGGGAATGCCTCGTACCTCTCTAGGCCGGTCTCACGTGCTCCCTCACGGTGCCATGTCAGCTACTACTCCCTTCTATCCATATCGCAGGTTTAATGTAAACTAACGCTCTTTCAAAAAAAAAAAAAGTAAACTAACTCCAGTTCAAAACTGGTATTATGGATCGGAGGTAGTAGTACTTAACGCTCACTGTGACAGAATGACTAATGTGTCACATCTTCACAACTTTTGCGACCAATTTGCTACCAGTTTTGAGTTTACGACAATCTGCTCATGCTTGGCAACTTCGTGTACTGTACCACGGAAGCATTTTACTCTATATTGAAAGTAAGAAAATTCCTGCTATGATATTGGATTCGCCCTAGGATTTGGATAACAAGATAGAACAAGATAACGACAGCAAAGCTCTTGAAACAATGGCTTTCATCTGTCACTGCTCGCCACTCGCAAGCTGTTGCCACCATGCATACGCGCTTCTGCTCGGCTGATCATCGTAGAAGGCACCTTCCAAGTTGACCTTGTTGATGCTAGGGGGCCGGGGTCCGGTCTCTTACTATTAGCTGGATCCGGCATTGCAGGTACTACCTCGTGAACCAGTTCCTCCTCTACAGGGTGAATAAATTCCACGTTACCAGGAAGGTTGACTACATCAACATTCGTGCTTGAATTTAGGGGAAAGGCTCCATTGGTGGTAGAATCAGAAGAAAGTGCTCCGTTGGTGCTAGAACCATGGAATTCTTCACCAAATATGAGAGCATATCTGACTTGTTTTCGATGCAAAACCTAGGCATAGGCGCCGTGGGAGAATGGAGACCACACTCAAGTATGGATGGGGAACCATCCACAGGAAGATGATAGAGTACTGGCTAGCCTTTTTTGGTGTGTTTGTGGCAACCGGCAAGAATGGCCTTTAAGCAATTGGACGATTACTAGATGTTTCTTTTTTCCTTTTTGAAAGAACGGTAGGAGTGCTACGCTTTATTAGAGAAGTATACTCGGAAAACAAATGGTCGAGAGCAATTAGGAGATATTACAACAAAGTCTAACACAACAAGTTTTCACCGGCTCCGGTATTGTAGGAGCGAGGATGGCGGTGTGGCTTCGACTCGCGCTAGTGTCATTAGGTGGTTAAATGACTTTCTATTACTTTTAGGACTCGTTGTACTGCTGTTGATGATTATTAATAGATCGGTGGAATTTTAAAAAAAATATTACAAAGATTTATTTTTAGAAAAGAGAACAATAAAAAGAGGCAACATGCTTCTCTGGATCACTCCTCCCAATCACCACCAGCGAAAAACACTAGCGTCGCCACCCTAGCCCCTTCATCTCTGCCAACCTGGCTTCGCCTCCGGTGATACTTAGGTCATCTCCCAGGCCAACCTATTTCGGACAATGAATGTGTTTGTTTTGGTCCCTTTGAGTCGGCCCGCATACAACAAATAGGATGATGTCAGATTCCAGCGAATTTGACATATATGGATGCAAAACAATGATGTAATGCACAATCAACTACATTTAAGTAGTTCGTGTGCAAATTAATAGCATAGTTCACATACAAATTAAAACAAATAAATTTAGAGGAGATGACTAGCGGTTTTCCACGTGAGTCCACATATGCTCAGTCAAATCCTCTTGTAGTCGATCGTGAGTGTTCTGATCACATAGGCTGGTCCCGGCGTCGACTCAACCAATTCATCCTTAAATTGCCACCCTTCGATCATACATGCTATCATCACGCTCATCCTCATCGATTATGTTGTACGTAATTGAAGGAGATATGCTCTAGAGGCAAATAATAAAGAGTGTTTATTATCATATCTCATTAGTTTATAATAGTTTTATATCATGCTATAACTGTGTCAATCAGAAACATTGATACATGTATGGTATGTAAACAAACCAAGGTCCCTAGTAGCCTTTATTCAACTAGTTCACTGGTCAACTGATGATCAAAGTTTTCTGATCATGGTACATTTATGTCAATTGATAATGAAATCATACCGTTGGTGAATGATGTAATAGACATTACGCAACATAAGTACTACAACATGATCAAGTCACAAGTTCATCGTTGCAATAATTAGAAACAAAGTATCTTACTCCTTAAACCATGAGATCATATTTAATCACTATCACCCGAGGCTGTTTAGATTTACATCAACCGTCACATCATAACAAGGTGATCATAAATGTGATGTAATATCACGGGAATGAGTAAAGAAGCACTTGTCGATAACGAGGTTGAACACGGTATCGTGATACCGATGATCAGACCTCCGACAAGTTAGGTATCGAAGTAACAAAGGGAATTAGACTCAACATTTATGGTTCAAACGACAATAGACATCATGGAATGCACATGGGTAATTATAGACATCCCGGTCCTATTGATGATCATTGATATGAGCGGTGTCTCGATCATGTATGTGATGTTCCTGAATCATAGGGTAACACAATTAAGGGCACAATGACACTCTTAGATCGTTTCGGTTATAACAGAATCACCAAAGTAAGAAAGAGAGAATACCGAAAGTGATCCGAGAGAGAACCGGAATCATTTAGGGAGGATCCAAAGCCATTCAGAGTGAGCCGAAAGGTGTTTCAGGTCAAATAGAATTCAATAATATGTATCTATATATATTATATATATTAATTGTTGGAATTAATATTAAATAAATATTTTAAATTAAATTTAAAAGGGCAACTTCCCTAATGGGCCAAATCCTCGGAGGGAAAAGGCCCAATAGGGCAAGCTTCCCAAAGGCAGGCAAGGGGAGTCGCCACCTAGAGCTGGCGTGCGGGTGGGGCCCACATGGCCACCGGTCCCTCATTGGGCCGCGAGCACATGAGGCCCACCCGGTCAGCTGACTAGCCTCCTCCCTCGTGCCTCCTCCTCTCCCTCTCCTTTAGTCCCACCCTAGGACTTGAGGAGACAAGGGTCTACCCTTTTCCCTATATAAGGAGGGTCCTATAGGAGGTAAAAAGACACACAATAATTAATATATTGTCTGAGGAATTTTCTTTATAGAATCTCTCTCTCCTCTCTCTCGCAATTGCGACCCCAAGTCAGGGCAGTACGCGCAAGGGATTGCTTCACTGCGATACGCTGTTGTGCTTTAGGGATTCCGGTCAGAAGATCTACTTACACTCTCTCGGCTGGATCAGAGAACCGGAGGTCGTCATCGTGCACCGGACGTGTGCGAAACCACGAAGGTGCTTCCACTTGTGGCACCTGGGTCATCGGGCGAAGAGCTTCATGACCTTGAGGTTGGCTACGAGTATGACTATATTATCCACGTTCCCCGCGAAATGTTAAACACTTTCGATCTACAAGGGTATGTTATCGAAATTTTTCCGTTACAACATTACTCCTAGATAGATCCTAACATACGGTGTTGCGCTAGTTAAGAAAAACTTGTGTTTTCTGCTGCGAACCCCTTCAATAATCACACAAGAAGTCATCACCTCCTACATGGTCTCATGACTTCATGTTCTAGCAGGGTACCAAACATTAGCACAGCAATATTAGAGCACACCAAATTCCCGCACCACATCCTTCCTACAAGTCACATGTTCCTTCGCAAACCTCCTACATTTCTCATCTATAGGGTCACAAATTGCCTTCACAAGTGTTTCCCAATCAGGATAGATGTCATCATCTAGATAATATCCTCTGTCATATGCATGGCCATTGATCTCATAGTGAAGCTTTGGAGCATTGCCTTCTGCAAGCCCATGGAATACCTACGAATGCTGGAGCACGTTGATGTCATTCTTATAACTTACCGTATCGAAAAAGAGTGCCAAATCCAAAGATCTTGTGATGCAACAGCCTCAAGTATGATTGTGCACTCATCCACATGCCCATCATACTGCCCCTACCAACCAAAAGGACAGTTCTACCACTCCCTACACATGCAATCTATGATCCCCAAGCATCCCAGGAAACCCTTGAATCGTTGATGGACAATAACGACCAGTGTCAACAACATTTGGCTCTTTCGAGTAAACTTCACTAAACATGTAATCACTATTTTACATAACGTGTACATCGACTCAAGGCATGTGGTCTCACTCATGCGTATGTACTCATCAACAAGATCACCAGACACTCCATATGCAAGCATGCAAACCGTTGCAGAACATTTTTTGGTAAGAAGTGAAGCTGATCTTACCGGTGGTATCGACCTTGCATTTGAAGTACGGATCGTAGTCCCTCAAAACATCAAGCACTATCAATAAAAACTTTCTTGACATCCGAAAATGATGCCAGAATAAGTGCTCCAAGTATAGTGGATTAGTAGGACGGAAGTAGTCCTCAAAGAGTTGTTAATGGCCTCCTTCTCGATCATGCTACAAATTGGCCCTACGTCCCTTAACCGAGCCATGTGCTTTGAAATCATCAATGCGTTGTGCTCATGTATGAGCATTGCCACGACCATTCAAATTTTGGTATCACCACTAGAGTCTTCATCCGATGATGTAGCAATGGCATTCCTATAAATGCATTCGATCAGGCTACTATCCATCTATAGAACAAAGACATTGGTTACATAATGTTCAATGTCTACGTCAGCACACATGGATCAACCAATGGCATTGCATGTGTATTCGTTTCACAAACCACATATGGATCTACCAATGGCATTGCATGTGTGTTCTTTCCACAAACCACACTTGGATCCACCAGAATCATTGCACATGTGTTCTTTCCACAAACCACATATGGATCAACCAGTGTCATTGCATGTGTGTTCTTTCCACAAACCACATATGGACCCACAAGAGTCATTGCATGTGTGTTCTTATACTAAAACCAGCACTAGAGTCATTGCATGTGTGTTCTTTTCACAAACCACATATGGATCAACCAATATCATTGCATGTGTGTTCCTGTAATGAACCACATATGGACCCACTAGAGTTATTGCATGTGTGTTCTTTCCACAAACTACATATGGACCCACTAGTGGTCATTGCATGTGTGTTCTTTCCACAAACCACATATGGATGAACCAATGGCATTGCATGTGTGTTCTTTTCACAAACCACATATGGATCCACTAGTGTTCACTGCATGTGTGTTCTTTCCACAAATCACATATGGATCAACCAGTGTTTACTGCATGTGTGTTCTTTCCACAAACAACATATGGACCCACTAGAGTCATTGCATGTATGTTCTTACCACAAACAACACATGGATTAACCAATGACATTGCATGTGTGTTATTGTCACAAACCACATATGGATCAACCAATGTCATTGCATGTGTGTTCCTGTCATGAACCACATATGGACCACTAGAGTCATTGCATGTGTGTTCTTTCCGCAAACCACATATGGATCCACTAGAGTCATTGCATGCGTGTTCTTTTCACAAACCACATATGGATCAACAAGTGGCATTGCATGTGTGTTCTTTTCACAAATCACATATGGATCAACCAGTGTTCACTGCATGTGTGTTCTTTCAACAAACCACATATGGATCAAGCAGTGTCATTGCATGTGTGTTCTTTCCACAAACCACATATGGATCTAACAATGGCATTGCTTGTGTGTTCTTTCCACAAACCACACTTGGATCAACCAATGGCATTGCTTGTGTGTTCATTTCACAAACCACACATGGATCAACCAATGGCATTGCATGTGTGTTCTTTCCACAAACCACAAATGGATCCACCAGAGTCATTGCATGTGTGTTCTTTCCAAAAACCACATATGGATCAACCAGTGGCATTGCATGTGTGTTCTTTCCAAAAACCACATATGGATCAACTAGTGGCATTGCATGTGTGTTCTTTCCACAAACCTCATATGGATCAACCAATGTCATTGCATGTGTGTTCCTGTCATGAACGACACATGGATCAACCAATGTCATTACTTGTGTGTTCCTGTGATGAACCACATATGGATCCACCAGTGTTCATTGCATGTGTGTTCCTGTCATGAACCACACATGGATCAACCAGTGCTTATGCATGTGTGTTCTTTCCACAAACCACATATGGACCCACTAGTGGTTATTGCATGTGTGTTCTTTCCACAAACCACATATGGATCCACTAGAGACATTGCAT
The DNA here is from genome assembly GCA_910589775.1 of Avena eriantha. Lineage (NCBI taxonomy): Eukaryota > Viridiplantae > Streptophyta > Magnoliopsida > Poales > Poaceae > Avena > Avena eriantha. The sequence continues at coordinate 36,782,978 of OU342740.1, forward strand.
GTGTGTTATTGTCACAAACCACATATGGATCAATCAATGTCATTTCATGTGTGTTCCTGTCATGAACCACATATGGACCCACTAGAGTCATTGCATGTGTGTTCTTTCCACAAAGCACATATGGATCCACCAGGGTCATTGCATGTGTGTTCTTTTCACAAACCACATATGGATCAACCAATGGCATTGCATGTGTGTTCTTTTCACAAATCACATATGGATCAACCAGTGTTCACTGCATGTGCGTTTTTTTCACAAACCACTTATGGATCCACCAGTGTTCATTGCATGTGTGTTCTTTTCCACAAACCACATATGGATCAACCAATGGCATTGCATGTGTGTTCTTTTCACAAACCACACATGGATCCACCAGAATCATTGCATCTGTGTTCTTTCCACAAACCAGATATGGATCAACCAGTGTCATTGCATGTGTGTTCTTTCCACAAACAACATATGGACCCACTAGAGTCATTGCATGTGTGTTCTTATACTAAAACCAGCACTAGAGTCATTGCATGTGTGTTCTTTTCCCAAACCACATATGGATCAACCAATGGCATTGCATGTGTGTTCTTTTCACAAACCACATATGGATCCACCAGTGTTCACTGCATGTGTGTTCTTTCCACAAATCACATATGGATCCACCAGTGTTCACTGCATGTGTGTTCTTTCCACAAACCACATACGGATCAACCAGTGTCATTGCATGTGTGTTCTTTCCACAAACCACACATGGATTAACCAATGGCATTTCATGTGTATTCACTTCACAAACCATATATGGATAAACCAATGGCATTGCATGTGTGTTCTTTCCACAAACCACAAATGGATCCACCAGAGTCATTGCATGTGTGTTCTTTCCACAAACCATATATGGATCAACTAGTGTCATTGCATGTGTGTTCTTTCCACAAACCACATATGGACCCACTAGAGTCATTGCATGTGTGTTCTTATACTAAAACCAACACTAGAGTCATTGCATGTGTGTTCTTTCCAAAAACCACATATGGATCAACCAATGGCATTGCATGTGTGTTCTTTTCACAAATCACATATGGATCCAGCAGTGTTCACTGCATGTGTGTTCTTTCCACAAACCACTTATGGATCCACCAATGTCATTGCACGTGTGTTCCTGTCATGAACCACATATGCATCAACCAATGGCATTGCATGTGTGTTCTTTCCACAAACCACACATGGATCAACCAATGGCATTGCATGTGTATTCTTTTCACAAACCACATATGGATCAACCAATGGCATTGCATGTGTGTTCTTTCCACAAACCACACATGGATCCACCAGAGTCATTGGATGTGTGTTCTTTCCACAAACCACATATGGATAAACCAGTGTCATTGCATGTGTGTTCTTTCCATAAACCACATATGGATCAACCACTGTCATTGCATGTGTGTTCCTGTCATGAACCACACATGGAGAAACCAATGTCATTGCATGTGTGTTCCCGTCATGAACCACATATGGATCCACTAGTGTTCATTGTATGTGTGTTCCTGTCATGGACCACACATGGATCAACCAGTGCTTATGCATGTGTGTTCTTTCCACAAACCACATATGGATCAACCAATATCATTGCATGTGTGTTCCTGTCATGAACCACACATGGATCAACCAATGTCATTGCATGTGTGTTCCTGTCATGCACCACATATGGATCCACCAGTGTTCATTGCATGTGTGTTCCTGTCATGAACCACACATGGATCAACTAGTTGTTATTGTATGTGTGTTGTTTTCACAAACCACATATGGACCCACTAGTGGTCATTGCATGTGTGTTCTTTCCACAAACCACATATGGATCCAGTAGAGACATTGCATGTGTGTTATTGTCACAAACCACATATGGATCAACCAATATCATTGCATGTGTGTTCCTGTAATGAACCACATATGGACCCACTAGAGTTATTGCATGTGTGTTCTTTCCACAAACCACATATGGATCCACTAGAGTCATTGCATGTGTGTTCTTTTCACAAACCACATATGGATCAACCAATGGCATTGCATGTTTGTTCTTTTCACAAATCACATATGGATCCACCAGTGTTCACTGCATGTGTGTTCTTTTCACAAACCACTTATGGATCCACCAGTGTTCATTGCATGTGTGTTCTTTTCCACAAACCACATATGGATCCACTAGAGTCATTGCATGTGTGTTATTTTCACAAACCACATATGGACCCACTAGAGTCATTGCATGTGTGTTCTTATACTAAAACCAACACTAGAATCATTGCATGTGTGTTCTTTCCACAAAGCACATATGGATCAACCAATGTCATTGGATGTGTGTTCCTGTCATGAACCACATATGCATCAACCAATGGCATTGCATGTGTGTTATTGTCACAAACCACATATGGATCAACCAATGTCATTGCATGTGTGTTCCTGTCATGAACCACATATGGACCCACTAGTGGTCATTGCATGTGTGTTATCTCCACAAACCACATATGGATCCACCAGAGTCATTGCATGTGTGTTCTTTTCACAAACCACATATGGATCAACCAATGGCATTGCATGTGTGTTCTTTTCACAAATCACATATGGATCCACTAGTGTTCATTGCATTAGTGTTCCTGTCATGAACCACATATGGATCAACCAATGTCATTCCATGTGTGTTCCTGTCATGAACCACATATGCATCAACCAATGGCATTGCATGTGTGTTCTTTCCACAAACCACATATGGATCCACCAGTGTTCATTGCATGTGTGTTCTTTCCACAAATCACAAATGGATCAACCAGTGTTCACTGCATGTGCGTTCTTTCCACAAACAACATATGGATCCACTAGAGTCATTGCATGTGTGTTCTTTCCACAAACCACACATGGATTAACCAATGGTATTGGATGTGTGTTATTGTCACAAAGCACATATGGATCAACCAATGTCATTGCATGTGTGTTTCTGTCATGAACCACACATGTATCCACCAGTGTTCATTGCATGTGTGTTCTTTCCACAAACCACATATGGATCCACTAGATTCATTGCACGTGTGTTCTTTTGACAAACCACATATGGATCAACTAGTGTCATTGCATGTGTGTTCCTTTCATGAACCACATATGGACCCACTAGAGTCATTGCATGTGTGTTCTTTGCACAAACCACATATGGATCCACTAGAGTCATTGCATGTGTGTTCTTTTCACAAACCACATATGGATCAACCAATGGCATTGCATGTGTGTTCTTCTCACAAACCACACATGGATCCACTAGTGTCATTGCATGTCTGCTCTTTCCATTAACCACAGTTAGAGTCATTGCATGTGTGTTCTTTTCACAAAACACATATCGTTAGTGTCATTGCATGTGTGTTCCTCTCATAAACCACATATGGATCCACCCAGTGTGATTGCATGTGTGTTCTTCTCACAAACCACATAAGGATTCACCAGTGTCATTGGATGTGTGTTCTTTTCTTAAGCCACATATGGATCCTAACCTTAGGAGAGCCCTAACCTTAGCCCCCCAATGGATCCACCGTTAGACCCAGTCTTCTATAAGGCACGCCCTAACACAGTTGTTCTTCTTGACGATTGTTACATACTGTTCGATCGGGGCGCTTGGACGATTGGGATGGTCTTCATGAGAGCGATCCGCGAGTAGGCTATTCTGCGGCATGATTGGCCACGCTTGCTCTGGACAAACTGGCAACACTGGGCGCTCCCCTGTTGTGAGTGTCACGACTCACGAGTTGAGTGGGCCAAATCCCAATGTCACGTCCCCATTACTTCTCTTCCTCCCCGTACTTCTCTTCCTTCCCCTCGAAGCCACTTTCCCCACTTCACTCCCATCTTGCTATAGCCGCAAGCCAACGACATCCGCCAATTCTCGGGTCGCTACCTTCATGCTAAGAAATCAGTTTACAAGCTTTTGAACTTATCCTACATATTCCTGCTATTCGCCAATCTAACTGCTGATCTTTTTTCTGATTTCTAGACGAACTTCAGATGTGGCAGATGCTGCAGCCCAAGAATCTGGAGATCCTCGCACGCAACTTCGCACTGACATTCCCGCTCATGTGCTCCCACCCAGGATGCTTTCGCCATTACTCCTACCACGAGCTCCCACTCCACGAGCTCGCATGCCCGCACGGCGCGTGCTCCTGCACGGAGCCGGGCTACAACTACATCGGCCCGCCGATAGAGCTCATCGTCCACCTTGCATAAGAGCACTTGATCGAAGTGATTAGGATCTCGTACGGGCAAGCCCAACTTCTCCAAGAGCAGGTGCCGTTCACTGACTCGGCATGCCGCCGACTAATTTCAAGGGGGAGACGACTCTGTTTTTGTCCTAACCATCACCGTCGGTGTTCCAGGAACCAGAGCCGGGCCCACCGTCATGTGTGCCGTATGCGTCAGGTCGGTCTCGTGCGCCTGGCCCATATACACGGTACGCATGTGGGCGAACGCCCATCCGCCATCGTTCGATAGCATTCTTGTGCTAGCTGAGGCGCCGAGCTGCCCGATGCCACGAGAGGTGGAGTATGTGGACCTAAGGTCGATCCTATGTGTGCCATATCAGTACCTTGTCGGTGCTAGACCGAACATGCAGATGCATTTCTACATTTGTATCGAGAAGACCGACAGGGAAATGTAGTACTTGTGGTATCGTTACTGTTAGACTTAAGAGATGCTTCTCAGGTGCGTAGAGCATATGTGTTGTGCGAATGTACCCCAGTTGTAGTTTTTTAGTACTCCTTAATAATTCGATGAGTTATTGGTCCAATCAGCTTGCTGTTGTCACGTTGCAAAGTCCGCTTGCTCTGGACAGACTGGCAATACAGTGTGCTCCCGCCCCCGCATGTCAGTTTCACGTGTTCCGAGGGCCCACCTGCCAGTGTCACACCCCCTTCTCTTCCTTCCCCTCGAAGCCACTGTCCCAACTTCTCTTCCATCCTACCACTCCCGTCTGATGGTTGTAATCTGATTTTCATTGGATTGTTTACATGTAATCTACGTTGATAATGCAACATGCAAATGGTACAGACACAATTTCTAAAGTGGAAGCACTCACACGTTGCTATTGCACATATTTCTCAATATAGCCCGACAAACCCATTACAATAATTGTACTCGCACTAAACACAACCAAAATTGTAACCATCCTAAACAACATCTAAACCCACATCACATCGCTGTTGTCGGAGTCCACCTTGATTGGTGACACCACCGTGCCCTTCCGAGCGACATCCACTCCCGCCCGTGGCTTGCCCTTCGCCAAGGAGGCAACAATGGCGTTCTGCACAGCTTTGTCCCCGTCGTCCTCCACATCGGAATCGACAATGACGAAGGTGATGGGGTTGGAGTGGACCGAGCACCGTCGCGCCTGGCGGCTCCTGCTCGAGCTCAACGCCGCATCAGTCCTTCTATAGGTAGGAGGGGCCGAGCTCGGATATGTAGCGCCATCGCTCCTCTCAAGAAACCATGGCCATTTGATACTGCGACGGTAGGATCTTGGGGTGGATCCGCCGCGGCGAGCCCTATCGGAAGCATTGGAGCGGATGGATCTGCCGGCGCGAGCCATGACAAGTTCCCAAGAGGGAGTAAGATTGTGGGCCATGCGTGTCTGGTTCCTGAGCAAGGCCTCCCAGTGATATGTACGCGGTCAAGGTGCCAAAAAATTTCATCCAATGCGCACGGGAGGGCCTTTGAACCACGAAGGAGCGAGGTTTGGTTGACAAGTCCACACGCTAGGTCCCCCACCTGTCAGCTGAATGTGGACGGTAGGATTCTGCATGAGTTATTAAGTGGGGATAAATCACGGTTCACCACTACCATGACATCCAAAGGATCCTCTTTCCTCCCTTTCCTCTGCCCTCGCTCCCCTCGCTCATAGCTCTTAGCTCATGCAGTTCGTCTCAGGCGGAATCAGGGTCGGCTCAACGCCATCAGGCGGGTGCCCCCATCAGGTACCGGAGGGCGCCCTACGATTACTACCCTGATATGCTGTGTTTGTGCGATGAGAAGATGTCGAGATGGATTTCATGGACCGACGAAAATACTGCAGGAAAATTCAGCAACTGCAGCATCAGAGCGGTAAGTTCGTACTGTAGGTACAATGGTAACCTGGATCCGGAAAGCGTAATGTAATTCTTTTTTTTTGTTTCCTTCGATCTAGTTCGCAGGAAGGGAGGGGGACTGGCTGTGACAAGTTTGTGTGGATCGAAAAGCCACTAACAGGTTTTCACAAAGAGCTTGTTCAGGATCTGCGTGATGCTGTGTGGGACAAGAAAGAGGAGATTCGTGCGATGGAGCGAGAGATCCGGGAGCTTCACTAGGTGCAGGAGAGGCAGGGGCAGGGAGGTGGTGAGACAGACGGGCTCAAGATTAGGCCAGATAGTGGAAAAAATTTCCTCATTATCTAGGCATTATCTGTTGCATTTGCAGTTTATGTTGCCATGTTATTGTCCAGCAGCTGAAATAAGTTGCTGCTTCGTGGAGTGTAGCAGCCAGCTTAAGAAATTGTTCATCCCAGAAACTTATCATAAGTGTAATTCCAATAACATGGATTTATTAAGCGCCTATAAATAATTCATGTCTGTGCCACTAACACCCATCGATTTTGGAGACCCCTTAACCGCTCAGCTATCGCGATTGTTCAGATAGTAGTGGCACAGTCACAATTTGGGATTCAACTAGTGGCCTCGGCCGCGATTAATTTTACTCCGAGTACGGGAGGCAGATTGTTTTGCCCGACAAGTTCCACGCACACAGCTCTAGAGTTTAACCGAACTACATATATAGGTTCAAGTTTAATACATCATTAGGCTTCTACACTGCTAGCCTTCTTTCTCTGCTTGGGTGCCAACTTTCTTCCTCTTGCCTTCACTTCCACTGGCTTCTTCATCCTTCCTTCTTCCTCTTCCTGGGTGCCAATTTTCTTACCTTCACGTACCCTGCATCTCCGGGTCGAGGGAAGTCAAGCCAATCAGCACCAGAATCTTGTCCGACATCATCACTCCACTCGTTTTGGTTTTCTTCCCACAGCAAAATCACTGAGTCGGCTGTCTTGTTTCTTACCTTGCGCTTCCTGTAAAATAACAGTACATGGATTACTACCTTATATCTACAGACTATAAACAATTTTTTGTGTGAATGTACCATTGATGACCCACAAGTATAGGGGGTGTATCGCAGTATTTTCGATAAGTAAGAGTGTCGAACCCAATGAGGAGCAGAAGGTGCTGGCTAGTGGTATGGATCAGGAATTCTCTGCAAATACTCAGCAAACGGATTTTTAGGGGTTTTCGATAAAGCAAGTAAACAAAGTACGAGTAAATAAAAGGCAGTAGGAATAAATCCAGCAAGTGGTCCAATCCTTTATGCAGCAAAGGACAAGCCGATTGTATTTCTTAAGAAGACCAAACGTTCTCGAGGACACATGGGAAGACTGTCAAGTGCTTTCGCTTCATATAGTCGATTAATCTTCTTTAGCTTGCTAAGTGTTGTGTGGGTGAACCTATGTTAATGTACCTCCAAAAAAATCTTCTTTGCATTGCATTTAGAATGCCCTCCAAAAATCTGGTGCAATTTTGGGCCATGGTTAGGAATTTATGAAAATGGAACCAAAGAAAATGCTATATTACCTATTAAGTCCAAGTGAGTACTTTGGATTAAAATAGTAGGTAAATATGTTTTATAATACCCTAAAAACCTAGTTTGAGTTTTTACAAATTTTCACAAATTGGTTTGAATCAATTTGAACCATTAAATCAAAAGTTTTGGAGAAAACTGAATTAGAAAAAGAAAAGGAGGGAAAATTCAAACAGCATCAGCTGCAGCATTTTGGCCCATTCTGGCCCAATAGGCAACAGCCCACCCGGACCACTCCCTCTCCCCTTCTCTGTCTTTTCCCACCCCCCGTCTCTACTCCCTCTCGTTGACAAGCTGGCCCCACGCCCACGTCACCTCGTCGTCTTCACTGCCGATGATGGACCTCTCCCCTTCGGCCGTTTTCGAATTGATTCGATTCCGTCAGTTTCTCGCGATTAAATGCCCCGGCGATTACCCCTAATAAACCCCCTCTCCCTCCTCATCATTTTCCCCCCAGACACCACCCCGGAGAGCCCCTAGGCTCCCCTAAATTCGAGCTCGAACCGCCGCAGTCCGACGAACTCCGGCGACGATTCTGGTGAGCCCAGGCCGCTCGGCGCCCTCCCCTTGGTCCCATCTATTTCCCCATCTCCTGGCGCACCTACTGACCGAGCCACGCGTTTTATTTTGCCCCAGGTCGACGACACGGATGATTTCGGCGAACTCCTCTACCGCCGCCGTCAGTCGCCTTCTCCGGTAAGGGTAGGTTTCCCGCCGCCCCTTTTTGGTCTTTACTAGGTCGTGCAGACGTTTGCGCACCTCGCTGACCTCTTTGCCGGTTGGTTTGAGCCCCATGTCTTCATCTCCGTCGCTGAGCCGAGAGTTCCGCCGGCAACCGCAACTCCGGCGAGGGATCCAGGCCAAGCCCGAACACCCCCCTCGCCACCGTGACCTCCATCGAGACCGCCACGACCTCCCTGACCTCTGGTACATGTCCACGGTCTCCTAGCCCTTGTAGAATCACCAGAACCCCATCGGCCGACGCTCCGCCGCCGCGCGCCGTCGTTAGCACCACCAGTCTCCGGCGAGACGCTTAGCAACCGTTCGATCAGATCCTAGCGGTTAAGATTAGATCACTTAAGCGAAAGGGTACGGCTGATCTGACCCGTCCAACGTCACTTAAATCTGACGGCTCGCCGCAGTCGATCCGGCCGAACCGGTATCAGCCAATAGGAAAACGCCACGTCGCCAGACTATTTCGTTTAAATAGAAAAATAGACTGATTTGGTATTTAACTTAGAAATTCAATAACTTTTGTTCCACAAATCAGAAAAATACAAATTTGGTGTCTATGGATTCAGAAAAATGAGACCTTTATTATGGAGGCCTTGTTTCACACTTTTGCCTCTGGAAAAATGGAATTATAGATAGAACCTTTTTAGGAGTATTTTATTCACAAAAATTGTTCTATAGATTATTTTTGAGTATTTCTTATGCATTTAGATGAGGTATTCTATCCTCAGTACTGTAGACTCTGTAAATTATGGAGTTGTGATCATATCTTTGCATGTTGCATGCATTCATGTTTTTGTAATGTTTTATTGATTGAATTATTATTGTTGTATTGATCTTGTGTAGATTGTGTGGATTGTGAAGTTTGTTGCTGTGAGGATTGTACCTATTCCCCTAGCTACCAAGGCAAGTGATATTTCATCCCATGTCCTATTATTTTCACTATTGCACTAGTGATATTTTGGTAGATCTTGCCATGTTAGAATTATTCCTATATTGCTATACTATGCTATGCTATATAGATTATATCTTGGTAGTATCCTCTAGTCGAAGGACTTTGTATGCTAGAATGCTTAGCTATGCTAGTAGAATTTGTGGGTGGAAAATACATATCAAGATAATATGGAATGATTATTATTTTTGTTTAACTAAGAAAACAACTATTATTAATGAAACACCTGGGTGGATTGGAACTTGCTTGGATTATGTTGAGTGGTTACTCAGGGGCCATGTCTATGGTCAGCTGGTGTATCACACTTGTGGATGGCCACCCAGGAATAAAGAGATTGGAGACATTCTTGTCATGAAGCTTACAGTGCAACCACATGGCATATGGGCTCTGCCTTGACCAACTAAGTTGCAAGAACTCAGCCAGGCGGACAGAGGGTGGTAGTGATGATAGGATGGAACGCGTCCGTGGTGGTCTGAGGGATTGCTTCTGAAAGGTCTTGTCTCGATGCATGTCGAGTCTTGTGGGGAAAGTGCACCACCTCTCGAGAGGGTAAAACTAAGTACTTAGCCGTGTCCCCGGTTATGGACAACTTCTGAGCCTCAAGACAGTGAAGTAGTTCAATAATCTCCTCATCCAAATTTCTCTAAGTTAAAACTTGTGGGTGAACAGGGATAAAAGTTCAGTGATGTCTATCATTGGTATCTTATAGCTTGAATGAAAAACTTCTTCAAAAACTAAAAGTTAAACTATTTTAACAAAGCCAGCCATAACCCACTTAGCCATATATTCATGTAGTTGTTGGATTATACTAAGTATCTTTGGTATTACTTGCCAATACAATTCCAAATGTATTGACCCTTGTGGCTGTAACTTATTATGTTGCAGGTTACTCTGATGATGAGTAGGGTTGCGTGTCTACACTCGACATGCTTGCCTGTGGCACATGAAGACTAAGGACTCTATTATTATATGTTATGTGAACTTGTGCCTTAGCCTTGGGCTAAGTGAGCTGTAAAAACTATTATACTCCTGGATGTGCGATGTAATAATGACCTTTGTTTCTGTGTACTTCATCTTAAACTGTGGGTGCTAGCATTTCGATCCAGGGACTAGCACTGCAATCACAGGGATCTTACCTTATCATGGTGAGATCTTACAGATGGTATCAGAGCACTGTGTTGCCTGTAGGATCGTGACCCTAGAATGGATTAGACTAAGGAAAACCCTTAGGAAAACTCTATATTCCAACTTTACACTTGTCTTTTCATCTCGTAAAACTTTTCTTAATCATCCTTCTCATCTATTTTTGTAGATGTCCACCATCAATGAATCTGTCAAGAAGGGACCACTGATGACTATGACCTTGGAGTGCGAGACAGAATTTCCCAATGTGCTCAAGAACCTCATGCTTGGCTTGGGGATGAATGGTGAAGCCGTTCACAAGGGATTTCCTGTGATAGATGAAGGACAAGAGTATTGGTGGGTGCAACTCCACTTGTACAAGAACAAGGAGGACGATCCCAAGAGTACGGGATTTTGCATGTTCACCAACTCTGAAATGCACCCGTCATTCTTTGACTCTGCAAGGAATGCTGCATGGAGAGCTATTGAGGAACTTGGGGAGAGACTCAAGTATAGAACGCTCAATACTCAGGAGGATCTCAAGGAGGAGAAGCGTCTTGCCCAAGACTCAAAGGCCACTGTGAAACGCCAAAGTAAGGATATCATAGGCCTAGCATTGGAGCTATGTGACCAAGACAAGCAGATTTCTGCCAAGGATGCCCTAATTGCCACCTTGGTTAAGAAGGAGTGAGATATTAGTTGGACCACCACCCTTGGCGTTTTATCACGTTAGTATCTCGACCATACCAACCTATGTGGTATGGCAAAAATAAAGTTATGTCTAGAACCTTGAGTGCTTAAGTTGAATTAATGTATTGCTACTTGGAATGTTTTGTTGGTTGAACTCTCTTTTATTTTGTGACTTGTATTTTCTTTCTCTATTGTGTTACTAATTTTCTCCATACTATGCAAAAGATGCCGAATTTTGTCTACAACACGACCAAGGATTTCAAGGGGACTCGCTTTGGGACTCGCCTATTGGAGCTAGTCCAAGTGCTCGCTCTTCCAATCCCTACCATTCAGGGACTTCAGCTGCAGAAGTTTCAGAGGAAGGACTTATGGGGATTCAAAGTTACTCAGACAGGACGTGAGACGGAGCCCCAAACTGGGGAGATTACCTTCAAGATACTCCATGATGACATGGAGAGGGGCCTTGACATCGCTATGTAGGAGCTGTTGGGACGCCTATGTGGACGTCACTCTTCTGAGATCAAGAGCCACTACTTCCATTTCTTTGGGAGGCGTGACGAGGAAGGAGAGCCTATTGTGTTGGAAGAGGCCACTAAGGAGTCTATCAAGCCCGTGCGACACTACCTCCAGGACTTAGAGAGCCTCATTAGACACCTTGATACTGATAGGACTAATGTGATGCTTAGCAACGATGAACTACAAGTCCAACTCAAGGAGAAGGATATGGACTTCCAGGAACAGGAAAATCGAATCAAGGAAATGGAGAAGAAGTTTGAAGACCAAGATAAGAAATTCAAGAACCAAGAGAAAATAGTTCAGGAGAAGAACAAGAAGATTAGAGACTTGGAGACCGAGTTAGAGCTACAGAACATTGAGCTGGAAGCGGATCACGAGGTGATAGAGAGGCTACGCACACAGAAGAGAGAGCTACAGACGAAGATCGATGCTCTGACTACCAGCTTGGAGGAATACAAGGCAGGATTCGCATCAGCAGGACTTGCTCTAGTGGAGGAGGAAGTCGACATGGAGGAGTAGTGATACTGTTCCATCTACCTTTCGTTTATTATTATTGAGTTGCATAAGTCATACCGACTTGTGGGTGACTATGCTAGTATGTTATCTTTGCAGACTCTGTTATTGTTGTGATGTTGGAACTTGCATGTGCTTGTTTGTCTGAATTGTTGTTTTATTGGGTTATCTATCATTACTTACCCTTACTAAACCCACAGATGCCTCCCCGACGCAACAACGGGGATAACCATGACAATGACAATGGAATGCAGCAGATGATGGCTGCACAGACCCAATTGATGCAAATGATGACTCAATTCATGGTGAACCAGAACCAGAACAACAATAATAACAATAACAACCAGAACAATCCACCACCTTTGGATATGCTGACCAGATTTCTAAGGCTGAGACCTGCCAAGTTCTCAGGTACCTCAGACCCCATGGTAGCAAATGATTGGTTACGCTCTGTGAGTAAGGACCTAGTCACGGTTGGGTGCACAGATGCTAAAAAAGTCAGATTTGCAGCACACTTGTTGGAAGGTCATGCAGCTGCTTGGTGGGATAATTTCCAAATTACCCACCCTATTGAGGAAGTGACTTGGGCAATGTTTGAAGATGGGTTTCGAACCACTCACATCTCTGCTGGAATAATGGGATTGAAGAAAAAGGAGTTCCATAACCTCAAGCAACGCCACCGTAGCATCTCTGAATACATCGAAGAGTTCAATAATTTGTCACGTTATGCACCCGACGGTGTTGACACTGATGCAAAGAGAAAGGAGAAATTCCTGGATGGGCTGAATGATGAAATTGCTATGCAACTATCTGTTGCATATGTTCCAACTTATCAATCTTTATGTGATAAAGCTACCATCCTGGAAAACAAGATGAAGCTAGTGGAGGGTAGAAAGAGGAAGCACCATTTCGATAAGTTTGGATCAGGATCTCCTCACAAGCGCCCTCATGGTGAAGGAAGTGGGAGCTCAGGATTCCACAAGAATGGGAATCATAATAACCATCATAACAACAACCACAACCATGATGGAAACAATCATCGTGGGCACAACAAAAGTGGATTCAGGAACAATCACAGTAATCATGGCCATGGGAACCAAAATGGTCAGAACCGTCACAGTCAGCCAGCGAAGAAAGACATCAGTCAGGTGGAATGTTTCAAGTGTAAGAAGACAGGACACTATGCTAATGAATGCCCAGAAAAGAAGACTGATGGGGCTAAGCCAAACCCATTCTAAAAGGGCCATGTGAATCACATTATTGTGGAGGAAATCCAAGAAGGATCTGATGCCGTGATCGGTAAGTTCAAAATTAATGCCTTTTCCGCACTTATCCTTTTCGATACTGGCGCATCACATTCATTCATTTCAAGAGCATTTGTAATCAAAAACGGACTCACCACTGAAACTATTGGATGTCCTATTAAGGTAAGTTCTCTGGGTGGAGAAATGATAGTAAATTCAGGGTGTAGACAGATCATCCTAGAAATTGGAAAACACAAGTTCCCGATTAGTTTAATAATCCTAGAGTCCCAAGGATTAGATGTCATATTAGGAATGGACTGGTTGACCCGTTATGAAGGAGTGATTGATTGTGCCAAGAGAACTGTTATGCTCACCACCCCAGAAAAGAAAAGGATCAGGTTCAAGTCTAACTTTGAACCCAAGGGGAGAAAGGTTAATTCTCTTAAGGGGGTTAGCCTAGATGATGTGCCAATAGTGAGGGAATTTCCAGATGTGTTCCCCGAGGAATTACCTGGCATGCCACCAGGTAGGGACGTGGAGTTTCTAATAGACCTACTGCCAGGAACAGGGCCTATAGCAAAGACACCTTATAAGATGTCAGTTGACGAGTTAAAAAAACTTAAGGAGCAATTAGGAGAACAACTGGAAAAGGGATTTATCCAACCAAGTTCATCGTCTTGGGGAGCACCAGTCTCGTTTGTCGAGAAGAAGGACCAAAGCCAGAGACTATGCATAGATTATCGTTCACTTAATGAAGTGACCATAAAGAATAAGTACCCCTGCCTAGAATAAATGATCTCTTCGATCAACTAGAGGGTGCATGTCTGTTCTCAAAAATTGATCTCCGATCAGGATACTTTCAACTCAAGATTAGAGAACATGACATACCCAAGACTGCATTCACCACTAGATACGGGTTGTATGAATATACAGTGATGCCGTTTGGATTAACTAATGCACCAGCCTATTTCATGAACATGATGAATAAAGTATTCATGGAATTACTTGACAAGTTCGTAGTGGTATTCATCGATGATATATTGGTATATTCCAAAAGCAACAAAGAACATGAGGAACATCTACGCCTGATTCTAGAGAAACTCAAGGAACATAAACTTTATGCCAAATTCAGTAAATGTGAATTATGGCTGAACGAAGTAGGTTTTCTTGGACACATAGTATCTAGAAGTGGTATAGCTGTTGAACCAGCAAAAGGTGCAGCTGTGACAGAATGGGAACCTCCTAAATCAGTTAAAGAAGCCCGTAGTTTACTTGGTCTGGCAGGATACTATCGGAGGTTCATTGAAAATTTCTCTAAGATTGCAAAGCCCATGACTGATCTGCTAAAGAAGGAGAAGAAGTTTAATTGGACCGAAGCTTGTGAAACCAGCTTTCAGGAATTGAAAAAGAGACTGGTGTCAGCACCAGTGTTATGTTTGCCAGATCTTGAGAAAGACTTTCAAGTCTATTGTGATGCATCTCACCAAGGACTAGGAGGTGTACTGATGCAACAAGGTAAAGTTGTAGCCTATGCATCAAGGCAACTCAAAAATCATGAAGTAAATTATCATACTCATGATCTAGAGTTGGCATCAGTTGTGCATGCACTGAAAACATGGAGGCATTATCTTATGGGAAAACCTTGTGAGATGTTCACTGATCACAAGAGTTTGAAATATATTTTTACACAGAAAGAGCTCAACATGAGACAAAGAAGATGGCTAGAACTCATCAAGGACTATGACTTAAGTTTACAATACCATCCTGGAAAGGCAAATGTTGTAGCTGATGCATTAAGCCGCAAGGTCTATGTGAATGGCCTCAACAAAGGAGAATTGCCGGAGGAGTTGTGTGCTCACTTTAGAGAGCTGAGGCTCGAAATTGTGCCTGAAGGGTACCTTGCATCCTTGGAGGTGCAGCCCACACTAATGGATAGAATTCAAGAGGCCCAAAAGTTGGACAAAGAAATGGATGAAATCAAAAGTAAAGTTAGTGAAGGAAAGGCAAAAGGATTCCATGTAGATGAACAAGGAATCTTATGGTACGAAAAACGTATCTGTGTTCCACAGGATCCGGAACTTAAGAAGTTGATCTTACGAGAAGCTCACAATTCACCATATTCAATTCACCCTGGCAACACCAAGATGTATATGGATGTTAAGGGAATATTTTGGTGGAATAATCTAAAGAAAGATATAGCAGAACATATTGCTCTATGCGACGTGTGTAGTCGTGTAAAGGCAGAACATCAAAAACCGGCAGGACTATTGCAACCGCTACCAATACCTGATTGGAAATGGGATAAAATCGGTATGGATTTCATCACTGGACTGCCAAGGACTAGATCTGGATACGATTCCATATGGGTTATCGTTGATCGTTTAACAAAAGTGGCCCATTTCATACCAGTAAAGACCACTTATACAAGCGCAAAGTTAGCCAAGATTTACATGAACAGAATTGTATGTTTTCATGGGGTACCTAAGAGTATCGTATCTGACAGAGGGACTCAATTCACTTCACACTTTTGGCGACAACTTCACGAGTCACTGGGAACTCGGTTAGAATTCAGCATCGCATTTCATCCGCAAACAGATGGGCAGATAGAAAGGACCAATCAAATATTAGAGGATATGCTGAGAGCATGTGCGTTAGATTATGGATCCAGTTGGGATGAAAGTCTACTGTACGCAGAGTTTTCTTACAATAACAGCTATCAATCAAGCATAGAAATGGCTCCATTTGAATTTCTTTATGGAAGGAAGTGTACTACACCATTGTTATGGAATGGAGTCGGAGAAAGAAATTTGTTCGGGCCAGACCTAATCAAAGAGGCCGAGGAGAAAGTCAAGATGGTAAGAGATAGGCTAAAGGTAGCTCAATCTCGGCAAAAGAGCTATGCTGATCCAAAACGTAGAGAGGTTACCTACGAGGTTGGTGATAGAGCTTATCTCAGGGTATCACCACTTCGTGGTGTCAAGAGGTTTGGAATCAAAGGGAAACTAGCACCACGCTATGTAGGGCCTTTCAAGATTTTGAGTCACAAAGGAGAAGTAGCATATGAGATAGAATTACCAGAATCTTTGTCAGCAGTTCACAATGTATTCCATGTTAGTCAGCTGAAAAAGTGTCACCCAGAGATGGAAGAAACTTCGTTGAAAGACACTATACCATTGGAGGAAGTTCAGCTAGATAATGATCTCACTTATGAAGAGAAACCTATTAAGATTCTGGAGACTGCAGAAAGAATTACCCGTACCAAGACCATCAAATTCTGCAAAGTGCAGTGGAACCATCACACCGAATCAGAAGCAACCTGGGAGCGAGAAGATGAACTTCGGAGAGATCACCCTCACCTATTTGCTAGCCAACCCGAATCTCGAGGGCGAGATTCATCTTAAGGGGGTTAGATTTGTAACATCCCAAAATTTCATCTGAAATCATCATCATTGCACTCATATCATCATGGCATGTTTTTGCATTGCATTTAGAATGCCCTCCAAAAATCTGGTGCAATTTTGGGCCATGGTTAGGAATTTATGAAAATGGAACCAAAGAAAATGCTATATTACCTATTAAGTCCAAGTGAGTACTTTGGATTAAAATAGTAGGTAAATATGTTTTATAATACCCAAAAACCTAGTTTGAGTTTTTACAAATTTTCACAAATTGGTTTGAATCAATTTGAACCATTAAATCAAAAGTTTTGGAGAAAACTGAATTAGAAAAAGAAAAGGAGGGAAAATTCAAACAGCATCAGCTGCAGCATTTTGGCCCATTCTGGCCGAATAGGCAACAGCCCACCCGGACCACTCCCTCTCCCCTTCTCTGTCTTTTCCCACCCCCCGTCTCTACTCCCTCTCGCTGACAAGCTGGCCCCACGCCCACGTCACCTCGTCGTCTTCACTGCCGATGATGGACTTCTCCCCTTCGCCCGTTTTCGAATCGATTCGATTCCGTCAGTTTCTCGCGATTAAATGCCCCGGGGATTACCCCTAATAAACCCCCTCTCCCTCCTCATCATTTCCCCCCCAGACACCACCCCGGAGAGCCCCCAGGCTCCCCTAAATTCGAGCTTGAACCGCCGCAGTCCGACGAACTCCGGCGACGATTCTGGTGAGCCCAGGCCGCCCGGCGCCCTCCCCTTGGTCCCATCTATTTCCCCATCTCCTAGCGCACCTACTAACCGAGCCACGCGTTTTCTTTTGCCCCAGGTTGACGACACGGACGATTCCGGAGAACTCCTCTGCCGCCGCCGTCCGTCGCCTTCTCCGGTAAGGGTAGGTTTCCCGCCGCCCCTTTTTGTTCTTTACTAGGTCGTGCAGACGTTTGCGCACCTCGCTGACCTCTTTGCCGGTTGGTTTGAGCCCCAGGTCTTCATCTCCGTCGCTGAGCCGAGAGTTCCGCCGGCAACCGCAACTCCGGTGAGGGATCCAGGCCAAGCCCGAACACCCCCCTCGCCACCGTGACCTCCATCGAGACCGCCGCGACCTCCCTGATCTCTGGTACGTGTCCACGGTCTCCCAGCCCTCGTAGAATCGCCAGAACCCCATCGGCCGAAGCTCCGCCACCGTGCGCCGTCGTTAGCACCACCAGTCTCCGGCGAGACGCTTAGCAACCGTTCGATCAGATCCTAGCGGTTAAGATTAGATCACTTAAGCGAAAGGGTACGGCTGATCTGACCCGTCCAACGTCACTTAAATCTGACGGCTCGCAGCAGTCGATCCGGCCGAACCGGTATCAGCCAATAGGAAAACGCCACGTCGCCAGACTATTTCGTTTAAATAGAAAAATAGACTGATTTGGTATTTAACTTAGAAATTCAATAACTTTTGTTCCACAAATCAGAAAAATACAAATTTGGTGTCTATGGATTCAGAAAAATGAGACCTTTATTATGGAGGCCTTGTTTCACACTTTTGCCTCTGGAAAAATGGAATTATAGATAGAACCTTTTTAGGAGTATTTTATTCACAAAAATTGTTCTATAGATTATTTTTGAGTATTTCTTATGCATTTAGATGAGGTATTCTATCCTCAGTACTGTAGACTCTGTAAATTATGGAGTTGTGATCATATCTTTGCATGTTGCATGCATTCATGTTTTTGTAATGTTTTATTGATTGAATTATTATTGTTGTATTGATCTTGTGTAGATTGTGTGGATTGTGAAGTTTGTTGCCATGAGGATTGTACCTATTCCCCTAGCTACCAAGGCAAGTGATATTTCATCCCATGTCCTATTATTTTCACTATTGCACTAGTGATATTTTGGTAGATCTTGACATGATAGAATTATTCCTATATTGCTATACTATGCTATGCTATATAGATTATATCTTGGTAGTATCCTCTAGTCAAAGGACTTTGTATGCTAGAATGCTTAGCTATGCTAGTAGAATTTGTGGGTGGAAAATACATATCAAGATAATATGGAATGATATTATTTTTGTTTAACTAAGAAAACAACTATTATTAATGAAACACCTGGGTGGATTGGAACTTGCTTGGATTATGTTGAGTGGTTACTCAGGGGCCATGTCTATGGTCAGCTGGTGTATCACACTTGTGGATGGCCACCCAGGAATAAAGAGATTGGAGACATTCTTGTCATGAAGCTTCCAGTGCAACCACATGGCATATGGGCTCTGCCTTGACCAACTAAGTTGCAAGAACTCAGCCAGGCGGACAGAGGGTGGTAGTGATGATAGGATGGAACACGTCCGTGGTGGTCTGAGGGATTGCTTCTGAAAGGTCTTGTCTCGATGCATGTCGAGTCTTGTGGGGAAAGTGCACCACCTCTCGAGAGGGTAAAACTAAGTACTTAGCCGTGTCCCCGGTTATGGACAACTTCTGAGCCTCAAGACAGTGAAGTAGTTCAATAATATCCTCATCTAAATTTCTCTAAGTTAAAACTTGTGGGTGAACAGGGATAAAGGTTCAGTGATGTCTATCATTGGTATCTTATAGCTTGAATGAAAAACTTCTTCAAAAACTAAAAGTTATACTATTTTAACAAAGCCAGCCATAACCCACTTAGCCATATATTCATGTAGTTGTTGGATTATACTAAGTATCTTTGGTATCACTTGCCAATACAATTCCAAATGTATTGACCCTTGTGGCTGTAACTTATTATGTTGCAGGTTACTCTGATGATGAGTAGGGTTGCGAGTCTACACTCGACATGCTTGCCTGTGGCACATGAAGACTAAGGACTCTATTATTATATGTTATGTGAACTTG
The DNA here is from genome assembly GCA_910589775.1 of Avena eriantha. Taxonomy (NCBI): domain Eukaryota; kingdom Viridiplantae; phylum Streptophyta; class Magnoliopsida; order Poales; family Poaceae; genus Avena; species Avena eriantha. The sequence continues at coordinate 36,802,667 of OU342740.1, forward strand.
TGTCTTAGCCTTGGGCTAAGTGAGTTGTAAAAACTATTATACTCCTGGATGTGCGATGTAATAATGACCTTTGTTTCTGTGTACTTCATCTTAAACTGTGGGTGCTAGCATTGCGATCCAGGGACTAGCACTGCAATCACAGGGATCTTACCTTATCATGGTGAGATCTTACAGTACCGCCCCATCCAAGACTAATACATACTTGTGATTATACCCCTTGCAAACATCTGTAAGTACAAGAAAGTAATTAAGGTAGGAACCTAACCACAGCTCTAAACTCTAAGACCCTTACGTCCCTTGTGCAATGGTTTCCTAACGAGGGTTCAGGTTTCTATCACTCCAGCAACCCCTACGATTAGTAGCCAAATACACAATGCATTCCCCTAGGCCCATATAGGTGAAGTGTCATGTAGTCGATGTTCACATGACACCACTAGAAGAAGTACACCACAACTTAAATAACAATCTATTGAATCTTTCTCAACACAACTCCACTACTAACAACAAGACTTCTCCCATGTACTCAAGAACAAAACGAACTACTCACAATACATCATATGGATTATGATCAGAGATGGAATAATGATGTATAACAATCTGAACATAAACAATAATTCAATGGTTCACTCAATAGCATCAACTACAAAGAGTAATCAACACCGGGAAAGTTTCCCCTATGAACTATGCAATATTCAACTCAATTGTTACAGCAATATGGAGATGATGATGAGGGTGCTGATGATGATGGTGGTGGTGATGATGATGATGATGATCCCGATGAAGTCCAGCTTGATGGTGGTGTTGATGGCGACGATCTCCCCTCTCCGGGAAGGAATTTCCCCGGCAGAAATCTGTCTGCCAGAGAGATCTTTCTCTCTCGGTGTTTTCCGCCCCGCAGAGGCAGCATAATCTTTTTGTGGCCGCTCCCCGAGTCTTAGGGTTTCGGGAGGATGATATACGCCAGAGGGGAGAGGCTGGAGTTGCCTAGGGCAGCCACACCACCTCTAGGCGCGGCCTAGGCCTGCCCGCGCCATGGGGTGGTGTGGGCCCCCTGTGGCCCACCTCCACTTCATCTTCTGGCATCCTTAGTCTTCTAGAAAAATAGGATTTTTTGTATATTTCCTGGATTTTCTGATCTTCGTGAATTTTGCCTCCAAACATCACCTTTTCCATGAGAATCCTGACTGCAGCGGTCCATGCTCCAAAAGTCATCAACCATGCAAAAATAGATGAAATAACATAAGTATCACCTCTCAATACGAAATATATCAATGAATAATAGTGAATTAAGACATAGAATAGTGATGCAAAATGGACGTATCAACTCCCCCCAAGCTTAGACTTCGCTTGTCCCCAAGCGAAACTGAGCTCAATAAACATGGTCTTTGATTTATGGAGTGAAGAGTCGATAAAAGAATACGGACAAGAAGCATCACATTCATCAAATACATAGATCATAATAGAAGACAACTCACTATTATATAACTCAACTTGTGATGAGTAAAGGAAACACAATAAAGATACATAGAGTAAATCATAATTGGTAATGGCAAACTTAGCTCTTGGTCGAAGAATAGTTGATAATTTGCTGGAGTTCACAAATAGCTAGTTTTTCAATGATAGCTTTCAAAGTAGTAAACATCAAGATAAGAGCAATGTGCAAAACAAGGAACATAAGAAACATGAATGAATAAATCACCATATGAATGAATGAAACACATCAACTCAAAATACTTGCTGAGATAGAAGGGAATAGGTTTACTGACTCAACTACAAAGTAAAAGAAAGGGCCCTTCGTAGAGGGAAGCAGGGATTGCAAGTCTCATAAAGAGCTCCCAAATTTTTTGATACTTACTAGCTTTCAGCTCTCATTGCCCCTATCATAGGCATCTTTTGGTGGTTAAGGTTAAAGTGACACAACTAAGAGGATATGCTCGACAAGTTATAAGCTGAAATCTCATGCACCTTACTTATGAGTACCGATCCTCATGCTACTCAACTTCAGTCACGAGTAAGCTCTTGTCATTGTAAATATATGCGTATCATTGAGAACCACCAACGGGGTACCCCTTGCACATGACACAGGAGCTATCCCATAATCAAAATGACAAGGCAAGCAGATAGTGAGCATCTCAACGATCTTTTTATTTGCTATTTGCATAGGTTTTTATTGAGGATGCTTCATAGAATGCTCACTATAGTTATGCTGCAAGTTTCCACCATGATTAGGCATGGCTTAGGCTAGCGGCCCAGGCGTTTCTCTAACACACATATAAACTCCATGATCTTACAAGTTCCACTTTTATTTCACACCGACGGGATCCATAAGCAAAAGAACATGATATCAACTAGGTACAAGTACCAATGAAGTGTTGAAAGCGGTCCCCATGATACATGGTTCGACTAACTTCAACTCATAAAGCGCAAGCATATACGCAACAAAGAAGGACCCAATGGTTCAAGTTTATTAAATGCAGGAAAGTAAAATGTGCCATCAAGTTCGTGAGAGCTTTAATCACTAATTTTCACATAACAATTTTAATTTGGGAGGTAGATAAAATAGGAATTTACTTGGAATAGCAATAATGCTACTGGGTAGGTATGGTGGACTCAAATGGCAAAGGTTTTGGTTTAAAGGAGTGGATGCACGAGAAGAATACCCTCTCAGTACAGGTTTTTTGCTAGCAAGGCTGGGTAGCAAGTATAAGAGTTAAAGGAAACAAACAAACATACAAGTGATAAAGACAAACATGCAATCTTCCTTGGAAGCACAAAAGATCTTAACTAGAGAATACTAGACTTATGAGCAAATCAAGAAAGAAAGATGATGAAATTATTTTTCTTGTCGTTGTATTGGGAACGGCAGTACCCGAGGAGGTTAGATAGAGGTGTGGGGACTAGCAGGGAGGCTATAGACGGCGTCCGCAGGCGGGATTGGATACAAGCGAGCGTAGTGGGACGCAAGAAGTACCCAGGTTCGGGGCCCTCGTGGTGAGGTAAAGCCCCTACTCCTGCCGGATCTGACTATGTGGAATACACGAACTACAAGTGCTCCTCGAGCTCTATGTGCTAGCTACTGCCTTAAATGCTGTATGACCAACCCTTTCTACTGAGGCCTTGCCTCTCCTTATATAGGCAGAGAGGCAAAGGTCTCACTGGCTAGTCCGACTGGCGGGCCCCACAGGCGGGTCCCAGCCGGCTAGTCATCTACAGTATCCGGTATGGCATGTCTTATCAGAGTACGAGCGGTATGGCTATCATAGGCACAGTGGATGCCGTGCAAGCCCGTCGTCAGCACATGCCACTGTTCCTGCGTCACCCACATAAAGTCTTTGGTATGGCCGGGTGGTTGCCAGTCTTGTCATCGTACAGGGCGTACCGTGCACTGATACACACGTCGTCCTGTCCCACTGATTGGGTCCGGCTACGTCACCGTATCCGGCTGCCTCTTGCTGATCCGGCTACCGGGGGATAGCCGGCCTGTCTTGCCCTGTCTGGCTGCATCTGGTCAGCCGGACACGATCCGACTGCCTGGCTTCTTGTCCGGTTTGGGTACCTGGGGATCATCCCCCCGACAGTAGCCCCCGAGCGCGTGTGGATTCCGCCCTTAGGTGAAATGTGCACGTGCTCCTTCTTGTTTTTGAATTTGTGCCCGGCTGAGTTTGGCGGTTGCGCTACCCGTGACGTCATTGCTGACACCGGCCACGCGCGCACGTGCCATCATTGCTCTGCGGCGGGCAGCGTAACATCCCGTCGCACGTCGCCTCGAGAAACCGCTGTCCGGGGATTGGGTCAACAACGGCCAGATCAACAACAATACAAGGACAACTAGTACCAGCAGATTCTAGAGCACGGGTTCGCACAACTTGAGGACGGCTTTGAGGAGGAGCAGCACACAAGGCGGCGGTCTTGGCAACAATAGCGGGGCAACCTCCGAAAGCCTTAGTTTTCTCAACAACGGCATGGATTGGGTGAGTAGCAGCCGCAACAACACGGGCATGGGGACGGGGACAACCAGTACCAACAGATTCTAGAGTAGAGTTTTCCACAACGGCAATACGGGGACTCCTACGAGGTGGTTGCCTGACAGAAGCATGTCGCGGATGAGGAACCACATTTTGCTCAACAATAGCCGGGATTCGAGTTAGACCTCCCTCTCCAATAATAGCTGGGTGACTCCTAGTAGTAGGAGCTTCCTCATCCAGTATGTTACACATTAGCATAACCACGCGAAGCCCATCATGCTGTTTCATCAACCCAATTAGCTGACTGTCACACGCTATAGGAACCTTGAAGCCTCGTTCATCAACGATGCTGAACCATGCAGTCTGCTCCGGCCTCATTTTAGCAAGTTCAAGCACAGCAGCAACCAAACCAGGGATAGTGCATAACTGCACATGCGCTACTTCCATCTTCAGATTGTGAGCTTGTTTCCACGTGCTCTTTTCATCTGCTAATTTGATGTGGTAGCTGCAGATGGTGACCAGCACCGTGTATTTGGGTTCAGCGGAGATCCTACTTGACAGAAAATTGGAGACAAAAGATAAGAATTGTTTGTCAGCGTCGTGCTAGCAAACAATTCTATGTTCGATATATCTCTGTAATGCCAATAACCAGCTTGAAGTTATAGGTAGTGCGAATAGCAAAGAGAAGAGTAGCTCACCCGCAATTAGCCAGAAGTACTTCTTCCTCGGCAAATGGATCTGCCATCCTTCGCGCTTCTCAGCTCGTCGGCGGTAGAGGCGGGCTAGATCGTCACAACGGCTGGCACGACATTCGGCATTTGAGATCAGTAGCAGCGAGTAGGCGCAGTAACTTGGCGCCAGAAGTCAATGCCCGAAGAGACCATTCTGGTTGGAGAGGGGATTTCGACGCCAGTGGTGCTAGGGTTCATGCGAAAAGAGGGAGGGAGTGGATTTGTGAATTTGGTCAATGCACCATGCTCCTTTAGTCTCTCGTTTTGCCTACGTGGTGCCGCGTTGGCGCTCGCATCACGGAAATATTACTGACATGAGGGTCCCGACCGTCTACTTCACGGGGCAGTTTCACGGCATGTTTGGATTTGGTAGGGGTGAGATGAGTTTGCATCGAAATGGCCCCTCTCGGTAGTTGGCGGCCCAACATTTCGAAACGCGGCAATTTCAGGCAACTTAGGTACCGCAGTGCACTCGCCCTTGAACTTTGGTACCGCAACCAGGTAGCCCCTCCACGACGACCCTACCATGCGTACCTCGATGGGATGTACCGGATACTGTAGATGACCGGCTGGCTAGGACCCGCCTGTGGGGCCCACCAGCTAGGCTGGCCAGTAAGACCGTTGCCTCTCTACCTATATAAGGAGAGGCAAGGCTCTCGTAGCAAGGGTTGGTCTCACTGCATTTAAGAAGGTAGACAGAAGACACAGCTCTAGGAGCGATTGTAGCCCGTATACCACTCATAGTCAGATCAGCATGAGTAGGAGATTTACCTCACCACGTGGGCTCCGAACCTGGATACTTCTTGTGTCTTGCTACACTTTTCTTGGAATCTCGGTCTCCCCTTTTCTGGGTACATTGTTTTCAAGGTTCTTGATCTTTTCTCGAATCTCATCTCGGTCTCCCCTTTTCTTAGAAGAGGTTTCCGGAGGTGATTTAAGAGAAGATCCATGAAGGTTATACCTGTAGGGGTTGAGTGGAGATTCTCCTTTGTCCCTTCCTTGTTCCATGTGCCTAAGAATCTCCAATTTCTGTGGGAAAATATCTTCCCAATTGGGGAGTGGAACCACACGTGCAGACTCGTGGTTGGAGGAGGACGAAGTATCTCATTCGGATCCCTCCTTCTTGCCTTGTCCTTCAGTGACATGCTCCTTCTTGGCCCAGATCTCCTTAATATGAAAAGGCTGCATGGACCTTGAGAAATCAAGTGAGATCTGAGGTTTGATTGTAAATGACAGAAAGAAGCTCTAGATCTAAAATAAGATGGAAGGGGGAAAACTGTAAATTAAAAAGGAAAAATCATAAATTAAGGAGGATAGAGTCGGTCACGAGCTATGGTATGGGCGGGTTCCGCCCGTACCGTGCCCCCGTACAGACTACTTACCGCCTTTTTTGACACAAGAATAAACACGAGGGGAACCAATGCCGATAATTACCATCGGTATGGGTGCGTTGGCCCATACTGTCTGATCGTACCGAATCGAAGAAAGTAGGAAATATCGCTCTGAACGTTTAACGACCAGTGGTACGGGCGCCTCTGGCCGTACGGTCCGCCCGTACCAAGTCGAAAAATATTTTAGAATGCCCAAAATAATCAGACGAGTTCAAAGAAAAAGATAGAATCAACCAAAAAGTTTCCAAAGCAGTAGAACTAAGTAATTGAAACTTCATTACCTAACTTTCGCTTGTTGTATTGTTTGTCCAGGATCAAAGAGATCAATTCCATATTGTTTACTTCACCAACTCTATAATGCTTCAGCCGCTGCCCATTAACAATCCAAGATGAAGAAGAGGGCATAGTATTTTTCATTCTTACCACTCCTGACGGATATGCTTCTTCAACGTCATATGGTCCTTCACACCTAGATTTCAATTTTCCTGAAAAAATCTTGAGCCTAGAGTTGTAGAGCAAAACTTTATCTCCGCTTTGAAATCCCATGCCCTCTAATTTTCTGTCATGCCACTTTTTAACTTTTCTTTAAATATTCTAGTGTTTTCATAAGCCTCATTCCTAAGTTCATCTAAAGCATGAATGTCTGAGAGTCGTTTTCCCCCTGCAGTTTTAAAGTCAAAATTCATAATTTTGATAGCCCACCGAGCCTTATGCTCAAGCTCTAATGGAAGGTGGCATTTTTTATCGTAACCCATATGGTGTGATTCCCATAGGGTTCTTGAATGATGTGCGATATGCCCATAATGCATCATTAAGCTTCAAAGCCTAGTCTTTTCTTGACCCGTTCACCGTTTTCTAAAGTATGACCTTAATTTCTCTGTTAGATAATTCCACTTTTCCACTGGTTTGAGGATGGTAAGGCGAGGCTACCCGGTGATCTACTCCATATTTTTGAAGTATCTTGTCAAAAGTTCCCTTCATAAAATGAGTTCCATCATCAATAATCAAAAATCGGGGTACTCCAAACCTGGAAAAGATGATGTCCTTGACCATCTTAATGGAAGTGGATGCATCTGCATGAGCTGTTGGTATGGCTTCAACCCATTTAGTAACATAATCAACATCAACAAGAATATGAGTATAACCATTAGAGGGAACAAATGGTCCCATAAAGTCCATTCCCCATACGTCAAATGGCTATATTACTAAGTTATATTTCATATTCATTTCTTGTCTTTTTCCTATATTACTCATACGTTGACAAGCATCACAATTTTTAATGTATTCGTGAGAGTCTTTAACTAGTGTAGGCCAGTAGAAACCTGACTGTAAGACTTTGGATGTAGTGCGATTACCAACATGATGCCCACCATAGGGACTATCATGACAAGCTTTAAGGATATCTTATTCCTCATGCTCAGGTACGAATTTCCTGATTATCCCATCTATCCCATGCCTATATAGGTAAGGGTCATGCCAAAAGTAATGTTTTAAATCATTGAAGAATTTCTTTCTTTGATTGTAATCCATTCCTTTAGGTAAAAACTTGCCTACTAAAAAATTAGCATAATCTGCAAACCAAGGATCACGAGGTTCTATAACTGCAAGATATTCGCTAGGCATAGATTCATTTATAGGAATATGATCCTCTATGATTCCTTCCATCCGTGACAAATGGTTGGCCATAGGATTATCCTTTCCCCTCCTATCTACTATCTGCAAATCATATTCTTGTAGTAACAAAACCCATTTAATTAGACGGGGCTTAGCATCCTTCTTAGCTAGAGGATGTCTCAAAGCTTGATGGTCAGTATGAACTATTACTTTTGAGTTGATGATATAGTGTCTAAACTTATCGCAAGCAAAAACAACAGCAAGGAATTCTTTCTTAGTTGTCGCATAGTTCCTTTGAACATCATTAAAGACTCGACTAGCATATTGAATAACATTGAGATTAGGACCATTTCTTTGTCCTAAAATAGCCCCAATAGAATAACCACTAGCATCACAAATAATTTCAAATGTTTCATCCCATTTAGGTGGTTGAATAACTGGTGCAAAAATTAGTGCCTTTTTAACTATTTGAAGGAATCATGGCAATCTCTTTCAAAAGTAAAGAGAGTATCTTTATCTAAGAGACGAGTTAAAGGGGCGGCTATTTTAACAAAATCGTTAATAAAGCATCTATAGAAACTGGCATGCCCAAGGAAATTCTTTACTCCTTTTGTATCTTGTAGAATTGGAAGTATTTCTAAGGTGGTTAAGTTCGAACTATCAATCTTAATATTCTTTCCAGAAACCTTATGCCCAAAAACTATACCTTCCCTTACCATGAAGCGACAACGCTCCCAATTTAGTACCAACTTGGTTTGTTTACACCGCTGCAAAACTCTATTAAGATTATAGAGACATTGTTCAAAAGTAGTTCCATAGACAACAAAATTATCCATCAGAACTTCCATGGAATTTCCACAAAACTGTCAAATTGTTTTAGAACACACTCTTGAAAAGTAGCAGCCGCATTACACAATCTAAAAGGCATTAATTGATAAGCATAGGTTCCATAAGGACATGTGAAAGTAGTTTTTTCTTGATCTTCGGGCTGGACAGCTATTTGAGAATATCTAGAATATCCGTCAAGAAAACAAAAGTAAGAACTAGTGGACATCCTTTCCATAATATCATTAATGAGTGGGAGTTGAATATGCATTTTTATGGTTTCTTTATTTAACTTCCTAAAGTCAATACATGTTCTATATCCTGCTACTGTTCTAGCTGGGATTAATTCATCCTTATCATTATTAATTATTGTTATGCATCCGTCCCTAGGTATGCGATGAGTTGAACTCACCCGTTTACTATCTGAAATTGGGTACATAATACCACTGTCCAACATATGAATTACTTCCTTTCTTACTACCTCTTTCATTTTAGGATTTAACCTTTTATGATTATCAACAAATTGCAGAGTCGTTGGCAAGGGAATCATCACTTGCCAAACTTCTCTCCAATTCAGATTGTGTTGTGCATATGTAGATCACTGCCAATTCTTCAATCTCAACCTTCTTCTCATAAGGTAGTCTCGTGAATTGACTATAGTTTATTTCTACAGTTTCTACACCAAGCTGCAAAGATAAAGCATGCTTTTTGTTGTCAATATCAATTTTCATAGAGTTGTAAAAATGATTACCAAAACTCACTGGGCAACTGGGATTCAAAGGTATTTCTATAATATGAAAATGAACTAGATACACAAAAGCTCCAAGAAAAATGCAAACATTCCAGAGTATCCCGCGAATAGGATGCAAAGTTCGATTAGAAAACATGAAAGTAGCTTCCGATGGCTCAAGGTAAGATTCATCAAGGTGATCACGCAACTCTGCATAAGTAGTGTAAGGCATGATGTTTATTGAAGAACTTAAGTCACATAATCCTACATAAGTAATCCCTCCTAAACAAAAAGGAATTTTCTGCCGACTTCTATTCTTATCATCAAGCTTGCCTCCTATCTTTTTGGAGGATTCTTTACTCACCATTGTCACTTCTTCCTTGAAAAATTCGGGTTCCAAAAGTTCTTTTACTATTCCATTATTTTATTTAATTGCTCCCAAATTCCTACTTAACTTTCCTATTCTTTTATTCCCTTTACCCTACTATCCATTACTTTAGTTAGAATAGTTTCCGCTTCAGCTAACATTTTCTTTTGCATTTTTGAATATTTATCATCGTGGCAAGCTTTAGAGGGTTTTTCTTCCACATGTCGAGGGATGACCCCAAGATACCCCAAAGAGATAAGAACTACGGCAGTCGGTTCGCGTCCGGCTGGTTGAGCGCAGCCGGACATGGACAAATCATACTGGTTACTCTTCGGTAGCCAGAACCAGGAAGGGTGACAAGATTCAGGACCGACTACACGGACGTAGCCGGACACAATCAGGAGGACAAAGCGACGTGCTGCACATTGCACAGTACTCTCTGGTACAATGACAAGACCCACAACTATGAGGCCATACCGAAGACTTTGCTGGGTGACGCAGGCACAGTGGCCGGATGTTGACGACATGACCACACGGCGTCCACTGTACCCACGATGCCCCCTACCGCATGTACCTCGATGGGACGTAACCGTACCGGATACTGTAGATGACCAACCGGCTAGGACCCACCTGTGGGACCCGCCGGCCGGACTGGCTAGTGAGGCCGTTGCCCCTCTACCTATATAAGGAGGGGAAAGGCTCTCGTAGGAAGGGTTGGTGTCAGTGCATTTAAGGAGGTAGCTAGAAGATACAGCTCAAGGAGCGATTGTAGCCCGTATACTACTCATAGTCAGATCAGCAGGAGTAGGACTTTTACCTCACCACGAGGGCTCCGAACCTGGGTACCTCCTGTGTCTCGCTACACTTGCTCGTATCCAATCCCGCATGCGGACGCCATCGAGAGCTTCCCTATTAGTCCCCACACCTCTATCTAAACTTTTTTGGTACTGCCGTTCCCAATACAACGACAGTTGGCGCCCATCGTTGGGCTAGATGGCTTCGACTGGGTCACATTTCGAACGGGACCCCGCACCTTAGCCGGTGAGCGCGTGGCCTCTGGCCTAGTGCTTATGCCCGACAAGTTCGACTGCGTCATCGATAACGCGTCGTGTTCCACCGGATCCACATTTCCGGCGAACGGCTCTATCCAGCTTTTCGGTGACCTTCTCGTCTATGTCGCCACAATGCCGGAGCATTTCCCTAGGGAGATCATCTCTGTCACGGAGCCGCTGCACCCCGGCAACGGCGCTTACGTTGCTCCTCGCAGCGTCAAGGTCATGATGGCCGGCTCCAGCTCCCAGCCCTACCATCCTCGGGAGCAGGGCGATGGTGAGCCCGGAACTTCCACCCCGCCGTGGTCGAAGAACCCGGTGGAAGAGGCCATCGCCCGGCTCCTCACACCGGTTAACCTCAGGGACAACCCAGAGGAGGTGGAGGCCAACTTCCCCATGGAGAGGTAGCTCTTCCTACAGGAGGCCATCGAGCTGGCTATGGCCAAGAACCAAATCGACATCACCCAGTGTGAGTACGACCGTGCCCATGGCCACACTCCGGCTACCGCGGAGTCGAGCCAGCGCGGGCAAGTGCGACGCCGGGGCGGCGAGCTAGGCGGAAGGATAGACAGGGACGACGAGCCGGATCTGCCACATGTTCTTGTCCGATCTGCCTACAACACGCCCATCAAGAACCTGCACGCGGCGTGAGCCGCGGCAGACGAGCTGCTCAGCATGGAGGGCGAGGAGCGAGACCGGCAACAAGCCTGGGTGTAGGAGCTCCTCCGGATCACGGATGAGCAGGCTGATGCCATCCGGCAGATGCACGAGGACCCCAGCTGCTCCAGGGGAAGCAAGCCGCCCGGCAACAGCAGGGGCGCACCCCGCGAGACCCAGCAGGCGTCCTCTCCTCTGGCTAGATCCCGTAGCCGACTCCGCAATTCTAGCAACAGGGGCCAGCCGCACTAGGAGCAGACGGTGAACAACAACCCACCACCGCCCCCTCCACCAACCGGAGCGCCACGACCTACCGGCTCCCGTCTCTCGGGCCAGGTAGGGGCGCCCAACCCGGATCGTCCGGATGCCCTGACCGAATCGAGCTCCTAGCTCAAGCGCACATCACGGAAGAGGAAGACTCCACCGGTACGGTTTGTTTCGGATCTTGCATCCAGAATGAACCGTTTCCGGACAAGTTTACCCTACCCTGGGATACCCCCCAAGTACGACAGCAGCATGAAGCCCGAGGACTGGCTGACCGACTATGCCACGACAATCGACATCGCCCATGGAAACAAGCACATCACGGTGCGCTACGTCCCCCTCATGCTAACCGGGTCAGCAAGGACATAGCTCAACAGCCTCGTGCCCAACAGCATCAATACCTAGCCAGATTTCGAGGTGTCCGTCCGCAACTTCAATGACACGTACAAGCGTTCGGGCCGCCCGTGCGACCTGGCCCTGTGCATCCAGGGCGACCGCGAGTCGGACCGCGAGTACCTCGCTAGGTGGACGGAGTTGCGCACCACTTGCGAGGGCATCCTGGAGAGCCAGGTGATCGTGTTCTTCGTCGAGGGGTGCCGAGAAGGCACCATGCTTCACTACCAGCTACTGTGCAACGAGCCGAAAACCATGGCAGAGCTCATGACAGTTGCCGACCAGTACGCCACGGCTGACGTCGCAAAGAAGAAGCCGCTCCGGGTGAATGCTGACGGTCGACCGACTCCCTCGGAGCTGGTTTGTGGCCGGCCATGTAATCCGGTTGGCGAAGCCGGATCCTCCAAGCGGCACAACAACGACAATCGGTTCCATGGGGACCGCCAAGCCGGCTAGCAGAAGCCTCGCTACCATGCGTGGCAGGTCAATGCTGTGGAGGGCGCACCCGACGCACCGGCTGGCGACGCAAGGAGGCAGAAGCCGCCGCTCACCTTCGACCAAATGTTTGATGGCCCTTGCAAGTGGCATAGCAGACCCTTCAAGCCGGCTACGCACACCACCCGGAACTGCAGCTGGACCCGCCAGATGAAGGACCCAGGCAACCAGCCCTGTCTACCCCCGCCCCCTCCCGGCGGACCACCACCATCGGCTAGGGGAGCCAGCAACAACGGGAATGGTGTTAACAGCGGCAACAACAACAATGGCTACCCTCAACCGCACGCCGCCTACCACATCTTCGAGATCGAGTTGGATGACTAGCACAACCGCAGACGGTGCTGCAAGGAGGTGAACGCCATTGTCTCCCCAGCCCCTAGTATCTGAACTGGTCAGAGACCCCCATCACCTGGAGTCGGGAGGATCAGCCGGACCAGCTTCCGAATCCCGGGGGATACGTGATGGTGCTCGACCCCCTCACCATCTCCAACGAGCGCACCTGCCGCTTCTCTCTCGCCCTCATCAATGGAGGCAGCAGCCTCAACCTGCTATACCGGTCATCCCTGGAGAAGCTTGGCATCCGCGAGTGCGACCTGCGTCCGACTACCACGACATTCCATGGCGTACTGCCAGGGACAGCTTGCTCTCCGCTGGGTAAAATCCAGCTGGACGTCATCTTCGGGGCCGAGGAGAACTTCCGGTGCGAGCCGGTATTGTTCGAGGTGGTGAACCTGTCGAGTTCCTACCACGCTCTCCTCGGGCTCCCCGCCCTCGCCAAGTTCATGGCCGTCCCCCACTATGCATACCTCAAGAGGAAAATGCCGGGGCCAAACGGCGTGATCACCATCACCGGCTGCTTTAGGCCGTCGATGGAGTGCGCCTCAGCCGGCTCCAAGCTGGCTGTAGCCCTCATCATAGTCGAAGAGAAGCGCGAGATCATGCGCTATGTGGCTGTGGCCCAGCAAGAGATGCCGGCTAGCAGGAAGCCGGTTGGAGATGCAACTTTCTAGCCGGCTAGGGAGACAAAGAAGATCCTGCTTGACCCCAACGACCCGACCAAGTTCGTCACCCAACTTGGACAGAAAATACGAAGGCACGCTCATCGACTTCCTTTGTGAGAATCGGGACATCTTTGCATGGTCACCCAAGGACATGCCAGGTGTGGCGAGGGAGTTTGCCGAGCACTCACTTCACGTGCGGCCGGATGCCAAGCCGGTCAAGCAGCCCCTGTGCCGGTTCGCAGAAGAGAAAAGGAAGATCATTGGTGATGAGATCACCCGGCTCCTTGTAGTCATGTTCATCATGGAAGTGTACCACCCGGACTGGCTAGCCAACCCAGTCTGGTATTGAAGAAAAACAAGACTTGGCGTATGTGTATTGACTACACCAGCCTGAATAAGGCGTGTCCGAAAGACCCCTTTGCTTTGCCCCGTATCGATCAAGTTATCGATTCTATGGCCGACTACGACTTGTTGTCCTTTTTGGATTGTTATTCCGGCTACAGAACCGGCTAAACCTGGCTGACCATATAAAGACATCGTTTATCACCCCGTATAGGGGTTTCTTCTATGTAACCATGCCTTTTGGTCTGAAGAATGTAGACGCTACCTATCAATGTTGTATGCAGAAGTGCTTACACTCGCAGATCGGTCGAAACGTGCATGCCTACGTGGACGACGTCGTCATCAAGACAAAGGAAAAGCGCACCCTCCTTGAAGACTTGGGAGAAACGTTCGGCAACCACTACCGGTACCAGATGAAGCTGAACCCGGAGAAGTGCATCTTCGGCGTCCCATCCAGCCAGCTACTCCGTTTGCTCGTTTCACAACGGGGAATCGAAACGAACCCGGATAATATTGCGGCTATCGAGAGGATGCAGTCACCCAAGAGCTTGCTTGGAGTCCAGAAGTTTACCGGATGCCTGGCCTCCCTCAGCCATTTCGTCAACCGGCTGGGGGAGAAGGCACTTTCGCTATACCAGCTGATGAAGAAGACGGATAAGTTCTCTTGGACCTTGTAGGCTGACGCCACCTTTCATGACCTCAAGCGCATGCTATCCACAATGCCGGTTCTAGCCACGCCGGATAGCAAGGAGCCAATGTTGCTCTATATAGCAGGCATCAGCTGGGTCATCAGTGTCGTCCTGGTGGTGGACCGCCTTGAGGAAGGCAAGGCTCAGCCGGTTCAGCGACCCGTCTACTACCTCAGCGAGGTTCTCTCCCTCTCCAAGCAGAACTACCCCCACTACCGGAAGATGTCCTACCGTGTGTACCTGGCGTGCAAGAAGCTGAAGCACTACTTCCAGGAGCATCCGAATAAGGTGGTGCGCACCGCACCCCTTTCGGAAATCATCGGCAACAAGGACGCCACTGGCCGAGTCGCCAAGTGGGCCATCGAGCTCACCGCCTACTCCATCCAGTATGAGCCAAGGCTCACGATCAAGTCGCACGCTCTGGAATACTTCCTCATCGACTGGGCCGAAACCCAATACCTCCTCCTGGTTCCTGACTCGGACCACTAGAGGATGCACTTTGATGGCTCGAAGATGCTTAGGGGCTTGGGAGCTGGCATCTTGCTCACCTCACCCAAGGGAGACCGGCTGGAGTACGTTTCTCCAGATCCACTTCAAGGCCTCCAATAACATCGCCGAATACAATGCACTGGTGCCTGGCCTCTAGCTATCCAGGGAGATCAGCGTCAACCAGATCCTTTGCTTCGGTGACTCGGATCTGGTGGTGCAGCAGGTATCCGAAGAATGGGACGCCCACGACGCAAACATGGCCCTCTATCGGTTCCACGTGTAGAAGCTTAGCGCCTGCTTCGACGGATGTGAGTTCCATCATGTCCCTTGCGTCGACAACAAGGCAGCCGATTCACTTGCCCGAATCGGATCCACCAGGCAGGCGATCCTGCCAAGAGTTTCCTTGGAACATCTACGCAAGCCCTCAATCGACCTGTCTCCTGAGTCGGACTCCATCATATGGGAGGGAAGCGTGTCGGCTGATGGCCCGGCAGACATGGAACCCGCAGAACCCGCAAAGAAAAAGGCTCGCACCAACTCCGGCGTGCCCGCACCCTCCAGCTTGCAAGAGGTGGGGGCTGCCAGCTCGTCAAATGGCTTGGGGGTTGCCGTTCCGGGTACCTTACCCGGACGACCCCCTGACCTCCCTTAGCAGGAGAACGCGAGCATCCTCACCATCTGGGAAACACCATCTTGGGCGCAACCCTTCATGAACTACATCGCCAACGGAGAGCTTCCAGATGACGAGGTGGAGGCCAGGAAAATCCGGCGACGCGCACACACACATACACCATCATCAACAAGGAGCTGTAAAAATGCAGCGTATCCGGCATGTTCCAGTGATGTGTCGACGTGGACACGGGCTACCAGCTGCTCAAGGACATCCAGCAGGACGAGTGCGGTCATCACGCTTCATCTCGGGCGATAATCACCAAGGCGTTCCGCCATGGCTTCTATTGGCCCACCGCCCTCGAGGACGCCGAACAGCTAGTCCACGTGTGCAACGGATGCCAATGCTTCAGGCAGCTCAGGCACATGCCGGCTATGGTGCTCAAAACCATACCGATTACCTGGCCCTTCGCCGTCTGGGGGCTCGACATGGTCGGCCCCTTCAAGCGGGCACGCGCGGGCATGACCTACCTGCTGGTGGCGGTGGACAAGTTCACGAAGTGGATAGAGGCCAAGGCTATCCGGAAGCTGGACGGGGCGACTGTCGTCACCTTCTTCACGGACATTATCAACTGGTTCGTCTACCCCAACAACATCATCACTGATAACAACTTGAACTTCGCCAAGGGGGCCTTCGCCCGGTTCTGCAGCAACAAGGGTATCTGGCTAGACCTCGCTTCTGTCTCGCACCCGTAGTCCAATGGACAAGTCGAAAGGGCAAATGGCCTAGTGCTAACCGGTATCAAGCCGCGCCTCATCAAGCCCTTGGAGTGATCACCCAGATGCTAGATCGAGGAACTTCCGGCTGTGCTGTGGAGCCTCCGCACCATGTCGAATAGGTCAACCGGCTTCACCCCGTTCTTCCTCATCTATGGCTCAGAAGTCATCCTCTCCGCGGACATTGAGTTCGACTCACTGCGCAAGCTCCTCTACGATGAAAAGGCCAACCAGGAGGAACGGGAGGATGGCATGGACCTCCTCGAGGAGGCCCGCGAGCTTGCGCTATCCAGATCGGCCCTGTACCAGCAGCGCCTACGCCACTACCATTCGAGCCGGATCCGCCCCATCGCATTCCACGAGGGCGATCTGGTTCTTCGGCTGGTGCAGGACACAAAGGGCATGAACATGCTATCGCCGCGTTGGAAGGGACCCTTCATCATCAACTGGGCACTGCACAACAATTCCTACTACCTCATCGACACGCAGCAGCTGCATAGGAACAAGATGGACAAGTTGGACGAGGAGACAGAATACCCCTGGAATGCGGCCCTGCTCCGCCCGTTTTACACCTAGTCGTCAAATAGTTTATGTATCCCACAAACTCTATGAATGAAAAATGCGGAACCCCGAGAGATACTCAGGGGCTCCTTGCCAGAAATTTGCATGTGTTCTTTCTTCCGGTTCAGTTTTCCGTCTCCGGCAACCCCTACCCAGGGGATCGCGGCTGGCCTGACATGCTAAATATATAAACCGACTAAGTAGTGTGTGATGATGTCAGAGTCCCACTCTTTGTCTCAACTATAGACTGCAACCCGGCTGTCCAGCTAGCAAGAGCAGAAGCCCGAGGCATCCCACATGAAAAATGGGGAGGAGATGCAACGGATCGGGCGGTCCAGCCTTGCGCCTAGTTTGAGACGATCCGGCTACGAAGCCCTAGTACCGTGCACAATGTATTGTCAGCTCCCTTCGATTCTGGCTGCAGACCACAACCCGGCTTCCTGGCAAGGATGCAACATAAACAGCAGAGCGCACGACAAAGTGACTAAGTGTCCAGAGAAGCACAAGCTAGTTTTTGAAAACTAAAGCTGTCCTCCGGTTAATAAGCACTACCTTAACGAACTAACCTATTAACAAATGGGCCTATATGTGTGTTTGTTTTGTACGACAATATGGAGTCAGACTTCAAAAGGAAAGAAGATTCAAAGTCCTTGCCTTCATCAAGTGCTCCGAATCTCGGGGGCTACACCCACTGGGTGCACTCGCGCGCCCCCAGTGGAATCATGTAGTTCCGACAGGCTAAAGGAGTTTAGCCGGATATTTGGAGCCTAGGTGAGGGCAAGGGCAGGAAAATGAGGAAGATTCGAAGCACCTGGCTTCACCAACTACTCTGACTATCGGGGGCTACACCCAGTGGGTGCACTGGCACCCCCCACTAGAGTTGAAGTTCCCCCGACTAAAGGCGTTCAGCCGGGCGAGGATAGCCAGATAATCATAACCGAAAAAGATAAAAACTTCAAAGCATGCAAGACCAGCGCACAAGCATACAAGTTCCTATAGGAAAATAGAGGCAAGCAAACAACATGATTGAATAAAAGCGGATTCGAAGCTCCCATAGGTTCACCCGGCGCCAGAAACAGCTGGCACAAGCATACAAGTTCAACAAGACAAAGTTTTACAATTTCACCCGGCATCCTGGGGATCACATCTAGATGGCAGGACCCTTGCCATGAGGTTGATTCTAGCTAGAGGCGGCTTTGGGAGGCGGAGGAGGCGTACTGGAAGATCCGGCTCCGACGTCTCCGCCAGTCGGCTGTGACGAGGCTTCGGCTCCCGCATCCGGCGTCCTGATGGACTCCGAGTGAGTGATGACCTCGTCAACATCGACGTAGTCGGCCATCTTGATGGTAGAAGTGCGGAGCTCGTCATGGGCTTGGCGGATGGCGGAAATGTCAGCACCGGCACGGAAGCCTCCGTCAATCTTCTCGACACGGGCGTCCTTGTACAAGGAGAGTATCAAGGCCAGAGCCGTCAAGTCCCTCAGCCGCTCGTCGGCAGCCGGAACCTCCGTCACCTTGGCCGCAAGTTGGGCGATCATCTTCGGAGCAGATGCGTCCGGCCATAGGAACTCAAAGACCGTGTGAGCTGCTTTGCGCAGCTCAGCACCCTCCAAGCCGAGCATGGCGACCAGCTCCTGGGCAGTGGGCTGGTCTTCCGACCAGTTCTCCTGTAGCCGGTTGTATACCAGCAGGTCTACGCCGGGGTAAAAGGCTGTCAGAAAAATGAAAGTCAGGTCTAGCTACCGGATCCGGACAAGGAAGGCTAGTCGGAAAATACTCACCCTTGGCGCTGCGCCCAATCTGTATGAACTCCTCGAGTAGGTCCTTCTCCCGGTCCGCCGGCCATTTGATCTCCTTCTCTTGGTCCTTGTTCTAGGTGTCAAGGAGATCAAAGGCCTGGGCCCGGCTGGCAAGGGCGGACTCGTGCTCCTTAAGGGTGGCCTCCAGCGTATCCTTGTTCTGCAACCGGAGGTTGGCGTTGGACTTGGTCAGCCAGTTGTTCACCGTTTTCAGGCGATTGATCTCCCGCTGGGCACACACCATGATGGCTGCGAGAAACTGGCTATCAGCAAAAAAAGAGAGACGAAGAAGAAAGTAGCCGGCCATAGAAGCCGAGTAAGAGGACTTATTCTGGGAGGTGCCGTTGGCAGCGGCCAACTTCTACTCCAAGGGCCGGTTGCTGCCTGTCGTGGCTTCTAGTAGCCAGATCTCCTTCACCGCCAGCTCGAGGGTGGTGGCCAAGTCCGCCAGGGAAGCAGCAGGAGAAGCATCGTTATCCACAGCATTGACGACCAGTGACTCCTTCACCTCTAGAACCGCGGGTCGCCACTCCTCCCCCGGCTCACCATCTGAGTTGTTGTCCGCGACGACAACCAGCTCCTTGCCGGTTGCCGCTCCCCTCATCCCCATGGAGGAACTACCTCCACTTTGTGGGTTCGTTGTGGCCGTGCCTGTCTGGACCACCGTAGCCGGTGGAGCACCTCCGGCACCGGCTATAGTAGCTGGATTAGCACGAGGTGGAGGCGGTGGTGGGGCCCTAGGCGAAGGAGTGGGGGCAGAAGCAGAAGGGGGTGCAGTGTCCGGCTCAGGGGCGGCGAGCGGGTCGACGCCTGCGCTAGGCTGGCAGCACCGAAGGAAACGAGCGAACTACAAAGCAGAAGATAAGAAAAAGAAGAAAGTGAGCAAGGCAAAAGATAGAAGAAACCGCGCAAGAGAAAGAAAAAAGGGAAGAAATGCCAAACGAGAGTAGATAAGTACACACGTCTGCACCACTGGAGGCGGCGCCTTCTTGCGGCCAAGCCGACTGAGGGGGAGGGCGCCATTCGGGCTCCTTTTGGGGGCCGACTCCTCCACGGTAGGCTAGCTAGAGCTACTTCCCCCGGCACCCGACCGACTGGAGTCGCCATCCGCCGCGTGGGACCGAGCCGGTTCGGGAGCCGGCACGGCCTCCTCCTCCTTGTCAACCTGCGCATGGGGGTCGTGCAATGGCTCATCGTTCCGACTGGGAAAGACGTCGGCGTCCCTATCCGACTCCTCACCAGACCGGCACACACACAGCTCGGGAAGGTCAGGCGTGAAGTTCTGGAGGAGGGTCTCGCCCTCCTCCCGGATGATGCAGGGGAAGGACTATCAAGAAAAAAAGAAGGCAAAGTTAGCCAGATGCCAAAGTAGATGAAAGATGAAAGTTCCAGCTGACAAGAAACTTACTCGGGGCGCGCGGTTGTCGTGGGAGTACGGGGCCTACCCGAATTTCCAGGCTTCCACCAGTCGCTCCTTTGTGATCGTCCACACCCACTCCTTGAGATTGTGGAAGCGAGGGTAATGGTGAGATAGCCGGGTGGGATCCAGCCGGCCGGAGTAGTAGCAAATCTTGTGTGCGCACTGCTCCAACAGCATCATTAGCCGGGACATCCAGCTGAGTGTGATGTCTAGACCGGTCAAGCCGGCGGTGACGAGGGAGCGCATCCGCTGCAGCATCACGTCCGTCTCCACCTTGTCGCCATGGATCTTCAAGCCCCAGTGCTACCGGCTGGACTCCACATCCTGGAAAGCCGGCAGGTTGATCCGGTCGACTCTGGTGGCATTGCTAACGTAAAAATATGACTACTGCCATAGCTAGACCATATCCTGGAGCTTGAATTTGGGGTAGCCAGTTTTGGAGCGGGAGTAGATGGAGGCGCCTCCGCAGGCTACCAGTGGCCCTTGCGTGAACTGCACCTGCGGCCGGACACGAAAGAGCCAGTAGAACAACCCGAGATCTGGCTGGATCCCGAGGTAGCTCTCACAAAATGCAACGAAGTGCGCTAGCGTGCCAATCGCGTTGGTGCCGAGGTGGTAGAGGCGGAGGTCGAAGAAGGCGAGGAAGGTGAGGAAGAACGGGTGCACGGGCAGCACGAAGCCACCGGTGAGGTGCGAGGGGAAGATGACCCGCTCCCCCTCCGTTGGGTCTAGCGACTCCTCCAGCGGCACCAACCACACCTTCACCTCTGACTCCAGCGGCAGGACACGGGTGGCCTGGTACTTGGCGATATGCTCCTCCGTGATGGAGGAGCCGCACCAGGCTCCACGCTCAGAATCCATCGCGGGTTCGCTCATCATGGTGCTAGGAGTGGAGTAGCGGTGGCCCGTGTCTCCGGCAGCGCTAAGCTAGTGGCACGGCTAAGTCTAGCGGCAAGGGGTCTCAGAGCAGAGGCGAGAAGACAAGGGCACGGGGAGGATATTGAGGAAGCAGCGAGCGGAAGGGAGAACTGCCTCCCCCGGGTGACCTTTTAAGGGCCGAGGAGGGCAACCATCTGTGACACCACGCGGCACTCATTGGGCCGCGCCCCACCCCCACTACTACTCCAGATCCCGTGTGCAGGTGCTGAATGCGCAGCGGATCCCAGGCCGGGAACCGAAGCGCCAAACGGCAGTTCCCCAAGACGATGTGTGACGAGACGTTAAGCTGCACGCCGTGGTGCAATGATGGCGCGTGCGTGCGTGGCCGGCGTCAGCGCTGACATCACGGGTAGCGCAACCGCCAGGCGTAGCCGGTCACAAACTTCAAATTCAAGAGGGAGCGCACGCACATTTCACCTAAGGGTGAAATCTACACGCGCTCGGGGGCTAGTGTCGAGGGGATGACCCCCGGATACCCCAACCAGATAAGAACTACGACAGTCGGTTCGCGTCCGGCTGGCTGAGCGCAGCCGGACACGGGCAAATCATACCGGCTACTCTTCGGTAGCCGGAACCAGGAAGGGCGACAAGATTCAAGATCGACTATAGGGATGTAGCCGGACACAATCAGGAGGGCAGAGCGACATGCTGCACAGTGCGCAGTACTCCCTGGTACATCGACAAGACCCACAACTATGAGGCCATACCGAAGACTTTGGTGGGTGACGCAGGCACAGTGGCCGGGTGCTGACGACAGGCTCGCACGGTGTCTACTGTACCCACGACGCGCCCTACCGCATGTACCTTGATGGGACATAACTATACCAGGTACTGTAGATGACCAGCTGGCTGGGACCCGCATGTGGGACCCACCAGCCGGACTGGCCAGTGAGACCGTTGCCCCTCTACCTATATTAGGAGGGGCAAGGCTCTCGTAGGAAGGGTTGGTCTCAGTGCGTTTAAGGAGGTAGCTAGAAGATACAGATCAAGGAGCGATTGTAGCCCGTATACTACTCATAGTCAGGTCGGCGGGAGTAGGAGTTTTACCTCACCACAAGGGCTCCGAACCTGGGTAGCTCTTGTGTCTCGCTACACTTGCTCGTATCCAATCCCGCCTGCGGACCCCGTTGAGAGCTTCCCTACTAGTCCCCACACCTCTATCTAACCTTTTCAAGTACTGCCGTTCCCAATACAAGACACCACAGGTGGTGTATAGCGTTTCCAATCTTTTGGAATCTATAGGTAATCAGCATAAGGTCTAATAATTTGGATAATCATGCGATGGTCAAGATTAAAATTCCCAAGCAATTTTTCTACCTTTCCTGAAGCTAGAAACCTTTTTAAGAAATTATACTCTATGGGGTTCTTCTTGTTAAAGTCTGCCTCACAATAGGCTTTTTCTATCATATTCACCATATCTAGCAAGTTCCATGCCCTCTCAATACTGAATTCGGTGAATGACCCATTGGTACGGTAATCAAGTTCATTTCTATTATTATCATTCAAACTTGCGTAGAAGGTGTGTATCACTAGCCAAGGTGTGAAGTTATGATGGGGACAACGGTCAAGCAACCCCTGAAATCTTGTATACCCTTCATGGAGGCTTTCTTCATGTTTTCCTTTAAAATTCATAATCATGCGCCTTGCACCAAGAATTTTTTTCTTGGGAAAGAAATCATCTAAGAATAGAGAGGCTAGCCTCTCCCAAGAATTAGTAATTTTTGCAGAACTTTGGATGTACCAAGAACGGGCCTCATCAATGAGAGTTTGAGCAAAGAGAGCAAACTTAACCTCGTCCTCAGTTTGTAAATTGAGGTGGAAAGTCCCACAAATATCTTCAAAGAACCCTACATGCTCATACGGATCTTCTGTACCATCTCCTGCAAATTTCTTTGCATGTAAAAGATCTAAAAGCATGGGGTTAATGTCATACCCTCTTGGGTTATTGGATTTTAAATAAGCGTCCATGGGCGGACCAGAATTCCTTAGCCTCTAGCTGTATTATATGTTGGTACTCGCCCATAATGTATCACCTGAAACTAATAAACAACTTTAGTAAAATAAGTAACTAATAACAAAGACCAAAAGCGCTTAGATCCATGACAACGGCGCTAGAAAATAGCTTGATGACTACGAGTGCACAGACCAATTGTAGCTAGTTTCGAAGTAAAGATATCGAAACCATAGAGAGCTATTGGTAAAGGTCTTTATGCCCCTCGTTACTCTCTACCAAAGTATACTTGTAAGCTGTCTTTGATCTCAAGTAAAGGGTGTTTGAAAGGTTTATGGTTGTTTGCATAAAAGTAAATAAAACAAGTAAAAAGAAAACAAGTAACAAGTTTATGTGAAAGCATGGTTGAACTCAATAGGGATAAAACATTCTCGGGGATGTAGGATACACCACTAGCATAGTATTATTGTTATGTGCAGCGAAGATAACATACTTCTTGTGTCATGATATGTGTGGAGAGAGCCCCATAATAAGATGTTCACGACAAGGCTCGTAGGAAGCCACTTTGTTGAGCCAAGTGTGAGGTCACCTCTAAATAACCACTACGATGTCTTAGAGAAATCACCCATACAAACCACCATAATTAAGGGTTTCCTCGTGGATATCGTAATTAGCCTAGGGAGTCCCACTTTAATCCCCCTTTGACCGTGTAGGTTACGAGCCTATGCCAATCGGTCACGGGGCATTCTGGGCATGCTTCCAACACACGTCCAAAGGATTTCTCCCTCCCTTTAGTCCCAAAGGAAAATGATATGTGGACGACTACGCATACCATCTAAAGATAGAGAGATCAAACACAAATCATAATTATATCATAGACAAGAAAGTCATACGGACACAAGAATAGATCATCTTTCTTACAAGTTCATAATGGTGCTAGGGTTTCTCCATCTCCCCAAAAATAAAGGAACTACTCACTCATGGAAGCAATCAACAACATCATCATAATCAAATGAATGGATTAAAGTACGGGGTAGATCTAATGCAAACCACAATTGGATCTAGAATTATAAAGAGATCTAATAGATGAAAGATGGAGTAATGGTGGTGATGAAGATGCATCAGTTGATGATGAAGGAGATGATGCCTTGTCCAACAATGATCCTTGGATCAACTAGGATTTTACCCTAGCCAAGTTCCTCCTTCAAATCCCTCTTGGATGTGGTGTTTCGTGGTTTCTGGTGGCTGTGAATGTCGTATCTCCCTCTCATCTTTGTCGGGGAGAAGTATTTGACGAGGCGGTTGCGATGGCGCCTGGTACGGGTAGACAGTATGGGTGGGCTCCGCCCGTACCAGTGGTCGTTAACCATAATGATGCTTCCTCTTTGATAGGTATTCTTCCAGTGTGAAGGCAAATTCATAAAATGGCTTTTATCACTTATAAATATCATATAATTACACAATATGACACCTCTAATTGATATGTTCATATATGAATCCATGATTTGGGATCCTGTTGAAACAAGAACAAAATAGTGCGCGTAGACACGGTGAAATACAAAAATCCCTACTCTATTTATGCAAAAGCAAAAGGTAAATATGCTTCAATTTTGGACGCATCAATTAACAAGGTAGAGATGGACTTTTAGTCACTATCCCCACACCCATGTTGCCTAACCCTAGGATACATGGGAGACTCTGTCGCCGACCTTGAGCCACCCTTCCCCCAAATCTTCTCCTCACTGTTGTCAGAGGACATGTCGGGAAAAGCCTATGTGGTGATGGCAATGACATGGATCTCTTCCTCATGCGGCGGTGGTGCTTCATTTGGTGATGGAAGAGCGTGGATCAATGGTGACTTGGTGGCGAGTTGCTACAAGGACCAATAGCAAGCGCGACACGATAGTGACGGAGAAGGCGCGACCTTCCCACAACGGAGGCGCTCCTGCTACAGCTCTGAGCTCCATCATTGCTCAACCTAGATGGGTGTGGGCGGGCCTAGTTGGGGCTTGCTCATGTCCGCGCGGTGGAGCCTGATGATGGCGACTGTAGGGCACCGTGGTGGTGTCGGCGACCAGGCACCGGTAGGCTAGATCCCACCGTCTAGCCCCCATTTTTGGTGGTGGTGGGATGGTTGTCGGTGCCTCATGCTCGGGTGACAGACATGGCTCGCCTCTTGTCAGCAGTAAGGTCTAGCCGACTCCTTTCTGTGTGTGTCCAAGGACGTTGGGGTCGACGGTAGGGCCGGGAGATATTCTTGCGAGAAGAGGACCATGATATGGCCGAGTGCGTCCTCACATCCTTGGAGGCGTTGCCACGGCATTGTTCGTGATTCCTCACCTCGACCCTAGGGGAAACCCTAGATCCAGTCATCAGATTGGTCGGCGACAACATAGCTATGCCATTCCCCTTGTTGGAGGCGGCTCCTAGGTGGTTGGTAGAGTTATCAATGTGTAGTTGGAATCGGTGTCGATCGCCACCTAGAGCATTGGTCTGAGGTGCTATGTGCACTGGTACTTCTTCGTTGTCGCCACCTCTGTTCTAGTTCAGTCCCACGGTTCTGCGTTTATAGGCCGACGATGTGTTGGCTTGGGTCATCTTTGAGTTGGAGTTGGTCACGTGAAGTTCACTCCTTCGATCGTGATGTGTCCTAGAAGCTTAGTGCAGTGCCTTCTTGCTGTTCTTGGCAGGTGACGGTGCAAGGCGAGTCCTTGTCTGTGTGCTATTGTGAGTACATTCTGTTTGTATCATGTTGACCGTTTGGTGTTATACCAGGCAAAACGGCTTCTTCTTCTACATGTTGTATTGTAGAAAAGATTGATCGGGTAGCATCAACGTCTCACTCATCGTGTTTTTATCGAAGGTGTTGGTCAACGGGCAAAAATCGGACCGTTGGGGCCATCGATTTGGGACATGCCACTAGAGATTCCCTCATCTCACATGCCGGTTAACAATATTTTGAAGAAGTTACAAGAGAACCACCAGAAACTTCTCGGCTCTGAAAGCACACTCTCATGGAAAAAGTGGATCTTGCGTCGCCTCCATCAAGAAGTAAAATGCGACTGATTCAAGAAGCTACCATATGTAAAGAAAATCGAGATAAAGGAGGAAAATACTATTGAAGATTTGGCAGAAATTTATTTTAGCACCCTGCAAACTGAGTTGGAAAGGATCCCGACAAACAATGACTCAACCCCAAATGATTTTGCAAAATAAGACCTAGAAAATATCCTTGACACCACACTTGAAGTAGAGAATCTTCTTAAAATGAATTTGAAGTATTAGAGAGAAAGGGAGATGAGGATCCACCTCCTCTGGTATTAAAACCCTTCCTCTAGGGCTTAGGTATGAATTTCTAGACAAGGATGGTAAGTGTCCCATAATTATTGATGATAAACTTTCCCCTGATGAAAATAGGAAATTATTGAACTGCTTGTTGAACAACATGAAGTCCTATGGTTGAGGATGCTAAACATTTTGTAGACACTCAAAAGAGGCTAAATCCTAGAATGAAATAAGTCGTGAGAAAAGAAGTCATACACATGTTAGACACTAGTATCATCTACCCAATTTCTGATAGTAAATGGGTGAGTCCAGCTCATTGCATACCTAGAGAGGGATATGTAATCATCATCAATAATGATAAGGCTGAACTAATTCCCACTAGAACAATAACAGGGTATAGAATGTGTATAGATTTCAGAAGGTTAAACAAGGAGATAGTGAAGAATCATAACTCAATACCGTTTATGGATCATATATTAGAGAGAATAACTAGTAACTCCTATTTTTGTTTTCTTGATGGATGTTCGGGATACTCTCAGATTGCTATCCAACTCGAAGACCAAGAAAAGACAACCTTTACTTTCCCATACATGACTTATGCTTATATATTGTTGCCTTTCGGTTTATGCAATGAAGCTGCACCTTTTCAAGAATGTGTCCTAAAGGTATTTGATAGTTTTGTCGAAAACTCTATGGAGGTTCTTATGGATAACTTCGTTGTTATGGCACTTCTTTTGAACAATGTCTCCATAACCTTACTAGAATATTGCAATGTTGCAAACAAACCAAGCTAGTCCTCAACTAGGAGCGCTTCCGGTTCATGGTAAGAGAAGGCATAGTTTTTGGGCACAAAATTTCGGCAAAAGGTATCGAAGTTGATGATTCTAGCATTTTTGCCTTATAAAGATTACCGATACTGCAAGATATAAAAGGGGTAAAGAACTTTATTGGGCATGCACATTTTTATCGAAGTTTTATTAAGGATTTTCCAAACAAGCTGCACCATTGACTTACCTACTAAATAAATATATTCCATTTTCTTTTGACAAAAGTTGTGTCGCTTATTTTGATCAATTAAAAAAGGCTCTAATTTCTGCGCCTATTATCCAACCACTGAATTGGGATGAATCGTTCAAAATTATGTGCGGCACTAGTGACTATGCTATTGGGGTTGTTCTTGGACAAAGGGAACTCCTAAACCTAAATTTAATTCAGTATGCTAGTCGAGTCTTTAATGAAGATCAGAAGTATTATGCAACAACCAAAAAGAGTTTCTAGCCATTGTTTTTGCTTGCGATAAGTTTAGACACTATATTATAAACTCTAAAGTAATAGTGCATACTGATCATCAGGCTTTAAGATATCTCTTAGCCAAGAAATATGCAAAGCCTTGTTTGATTAAGTGGGTCCTATTATTACAAGAGTATGACATGCAAATAGTTGATAGAAGAGGTAATAATAACCCTCTTGCGGATCATCTATCATGCATGGAAGGAATAATAGAAGATCCCATACCCATTAACGAATCCATGCCTAGTGAATATCTTGCCATAGTAGAATCGCGTGACCCTTGGTTTTTAGATTATGCTAATTTTATTGTAGGTAAGTTTCTACCAAAGGGAATGAATCATAATCAGAGGAAAGAATTCTTCAATGATTTGAAATATTACTTTTGGGATGATCCTTATTTATATAGACACGGGCTTGATGGGATGATTAGGAAGTGTGCCCGATCATGAAATGAGTGTTATCTTAAAAGCCTTCGATGATAGTCCTTATGGGGTACACCATGCTGGCGATCATGCAACTACTAAAGTTTTGGAATCAGGATTCTGTTGGCCAGCTTTGTTTAAAGATGCTCATAGTTATGTTAGGAAATGTGACAATTGCCAATGTATGAGCAACATAGGGAAAAAAGATAGGAGATATCATTAATTATAAATTTATAATAGAAGCATTTGATGTTTGGGGAATGGATTTCATGTGTCCTTTTACTACCTCTAATGGTTACACTAATATTATTGTTGCTGTTGACTATGTTACTAAATGGGTCGAAACCTTACCCAGCTCTCATGCAGATGCAACCACTTCTATCAAGATGATCAAGGACATTATTTTCCCAGGTTTGGAGTTCCTCGACTTTTAATTACTGATGATGGAACTCATTTTTTGAAAGGTACTTTCAGGAAGATTCTTCATAAATATGGAGTCGAGCATCGAGTCGTCTCACCTTACCACCCACAAACAAGTAGGCAAGTTGAGCTTTCGAACTAGGAGATTAAATTTATACTCTAGAAGACGGTACAAAAATTAACAAAGGGTTGGGCTATGAAGCTGAACGACACTTTATGGGCATATCACACGACATACGAAAATCCTATGGGAATGACGCCATATAAGATGGTCGATGATAAATCTTGCCATCTTACTTTGGAATTAGAGAACAAAGCCTACTAGGCTATTAGGACTCTAAACTTTGACTTTAAGACCGCATGAGAGAAACGTCTCTTGGACATCATGCCTTAGATGAACTTAGAAACGAAGCCTATGAAAATGCTAAAATATTTAAAGAAAAAGTAAAAAAATTGCATGATAGAAAGATAGAAAATAAAGAATTTAAATCCGAAGATAAAGTTTTGCTCTACAATTCTGGGCTAAAGGTCTTTGCAGGAAAATGGAGATCTAAGTGGGAAGGTTCGTATGAAGTAGATGAAACATATCCTTCAAGGGCGGTGAAATTGAAAAGCAATGCCCCTTCTTCATCTTGGATTGTTAATGGGTAGCCCTTAAAGCACTACCATGTTGGAGAGCTAAACACGGTGGAATTGATCTCTTTAATGACGGACAATGAATACATCAAACAATGGTATGATGAATCACACACTTACTGATCTCTTTTATATCACGTTTTGCTTTCTCGAGACATTTTCTGTCTTGCTGTATATTTTCTTCTTTCTCCTCCTACTCTCCTAATAGAAGTGAGCTATTTTATGACCCAATGCGGGCGGACCGTACGATCAGACATGCCGATACTACAGGTTGTTAAATGCCCAGTGCCACTTTTGACTTTTATTTGATTTCCTGAGAGTCAGTACTAACGGGCCGTATGGTCACCTCCCACCGTATGGTAGGTCGTTAAAATCTCTGTACACTATGTCTCATCGCTCTTTTGTTTTGTTAAAAAAAGCTTACCATCACAGAAGAGGTCGGTAACAACCGGTACGGGTGCATGGTAATGGAATAACACGCCCATACCAATGACTAGAACGAACTGATGCTGCCCTTTTTCTTGATTTGTTTTCCGCTTTTTTTATTCTTCCCTATTTTTTCTTGTGCCTATTGAATCTAGGGTTTGTCCTCCACCTACATTTTTCCTATCTATCCGCATACATTAGATCTCACTTGATCGTTCAAGAGATATGCAACCTTTTCACATCAAGCAGATATGGACGAAGAAGGAGGAGACATCTTCGGTAAAACCTAAAAGGAGGGGACCCGAAAGGGACTCCTCGTCCTCTTAAACCTTGGAATCTACTCAAGTGGTGCCACTTCCCAATTGGGAGGACATGTTCCCACATAAGTTGGAGATGCTGAGGCATATGGAGGAAAGGAAGAACATGGAAGAGTACCCACCGAATCCTTATAGGTATAACCTTCATAGATACTCTCCTAAATCTTATGCTGGTTCCTCAATCCAGAAGGAAGGGATACATGACGATACTAGAGAGAAGATTATAGCACTCAAAAAGATTTCCAAAGAATGTGTAGAGACCATGGGTGAAGGGATTGATTCCTACTGGTTGATGGTCAAAGACCTTGAGAAAAAGGTTGATGACATTGATGGTAGGGTCCAATCCATAACTAAGATTATTGTTGAGATGGTTGATGACAAGAAGCTTCTATCCAAGATAATTAAAGAGCAACATGCTAGTACTACAGAACCGTCCACTCGTTTTGCGTGTATTCTGCGTGCTTGTAGCCTCAAAGAAGAAGAAGAGAAGAGGACGATGATTTATTTACTCCAAAGATGTAATAGGTACTCACAAGGAGTCATGTGATCTTTGCTGGCTTGATTCCAAGCTTGGGGGATCTAGTTATGCCGTGTAATCTACTTCCCCATGTTTAGCCTGTTTAATTTCCTACACACATGTTAGGTTCTAAATTCCCGTATTGGCATTAGCTAAATTATCAGTTTCCTTTGGTCTAAGGAAAGATTCATATCCGATGAGATTTTGAGACTTTATGATATTTGAAGAGATTTTGATTTATGATTATTGTATTAGATGTATGAATTAGGATGAGTGCTACGATACTTGTGCCACTATTATAATTTTAGGGTCTTCCAACCAACAAAGTATTGATAAGGTATGAGAAGGAAATCTTGATAGCATGTTATAGTCATTCGCTTGAACCAACAAGAGCCATAAAGAGTATTAACATGATCCAATTATATTGTTAAGAAACAATAAAAAGGCTTTGCTATCAAAGAATTTTGATAAAAGGAAAAGTGCAAGTTGGCAAAAGGTACTCAAGCAATGATCATGAATTATTCCTTACTCAATCAATTTCTCTTCTAATTGAACTTGATGACTTTATAATATGCCTAATCTTCAAACTTTTTATAAACTATTGATACAAAAGGTGTGCAATCCTCTAAGTCATGTGATGTGTGAGACTGAGATATAACTCATGATGCCGTTCTATATATGATATTATGATTATGCTTAAAATTGCCTCATTTATTATAATGACTCGTGCCTCATGAACATGATGATCTTTTCCATAAGCCACCATATTTCTCGGGGACGAGCAAGAGTCTAGCTTGGGGAAGTTGATGAGTCCATTTTTGAAGCATATTTACCTTATGTTTTTGCACAAGTAGAGTAGGATTTTTGGTATTTTATGACGCTTGTGCACACCTTTTTGTCCTTGTTCCAACTGGATCTCGAATCATTAAGTCTTTTGTGAATATATCAATTTGGACTACCATGTTATGTAGTAATATGATATTTTTAAGTGCCAATTTTCATTTAAATGATTTTTCCACGCACATGGAAGAAGAGAGGATGCAAGGAAAGGCTACAGAGGGTTTAACGACCATCGGTATGGGAAGAGCTTGCCCGTATCGTCTGCCCGTACCACCTGTCAGTGCATCTGCCTCGTCAGATACTCTCTCTTCATGAAGACAGAATCCGACATTCATAGAAACTTCCAGCCTCGAAACACCACACCAGATAGGGATCTAGAGGAGGAACTAGGATAAGGATGAATCCTTGCTGCTCCACGGATCATTGGAGGACATCACATCATCCCCTTCATCATCAAA
Organism: Avena eriantha; assembly: GCA_910589775.1. Lineage (NCBI taxonomy): Eukaryota > Viridiplantae > Streptophyta > Magnoliopsida > Poales > Poaceae > Avena > Avena eriantha. The sequence goes on from OU342740.1 coordinate 36,834,338, forward strand.
CACTGCACCTTCATCACCATTACTATTTCCCACTTCATACATTAGATCTTGTTGTACTTCCAAATACAATTGTGGTTTGCATTATATCTATGTTTATACTTTTTACTCATCCATATGAATATGATGATGTTGTTGATTGATTCCATGTGTGAGTAGTTCCCTTTGTTATTGGGGAGATGGAGAAACCCTAGCTTTATTATGAAATGAAATAAAGATGATCTATTACTTTTGTCCATGATCCATTGATGTATGATATTGTGTTAGATCTCTCTCTTTAGATGGTATGTGAATTTTGCCACATAGCATTTGCCTCCGGGACTAAAGAGAGGGAGATATCCTTTTGTACGTGTATGGGAGTATGTCCAGTGCAAAGTGGTGACAGTAGGCATTGGCTTATAACCTACATGGTCAAAAGGGGGAATTAATATGGACTCACTAAGAGTTATTGCTCTCAAGCATCACAGTGGTTATTTAGAGATGACCACAATACCTGATTCAAGAAGCGACTGCTCACGAGTCTTGTAGTGAACATCTTATTATTGATCTCTCTCCACACATGTCATGGAATAAGAAATAGATTATCCTCATCACAAGTAATTACCATATGCTAGTGGTGTATAATACATCCTCGAGAACGCTTTAGCCTTATTGAGTTCCAACACTGTTTCCCAACGCTTTCACTTTTTTCTTTTCTTTCTTTTATTACTTTCTTGCACTTACATAAAACCTTTCAAACACCCCTTACTTGAGTCAAAGGAAGCTTACAAGTATCCTTTGGTATATAGTGACGAGGGGTATAGAGACCTTAACCAAATAGCTATCTCTGGGTTCTATACTCTTATTTCGAAACTAGCTACAATCGATATGTGCTCTTGCAGTCATCGGTGCACACTTGTGGGAGAACATGAATATTGGAATTATAGTATGAGGTATTATCTCATTATTCTACCGTCGTTAGTCTAATACTAGCAAAACAAGATTCACACAACAATTGACATAAAATGTAAACAATTGTATATGTGATATGTAATGGTTGGTGCGTCTTGATATCCATCGAGAACGTCAAAATTCGCACCAGCTTCATGCATGGTGCCCCCTTGCCTTCAGCTGTTCATCCCATAAACAATTACCTAAACCACACATATCACTTTCTCTCCTGCAAAATAAACTTAGACGCCTCTACCTTATATCTGCAAGTATTACATGGTTGTTTGTACTTTCTAACAAGAACCATTTATTACCTATGAATCCAACCACAACATGGATTAACTAGTTGCCGCTTTTAATCCCTTTTCAGGGATATCCTTTGTAAATTCCGTATCAACCAATGTCAGGGAAACAGACACCCGCCATCCACTTATATGGTACAAGCCATATGTTAGTCGTGGAAGTGGTCTCACATAAGGTTACTCATAAGTTTGGTCTGGGCTGCTTCATCCGTCACTTCAGCGATATTAGAAAGTACACGTGGGAGGGTAGAATCAACATACGAAAAACTAGATCACATTCTTATGGACACCGTTTAGGAATCTAAATTCCCTTTGGTAACCTTAACGCACTAGAACATATTGAGGCTCTATCAGATCATGCCCCCATTATTCTATCCACTAGATCATCAAGACCATAGTGTACACATCAATTCAAGTTTGAAGTTGGTTGGTTGCACTATGATGGCTTCGTTGAGATCTTTAAAAATGTTGGGAGAAACTAGTTAGGGGACATAACCCAATCCAAAGATGGAATAATAAAATACATGCTACACGTAAATTCGTTGGTGGATGGGCTAAGAACACAGATGAGATTCTCAAGAAGTAGAAGCTTCAACTTTCATCTTTCATTGATGAGTTAAAGGCCTTCGTAGAAGTTAGACCGCTATCTGCACAAGAATTTAAGCTCAAAAGCCAATCAAATACATATATATATATATATATCACGTCTCCTGCTAGAATAGGATCTCAAATGGTATCAAGGATGTAAAGGTAGATTTATTCTATAAGGAGGTTCAAATACAAGATACCTCCATGGTTTGGGAAATGGTACACACCAGAAGAAAATTATTCATTCTCTTATACATGATGAGGGCATGATCGAATGTCATGAGAAACTTAATTCTTTCATCACAAATTATTATCAAGGTTTGTTTGGAGCCCTAGGGAAAGGCAACTTCTCGCTAGATGAGTCCCGAACGGAAGACATACCCCAAATTTATATCGAGGACAATAAATTATTGACTGATCCATATACCGGGGAGGAAGTTAAGATGGCGGTTTTCCAAATGGAACACAACAAGGCCCTAGGCCCAGATGGCTCCCAGCTAAGTTCAATCAAAACTTTTGGGATGTAATCAAATCAGACCTTCTAGGTTTGTTTGGTTGTCTTCATGCTAGACAACTAGACCTGTTTCGCTTGAACCCGGTGATATAATTTTATTACCTAAGGTTAACGAGGCGAAAAGGATACAAAAGTATATGCATATCTGTCTTATTAGCGTCAGATTTAAATTTTTCACAAAAACCAAAACGATTGGGATAAATTTGGTGGCTAACCATGTGGTTTGACCGACAAAAATGAATTTCATCCAAGGAATAAACATCATGGATGGTCTAGTAATCCTCCATGAAACTATGCATGAACTACATAGTACAAAATGTAATGGGGTGTTGTTTAAAATTGATTTTGAAAAGGCCTATGAGAAATTTAAGTCATATTTCCTTTAGCAAACTCTTAGAATGAAAGTTTTTTCTATAGAGTGGCATGCTCAATCCACATTTTTATGTTCGGAGGTACTGTTGCCATCAAAGTCAATGATGATGTTGGCAGATGCATTGAAACGAGAAAAAGATGGAGACAATGTGGCCCATTATAGCCTATACTATTTAATATAGTGGTAGATATGTTGGCCATCTTGATTGAGTGTGCAAAATCCGATGGCCAAATTGAAGGGGTAGTTCCTAATCTCATTGATGGTGGACTTTCTATCCTTCAATATGCTAACAACATGATTCTATTTATGGAACATGGCATGGAAAAAGCTAAGAATCTGAAATTAATATTACCAGCATTCGAGCAACTTTGTGGTCTAAAGATTAATTTCCATAAGAGTGAATCATTTTTCTTTGGAGAGGCTTAATACGAGGCTCACCTGTATGCTGATATTTTTGGCTACATGCAAGGTCAGTTTCCAATCAACTATTTGGGGATACCAATTCATTATCAAAGACTCACAAATGCTGAGCGGAAACAGGTCGAGGCGAGACAATAAAAATACTAAGCACTTGGAAATGAAAATTTCTATCTCTAGGCAGAAGATTAGTGCTCATAAATTTATTAGTAAGTAATATAGTACTATATATGATATCTTTCTTCTATCTTCCTAAAAGAGTCTTGTAGAGATTGGATTATTTCTAATGTAGATTCTTTTAGTAAGGAGATGGCAAGAAACAGAAATATCGAGTGGGCAAATGGAATTTGCTTTGCCATCCCAAAGAACAAATTAGATTATGGATTCATGACATTGAGGTCAATGATTAGTGCAAATATGATGCATATTTAAGCATACAACTTATTCATATTGTCACTCATCACATGCTATATCTAGCTACAACTATGCCCATTATGCATGATTACTAGTTCTCATTCATTTTCATAAGGAATTTGCACAACTAATAGTTTTAGTAGGGTTTTTATTACTTTTTCCTTGTCTTTGACTTGTGTGTAGGTTCTATGGACAGTCATGGATTAAAGGAGCCAAGAAGATTCAATATGGAGACGTTACAAGCGCTAGACTTAGCTATATGAGAGGTGGAAAATTCATATTTTCCATCATATCATATTTCTGATCCAATACCATGGTGTTGTATCCCTCGTCCATACGAATCCAACGAGCCAAAGAACACCTCAATCGGAGTCCATATGAAGAAATAGTGGCCAAAACACTGCACAGTACAAAGGGTTTAACGACATGCAGTACAGACAGAGCCCGCTCGTACTGTACGGTCGTACCACCCTCCGCCAGCTTCATTTTTGTTAAACAAAACAATATTTGTGAAGGCCCAATGGGCATATTCGACCCTGAGGTTTGTCGGTTCACAAAATCGACCTCCAGAACGCCTATTTAAAGAGGGAACCCTAGCCGTCATGGAGTGGAGTCCACACACACCATAGGGGTGGAGCCCTACTGCTCTGTCGCCTCCATAGCCACCACACACAAGATCTCCACCACCACACCACTCAAGAGGAAGATGATATTTGTCGTGGTGGTGTCACGGCAGATGCCATGGGTAGGCTAAAGATGGGGCCAATGTGTACTAGTGGTATCCAGGGAGGGATAACATAGTGATTCTACACATGAAGGATAAAGCAAGACACACACGAAGAACTGCTCAAAGATCTTACATTATGATCCACAAGCTAATACATATGCTCCTTGAGCTGTATCGTAGAGAGGACGGAGATGAAGTGCTCCTACTCTCTACTCTCTAGGGTTCTTCCCTTAGAGAAAAGATCGACCCATCCCAAGGAGGCCCTGGCTCACCTTATAAAGGGGTGGCTAGTGTACATCTAGGGCTGATGTGGCCCGGTATATGCTTGGAATATGCTCATCCTAAAGAGGTAACTCGACATGCTCCTTTTCCTGTCTAGAACCTATGTTAGGCAATGGCACCGCACAGAGCCCACGCGCTATGACTATTCCCATCAGAGACTGTTACATCCGTGACGATCTCTTCTTTCTTCTGACTCTCTGACTCTTGTCTCTAGTGCTTGTCTCTTTCTGGATTCCCTTAGGAGAGAGAAAGACGCTGACCTTGAGCTCCTTCTTGAACAAGCTAACTCCTGACTCGGCGTAGGTATGGTTAACCCGACCAAGTTAGTACCTACAAAGGGAAAATGGTTCTTTCCTCGTCCCAACATACCTTGTATGTCGGCCGAGTCTAGCCAGTGCTTTCTGGCTCAGGGAAACCTGGATGTAACCCGACTGACCCTTATAAGATTCGGCCATCACACACTTTGACCTGACTTTGCCTCGGTGGACCTTGTCCTTCAACCTCGGCTTTACCCTACCTGGGGTCATCCCCCCAACATTAGTCTTTGAAGCTGGTGCGGTCTCAGCAACCTTAGCTGGGGAGGCCACAACAGGTTAAATTTCACTCGGATCATGGTCCAACTTGCCGACTTACATCTATGTCGTCCTGCACCGATCTTGACTTGGCGTTTCCTTATGGTGATTCAGTTTTCACCTTGACTCTTCTTGGCTCTTTCCGAGTTATTTCTCGTTGGCCGAGTCATAGTTTTGCACCCGAGTTAACCCTCTTAGATGCCTATCTTCTCATGTACACTTCCCCGTATCCTATGTAGAAGGGCAATCATCACCTCTGCCTCATTTAGGGCCTATGCATCAGTTACTACGCACCCATCACATCGTGGGGTGCGTCTTCGGTAACCGTAGAGCCATGTTGTGTCACTTGGTCTCCTGCGTCGTGTGACCCTATGTGTGGCCTGTTACTGATTGGTTCCTTAGGGAAATACATGCTCGCACCGTGCGGCTTGGCGCACAACACGATCCCACTACCCCTGCTAGGGGCATGGTTAAATAGGGGAGCGGGGGAGTTCCTAGCTCACTTTCCCCCCATTCACTCCTCTCCCTTATTCTTCTTCCTTGCAGCACCGTTGTTTCTGCCGCTTCTGCTTAGTGATAGCGCCGCTGCTGCCGCTCTCTGCTTCTTTCTTGCTTTGCCACAGCAGTGCAGCTTGATGTCGCTACGGGGCCTTATCTGTCTAGGACTTTCTCTCTCGATCCACACTTCGCATCTGAGGAAGAGGATCTGGAGATGCCTCAGGATGTCGCCGTCGTGGAGGAACATGAAGAGGGCGGCACCACCCATGAGCGGGGTGCTTGGGCCGGTTCTTGGGTGATCTAAGACGAGGTCGACTCGCTCATCCACACCCGCCGTGTTCCCGCCGGAGTCAGCTGTCGCAACCCTAGTGACGAACTTGTTGCTACTCCCAAGCCTGGTGAGTTCGTCGTCTTCCTTTCCCACTTCGCCCAGGGCTTCAGCCTTCCTATCCGCGACTTCTTCCATGACTTCCTCACAACCTTTGCACTCCAACCCCATCACCTCCCCACGAACACCATCGCGTCTCTCTCGGCTTTTGTTTCCAGCGTCGAGGGGTATCTCGGCAAGTGGCCCATGATACACATCTGGTTCAAGTTCTTTGGTTTCCGGACTAACGTTGTTCCGAATAAGGAACTTCGTCCCTATGACAAATCTTTGACCCAATGTGGGGCAACATCCATCTCACCTCGGTGAGATTCCATATTTTCCCAGGTTACGGGCTTGGAGTCCTGCAAGGGGTGGGCCAAGATGTTCTTTTATGTAAAGAACGATACCCTAGAGGACAAGATTCGACTGCCTCCTTTTTCTGTTGGCATCCCCGACAAGAATCGATGGGGTCGGATCCCCAAGAACTCAAGCACACTAGTTGATCTAGTGGAGAAGCATGTCCTGGAGCCAATAGCAGAAGGGATGACTGGCGAGGTTCTGATGATCACCTTTATCGGGAGTTGAATCTACCCGCTGCAGAGACGCACCCACAAACTCTATCACATGAGCGGTCACCTCGACCCTAACCAAGTTTCATCGATCGAGCTCTCTGACTCGCAGATCTATCATTGGGTTAAGCCTATCTTCAAGACGCCCCTGACCGAGGATTGGGAGTGGGGGCTAGAGCACTTCAGCTGAGACAAGCCAGCTCCCCATGTATGTCTTTTGTGTAACCCTCTTCCGAGTTAATTTTTATGTCGAATCCTATCACCCATTTGTTCCTTTTTCTTTGCTTCACTCAGAAAATCCTTCAGCAAACATTGGAGGACACCCAAACCCCGGCCTTCAAGTGGGGCAAGGATAAGGACACCTCGGACCCGGAGGAGCTGGACTCCGAGGAGTTCATGCCTGTTACAGACTCTGGCTCCAGTCAATCCTCCGGTAAGACCTCTGTCTTATAGGATTGGACGGACGATGATGATGATGAATGTGAAGTTCTTGAGGTACTTGATCCTATGCTTATTTCTTACGCCTTTCGGCTGATCCAGCTCTAGCTAACCCGGATGGTTAGGTGCACAACGATCCTCCTCTTGATGTGGATGAACAAGCCCTAGTGAAGAAGCGAGCTGCCACCTTGGATCCTCCATCTGATCGAGCCAAACCAGGCAAGAGGTATAATAAATCCGGTCAGAAGAACGTGATCCAGAAAGCTCCTATGCCCAAGCCTCCTTCGGTATCAGGGTAAGCATATTTTTCCGGGTTACTTCCATGTTCTCTATTCTTCTTTTCTCTTCTATTTCTTGTTTCTCTCTTTCTACTTAAATCAAACTTTCCCTTATTTGATTCGGCAGAGCCACCGTGGATATATCCCAAAGTTGTTCCAGCATCGCTTCTCCTATTCCTGAGGGGCCACCTTCTCCACATGGTGATGCTCCTATTCTGAGCCCCATCTAGGAAAGCTCTCCTGCTGCTCCGAACAATAACCCACTTTAGCGGGAGGAGGGCGATGTCAGCACAGGTCGAGGGGGCGCCCCCGAGGACACGCCTATACCGGATCAGCGGGGCTCTTCCTCAACCATTCAGCAAGAAAACTGTGGTGCCAGCAATATCAGCACCGATAATGTTCCTACCGTCGTGCTAGAAGCTCCGACACCAGCTCAGACTCGAACTCCGCCTCAACCTCAACCAGCTTTAGCTTCAAGCTCTTTCCAGCAAGCACCTCCAGCCTCGTATGAGTCTCCCAAGACTCAGCGTTAATACCAAACCTGGTAGAGCCCGAAGACCAAGTTTTCCACGACAGCTTCTTTGGCTGGAGTGCAACCCTCAGCTTCGCAGCAGCAGGCCAAGCCAACCACCAAGGCCAAGAAATCTGCCGACGCGACCAAGGTCAAGCATGCTGCCGAGTTGATGTGTACGCACTTCTATTCTTATAGACAGTTGTTGGGCCTCCAAGTGCAGAGGTTTGTAGAACAACAGCAAGTTTTCCCTTAAGTGGATTACCCAATACACCTAATACACTTCTCAGGTGTATAGGTGCACTAGTTTGGCGAAGAGATAGTGAAATACAAGTGGTATGGATAATTATAAGTGGTAATGGTGCTAGAAAATATCTTGATGGCGTGAAAGAGACTAAAGGCAAACTGAAATAAAGATGGAAGCAAGCAAACATGTAACAAATCTAATTGCAAATAGTGTTTCAATGTTTAGAAACAAGGCCTAGGGATCATACTTTCGCTAGTTGACACTCTCATATAAATATATTCTCTTTATGATACTACTCTGAATTACTCTCCAGTTGGACACTCTAATCCATGGTAGGGCTATAACAGCACACCTCAAAGTAAGACTTTCTCATCTAAAAAACCCCACACTGTCACCTTGAGCACTAGATGGTTCCAACAAACACCACAATTTCAAAGAAACATCCAACTCCAAATATAACTCATAACAAGTATTTGTAATCTCTAGCCTAAGTGCCACCATGGTGTGTACACTGTCAACTTCACACACATGGGGAGAGCAGAGATCTATTAAAGCACTTGAGTAGCAAGGTAGATCTACTTGATTACATAGCTCATGATCGCAATATGATCATGCATAGAGAGAGATGAACATATAGCTACCGGTAGAACCCTTAGCCTCGAGAGAGAACTACTCCCTCCTCATCATGGGAATCAGCAATGGCGATGGAGATGGTGGTGGAGATCGATGGGGATGGCTCCGAGGGCACTTCCCCGTCCCGGCAGGGTGCCAGAATAGAGACTTTATGCTGTGGAACTTTTCGTGCTTGGAGGTTGGACTATTTAGGGTTTTGCATCGGGAGGCATCTTATAGGCGAAGAGGCAAGGTCGGTGGGTGTCAACACCCGAATTTTTAATCCTAGATGCCTGTTATGCCATACATCGCAATCCCAGGATTACCATTTTTGCGAGACATAACAGATTGGATATCACAGTACATTATCCATTATAAACCATAATAAGGTCCTACACAAATAAAGGATCTCATGATCCAGTCTTTAATACAACAACCAGCGGAATAAATAATAAGCATAGCGGTGGGGTCCATCTTCAGGGTCACAAGCAATGCTGGTGATGGAAGATAGTCCTAGTTATCATAGCTGTCCTGCTGTCCTTCATCTTGGTAGTCTCCTTCATAGTCTGGCCATAGGAATAGCAAGGGACAAAAGCCATGAGTACTCTTTAAGTACTCACAAACTATCGCTAACAAGTAAGGCCGTTCTAGTGGGAAATGCTAACTCTAGGTTTATTTGTAAAGTTAAGTTTGAAACCTAAGCTGAGTTCAGAAACAAAGAAAGATAAAATAAAGTTCTAGAATCACCTAAGTTGGGAAGCTAGTGTCATAGTCACAATCCTATTATGGTCAAGTCAAGATTCATCAATCATATCATAAGTCATTTTGAAAACCTCTGACAATAGAACAGTATGGCCAGTCCAACTGTCCATAACCGCGGACGCGGCTATTCAAATAGTTTGACACTCTGCAGAGGTGGTACACTTTCACCACAAGATTAGATACATCTGTCAGGGATAACCCTGAATCATCATACTTAGTGAGATGATCAAACATAATTTTTCCTTTACACACCCTAGTATAAGCACCTCTCCTATGAGTATGGGCTCCCAACCATGACCATCTGTCATCTTGGGCACTGCATCGGTGGACAACATTGAGAGGTAGCCTCAGCTCAAACCTCTCCCGCAAGGGAACTAATACTAATGCATATAAATATCCGGCTAAGCCTTACCCAATTCAGGTATTGTGGTTTCATGGTAAAATTGGAATGGTATCGCATCCGAACCCAACCATAAGTTTTGTAAAAGGGTTAAGGCTCATGCCTAAACATTTTCATCATCATAAACCATTTTTGTTTCTCAACACATGTCAAAACATCTCAATAGAATGACTCATCATTCCAAGGTTTTCACAATTCATTTTCACCAAGTATTTCCATCTAAAGTGACTCAAGTTCTAGTTTAGCTCTAAACTACTAAGTTAAGAGTGTTCACTAATATGGGATACAAAGATCAATCTCATGCCATAGAATGACGTCTAAGTTTATCTAGATAGGTCAAGTTTTATACTCTTTATGGTACCTTCAAACAAGTAAAGGATTTTGGTAAAGTAAAGAAAGTAAAGCTTGTAAATAACGTTTGGAGTATATATAAGTCCAAGGGTATAACCAAAGCATGCCTAATGCATTTACTTAGGTTATCTAGTTTGCAAGGTCTAGCTTGCATTGTTAATGATGGCTTGCCTTGGTTGGTGCAGTGGTTGAAGTTTTCTTCCTCCTCCTCTTGGTAGAACTCCTCCTCCTTGAAAGCTTGGGCGGTACTATCGTCTATAAATACATACGGGATACACAATCACCAAACAAAGCTTAACTAGTCTACTAAGCACACTAAGGCACACATTTGATGATCCATTATCATCATAAGCATCACAAGGTTTAATTAACTAGCTTCATTCTTTTTATTTGAGAAACGTAATTTCTACTCATTGAAATTAACTAAGATTTAATATTCTCCTATTAAAATATGGGATCATGTGGACACATGTCATCACCACATATTCTAACATATGGGAATGTGAGATAAATGTTGGATCACATTTTAATAAGTTTAAGTTTAATATTTAATGATTTAAAGTGACTAGAAATGCCTATATAACATTATTTTGGTACTAGTCCAAAGTCACTGCATGCAAACCTTAATATTATTACATATTCTGATGGGTATGGTTAAATGTGATTTTTGAGAGTTGGAATCAACTCAAAATCTATTATGGTTGATTTTAGAAAAATGTTTGAATGTGCAAAAGCTTCTGTCTTGTTATTTTTACTAGGAGGGATATCTAACTCTAAATGATTTAAATCCAACGGGCTTCGATATAGATTTTCATTACCTTTGCAACAAAATTGGAATCATTCCATTTGGATTTGTAAAACTCTTTGAATTGATTTTTGAACTAAGGGACAGAACTAAGTCTAAATCTAAAAAGAAAAAACCTAATTTGAATTAAACGGGTTAGCGCGGGAAATTAAATGGGTCGGCCCAGTAATGCTCAGCGATGCAGATGGGATGCTGACAAGGGGGATCCCGCATGTCAGCGGCACATAAAACCCGAAGTGGTATGGGGCGATCTGGGCCACACGATTAGAACGCAGATCGACGGTTCACGGTCGTCGTCGACGACGGACTGGTCGCCAGCGAGACCAAACCCTAAACGGCCGATGGGGGTCTACTGGGGACGTACCAGGGCTCCAGCTAGTGCAGCGAGGCGGGCGGTCGAACTGGACAGTGACGACAAGCTCAGGCGAAGTCGCGGCAGGGGCTGAGGTGGACGAAATCGACAGGGACTTCTCCTCCTCTACAACGGCTACCTCCGGTGGAATTCTGGCGAAGGGCGGCTCGAGGGGCTCTGGTGAGAGAGGGGAAATGGTCAGTGGAGAGAGGGGAGTAGAATGGTGTGAGGAGATGGTGCTAGGGTGGCCTCCTTATATAGGCTCGACGAGGGGACCGACGGGTGTGGGCTGGCGTCTCCGGCGAGGGCGGCACAGCGGTCTCCCAGCGTGGGCGAGGTAGGCAGACAGTGGGCAGTCTGCTAGCGGTTCTCTACGTCGTAATGGCGACGCTAGGGGTGGTGGCATTTGGTTGGGGGCTTCCCGCGCTCTGGGAGACCGAGGCCATGATCGACGGTGATCATGGCGACTGTGGGTCGCGTGGCGGTACACGACCGTGTCTGGCGGGGTGCTGGGTTGATGGCGGAGCGGCGTGCGTGATATGGTGTCGGGGCGCGGTCTGCTGCGTGCTGGCGGCGATTGCGCTCTGGCGTGCGCTGCGCACGACGCAGAGAGAAAGGGCGGCGATGCTATGCGGTGGTCCAGTGGCTGGGGTTGATCGAGGGGTGGACAGGGAGAGGCGGTAGGGTTAGGCGGTGCTAGCGGGCACACTGGAATGGCGCGGCTTGGTCTCTGGCGTGTTGCCCGCGTCTGCCCGGCGACGACCATATTGTGGCGGCGCGCCACTACTGCAACGGCTAAGGGGTAGCCTCTTGATGGCAGGGTTGGTACTGGGGCAGACAATGGGAGGGGTTTTAGGCCATAGTGGCATTTGATCACTGCTCTTAAACAGTACTCCTCCGTCCCAAAATGTAAGGTGCCTAAGCTGTAGTCAAAAGTCAACATATTTTAAGTTTGACCAAATTTATACACAAAAATATAAACATTAACAATACCAAATCAATATCAATAGATTCAATAGAAAGTATAGTTTATCAAAATGTATATTTGATATTGTAGATATTCATATTTTTTGTATAAACTTGGTCAAACTTAGAAGATGTTGACTTTTGGCTAAAGCTTAGGTGCCTTACATTTTGGGACGGAGGGAGTAATAGTTAGGTAGTTTGATTAGTGCTCACTAAGTGTTCGACACAATGGCCGCATGAAGAAAATATTTGAATTTTTGGAAGATTTTTGGTGGGTGCTTTGATCTGATGCTTGGTAGACTGTGGTTTCTAGGATTTCCTAAATGGAATTCATTTGAGTGGTTTTTGAGAAAGTGTGATCTATACATATGAACTACATTCAATTTTCAATTGTCATTTAAATTTAGTGTTTGAAAGTTTTTGGGATGAAACAAAGTGGGCCTTGGTCTAGCAAGGGGTGCAAAGATCCACAATTGTTTCTGTTAAGATTTGAGTTCTAGGAATAGCCAAAGCAGGCTAGGTGATTAAAATGGCAAAAGTGACCATTTGCTTATTTTATTCTTTTTGATTTCTTTTTCTTTGGGATTTGTTTAGGAATGATCTAGATGATGTTTAATTCACCATAGAATCATTTTAAAACCAATGGATCACTCAAACATGGCAATTCAAAACAACTCCTAAGTTAAATGCACACACAGATGAATGCTTAATTATTTTAAATGGAAAAGTTTTTGTTAACCCTAAATTGGGTAGATTTGATCTTGATTAACTTGGGATTAAGTTTTGGGATGTGACAAACCTTCCCCCCTTAAACAAAATCTCGTCCTGAGATTTACGAAAGAAAACTAGGAACTAAAGAGATGTGGAAACTCTGTCCTAATATAATCTTCTAGCTCCCAAGTGGCTTCTTCTTCGGTATGGTTGCTCCATTGAATCTTGAGAAATTTGATACTCCGGGTCCTAGTGGTTCTGTAAGCTTCCTCCAAGATACGGATGGGCACTTCACGATACGTTAGATCCTTGTTGATCTCAACAGCTCGATGATCGATGTTCTTGAATACTTCAGTCTTCTCCGGCAGTTCTAGGCATTTGCGAAGTAACGAGATATGGAACACATTATGGATGGCTGACATCTCTTCTGGTAGCTCTAGTTGATACAATACTTCTCCTCGACGATTCAGAATCTTGAAGGGTCCTATATATCTGGGGGCTAACTTTCCTTTCAGACTAAAACGTTGGGTTCCCTTCAATGGTGAAACCTTGAGATACATGAAATCTCCGACATTGAAAAGTCAGGTCTCTCCTTCTCTTGTCAGCATAACTCTTCTGTCTAGATTGAGCAGTCTTGAGGTGCTCACGGACTTTGTGAACTTTCTCTTCAGCTTCTCGGAGAATGTGGGTCCAAAAATCCGACTCTTTCCTACTTGCGACCAATTCAAAGGGGTATGACACTTTCTTCCATATAGCAACTCAAAGGGGGCCATTTGAAAACTGGCTTGGTAACTATTGTTGTACGAAAATTCTGCGAAAGGCAGACAGTCTTCCCATTTTGATCCATACTCCAAAACACAAGCTCTCCACATATCCTCCAAGATTTGGTTGACTCTTACAGTCTGTCCATCAGTTTGTGGGTGATAAGTTGTGCTGAAGTTCAACTTGGTTCCTAATCCTTCTTGGACTTTCTGCCAAAATCTCGAGGTAAATTGGGTTCCTCGATCCGATACGATGGTCTTGGGGGTTCCATGCAAACTGACAATTCTAGCAATGTACAACTCTGCTAGCTTCGAACTCTGATAGGTAGTCTTGACAAGTATAAAGTGAGCTACCTTAGATAATCTATCAACGATGACCTAGATTGAGTCATTTCCCCTACTAGAAGTAGGCAAGATGGTGATAAAGTCCATTCCGATGGAATCCCATTTCCATTCTAGAATCTGCAATGGTTGCAACAGTCCTGCAGGTCTCTGATGCTCTGCTTTGTCTCTTTGATAGATTTCACACTTGGCGATGTAGCTTCCGATTACTGTCTTTATCTTGTGCCACCAAAATTGCTCTTTCAAATTTTGATACATCTTCGTTCCTGCGGGGTGGATAGAATAAAGAGTATCATAAGCTTCCTGCATGATAACTTGCTTCAGCTCCGAATCTGCTGGCACACAGATACGGCCTTTGTACCACAGAACTCCGTCTTCGTCTTCGGTGAATCCAGGTACCTTGCCTGTACCAATATGACGTTTGATTCCGTCTATACTTTCATTTCCCTTCTAGGCTTCCTTGATTTGGCTAATCAAAGTGGTTTGAAGTTCAATGCTAGCTATAAATCCTTTGCTAACTAGCTCAGTTCTAAACTGCTCCAACTCCTCATACAAACTTGGTTGCTTTTCCTTGATCATGGTGTTTAACCTACACGGCAATCTGCTAAGAGCATCCGCTACCACATTGGCTTTGCCGGGGTGATAGTGAATGTCAAGGTCATAATCCTTGATTAACTCTATCCATCTCCTTTGCCTCATATTCAGCTCCTTCTGAGTGAAAATATACTTCAAGCTCTTGTGATCTGAGTAAATCTCACAACGATTACCCATAAGATAATGACGCCAAGTCTTCAATGCCAAGACTACGGCTGCTAACTCAAGATCATGGGTCAGATAGTTCTGCTCATGTTGCTTCAGTTGTCGAGACAGATACACGATAACTTTGCCTTCTTGCATCAATACCCATCCGAGGCCAATCTTGGACTCATCACAATATACATCAAACGACTTCTTGATATCTAGCATGATCAATATTGGGGCTGAAATCAATCTCTTCTTCAGTTCTTGGAAACTGGCTTCACATTTGTCGGTCCATTCAAACTTCTTGTCCTTCTTCAACAATTGGGCTAGGGGTCTTGCGATGCTCGAGAATCCTTCTACGAACTTACGGTAATATCCCACTAATCCGAGAAATGCACATACTTGGGTTTGAGTGATTGGGGCTTCCCATTCTTCGACATCTTTAATTTTGGCGGGATCAACAGAGACTCCTCCGACAGACACAATATGTCCTAGGAATCCTACTTCTTTTAGCCAAAACTCACATTTGCTGAACTTGGCATATAACCGATGCTCTCTGAGGGTTTCTAGGATGATTCTCAGATGTTGCTCATGCTCTTCTTCTGACTTTGAGTAGATAAGGATATCGTCGATAAACACAACGACAAACTTATCTAGAAAATTCATAAAGATCTTATTCATGAGATTCATGAAATAAGTAGGGGCATTGGTTAATCCAAAAGACATGACCGTATACTCGTATAAACCATAACGAGTAGTAAAGGCGGTCTTCGGAATATCCGTTGCACGAATCTTAAGTTGGTGATAACCAGTCCTAAGATCAATCTTTGAGAACACTTGGGCACTAGTCAACTGATCAAATAGATCCTCTATCTTTGGCAAAGGGTACTTGTTTTTGATGGTGACGTCATTCAACTTTCTGTAATCGGTGCACAAATGGTTGCCTCCATCTTTCTTGTCGACAAATAACACTGGTGATCTCCATGGTGATGCGCTTGGTTGAATCAAGCCTATTGCTAACATAGCATCCAACTGCTTCTTCAGCTCTACTAGCTCTGAGGGGTTCATGCTATAGGGTCTCTGGGCTATTGGTCCGGTTCCAGGGATTAGTTCAATAATGAACTCAATATCCCTATCTGGGGGCATACCGGGCAATTCATCTAGGAATACGTCGGGGTATTCAAAGACTACTCTGACTTGGTCTATGGTGGGTAGGGATAGACTCTTGTTGCACTTAAATTGACGGGGTAAGGTTTCAGATATATGCTCTACTGTTACTCCAGAGCTACTGGTCATGGTGATGGCTTTCTTAGCACAGTCTATCAGTCCTTTATGCTTTGACATCCAATCCATTCCTAGTACTACTTCCAATCCTTTGGTTCCAAGTACTATTAGATTAGCATAAAAATCTATCCCATGTATTCTGATAGGCACAACTTTGCAAATTTTTCTAGCTTTTGTAGTTGAACCGTGGATTTGAACTATCATGACATGGTTCAAGTTGGTTGGGTGAATCTTACTAGTGCATGCAAATTCTTCGGTGACAAATGAGTGCGATGCTCCAGAATCAAACAACACTCTTGCTAAAACTGAGTTGACAGAAAACATACCCATCACTACATCTGGCGCTTCTTGGGCTTCTTCGGCGTTCATGTGGAAGAGATGGCCGTTGCGGTTGTGAGGGTTCCCTGGGGCAAACCTTCTTACTGGTTGAACACGACGCTGCTGTTGAGCTAGGGCATTCACATTGGCATTGGCGGCAGTCTTCTTGGGGCACTCATTGGAATAGTGACCCTTCACTCCACACTCGAAACAAGTGATCTAAAACTTGTCTTTTGCTGCCACGAGCACAACATTGCTTCCAGTTCTGGGTGCAGTGTTGTTGTTCTTGCTCTTGGGAGGTGCACGGTTGAAATTGCTGGTGTTGTCAGGGTTGTTGTTGTTTCCTCCGGACTTCACATTTCCTCCGCTACCTTGGGGTAGCTTGGGCGAGACGTTGGGGGTCGGTTGTTCCTTGGTGCATATCCTGCAGACAGGTTGGGACGGTACTTCTGGTCGCTGTTGGACCCAACTTGGTGCATCATATGACATTTGCAGTTGTCGTTTGCCTGGTTAATCTTCCCTTCCATCTAAATGGCAGAGTCGACTAGCTCTTCGAGATCCTCGAAGCAGATGTTGACGAGGACAGTCTGCATCTCATCGTGCAGTCCGTTCAGGAATATCTCCTTCTTCTTGGCCTCCATGTTGATATCATCAGGTGCATACCTGGCTAGGGACAAGAATCTGTCACGGTACTCCACTACTGTCATTCTACCTTGTTTCAATTCTCTGAATTCATCCCTCATTCTGGTGACTAGACCCTGCGGCACGTGGGTGCGGCTGAACTTGATTTTGAGGGCTTCCCATATCATCACTTGACCATGGTTCATCATGCGGATGCTGTTCCACCAGGCTCTTGCATCTCCTGCCAAATAGTGGGTGGCAAAGAGAAATTTCTCGTTGTCATCAACTCTAGCTACTTCCAAATTGTTCTCCATTGTCTGCAACCAGTCATCAACATCTAGTGGGTTCTTCGAAGTGCTAAAGATTGGGGGATTGGTATTCTGGAAGTTTTTCAGCTTGGATCCTTGATGATCCTGATTTCCATGCCCTTGGTTGTTTTGGGCCATCTGGGCTATCTGCTGTAGTGTTGCTAAGTTGGCCTGGAGCTCTGGCCTGCTTGCTTCACGGTCTGCAACTAGCATTTGCATAATCTGCACCATTGGGTCCTGCGATGAGCTGCTCCCTCCGGGGTTTCCACGAGTCATCTGAAGATTGAGATAGATAAAGGGGTAAGAGGGAAAGTTCTAAGGTTCATGGTTTTGGTTTCAAAGCTAAAACTTTGAGTTTGACTCAGGTTTTGCAACTAACTTCTTTTCATTCATTCAAACAAGCACACGATACAAACACACACACACCACATAATCAAAGGAAAACATATGGTTTTAAGAACCACTCTGCAAGCTACGATACATTGGGACCGATACTCATCACTCTACGATAGTGCTCTAGTGCATCTACTCATCATCGCTGAAGTCGGAGTCATCATCGTCGGTGTGGAAGTCCACGACATCCTCCTCCAGAAAGTCATCATCATTGTTGA
This sequence comes from Avena eriantha, assembly GCA_910589775.1. NCBI lineage: Eukaryota > Viridiplantae > Streptophyta > Magnoliopsida > Poales > Poaceae > Avena > Avena eriantha. Next base: position 36,852,307 of record OU342740.1, read on the forward strand.
GGTAAGAGTCCATATCTCCCTGGATGTCTTCACCTTCCTCTTCTTCTTCCTTTGCTCCAAGCTGGGCTTCTTGCTCCTTGATGGTCTTCTCGAGGTCGGCCACCTTCTTGCGAAGACGGTCGATTGTGCATTCCTTCTTTTTGCGCTGGCGGCGAAGAGACTGATGGTCCTTGACAAGTAGTGAGAAAGTCTGGGCCTTCTAGGCGGCAATGGCAAGGTTGTGGTTGGCGAACACCCTAGCATTGTCCAATTCCTTCTGGCAGTCGTACATCAGGAAGTCCAGGTTCTCCACTTGACGCTTCAACTCCGGGTGACTTGGCATCTCCATTGGCATTCCCATGAAGTCACGCCTTGCATAGTGAACAAAGAGGGTTCCTTGGATTTGGTTGACACTCAGGGCACACAGACATGTGAGAGCTTCATGCATTGCCCTGGCTAATCCATCTAGCCAGTTGTTCTCTCTTAGGGAGAACTGGATTCTCCCAGACGTTGGTGCTTCTATACTTCATCGAAGATCAGCAGTGACTAGCCATTGTAAATCTCCTCCTGGGGGTCCAGGAAGTTGAGCTCCAAGGAATTCCGGATGTGGGCGTCCCAAGTACTCCGATAGTGCGTCAAGATCCCTCTCGAAGATCAGCTGGCCTCTATTGCCCAACCGGTAGAACTTGCTGAACTGAGTCTCCATCTATAAGAATTAAGGATGAGGAAGTTAGTGAAGTGATCAAGTGTGTCAAATTTTTATGTAGTAATGGAATAATTTGAGGAACATGAAATTTTTTTGAGAGAAAGAATTCCCAAGGGTAAGAGAGGAAATAGTTTTCATAAATACTCACTTTGGTTTTCAAACTAAGTTTTTGTTCGGATGTCCATTCTAACTAGGGTCTCCTATGGTCAGGGTGGCTCTGATACCAACTTGTCAACACCCGGATTTTTAATCCTAGATGCCTATTATGCCATACATCACAATCCCAGGATTACCATTTTTGCGAGACATAACTGATTGGATATCACAGTACATTATCCATTACAAACCATAATAAGGTCTTACACGAATAAAGGATCTCATGATCCAGTCTTTAATACAACAAGCGGCAGAATAAATAATAAGTGTAGCGGTGGGGTCCATCTTCAGGGTCATAGGCAATGCTGATGATGGAAGATTGTCCTAGTTATCATAGCCGTCCTACTGTCCTTCATCTTGGTAGTCTCCTTCATAGTCTGGCCATAGGAATAGCCAGGGACAAAAGCCATGAGTACTCTTTAAGTACTCGCAAACTATTGCTAACAAGTAAGGTAGTTCTAGTGGGAAATGATTACTCTAGGTTTATTTGTAAAGTTAAGTTTGAAACCTAAGCTAAGTTCAGAAACAAAGAAAGATAAAATAAAGTTCTAGAATCACCTAAGTTGGGAAGCTAGTGTCATAGTCACAACCCTATTGTGGTCAAGTCAAGATTCATCAATCATATCATAAGTCATTTTGAAAAAATCTGACAAAGGAACAGTATGGCCACTCCAACTGTCCATAACCGTGGACGCGGCTATTCGAATAGTTTGACACTCTGCAGAGGTGGTAAACTTTCACCACAAGATTCGATCCATCTGTTAGGGATAACCCTGAATCATCATACTTAGTATGCAGATGATCAAACATAACCTTTCCTTTACACACCCTAGTATAAGCACCTCTCCTATGAGTATGGCCTCCCAACCATGACCATCTGTCATCTTGGGCACTGCATCGGTGGACAACATTGATAGGTAGCCTAAGCTCAAACCTCTCCCGCGAGGGAACTAATACTAATGCATATAAATTTCTGGCTAAGCCTTACCCAATTCAGGTATTGTGGTTGTATGGTAAAATTGGAATGGTATCGCATCCGAACCCAACCATCAGTTTCGTAAAAGGGTTAAGGCTCATGCCTCAACATTTTCATCATCATAAACCATTTGTGTTTCTCAACACATTTCAAAACATGTCAGTAGAATGACTCATCATTCCAAGGTTTTCACAATTCATTTTCACCAAGTATTCCCATCTAAAGTGACTCAAGTTCTAATTTAGCTCTAAACTACTAAGTTAAGAGTGTTAACTAATATGGGATACTAAGATCAATCTCATGTCATTGAATGACATCTAAGTTTATCTAGATAGGTCAAGTTTTATACTTTTTATGCTACCTTCAAACAAGTAAAGGATTTTGGTAAAGTAAAGAAAGTAAAGCTTGTAAATAACATTTGGAGTATATATAAGTCCAAGGGTATAACCAAAGCATGCCTAATGCATTTACTTAGGTTATCTAGTTTGCAAGGTCTAGCTTGCATTGTTAATGATGGCTTGGCTTGGTTGGTGCAGTGGTTGAAGTTTTCTTCCTCCTCCTCTTGGTATAACTCCTCGTCCTCGAAAGCTTGGTCGGTACTATCATCTATAAATACATACGGGATACACAATCACCAAACAAAGCTTAACTAGTCTACTAAGCACACTAAGGCACACAGTTCATGATCCATCATCATCACAAGCATCACAAGGTTTAATTAACTAGCTTCATTCCTTTTATTTGAGAAAAGTAATTTCTACTCATTGAAATTAACTAAGATTTAATATTCTCCAATTAAAATATGGGATCATGTGGACACATGTCATCACCACATATTATAACATATGGGAATGTGATTTAAATATTGGATCACATTTTAATAAGTTTAAGTTTCATATTTAATGATTTAAAGTGACTAGAAATGCCTATATAGCATTATTTTGGTACTAGTCCAAAGTCACTGCCTGCAAACCTTAATATTATTACATATTCAGATAGGTATGGTTAAATGTGATTTTTGAGAGTTGGAATCAACTCAAAAGCTATTATGGTTGATTTTAGAAAAATGTTTTAATGTGCAAAAGATTCTGTCTTGTTATTTTTACTAGGAGGGATCACTAACTCTAAATGTTTAAATCCATTTGGATTTGTAAAACTCTTTGAATTGATTTTTGAACTAAGGGACATAACTAAGTCTAAGTTTAAAAATAAAAAAACCTAATTTGAATTAAACGGGTCAGCACAGGAAATAAATGGGCCGGCCTAGTAACGCTCAGCGGCGTAGAGGGCTGCTGACTGGGGGGTCCCGCATGTCAGCGGCACATAAAACCCGAAGCGGTGTGGGGTGATCTGGGCCACACGATTAGAACACAGATCGATGGTTCACGGTCAACGTCGACGATGGACTGGTCGTCGGCAAGACCGAACCGTAAACGGCCGGTGGGGGTCTACTAGGGACGTACCAGGGCTCCAGCTAGTGCAGCGAGGCGGGCGATCGAACTGGACGGCGATGGCGAGCTCAGGCAAAGTCGTGGGAGGGGCTGATGTGGATGAAATCGACGGGGACTTCTCCTCCTCTGCAGCGGCTACCTCCGGTGGAATTCCAGCGAACGGCGGCTCGAGCGGCTCTAGTGAGAGAGGGGAAATTGTCAGTGGAGAGAGGGGAGTGGAATGGTGTGTGGAGATGGTGCTAGGGTGGCCTCCTTATATAGGCTCGGCGAGGGGACCGACGGGTGTGGGCTGGCGTCTCCCGCGAGGGCGGTACATAGGGCTACCGGCGTGGCGCGAGGTAGGCGAACGGTGGGCGGTCTGCTGGCGGTTCTCTACGGCGTAATAGCGATGCTAGGGGCGGTGGCATTTGGTTGGGGGCTTCCCGCGCTCTAGGAGACCGAGGCGGTGCTCGACGGTGATCATGGCGACCGTGGGTCGCGCGGCGGTGCACGACCGTGTCTGGCAGGGTGCTGGGTTGATGGCGAAGCGGCGTGCATGATATGGTGTCGAGGCGCGGTCTGCTGCGTGCTGGCGGCGATCGTGCTCTGGCGTGCGCTGCGCACGATGCCGAGAGAAAGGGCAGCGATGTTGTGCGGTGGTCCAGTGGCTGGGGTTGATCGAGGGGTGGACAGGGAGAGGCGGTAGGGTTACGCGGTGCTAGCAGGCACGCTGGAATGGCGCGGCTTGGTCTCTAGCGCGTTGCCCGCGTTTGGCCGGCGATGACCATATTGTGGCGACGCGCCACTGCTGCAATGGCTAAGGGGTAGCCTCTTGATGGCAGGGTTGGTACTAGGGGAGGCAATGGGAGGGGTTTTAGGCCTTAGTGGCATTTGATTACTGCTCTAAAACAGTAATAGTTAGGCAGTTTGATTAGTGCTCACTAAGTGTTTGACACAATGGCCGCATGAAGAAAATATTTGAATTTGTGGAAGATTTTTGGTGGGTGCTTTGATCTGATGCTTGGTAGATTGTGGTTGCTAGGATTTGTTAAATGTAATTCATTTGAGTGGTTTTTGAGAAAGTGTGATATATACATATGAACTACATTCAATTTTCAATTATCATTTCAATTTAGTGTTTGAAAGTTTTTGGGATGAAACAAAGTGGGCCTTGGTACATCACTACTTGTACTAGCAAGGGGTGCAAATATCCACAATTGTTTCTGTTAAGATTTGAGTTCTAGGAATAGCCAATGTAGGCTAGGTGATTAAAATGGAAAAAGTGACCATTTGCTTATTTTATTCTTTTTAATTTCTTTTTCTTTTGGATTTGTTTGGGAATGATCTAGATGATTCTTAATTCACCATAGAATCATTTTATAACCAATGGATCACTCAAACATTGCAATTCAAAACAACTACTAAGTTAAATGCACACACATATGAATGCTTAATTATTTTAAATGAAAAAGTTTTTGTTAACCCTAAATTGGGTAGATTTGATCTTGATTAACTTGGGATTAAGTTTTGGGATGTGACCGTGGGTGGCCAGGGTGCCCACACCACCTGGTGGTGCGGCCAAGGCTAGCCCGCACCACCACATGGTGTGGCCGCCCTGTGGCCCCTCGCCGTCTCGTCTTCTGGCTCCGTGAGTCTTCCGGTAAAATATCGACTTTGGCTTTTGTCTGGTCCAATTCCAAGAATATTGATTTTCTGACTTTCTTGGAACCAAAAACAGTAGAAAACAGGCAACTGGCACTATGGCATCTTGTTAATAGGTTAGTCCCAGAAAGTGTATAAAAATACTCCAAAGTGTGGAACATCAAAAATTATAGATACGTTAGCAACGTATCAACATCCCCAAGCTTAACTCCTGCTTGACCTTGAGTAGGTAAGTGATAAAAAGAAAGAATAATTTTTGAGGTGACATGCATCATCATAAACTTGATCAAAGTATTTGTATAACATGGATAGCTAGGATCAGTACTTCAACATAGCATGAAAGACAAAGTTCTAACAATAAGACATAGCAACTATGTTGTAACATGAAAAGGCACAAACAAAAGATTCATGAATAACAATGCTTTGCAAGACATTTGTTTGTTTCACATAAAGAAAACATAGCATAGTGGCATTCAGCTTGTTCCTCATAGAGTAGCAAACATAAATGCATAGGACACCTTCAAAGTTCATAAGAGTGACTAGATACAAATAGTTTAAAATAAGAAATATCAAAGATATGCATCAATCAACAAGTCTTGGGACAATGCACATAGAACTAAGCATGGCCACTATGCTCTCAAAGTAGGTGCATAAAGATAGAAGGTGGAGACTCAACATAAAAGTAAAAGAAAGGCCTTGATAAAAGGAAGTAGGGATTCAAGTTTCATAAAGAGCTTCCAAAAATTATGGTACTTATTAGCTTTCAGCTCTCATTTCCCCTATCATAAGCATCTTGAAGGTGATTAAGGTTAAAGTGACACAACTAAGAGGATATGGTTGACAAGTTATAAGCCGAAGTCTCATGCCCCTTACTTACAAAGACCGAATCTCATGCTACTCAACTTTAGTCACAAGTAAGCTCTTGTCATTGTAAGTACATATGTATCATAGAGAACCGCCAACAGGGTACCCCTTACAGGAGCTATCCCATAATCAAAATGACAAGGCAAGCAGACAATGAGCATCTGAGTGATCTTTTTATTTGCTATTTGCATAGGTTTTTATTGAAGATGCTTCATAGAGTGCTCATTATGGTGATGATGCAAGTTTCCACCATGATTAGACATGGCTTAGGCTAGCGGCCCAGGCATTTCTCTAACACAAATACAAACTCCATGATCTTACAAGTTCCCCTTTTATTTCACACCGCCGGGATCCATAAGCAAAAGAACATGATATCAACGGGGTACAAAGTAAAAGTGCAATGTTGAAAGCGTTCCCCATGATACATGGTTCTGCTAACTTCAACTTATAAAGCGCAAGAATATACGCAACAAATATGGACACAATGGTTCAAGTTTATTAAATGCAAGAAAGTAAAGTGTGCCATCAAGTTCGTGAGAGCTTTAATCACTAGTTTTCTCATAACAAGTTTAATTCGGAAGGTAGATAAAAACATAAATATACTTGGAATAGAAAATGCTAATAGGTAGTGTAACATCCCAAATTTTCAATCCAGGCTTATCAAGATCTAAATCATCAAATTTGGGGTTAACAAAAACTTTTCCAAATTAAAAATGAAAGCATTCATGTGTATGTGCATTTAAAATAGGAATTGATTTGAATTGCCATGGTTCTGTGATTCTTTGGTTGTAAAATGATTCTTAGGTGATTTAAACATCATCTACATCATTCCTAAACTTTTCCTAAAGAAAATCAATTAAAAAACAATTAAAGAGGAGGAATGGTCATTTTGGCCATTTTAATCCACTACACTACTTTGAGTGTTCCTAGCACTCATTTCTTAACAGAAACAATTCATGATCTTTGCGGCCCTTGCTAGTACACATTATGAGGTACCAAGGCCCACCTTTTGATCTGCTAAAAACATTATGTTACTTATTTTATTTGGCTTGTGACAATTGAATCCAATGCATATGCATAGATCACCCCTATTTCAAAAACCATCTATTTGAGCTCCACTTTCAAAACCCTTGCAACCAGAGACTACCTAGCACTAGTGTAGATCACCCAAAAATTTTGAACTCAAAATTCAAAAGTTTTTCTCTTTTGGCCATTCCATCAAACACCTTGTGGGCACAAATCTGGCCAAATTCAAAACACTGTTTTGAGCAGTGATCTTGGTCACCATTATGGCCTAACCATGTCCCCTTGTTCCCCTAGTGCAAACCCTACCCTTTGCTAGCCCGGCCAAACCCTGTGCACATGACCAAATGGTCATGGCCATTAAGGTCGAGCACCTTGAGCACCCCCACCGGCGACATCGCGCCACAGCAGCCGCCAGCCTCCCTCACCATGTCTACAAGCTCGCCAGTGGTCCACCGCCACCATCCAACCAGCCCCAGCCTAGAGACAGAGAGCAGAACAGCCAGGAACCGCCGCGCCCGGAGCTGGTCGACCATGCCAACACCGCCCGCAGAGCACGCCCTGTCCCCACGTCCACAGACCACCCCTCGGCCGCAGCCCGCGCCTATCGCTCCGCCATGACCTAGGGAACACCCCAGACACCCTCGTTGGCCGCCCAACGCACCCCAGCCACCGCTCGCCGTCGGACCCGCCGCCTCTACCGCCCAGAGCGCGTGACGTGCCCGACCAGCACAGAGCTCGCCCTGCCGCGCATTTAAGCCTCAGCGCACCGCCAGGAGACAGGCCACCGTCCCCTACCTCGAGCCACGCCGCTAGCCCCCTGTGCCGCCCTCGTCGGAGTCGCCTGCCCACACCGCTCGGTCTCACCATCGAGCCTATATAAGCCGACCTCCCCAGCACCATTTCTCCACACCCACTCACTCCCCACCTCTCACTCAACCTCACCCACCTCTCGCCGATGCCGCTCGATCTCTGCCTCACCGGAATTGGAGCCGGAGCCGCCGCAACAAGAGGAGAAGGGCGCCTGCGGTTTAGGGCACCCCAAGCTGTGCTGGAACCGCGCCTCGCCTCGCCGTCGTCTTCCAGTCCATTTGCCTGCCCCGCCATCATCGCTGGAGCCCTGGTATGCCTCCGGTAGACCCCCACCGAGCCTCTAGGGCAAACTCTCGCTGTCGACCCGTTCGTCGTCGACGACGACTCTCAACCGTAGATCCCACTTCTAATCCTACGGCCCACAACGCGTGTACCGTTTCACGTGTTAAGTGCCGCTGACAAGCGGGACCCCCCTGTCAGCTGAGCCCCGTGCCGCGGAGCGCCACTGGGCCGGCCCATGTTCGTTCCCGCGCTAGCCCAGCCATTCATAATTTGATTTTTCTTTTTAAGTTGAATCTAGTTTCTGTCCACTAGTATAAAATTCAATTCTGAGAGTTTTACAAATCCAAATTGCATGAAACCAATTTTGCATGAAAGGTATTGAAATGATCTATCCAAGACCGTTGGGTTTAATCCAATTAGAGTTATAGATCTCTCCTAGTAAAAATAACAAAATAGAAGCTTTTGCAACTTGCTAAATTTTTATAAAATCAACTAAGATAGGTTTGGAGTTGATTCCAACTCTCAAAAATCACATTTCACCATAACTATCTGAATATGTAATAATATTAAGGTTTATATGCAGTGACTTTGGACTAGTACCAAAATAATGCTATATAGGCATTTCTAGTCACTTTAAATCATTAAATAATAAAATTAAACCAAAGTAATATTGATCCAACCTTTAAATCTCATTCCCACATGTTAGAATATGTGGTGATGACATGTGCCAACATGATCCCATTTTTTAAGTGGTGAATATTAAATCTTAGTTAATTTTTCAATGAGTAGAAATTACTTTTCTAAATTAACAAGATGAAACTAGTGATTTAAACTTGTGATGCTTGTGATGATAATAGATCATCAAATGTGTGTCTTAGAATGCTATTTAGCCTAGTTAAGTATTGTTTGGTGATTGTGTACTCCGTATGTATTTATAGACGATAGTACCGACCAAGCTTTCGAGGAGGAGGAGTTCTACCAAGTAGAAGAAGAAGAAGAAGAAAACTTCAACCACTACACTACCCAAGGCAAGCTACTATTAACAAGCTAGCACTATCCACGTGCAAGCCACCATTAACAATGCAAGCTAACACTTGCAAGTTTCCTGCTTAGCAAGCTAGGATCAAACTAGATGATTTAGCAAAGATGCTTTAGGCATGCTTTGATCACACCCCTTTTAATATTAGTTACCCCAAGTCTTATTTACAAGTTTTACCTCCCTTAGTTTACACAAAGTTCTTTACTTGTTTTGAAGGTAGCATAAAAAGTATAAAACTTGACCTATTTAGAAACCTTTAGATGTCATTCTATGGCATGAGATTGAACCCATCTTTTCCATCTTAGTGAACACTCTTAACTTAGTAGTTTAGAGTAGATCAAAAACTTGAGTCACTTTAGATGGGAACACTTGGTGAAAATGAATTATGAAAACCTTGGAATGATGAGTCATTCTTTTGAAATGTTTTGACATGTGTTGAGAAACACAAATGGTTGATGATGATGAAAATGTTGAGGCATGAGCCTTAACCCTTTTATAAAACTGATGGTTGGATTCGGATGCGATACCATTCCAAATTTATCGTACAACCACACTACCTGAATTGGGTAAGGCTTAGCTAGAAATTTATATGCATTAGTATTAGTTCCCTCGTGGGAGAGGTTTGAGCTGAGGCTACCTCTCATGATGTCCACCTATGCAGTGCCCAAGATGACAGATGGTCATGGTTGGGAGGCCATGCTCATAGGAGAGGTGCGTATACTAGGGTGTGTAAAGGGAAGGTTATGTTTGATTATCTGCATACTAAGTATGATGATTTAGGGTTATCCCTGACAGATGTATTGAATCTTGTGGTGAAAGTGTACCACCTCTATAGAGTGTCAAACTATTCGAATAGCCGCGCCCGCGGTTATGGACAGTTGGAATGGCCATACTGTTTCATTGTCACATGTTTTCCAAATAACATGAAATGAATGATGAATCTTGACTTGACCACAACAGGGTTGTGTTTATGACAATAGCTTCCCAACTTAAGTGATTCTAGAATTTTACTTTATCTTTCTTTGCTTCAGAACTCTGCTTAGGTTTCAAACTTAACTGTATAGTTAAACTTAGATTTAGCACTTTAGCTTAGAATTATAATACTTGTTAGTGGTAGTTTGCGAGTACTTAAAGAGTATGGCTTTTGTCCCTGGCTATTATCATGGCCAGACTATGAAGGAGACTATCAAGATGATGGCCAGCAGGACGGCTATGATAACTAGGACCATCTGCCTTCATCAGCATTGCATGTGCCCCTGAAGAAGGACCCCACGCTACGCTTATCTTTTATTTCCGCTGCTTCTTGTATTAAGACTGGATCATGACATCCTTATTTGTGTAAGACCTTATTTATGGTTTGTAATGGATGATGTACTGTGATATCCAATCCGTTATGTCTCGCAAAAATGGTAATCCTAGGATTGCGAGGTATGGCATAATGGGCATCTGGGATTAAAAATCCGGGTGTTTACAAGTTGGTATCAGAGCCATCCTGACCATAGGAGACCCTAGTTAGAAAGGACGTTCAAACAAAAACTTAGTTTCCAAACCAAAGTGAGTATTTATGAAAAACTATCTCCTCTCTTACCCTTGTGAATTCTTTCTTTCTCAAAAATTCATGTTCCTCAAAATTCTTACACTACTACTTAAAAATTGACACACTTGATCACTTCACTAACTTCCTCATCCTTAATTCTTGTAGATGGAGACTCAGTTCAGCATGTTTTACCAGTTGGGAAACGGAGGTCAGCTGATCTTCGAGAGGGATCTGGACTCATTGTCAGAGTTACTAGGACGCCCACATCTGGAGTTTCTTGGAGCTCAACTTCCAGGACCACCAGGAGGAGACCTGTAGGATTGTTACAACCACTGCAGATTCCGGAATGGAAATGGGATTCCGTCGGAATGGACTTTATCACCGGTTTGCCTACTTCTAGTAGGGGAAATGACTCAATCTAGGTCATAGTTGATAGACTGTCCAAGGTAGCCCACTTTATACATGTCAAGACTACCTACCAGAGTGCGAAGCTAGCAGAGCTGTACATTGCCAGGATTGTTAGTCTGCATGGAACCCCCAAGACCATCGTATCAGATCGAGGAACCCAGTTTACCTCAAGATTTTGGCAGAAAGTTCAGGAAGGATTAGGAACCAAGTTGAACTTCAGCACCGCGTATCACCCGCAAACTAATGGACAGACTGAGAGAGTCAACCAGATCCTAGAGGATATGCTTAGAGCCCGTGTGTTGGAATACGGATCAAAATGGGAAGACTGCCTGCCTTTCGCAGAATTCTCATATAACAACAGTTATTAAGCTAGTTTGTAGATGGCACCCTTTGAATTCCTATATGAAAGAAAGTGGCGTACCCCTTTGAATTGGTCGCAAGTAGGAGAGAGTCAGATCTTTGGACCCGACATTCTCCGGGAAGCAGAAGAGAAAGTTCACAAAGTACGTGAGCACCTCAAGACCGCCCAATCCAGACAGAAGAGTTATGCTGACAAAAGAAGGAGAGACCTGACTTTCAATGTCGGAGATTTTGTGTATCTCAAGGTTTCACCATTGAAGGGGACCCAACGCTTTAGTCTGAAAGAAAGTTAGCCCCCAGATATATCGGGCCCTTCAAGATTCTGAACCGTCAAGGAGAAGTATCGTATCAACTGGAACTGCCTGAGGAGATGTCAGCCATCCACAATGTGTTCCATATCTCGTTACTTCGCAAATGTTTGGAAGTGCCCGAGAAGACCGAAGTTTTCAAGAACATCGATCACAGAGCTGTGGAAATCAACAATGACTTGACCTATAGAGAAGTACCCATCCGTATCTTAGAAGAAGCCTACAGAACCACCAGGACCAGGAGCATCAAGTTTCTCAAGATTCAGTGGAGCAACCATACCGAGGAGGAAGCCACTTGGGAGCGAGAGGATTACATCTAGACAGAGTTCCCAGATCTCTTTAGTTCCTAGTTTTCTTTGTAAATCTCGGGACGAGATTTTGTTTAAGGGAGGAAGGTTTGTAACATCCCAAAACTTCAATCCAGGTTTATCAAGATCTAAATCATCAAATTTGGGGTTAACAAAAACTTTTCCAGATTAAAAATGAAAGCATTAATGTGTATGTGCATTTAAAATAGGAATTGATTTGAATTGCCATGGTTCTGTGATTATTTGGTTTTAAAATGATTCTTAGGTGATTTAAACATCATCTACATCATTCCTAAACTTTTCCTAAAGAAAATCAAGTAAAAAACAATTAAAGAGGAGGAATGGTCATTTTGGCCATTTTAATCCACTACACTACTTTGAGTGTTCCTAGCACTCATTTCTTAACAGAAACAATTCATGATATTTGCACCCCTTTATAGTACACATTATGAGGTACCAAGGCCCACCTTTTGATCTGCTAAAAACATTCTGTTACTTATTTTATTTGGCTTGTGAAAATTGAATCCAATGCATATGCATAGATCACCCCTATTTCAAAAACCATCTATTTGAGCTCCACTTTCAAAACCCTTGCAACCAGAGACTACCTAGCACTAGTGTAGATCACCCAAAAAATTTGAACTCAAAATTAAAAAGATTTTCTCTTTCGGCCATTCCATCAAACACCTTGTGGGCACAAATCTGGTCAAATTCAAAACACTATTTTGAGCAGTGATCTTGGTCACCATTTTGGCCTAACCCTGTCCCCTTGTTCCCCTAGTGCAAACCCTACCCTTTGCTAGCCCGGCCAAACCCTGTGCACACGACCAAATGGTCATGGCCATTAATGCCAAGCACCTTGAGCACCCCCACAGGCGACATCGCGCCACAGCAGCTGCCAGCCTCCCTCGCCATGTCTACAAGCTCGCCAGTGGTCCACCGCCACCGTCCAACCAGCCCCAGCCTAGAGACAAAGAGCAGAACGGCCAGGAACCGCCGTGCCCGGAGCTGGTCGACCATGCCGACGCCGCCCGCAGAGCACGCCCTGTCCCCGTGTGCACAGACCACCCCTCGGCCGCAACCCGCGCATATCGCTCCGCCATGACCTAGGGAACACCCCAGACACCCCCGCTGGCCGGCCAACGCACCCCAGCCACCGCTCGTCGTCGGACCTGCCGCCCAGAGCGCGTGACACGCCCGACCAGCATAGAGCTCGCCCTGCCGCGCATTTAACCCTCAGCGCACCGCCAGGAGACAGGCCACCGTCCCTTACCTCGAGCCACGCTGTGAGCCCCCTGTGCCGCCCTCGCCGGAGTCGCCTGCCCACACCGCTCGGTCTTACCATCGAGCCTATATAAGCCGGCCTCCCCAGCACCATTTCTCCACACCCACTCACTTCCCACCTCTCACTGAACCTCACCCACCTCTCGCCGATTCCGCTCGAGCTCTGCCTCGCCGAAATTGGAGCCGGAGCCGCCGCTGCAGGAGGAGAAGGGCGCCTGCGATTTAGGGCACCCCAAGCTCCGCCACAACCGCGCCTCGCCTCGCCGTCGTCTTCCAGTCCATTTGCCCGCCCCGCAATCATCGCTGGAGCCCTGGTATGCCTCCGGTAGACCCCCACCGAGCCTCTAGGGCAAACTCTCGCTGTCGACCCGTTCGTCGTCGACGACGACTCTCAACCGTAGATCCCACTTCTAATCCTACGGCCCACAACGCGTGTACCGTTTCACGTGTTAAGTGCCGCTAACAAGCGGGACCCCCCTGTCAGCTGAGCCCCGTGCCGCGGAGCGCCACTGGGCCGGCCCATGTTCGTTCCCGCGCTAGCCCAGCCATTCATAATTTGATTTTTCTTTTTAAGTTGAATCTAGTTTCTGTCCACTAGTATAAAATTCAATTCTGAGAGTTTTACAAATCCAAATTGCATGAAACCAATTTTGCATGAAAGGTATTGAAATGATCTATCCAAGACCGTTGGGTTTAATCCAATTAGAGTTATAGATCTCTCCTAGTAAAAATAACAAAATAGAAGCTTTTGCAACTTGCAACATTTTTATAAAATCAACTAAGATAGGTTTGGAGTTGATTCCAACTCTCAAAAATCACATTTCACCATAACTATCTGAATATGTAATAATATTAAGGTTTATATGCAGTGACTTTGGACTAGTACCAAAATAATGCTATATAGGCATTTCTAGTCACTTTAAATCATTAAATAATAAAATTAAACCAAAGTAATATTGATCCAACCTTTAAATCTCATTCCCACATGTTAGAATATGTGGTGATGACATGTGCCAACATGATCCCATTTTTTAAGTGGTGAATATTAAATCTTAGTTAATTTTTCAATGAGTAGAAATTACTTTTCTAAATTAACAAGATGAAACTAGTGATTTAAACTTGTGATGCTTGTGATGATAATAGATCATCAAATGTGTGTCTTAGAATGCTATTTAGCCTAGTTAAGTATTGTTTGGTGATTGTGTACTCCGTATGTATTTATAGACGATAGTACCGACCAAGCTTTCGAGGAGGAGGAGTTCTACCAAGAAGAAGAAGAAAACTTCAACCACTGCACTACCCAAGGCAAGCTACTATTAGCAAGCTAGCACTATCCACGTGCAAGCCACCATTAACAATGCAACCTTACACTTGCAAGTTTCCTGCTTAGCAAGCTAGGATCAAACCAGATGTTTTAGCAAATATGCTTTAGGCATGCTTTTATCACACCCCTTTTAATATTAGTTACCCCAAGTCTTATTTACAGGTTTTACCTCCCTTAGTTTACACAAAGTTCTTTACTTGTTTTGAAGGTAGCATAAAAAGTATCAAACTTGACCTATTTAGAAACCTTTAGATGTCATTCTATGGCATGATATTGAACCCATCTTTTCCATCTTAGTGAACGCTCTTAACTTAGTAGTTTAGAGTAGATCAAAAACTTGAGTCACTTTAGATGGGAACACTTGGTGAAAATGAATTATGAAAACCTTGGAATGATGAGCCATTCTATTGAAATGTTTTGACATGTGTTGAGAAACACAAATGGTTGATGATGATGAAAATGTTGAGGCATGAGCCTTAACCCTTTTATAAAACTGATGGTTGGATTCGGATGCGATACCATTACAAATTTACCGTACAACCACACTACCTGAATTGGGTAAGGCTTAGCTGGAAATTTATATGCATTAGTATTAGTTCGCTCGCGGGAGAGGTTTGAGATGAGGCTACCTCTCAGGATGTCCACCTATGCAGTGCCCAAGATGACAGATGGTCATGGTTGGGAGGCCATGCTCATAGGAGAGGTGCTTATACTAGGGTGTGTAAAGGGAAGGTTATGTTTGATTATCTGCATACTATGTATGATGATTCAGAGTTATCCCTGACAGATGTATCGAATCTTGTGGTGAAAGTGTACCACCTCTGTAGAGTGTCAAACTATTCGAATAGCCACATCCGTGGTTATGGACAGTTGGAATGGCCATACTGTTTCGTTGTCAGATGTTTTCCAAATAACTTGAAATGAATGATGAATCTTGACTTGACCACAATAGGGTTGTGTTTATGATAATAGCTTCCCAACTTAAGTGATTCTAGAATTTTACTTTATCTTTCTTTGCTTCAGAACTCAGCTTAGGTTTCAAACATAACTGTATAGTTAAACTTAGATTTAACACTTTAACTTAGAATTATAATACTTGTTAGTGGTAGTTTGCGAGTATTTAAGGAGTACTCATGGCTTTTGTCCCTGGCTATTATCATGGCCAGACTATGAAGGAGACTATCAAGATGATGGCCAGTGCACTGAAGTGCCGAACAAGCCTAGAGATGATGCGCTCCCTGGTGAAGATGAAGTTTCTTGTCCGGATCTTGACTCCATCTAACACCGCTGCTAGCCCCATGGTGGGCGCCAACTATCGGGGTGGTGTCACGGCAGATGCCATGGGTAGGCTAAAGATGGGACCAATGTGTACTAGTGGTATTCGGGGATGGATAGCGTAGTGATTCTACACACGAAGGGTAAAGCAAGCCACACACGAAGAACTGTTCAAAGATCTTATATTATGATCAACAAGCTAATATAGATGCTCCTTGAGTTGTATCGTAGAGAGGAAGGAGATTAAGTGTTCATGCTCTCTACTCTCTAGGGTTCTTCCCTTAGCGAAAAGATCGACCCCTCCCAAGGAGGCCCTGGCTCATCTTATAAAGGGGTGGTCAGGGTACATCTAGGGCTGACGTGGCCTAGTATATGCTTGGAATATGCTCATCCTAAAGAGGTAACTCGGCACGCTCCTTTCCCCTACGTAGAACCTCTCTTAGGCAATGGAACAGAGCCCACGCGCTATGACTGTTCCTACTAGAGACTGTCACGTCCGGGCCGATCTCTTTTGTCTTCTAACTCTCTGACTCTTCTCGCTAGCGCTTGTCTCTTCCTGGATTCCCTTAGGAAAGAGAAAAGCGCTGACCTTGAGCTCCCTCTTGAACAAGCTAACTCCTGACTCAGCCTAGGTATGGTTAACCCGGCCAAGTTAGTACATGCAAAGGGAACACAGTTCTTTCCTCGTGCTAAAATACCTTGTATGTCGGCCGAGTCTAGCTAGTGCTTCCTGGCTTAGGGCAACCTGGCTGTAACCCGACTAACCCTTATAAGATTCGGCTAGCACACATTTTGACCTGACTTTGCCTCGGTGGACCTTTTCCTTCAACCTTGGCTTTACCCTACCTGGGGTCATCCCCCCAACAATACTTATATCTTGAAGGGATACACATCGATCTTCATCACCATCATCATCAACGTCTTCAACATCGATCCTCTTTGTTTACTTTGTTTTAATCCTAACTCTATTGTGGATTTTCACTTGCATTCAATTGTACCTTCATATATCATCCATACTATTGCCATGATGTTGATCCCCTTCATGTATGAGTAGTTGCCTTGTTCTTGGGGAGAGATGGTGAAACCCTAGTATTATTATGCATTCAAATAAAGATGGTCCTTGATGTATTGATTTATGATATTGTGTTAGATCTCTCTCTTGAGATGGTATGTGAAGTCAGCCACATATCATTTTCCTTCGAGACTAAAGAGAGGGAGATACCCTTTGGACATGTATGGGAGTATGTCTAGTGCTACTTTTGTGACTACAAGCTTTGGATTATAGCTTGCATAGTCAAAGGGGGAATTAAGAGAGACTCACTAAGCTTATTACGATATCCATGGGGAAACCCTTAATTGTGGGTCTAGAGGAGTGATTGATAATACACATCAAAGTGGTTATTTAGATAGGACCTCAATACGTGATTCAAGAAGCGACTGCTCATGAGTCTTGTAGTGAACATCTTATTATTGAGCTCTCTCTACACATATCATGATGAAAGACTTAGCTTATCCTAATCATACATAATTCTTCCATGCTTGTGGTGAATCCTAAACTCCTTGAGAAGCCCTCAATAACATCACACAACACTCCATAAACACTCTCTTGCTTTATTTTACTTTTGCTATTTACTTTGCTCTTAATTACTTTAAACCTCACTTGTTCATTGTCATTCTAGTAAATATAGAGTAGACTATTTCCAAACACCATTTTGGGTGCGAACATGGCCGCATTGACAATGTGGCTGCAGGGTTGGATGATTGCCATTTGCAAAGCTTCCACATGATGAACTTCATAAATAATATTTGCTGCTACAATTACTACAATAACCCTAGTTGATGCAGGAAACCCAGTCATCAAATTGGAGACGTTGCTAGGGAGCATAGCATTTGCTTATTACCTACGCACTCACACATAGTTTATTTCCGTATGTTGTAAGTTTACTGCTTTTACTTATTTGAAAATGACAAAAAAATTATAAAACCAAAAACCCATAAAAAATTATAAAAACATTTTCTACTAATCATGTCTTCCGAGATTGCTATTTTTGAATAGACGAAGCTCACAATAGAGGAGAATAAAGTTGGAACTTTTGGATATTATATTACGAGAGAAAAGGTATTAAAAGAATGGGTGAATTGGTGAAAAGGCTATTCATCCACATTATGCACCGCATACAATTTTACTTGTGAAGACTGCAGATCCAAATATCATTTCAATTATCAATGTAAGTATACCGTTGATATCAGATTACCACTTTATAATGGGAATTACGAATGCTATGGTAATATGGAGGTTTATGAGAGAGTACTTTTTACCAGTTGTTGTGAGTTGTTAGCTCGCATGAGTGATATAAAAAGAGAAGATGAAGTACTTGATAAGACCTATGGAATAGTATACCTTATATACTCTTATTGTATTGATAACTTTTGTGATAATGCATTAGTGATTGATCACAAGAGGATAGCTATGGAAGAGACTAACCTTTTGAAGGACTCATAGAAGAAAGAAGAAGAATAGGATGTACATCGCATCAATGATACTACTGCTGCTGGTATGGATTGGTTTAACTTATATGATCGGCTATATGGTTGTGAAAAATCCATTTGTAATTCATATCATGAGACTTGTGGTAAATGTATGGCAGTTGGGCACTTTAGTTTTCAATGTTCCATTACTCTTGAAGAGTCCTTAGTGTCTCACACTAGAAACAAAGTCACATAATATTTGATTTATAAAGGTGTCCATGATCTACTCTCAAAAGATTCAATCATGACAATGAGTAGTGATAGTATGCTTCATATGAAACTTACCAAATTGTTACCAATGTTACAATCTTATTGCCAAGAACGTCTTAGTGGTAATTCACTTCTGGTAGAGAGTAAGGCGCGGTTTAAATCCATAGTGCCTGAAGATAACCATTTGCAGGAACCACAAGATAAAGGGGAACAACAAAAAAACGATGAGGTTCACAAATATTGGCACACTACAAATACTTTTATCGATAATGATGCCTCTCTCTCTCTAGTAATGATTCTTGTACTTCTAAAACTAACTATAATTTCTCTGTGGAGGCCTTACGCCTAGACACTCATGAGGAGAGATGAACTAGCAATAGAACCTTGCTATGAATCTTTTGATGCTAATATGCATGGACCTAATTTACTCCTTGTTGCAAAGGAAGAATACTATGAAGTGTTCCCCTACGATGGTAACCTAGGTAAAAGTTTAATAATTATATTTCAACCTGTAATCCTCTCGTTATAGCTACATAAGAAGGCATGCTCACCACACTTGGTGCATCCACGCTCGCTTGGAAGCGAGAACCTATTCATCTACAAGATGCCAATGTACCCCAAGTGGGTACGCCTCCAACCGTACTCTTCTATGAGATGCTCCAACCCTTTGCTGGAGGTAACTACTCATTACACCTCGAATTGATATCCCCTAGGATCCATATGGATAATTTAACGGAGCATCTAAGGCTGGATATATGGCTTTAAAGAAAGCGCTTCCCGGGAGACAAACCAGAAGTTTTTAGGTGTCTTTCTTAACTTTGGTGCATTCATGTTGCATTGGCACTTGTATATATGCATGATTTACTATTAGATTTGGCTTGGTACTATTTTCAAAAGGTAGAATTGTTTGTTGCTCTTATCATGTGTTGCATATCTTGGTTAAAACTTCTCAACAAAAATATATCTATGCTTTGTTGGATGTTGGACTAACATTTTTGGTCCTTAGTAAATTTTCGGAGAAATAACTTGTTCTGGAGCTTATAGTGAATTTAACAAGCAGTAGTACGGGTGCATCTAGCCATACCGCATGCCCATACCGCATGCCCATACCACTCATGTGACACGTCGGAAGAAGCAGATTTTTTTCAGAAAAGTTGTTGTATGCTTAAAAAACAATGGTATGGGCGCATCCGGCCGTACTGCCCGCCCGCACCGACCTGGCTACGAGTTGTAGAAGCTATGCAGACTTTTTAGAGGGTTCAAAAACCATTGGTACAGGCGCGTCCACCCATACCACCCGGTCGTACCAACTTTGACGGGATGAAAAAAGACGAAGTGTAGTATGGGCACACGCCCATACCAAGGAACATCACCGCGCAACAAGGACTGGGACGAGTACAAAAAAGGTTATAACCCCCTAATATTTTTATTCTGATAACCTTAGGTCAGTGGGTTACCTTCTACGTGTTACTTTGTACTTCATTTCCATTTACCTACCTTCGAAATTCTCTAACCTATAATTTTTTGTAGTGTTTCATGTTTCTTTTACTTTTCGTTTCATGGTTGGGTGAATGAACTCTATTCGTACACCGAATCATTTGATTTTACTTCATTTATCACTTTCGCAGGGACTTGAACCTTGTGTGATGACGTGCATGGTTTGTGCCAACTATGCAAATACTTGCATGATCCACTTGTTTATTTCAACTCAACGCTTTAACAAGGAAGTATTCTCTGAACCAAAGGTCCATATCCATCAAAAGTGAGGTTATTCATACCTCAATAGTAAAATGTGTCATTCTTTCTTTATTCAAGTTTGGGGAGGTAACCACTTCTCACACTCTCTTTTAATAACTGCATTTTCTCTTTTCTTGTGGTAATCTATTCAAGTTTGGTTCTTGTAAAAGTTCTAGTTTGGAGAAGTTACTTCTGCATGTACGTAGATTTTTGTGCAATGTTCTTGTTCGATGAAATTTTTATGAAATCATGTATCACGTTGTTTTTGAATGCTTACTTAGGTAAGTTATGTTTCATGTTTATACAATGATTGTACTTGCTTATGTTAGGTTTCATAAGAGTTGAGTTAGATCTTTGATGCACTATGTTAAAATCCGTATCCATCTTGAGAATAATATTGCGATCCTCTATAATACATTGCCTTGATTTCTATACTTGACATAATTAAAAGTATATTAACAAAGCCTCTAAATAATTTCTTGAGTCATGTTTAGTTGTATTAAAGTTTAGCCTTATAGATACTCAACCCAATAGATTTATTAATAGACTTGATGGCACTCTTGAATGGAGTTGTTTGAATGAAAATAAGTCTAGTGGTAATTCTGATACATGCCAAAGCTAAACTTTGTGGGTCAACATGTGATAGCATTTAAAGTTTATTTACATATTTTTAATGCATACCTTTGGATCCCAATAACTCCACTAGCCTACAAACGATCAATGGTACAACTCATGCTTTTGGCTATGAGTTGATGACATGCGTAGCACCTACTACCGTAATCGGAAAAAGTATTGGTACTCTTGAAGGATGTGTAAACAGCCGCTTAAAAGATCACTCGATGATCCTTGTTGAAAACTATGTTCGAAATAAATAAAGATTCACACAAAACATGCTTTGGCATGATCTCATTACCAATAGTGGTAATGAACTATGACATGAATTTTCTTGAAAGATAACAAATGGAATAGTAATGTTTTATAGTCTTGATTTATTGATGTGGGTGTTCTAATGAGACACTCTAATGATAGACTTGTCCTTGGGGAGAGATGGTGAAACCCTAGTAATATTATACATTGAAATAAATATGATCTATAACTTTGGTCCTTGATCTATTGATTTATGATGTTGTGTTAGATCTCTATATTTAAATGGTATGTGAAGTCGACCACATATCATTTGCCTTCGGGACTAAAGAGAGGGAGATACCCTTTGGACGTGTATGGGAGTATGTCCAGTGCTACTTTTGTGACTACAAACATTGACTTATAACATGCATCGTCAAAGGGGGAATTAAGATAGACTCACTAAGATTATTACGATATCCATGGGGACACTCTTAATTGTTGGTCTAGAGGAGTGATTGCTCACATGAATCATAGTGGTTATTTAGAGATGACCTCAATACCTGATTCAAGAAGCGACTGCTCACATGTATTATAGTGAACATCTTATTATTGAGCTCTCTCCACACATATGATGATGACATACATAGATTGTCCTATTCATACATAATTCTCCCATGCTAGTTGAAGGGTTCCGCAGCAAAAAACAAAAAATTCCTACATTGCAACCGCCTAATACTGCCAAGATCTATCTATGTAGTAATGTGGTAACGGTCGGGTGTATGGAATACATACCCTTCTAGACTGTATGCGGTTAATGTTCATAGGGGAATGTGGTTGAAGTAGTCGAACGCATAGCCGACCTCAAGGTCGCGATGCTCCCCGCAGGTTATCCCTTGCTCCTTCTTCATCGTGCAGAAGCTCCGGATCACGACCTCCAAGGTGCCTCAAGTGAGGCTCCTCATGGTTTCATACACATACGGTGTACGATGACGAGCTCTAACTCCTTGATCCCCGCCAGAGTGTAGAAGTAGATCTCCGGCTTGGAATCCCTGCAACGCAACAGCATGCTACAGGTGCAGTATCTCTTGCATGGACAGTCCTTACTTGGGACCATGCCAACACACGGAGATGGGAGAGAGAGGGAAGGAGAAAGTCAACCAAAGTACTTCTCCAAATATTGGTGTGTGAAATCCCACCCATGGGCACCCCTTTTTATAGGGAGAGGGGGTGTGCCCTCCCCTTTGGGTTTCCCATGTGGGACTAAATAAGGGAGAGAGAGGGAGGCGCATGGGCCCTTAGGGCACCATGGGCCGGCAAGCCAGGGGTAGGCCCCACCACGCGCACAGCCATAGGCTGGCCGAGTGGGCCCCATTGAGGCGGCTAGGCCTTGGCCCTTCCCCCTTTCGGTTTTCCCTCATGGGCCCTTTTTCCCTAGGAAGTTTGGCCCATTAGTGGAATACCTAATATTATATTTAATATTAATTAAATTAATTAATATGTAAATACATCTTACAAAATCCGATTTGACCGGAAACACCTTTCGGTTCCCTTTCGATTTCCTCTGAACAACTTTGGATCTTTCCCATAACGATTCCGGTTCTCTCACGGAACTTTTCTGGTTCCCTTTTCTCTATCATATGGTGATTCCAACTTACAGAGGATCTCTAGCTCATCGTACCCTTAAGTGTATTTCCCCATGGCTCGAGAATGGCACATACATGATCTCCATCAATGATCAATAGTGGGACCGGGATGCCCATAATGACCCATGTGCATTCCACGATGATAATGCCGTTTGAACCATGAACAGTCGTTTCCCATTCCCTTTGCCACTTGATACCTAGTTCACCCGAGATTTGATCTACGGTATCTCCATACCTTCATTCGATCTCGTTACCGATGAACTTGTTTTCTCATTTCCGTGTCGTTGCATTCCGTGACCTAGTCACACGCTTGCAAGCTTTGTTAATGCAACGCCACCAAGATGGCCACATATGTATCTATCCATTACATGGATTGGCAAATCCTGGTCTTGATATGTACTCCTCTACACGCCCCTTTGGGAAACCTGAGTGGCACCTTTTTGATCACCCAGTCATGGTATGATACTTGATAACCATCTAAGCTCCCTCCAGAACGGTGATTTGCATTATCTCACAGTCTAAGGATTAGGTTGCGAGGTTTCCTTAGTTTATCATTAATGGTGAACTTTGTAAATAGATCTTATTAAGATACAACCGGTTGGGTTGTTTGTCTATCACATCATTCAACTAATGACGTGACCTCATTGTCAATTGGCATAAATGCCCATGATCTCGAAACCCTAGATCATCCTCATGACTAATGAACTAGTTCGCTAGAGGTAACTAGAGACTTAGTTTGTTTACATACCACACATGTATTAACGTTTCATATTACTATAGTTATAACACAATATGAAACTATTATGAACTAATTAAGATATGACAATAAAAACCTATTTATTATTTGCCTCTAGGGCATATATCCTTCACTAGTGGTGAATCCTACACTCCTTGAGAACCCCTCAATCACATCACACAACATTTTATAAACACTCTCTTGCTTTAGTTTACTTTTGTTATTTACTTTGCTCTTAATTACTTTAAACCTCACTCGTTCATTGCCATTCTAGGAACCTATAGAGTAGACTATTTCCTAACATCATTTTGGGTTCGAACGTGGCCGCATTGACAACGTGGCTATAGGGTTGCATGATTGCCATTTGTAAATCTTCCATGAGACAAACTTTATGAATAATATTTGCTGCAACAAGTACTGGAATAACCCTGGTTGATGCAAGAATCCCAGTCATCAGTCAAGAATACCGCTCTATTGGGTAAATGGCTTTTCAACCTGTTTACTAAGGATGGTGTATGGCAAACCCTTATAAGATGGAAATATGTTGGCTCAAAGGCATTTGGAAGCCATGAGACTCTAACTTTTGGGCCGGACTGATGGCTACAAATAAGCACTTTTTCTGCTTTGGCACATTTTGTATTAAGGATGGCTTGGAGATTAGTTTGTGGGATAATAAGTAGTTTGGAAATGCTACATTCCGGGAACAATATCTAGCTCTATACTGAAGGGATACGGGTAGGCTACACTAGCGTAAAATCAAAAATTTCTACCGCGTCAACCAGGAATACTATTGTCATAGATCACGGGATTACCGCTAGACGCGCAGGTGCGGAACTCGATGAAGCACGTTGCGGCAGTGTAGATGTTCTACGTCTCCTCCTCGTCCTCGTCCCACGAGCAGCTCCCCTTTGCGCGGCTCGTCCAAGTGCTACAG
The DNA here is from genome assembly GCA_910589775.1 of Avena eriantha. Lineage (NCBI taxonomy): Eukaryota > Viridiplantae > Streptophyta > Magnoliopsida > Poales > Poaceae > Avena > Avena eriantha. Next base: position 36,876,676 of record OU342740.1, read on the forward strand.
ATGCAGCACCTCCGAGGTATCCACACGTCCGGAGTGGAAGTCGTCACACGCCAGACTGCTAGGTCTGCGCGTGCAACACAGGCGGAAGAGGAGTGGCGGCTGGGTGGAATGCTCTCTCCTTTTCAGCTCGCCTCACTCCCTCTTATATAGGCATCCCTGGTGGGCTTCTACATTAGCAGCCCATTAGCAGCCTAAGCCTGGTCTAATTCGGATCCAATCCTCATTAGGCTTCCAGCCCCTAAAGTGTGTGACCCTATAGGTTCATACACGTATAGACATGACGCGAGTACACTTACTCCGTCAATAGTTGGTAGCGGCCTCTAGCAAGACGTGCCAACTCCTAAACGCATATAAAGATCATTCGGACGAACCATCACAAGGTTGAGTACATGTCTTTCCCTTTGCCTCGCGATATTTGGTCTAGCTCTAAGCTGACCTCTCTTTCTCGATACTGTGATTCAGAATCCCTTTACTAGGTTAACTCTTAACCATATGTAGCACGGCCATGCATTTCTGGATCCGATCACTCGAGGGGCCCAGAGATATCTCTCTCAAGTAGAGAGGGGCAAATCCCATCTTGATTGACCGATGCCTTGCAGCATGTATCAGGACAAACCCGAAAGCTACCTTTATAACTACCTAGTTACGGAGTAGTGTTTGATAGCCCCAAAGTAGGTCGATCCACATCTCAAGTACATGCGACAATCTCAGGTCTAAGGACAAAACGTACACGATGTGTAGAGAGAGCTGCAAGTATTATTGCTAGTCTCATGTTGGGTCAGTCCAACCCCATGTTCATAACATGTGTCCACATCATTGGTTTGACATCTCCATGTCAATGACTTGCGAAACATATTCATTAACCAATCGATGTGCTAGTCTAATATTCACGTGTGTCCTCGCATGAACTCCGACTAGGGACAATTATTAGATAGCCATACAAGTAAAGAGTTTCACAAACAATTCACATAATTGCCAATCAATACAAGTTGCCTAGTATATGGATATTCAAGGAACATTATAATAACTCATGGATACACATGAAATACAATCATCTCTATGATTGCCTCTAGGGCATATTTCCTTCAGTCTCCCACTTGCACTAGAGTCAATCTAGACAGTATCTAATACCTATTGCTCTTGTGTGCGCTTCATGCGCAGGCTGCGGGAGTGGCTTAGTCAAGGGATCAGCAACATTTGAGTCCGTATGTATTTTGCATAACATGACACTGCCTTCATCAATGAACTCACGAATCAGATGGTAGCGCATGCGAATATGTTTGTTCTTCTGGTGCTATCTAGGTTCTTTGGCTTGTGCAATAGCACCATTGTTGTCACAATAAACGTCCAAGGGATTGGACGAGCCTTGAACCACACCAAGAGCGATCAGGAAATTCCTAATCCAAACAGCTTCCTTTGCAGCCTCCGAGGCAGCAATATATTCAGCTTCTGTTGAAGAGGAGGCCACTGTATCTTGCTTGGAACTTTTCCAGCTCACAGCACCACCATTCATGACAAACACATAACCTGATTGCGATTTCGAGTCATCTGAGTCATTAAGGTAACTCGCATCTGTGTAACCCTTTACACTGAGTTCAACCTCACCTCCATAAACTAGGAACATATCCTTAGTCCTTCTCAAGTACTTAAGGATATTCTTTACCGCTGTCCAGTGAATCTCACCTGGATCAGCCTGGTATCTGCTCGTAACACTTAGAGCATAGGAAACATCTGGGCGAGTACATGTCATTGCATACATGATGGATCCAATAGCCGAAGCATATGGAATCCTACTCATGCGTTCTCGCTCATCAGTGGTCGAAGGACACTGAGTCTTGCTTAGTTTAATGCCGTGAGACATGGGCAAGAACCCCTTCTTAGCCTCTTCCATGCTGAACCGTTTCAACACTTTGTCAATATACGTACTCTGGCTTAATCCAATTAGCCTCCTTGATCTATCTCTATAGATCTTGATACCCAGAATATATGCCGCTTCTCCCAAGTCCTTCATAGAAAAACTATTTTTCAATGAGGTCTTAACAGACTCGAGCATAGGAATGTCATTTCCAATCAATAATATGTCATCCACATATAAGATTAGAAACACAAGTGATTTCCCATTTTCTTTCTTATACACACAAGGTTCTTGTTTGTTTTTGGTGAAGCCAAACTCCTTTACAACTTCATCAAATCGAATGTTCCAACTCCGAGATGCTTGCTTCAGCCCATAAATAGACTTTTGAAGTTTGCATACCTTTCCAGCATTGTTTGGATCGACAAAACCTTCGGGCTGCATCATATACACGTCCTCAGAAAGGATTCCATTTAAGAAAGCCTTCTTGACATCCATCTGCCATATCTCATAATCGAAATGTGCAGCAATGGCTAGAATGATCCGTATAGATTTAAGCATCGCTACGAGCGAGAAAGTCTCGTCGTAGTCAACTCCTTGAACTTGTCGAAAACCTTTTGCAACAAGTCGAGCTTTATGGATGTGAACATTTCCATCCATATCAATCTTCTTCTTATAGATCCACTTGCACTCGATGGCTTTAAAACCATCAGGCAGGTCAACCAAGTTCCAAACTTGATTGTCTCCCATGGACTCTATCTCGGATCTCATGGCAATCAGCCATTTCTCAGAGTCTGGGTCCACCATCGCTTCTGCATAGGTCGCAGGCTCATCATTGTCTAACAATAATAATTCTCGCGCTTCGCGGAGCCTCGCCGACCTTCGTGGCTGTGGTGCTTCTATTGCCACGGGTTCCTCAACTTGTTCTGCTACAATAGCATCACTCGTAGAAGCATCCCCGACTGGCTCATCTTGAACTTCTTCAAGTCGCACCGACCTTCCACTCGTTCCCTTTGTGAGAAACTCTTTCTCTAGGAAAACACCGCTACGAGCGACAAACACTTTGCCCTCTTCTCGGTTGTAGAAGTAATACCCTAAGGTTTCCCTTGGGTATCCCACAAAAATGCACTTATCCGATTTGGGTGTTAGCTTGTCCGACTGAAGTCGTTCGACAAATGCATCACATCCCCAAATCTTTAGAAAAGACAAACTGGGATTCTTTCCAGTCCACATCTCATATGGTGTCTTAACTACGGATTTAGATGGTACCCTGTTTAGTGTGAAAGCTGCTGTTTCTAGCGCATAACCCCAAAATGATAATGGTAAATCCGACTGGCTCATCATCGATCGAACCATGTCCAACAAAGTTCGATTACGCCGTTCAGAGACCCCGTTTCTTTGAGGCGTTCCGGGCGGCGTGAGCTGTGGAACAATTCCGCAACTCTTAAGATGATTGCTAAACTCGTGACTCAAATATTCACCTCCGCGATCAGATCGCAAGGCCTTTATTTTCTTGCCACGTTGATTCTCTACCTCATTTTGAAACTCTTTGAACTTTTCAAAAGTTTCAGACTTATGCTTCATCAAGTAGACATAGCCATATCTACTGAAATCATCAGTGAAAGTAATGAAGTAGTGATATCCTCCTCTGGCTGTCGTGCTCATTGGTCCACATACATCAGTATGTATGAGTTCCAACAAGTCTATCGCTCTCTCGGGAAACCCCGTAAAAGGCGTCTTGGTCATCTTTCCAAGTAAACAAGCTTGACATGTCTCGTATGATTCAAAATCAAACAAAGTTAGAAGACCATCACCATGGAGCTTCTTCATACGCTTTTCACTTATATGCCCCAAACGACAATGCCATAGATAGGTAGGACTCAAATCATTTGGCCGAAGCCTTTTAGCACTAACATTGTAAACACATGCATTATCAAGATTTAAAATAAATAACCCATTCCCAATGGGAGCATCAGCCAAAAACATAGTATTCTTAGAGATTACACAACCATTGTTTGTACTCGCGAATGAATAACCATCCCTCATCAAACATGAAGGTGATAAAATGTTTCGACCCATACTAGGAATGTAATAACAATTATTCAACTCCATGATAAATCCTGACGGAAGGTGAAGTTGCATGACGCCGACGAACAATGCAGCAACCCTTGCTTTATTTCCGACGCGAAAATCCACTTCGCCTTTCTGCACTTCTCTAGTCCTTATTAGCCCGTGCATCGAATTGCAAATATGAGCAACCGATTCGGTATCAAATACCCAAGAGTTAACATAAGAATCTGCGAGAAAAATGTCCACAACATTTACAACAAGTGTACCTGAGTGGGAAGTACTCTTACTTCCACTTTTCTTCAAAGAAGCCTGGTACTTGCTGCAGTTTCTCTTCCAGTGGCCATATTCGTGACAAAAGAAACACTCAGTGTCTCCTGCAGGACCAGCCTTTTGCTTGGGTGCAGGGTTTGGCTTAGGGATCGTATCCTTAGCCTTGCCCTTCTTCTTCTGCCAAGAAGTGCCCTTTTTCTTGAAGCTAGGCTTGTTCTGCACAGCCATCACATGGCTATGCCCTGCACACTTCTTAATGTCACATTCTGCTGTTTTCAGCATCCCACATAATTCATTAAGGCCCCTCTCCACCCCATGCATATGGTAGTTCGAAATGAAATGCCCATAGCTAGATGGAAGAGATGCCAAAATGAAGTCAGTGGCCAACTCTTGGCCTAATGGAAAACCAAGCTTTTCCAAAGTCTGACTGTAACCAACCATTTTGATCACATGGGGGCCTACAGCTGCTCCCTCTGCCAGCTTACATTCCACAAAGGACTTAGCGACATTGTACCTCTCAGTCCTAGCCTGAGTCTAGAACATGTCCTTAAGCGCAACGATCATATCGTACGCTTCCTGATCCTCAAACTGCTTTTGAAGATCAGGTTCCATGCATGCAAGCATAAGACAACTGACCTCAAGAGATTCATCACATGCTTTCTTGTAGGCATTCTTAAGGGTAGCAGTTGCATTATCAGCAGGTTCATCCGGGATTGGGGTATCCAGAACAGTTTCCTTTTTCTCAGATCTATACTGAAGGGATACGGGTATCCGGGATTGGGGTATCCGGGATTGGAAGCCATGAGACTCTAACTTCTGGGCCGGACTGATGGCTACAAATAAGCACTTTTTCTGCTTTGGCACATTTTGTATTAAGGATGGCTTGGAGATTAGTTTGTGGGATAATAAGTAGTTTGGAAATGCTACATTCCGGGAACAATATCTAGCTCTATACTGAAGGGATACGGGTAGGCTACACTAGCGTAAAATCAAAAATTTCTACTGCGTCAACCAGGAATACTATTGTCATAGATCACGGGATTACCGCTAGATGCGCAGGTGCGGAACTCGATGAAGCACGTTGCGGCAGTGTAGATGTTCTACGTCTCCTCCTCGTCCTCGTCCCACGAGCAGCTCCCCTTTGCGCGGCTCGTCCAAGTGCTACAGATGCAGCACCTCCGAGGTATCCACACGTCCGGAGTGGAAGTCGTCACACGCCAGACTGCTAGGTCTGCGCGTGCAACACAGGCGGAAGAGGAGTGGCGGCTGGGTGGAATGCTCTCTCCTTTTCAGCTCGCCTCACTCCCTCTTATATAGGCATCCCTGGTGGGCTTCTACATTAGCAGCCCATTAGCAGCCTAAGCCTGGTCTAATTCGGATCCAATCCTCATTAGGCTTCCAGCCCCTAAAGTGTGTGACCCTATAGGTTCATACACGTATAGACATGACGCGAGTACACTTACTCCGTCAATAGTTGGTAGCGGCCTCTAGCAAGACGTGCCAACTCCTAAACGCATATAAAGATCATTCGGACGAACCATCACAAGGTTGAGTACATGTATTTCCCTTTGCCTCGCGATATTTGGTCTAGCTCTAAGCTGACCTCTCTTTCTCGATACTGTGATTCAGAATCCCTTTACTAGGTTAACTCTTAACCATATGTAGCACGGCCATGCATTTCTGGATCCGATCACTCGAGGGGCCCAGAGATATCTCTCTCAAGTAGAGAGGGGCAAATCCCATCTTGATTGACCGATGCCTTGCATCATGTATCAGGACAAACCCGAAAGCTACCTTTATAACTACCCAGTTACGGAGTAGTGTTTGATAGCCCCAAAGTAGGTCGATCCACATCTCAAGTACATGCGACAATCTCAGGTCTAAGGACAAAACGTACACGATGTGTAGAGAGAGCTGCAAGTATTATTGCTAGTCTCATGTTGGGTCAGTCCAACCCCATGTTCATAACATGTGTCCACATCATTGGTTTGACATCTCCATGTCAATGACTTGCGAAACATATTCATTAACCAATCAATGTGCTAGTCTAATATTCACGTGTGTCCTCGCATGAACTCCGACTAGGGACAATTATTAGATAGCCATACAAGTAAAGAGTTTCACAAAAAATTCACATAATTGCCAATCAATACAAGTTGCCTAGTATATGGATATTCAAGGAACATTATAATAACTCATGGATACACATGAAATACAATCATCTCTATGATTTCCTCTAGGGCATATTTCCTTCATATACAACATTGTTGGTCATAAGGGGGATACCGTTGCTATGGTGCTAGAATCATCTCCTCCAAATGTGATATTTAGAAGAGATCTAATAGGACCATACTTGCATCGTATAACACTCTGTTACAATGTTTAACCATAGTGCAACTGTCAGATGGTCTTGATGAGTTTTGCTGGAATTTACATGAGAGTGGAAATTTCTATGTAGATTTTACTTATAGAGCACTAGTCTAGTCTAATGTGGCAGTCGATAATAACAAGAAAATATGTAATATGAAGATACCTGATGCTGCCCAACATATGGCAATCACCATTGGTCCACATCATGCTACACCAACCACTCCTACAAAGGTGAATTCCTTCCATCTCTTACCTTTCAATGATTATCATGTGAATGGAATCCTACGTGAGACAAATGCCCATGACATGACTAGGTCCATGACCATGATGCCAAGAAGAGGAGACAAGGATGAACCCAGAGCCAAGACCCCCAAGCAACAGGCCTATAAGAGAAGATGCAAGAAGAAGTTGAAGCAGCCCCGGAATCTCCGGCCATTCCAGCCCAGAGTATCAACCGATACCAGAGTCTCCACCCTGGTGCACTCGGACTCTCTGCCCGCACCGTGACTGACCCTCGTATGCAAGGCTCTGGCGTTGGTCCGGAATCTCCGACCCCAACCCGTAGTTTCTGCCCCACCCTGGAGTCCCCGCCCTTCCGACACCGGAGTCTCTAGCGTAAGTGAGCAGTCCTGCGCGCCTTGAAGTTGCGCTTGGCCCATGTAACGCACATAACTTCCTGTATATGCCTATTTTACCCCTATCTCGTGGCTGGCCTATATATATGCCCCCACTCCCCCTTGAAACCATAGAGATGATGATGAATTAAGGCATGTGCCTAACCCTAGATGGGAACCCCCTCTCAATAGATTATCTATGAGTTGTACAAGTCCTTGGGGTTGGTGCCCTTCTCCAAGTCATCAAGACCCTCCTCAAGTGTTTGGTCTCTCCTTGTCAAGGATTCGAGTAGTGCTTGGTCTCTCCCCTTTGGGATTCTACTTGGTCGCTACTCTCTCCTTGATTTGGATTCTATCATGTGCTTGTCAATCTCTTCTTTGGTGATTCTATCGCAAGGTCTCTCGTTGAGGATTCTATTGGATGGGTTGTTCGAACCAACAGGAGCAAATCGAATCAGGTGTGTATGGCATGCGTTTATAGCTTTACCTTGCATTAGAGTTGCGTTCCTCGTTTTCATCGTGTGTTCCCTCACTCCCTGCCTCAAATCCGTGAATACCAGGCCACCTCAAGGGTAAATCCACAAGGAGACCCATATCAACTGGTATCAGCAGCTTTTGGTTGCCTTGGATTTGACTTTGTTCATCGATTTCCACCATAAATTGAAAAGTACCAAATATTGCCCCAAATTGCTTTTGGATTGATCTCTCATTTTTGTGAGTTGATTGTGGTTTTGGTCCATAAGAAACTTGTCTTTGGAGTTGGTGTACCATTTTCCTGCATTTCCCAGCCCAATTTTGTTAAAAAATTCTAGATTTGAGGTTTGAAGGGCCCAATTTCCGCTCAAGAACAAGGGAAGTTCATCATTATACCCCAACACTGGAATCCCCGCTACAGCGAGACCGGAGTCTCTAGCCCACCTCAGAATCTCCGGCTCACATATACGGAATCTTCGGCCCACCCAAGTATCCATCCCCCATACACCAGAATCTCCGGCCCTGACCAAATTTTTACCTCTTTTTCTTTTTGACTAATTTCCTTTTGACATTTGTGTTTCGTGTGTGTGTGTCTGTCAACTAACAAAGCTTCCACAACAACAACTCCTCGAGTTCGACATAGACACCACAGAACTAGAACCACACCTCTACCAACGGTTACAAGTACGACATCACCATCGGGTATAACTTGCACCACCCTTGTTAACCCCCTTTCTTCCATTGTGTGTTATCCTAACCTATTGAGAGTATCTCATATTGTGTTTGCCGAAGCATTGTGTGCTTCCTCTTACATAGTCATAGTGTAGAGGCAATAGAAAAACTTGACTCCATAGCATAGAAATAAAAGAGATACATAAAAAAAGCTTCTAAGCAAAACAAAAAGAGAAAGATACCAATAGAAAAAGAGAGTCCAAAGTTTCTAAGAAAGAGTGCGAGCAAGAGCAAGGCAAGCGTGCAAATCTATTGCTTCTCAATCTTTTGGCAAACGGGTTATGGTATCTCCTAGCATTGGCACGCCACCAAGCATTAGTCTTTTTAGGACCAATTTTTTTCATTGCTTATTTTCATAATTGTGTTAGCCACATTAATCTCCACCGTGTGTGTATAATCGTAGGTTCTCATCACCCTTTTTGACATTTTCCTTTGATTTTGTTTTTATTGGATCTTACCGACTTTTGACAATAACATTTGTGTTTAGTTGTTCCATTTTCTATCCACCTTCCTAACCTTACACCATAGGCCTTTTTGTGTGTGTGTGTCTTGTGTATTCACTTTTCTCTCGGCAAGAACAACCTTTCCAATTTTTGACTTGGTGAGGCAAGGTAGCACTGAAGGGAATATGCCCGAGAGGCAATAATAAAGTTGTTACTATATGTATTCCAAGTATATGATAGATGTTTATTTTGCATGCTATAATTGTATTGATTGGAAACATTAATACATGTGTGTTTAATAAACAAATAAAAGGTTCCTAGTTATGCCTCTCTTATAAACTAGCTCGTTGATTAAACAAGATGATCAAGGTTTCCTGATCATGGAAATTGGATGTTGTTATTGACGAGGTCACAACATTGGTGGGATGATGTGATGAACATTCATCCAAAGTATAACATTATGATCAAAGTCATTGTGTTTATATTTCTATAACATCATACAAAGTAATCCTAGTCCTTAGACCATGAGATCATGGCAATCACTAACACTAGAAGAGTATCTTGATAACATCAAATGTCACATCATAACAGGGTGACTATAAAGGTGGGTTCAGTTCTCCAAAGGTGTTATGTAGAGGCTCATGGATCAAGGGTGGGATTTTCCATCTTGATGACGGATAGATATACTCTGGGCCCTCTCGGTGATATCACATTAAAATAGCTCGCAAGCATGTGATGTGATCACTAGAATGTTATATCGTTGGAACGAGAAAAGAGTGCATGTCGGTAACGGGATCAAACTAGGTATTGAGATACCGATGATCGAATCTCAGACATGTAATATATCATGAGACAAAGGCATTTAGTTACTAGCGTTAAAGGTTCTCATGATCACATAAGTCATCGTTGAACGTGTGGGAGTCAGTATGGATCTCCAGGTCCCGCTACTGATTATTGATCGGAGAAGGGTCTCGATCATCTCTGCATTATTCGCGAACCGTAGGGTGACACACTTAAGGGACACCGACACCATTTGGAGCAAATGTTTTCCAAACAAAAGAATTACAAAGGTCTGGAATTATTTCAATGGACACCGAAATTGTTTCGGATGAAATTGCTGAAATTGGTTCTGCATGTGATATTGAAATATTGTAGGGGGTTTTATGTGAATGTTTAATAATTAAAGTAATTAACAAAATTCTGAATAAAATAAAATAAAGTTTTATTAAATGAGAGTTGCATTAAATTTGGTGGAAATTTAATGCATGTGAGTGGAAGTGTGAGTGGAGGCATGTTTATGTGAGTGGAGCATCCACCACATTAATGATGGAAGAGGTGGGGGCACCAGCTTGACCACCGGCTATGGGAGGGGCTGCCCCCTCTCTCCTATAAAAGGCGCCCTCTCCTCCCTCACAAAGGACACCTCCTCGTGAAGGATCTTTCTCCTCCTCTAGAATTATTCCCCCATGGTCTCGGATTAGCGAGATACATGTTCCTGGTGGATTTTCTTCTGGAAGGAGTTGATGCTTCCGCTGCATCGCTGGAGCGAGGAGGTGGAGGTTGTTCGGTGGACCGGACATCTGTGCGAGCACAGATGCGCTACTGATTTGCAGCGCTAGGATTTCCTCTCGATCTTGAGATCAGCAAGCGATTGACTACATCATCCACGAGTCTCATCTCGTTACACTTTGTCTGTATTCAAGGGTATGTTCTCTATGGATGTATATCCACCCATTGCGTTTATCAAGGTAGATAGATCTTGGTGCTTAGTAGTTCCCATCGTACGAAATTTTTGTTTTCTATGTTGCGAGCCCAATAGTGGTATCAGAGCCTGATCTATGTCTAGATGCTTTGCACGGGTAGTACACATAAGAATATGTGGGTCATGATGATCATGTTATTGCATCTTATATGTATTTTGGATATTGGTGGCATAGTGGGATGAAGCGGCCCGAACTAACTTTACATGTCCTCGCACATGAGTCATGTTCCATGCTTGACATGCAACTAGTTTTGCATAAGTGGCTAGCCGGTGTCTGTCTCTCCTACTATAGTCAATATTTGATTTACAACGAGTTGCTAATAATTTGGTTATCATCGTTGTGGTTCTATGTTCGTAGGTAAGACCGGTTCTATCTTCGAAAGCCATAAGCCACGTAAAAACATGCAATTGATAAATTAGAAGCATCTAGTTTAGATTGTTGCTGGGCTGGTGTCATGATATGGTAATATTGTAAGTTGAAGTATAGTTGATACTCTTATGTAACACCCTCGAATCGGCCCTATGCAGGTTTTAGCGATTCCCACCAAACCCGCATAGAAACGATTCAAGGACGCCCACCAGGCACTTTCGTGCGGGTGGAAAACGAAGTAATACCATTACACAACAGTCCTCGATGGGACCCACAGAACAGATATATACAACAACGACTCCATGAGTCAAGAATACAAATATAATATACAAAGATACAAATCACCTTGAAAACGATAGAGCGTCCGACTACGAACAAGATGCAAATGGGGCTAAGAGCCCTGAAGAATAACCAATGGCGTCCATAACCCTGCCCAGGCCAAGCCGGAAGGGTAACCCTACTAACAACGTCGATCTCAAACCTGCTAAAACAAAAGGGGTGCCGACAAAGGGCAAAGGAAAAAGAGGAGCGTCAGTACTGAGGCCAGTACACGGCGAGGCTAGAATTTGGCGGCTCTCGCCTACATAGGTATGGTGGACTAAAGCGGCAGCACAACAGCACTAATCAACCTATAGAGACTCAGTAAAACTGGCGGCTATTAGAGAGGGATAAGAAAGACCTATTCGAATCCAACCTGATACTAACACCAAACATACCCATCCTGGTGTTTCCCCCTCGAGACCAAACGAGGAATTCAAGCCGAGGAAAACTCACATGGTTAGTAGTTTTATTCATTCTTTCCATGGCAGTTATTCAACTTACTAGTTATCTCACATACAAGTCAAATTATAACAATTAACTTTAGTTATAGTTGTCTATGATCGAGAAACTGTGCTCCAAGTCGTCCATAACCGCGGACACGGCTTTTCGAAAAGATTTAACCCTGCAGGGGTGCACCAAAGTATCCACACGCACTTCGACCCTTTTTGCCAGATCAATTAACATACACCCATCGGTATGTCGGCGGGGCCTAAGTCCTGACGTTTCCCAGACCCAAAGCAAGTACATGGGGGCCACCCCACTAAGCTACCCGCAACGAAGTCGGTCGGCTCCGAAACGGACCCAGGGTTTGTGTCAATGGCTGTAAACGACTGGGAACCCGAAAAGTGTGACTGGGCTTGTCGATACCGCGAAAGCATTCCACATCCTAAACAGTACAGGTGCTCCACGCACAATCTTAATTAAAGCAGTAAAGCATGGCATAGGTACAGAATAGTAATAAAGCCCCAAACTACTTGTGGCCCCCGGTACAATACTTTGAAATCATGTAGTAAGCCGATGGGGGTGCCCACACACCCCACCTGTGGTTAGCACGCTCAATCTCGGAACAGGTGTCAAGAACTCGGGTCCTAAGGGACACTAGTGAGCGGTTAAGAACAAAATATTGTCTATTACCCACCGGTGCCTCTTCATTAATCTACTATCAACATTAATTAATAAACTGTAATTAGAATCATGATCAACACCACCATTAAACAATGGCCAACCGCCCAACAACTGTGGAACATCGACAACGCGAGGAAACACCTGAGCAAGCAACTACGACTCGCAGGGCCAGCTGTCTATCAAGCAACGGGTAATAGGTGTCCAAGGAAATATAATGGCTACAAGGAATATATCTGGTACGGAACACCAAAGCATCGTGACATGGATAGCAATAGATCAATAGGAGGAAGTAAAGACTATAAATGCAAAATAGGTAGAAGAGGGAGAGATGCTCGCCTGCGAAACACTGTCAAAGGATCATAACCGGAGAACTTGTCGATACTTGCATCAACTCATCGGCCTAGTCCGAGAAGAAGCAAACACTAGAAGAAACACCGGATGCAATATTTAATACTACGGCAGAAGATCCGGCATGATTATGATATGCATGCGAGATGAACAATTTAATATGCGACAGTCGATAATGTCATATTATAAAAGTAATGGGGTCTCGGTTAGGGAATCACATTAGGGTTCGGTGAACTTGGGCTCCGAGGGGTTCGGGGTTCGACAGGTTTCGACGGGGATCGGTCTCAGCGGAAACATTCTCGGACAACGGAGTAGATCTTGTCGCATCCGGGAAGAAGGACTTGGTTTAGCGTCGGGGGCACATCGGATTCTCCCTGGTCGATGTCGATCTTGTCGTCGATGGTGAACTTGAGTGGATCGGGTACCGGGGTCTTCGAATCCGGGAAGAAGATCTTGTCGCACGGTGTCTAGGTAGGCGAACTTGGCGGGTTGGGGACGATCTTGTCGGCTCCGCGTATCGGGTCGATCTTGGCGTTCGGGAAGGAGAACTTGGTGTACCGTGGCGAAGCTCTCGAGTGACGGTGTCGGTCTTGGCGGTCATCCGGTCCGAGAAGAAGACCTTGGCATTCGGCGTCCTTCGGTGAACTTGGTGTCCGGTCCTCGGGCATCGGTGTGGGAAGGAGGTCTTGGTTCACCGGGTCCGTGAGGAAGGTCTTGGCGTTCCGTGTGGATCTCCTGGCTTCGGTGTCGATGTACTTAGTTCGGTACCATAGGTATTCAGAAGATCTTGTTGCATGCCTTTCTTAGAGGGAGGGTTCACCAACACCACCATCTTGTCCCGCTCGTTCTTGTCTACCAGAGGTCTCGATCAGTAGTGGCATCACCACTACCCCAACATCACCACCACACCAACAGTTCAGAGCACACCGCCGCACATTGAACCACAGCACATGGGCATGCACAGGTAGGGAAAACGGCAGAGTGCACACGCGCAAGCATCAGACAAAAAAACAGAGAAACGATCTGCAGGAGGGTGGCCGGGAAACCCCAGATCTCACAACCGGGAGAGAGCAGGGCCTTAGCAGCAGGCCGCAGGCGTGACGAACGCGGCGGACGACCTCGGGGTGGGTCTCGGCGGCAGGGCCCGCGGCAGGAGGAGGAAGGAGACGGCAAGGTGGCGAGGCCGGCGTGGGGAACTCGAGACGGGGAGCCGCAGGGAGGAGGCGGAGGTGCCCGCAGGCGGAGCGGCTGCTCGCAGGGCGCGGACGCGAGAAGGGAAAGCGAGGAGGGCCGAGGCCAGGTCGGAGGCGGCGGGGTCGGCGCTGGTGGAGCAGAGGGGCGTCGTGGGGCGCGATGCGGTCGTGGCCGGGCTTGGGGGAGAGACGACGCGAAGAGGCGGACGGTCGTGGTGACGGCGGTGACAGAGATGTGGTCGGGGCCACGGCGCAGGGTACGGCGACAGGGAGGACGGCGAGGTTGGTGGGGCGACCGGCGAGGGAGGAGGACGGCCGGGGACTTGCTGGCGGGCGAGGTCGGGCCGGACTGGTCGGCGGCCGGAGCGAGGTGGCGACGTGGAGGAGGTGGGCGACGAGGAGGGGCCTCATGGGGCTCGGGGAGAACCGGTTCGCGGCCGAGCGGGGCGGGACCGGCTCCGGCGGAGGGCGGCTGAGGAGGGGCCGGGAGACGGTGGCGTCACGCGGCTAGAGAGGAGGCGCGGGGAGATGGGAGAGCGTGCAGGGTCCGCGGTGGGTGGAACGCGTGACCGCGGGGAAGTGGTGGGGCCGGCTCGCAGGCGTGTCGCGGGGAAGTGGGGTGTGGGGCGAGCGGGCGACGCGCGCTGGGTGCGGCTGGCGTGCAGGAGCGGGTCGGGATGTGGGAGTGCGGGCAGGTGGCGTGGGAGTTGGTGCAAGGGCGGGAGATGAGGTGGCGTGCGGCGTGTTTTGGTGGGGCTGGCGGCGGCTGGGTGGAGTGGTGAGGCTGGGTAGGTTAGTTTGGTGGTGGTTAGACTTAGGGTTTGGTTAGATGGTTAGACAGATAGGGCTTATTTTGGAGGTGGCCGGCTGGGCTTTTGGGCCTGGCTGGCTGCCTCCTTAAAAAAATTTAAATATTTTATTGATTAAAAACGAGGCTTTTGCAAACCGTTGGTAGACGAAACAAAAAAAAATCCAGAGGCCCGGGGTTTGTATTTGAATAAAGATGGGGCTTACTTAGAAAACAAAACCAGGTTTTAGAAAATAGTTTTAGACAAAACATATGCATGATGATGACGATGCTCAAATGCAAGGTGGCATGATGACATGAGCATGCGGTCATGATGATGAAATGCACAAAAACACAGCGATTTTCTGGTAGTGGTTTTAGCGGGATGCCACAATTCGACACCACTAACAATGGATCTCGCCCTCGAGATCCGCCTCATGGTACCGGGAAGAAGGTCGGCGATCTGAATCTTGACGCTTCATGTAGATCCTCGCGACACCACTAACAAGAGGTTGTTGTCCGTGATCGTCGAGAGGGCACTCCGGTAACAAAGGATGAAGGTAGAGGTATCAACAATAAAGCCACCTCTAGCTTCGATAGAAGGAGAGAAATGACGAATTCTCATCCACTTCAAGGTACAAGAGCAAATAGAATGAGTAGTCGACATGGGGGCCAATCCATCACGCACCCAAACTATTACTCCACACAATCAGTAGAAAAGCGTGCAACCATTCTCGGAATCAGACTGAAGATCTCGACAATCGAGATTCGGAAACAAGGAGGGATGCAGACTCTACATCGGATCT
Source organism: Avena eriantha (assembly GCA_910589775.1). Taxonomy (NCBI): domain Eukaryota; kingdom Viridiplantae; phylum Streptophyta; class Magnoliopsida; order Poales; family Poaceae; genus Avena; species Avena eriantha. Next base: position 36,892,213 of record OU342740.1, read on the forward strand.
GGCGTAGAGGATGTCGTCGCGTCGGAAATCACCGGAAGACACAACAAGGAACAAAGAGAAGTCCAACAGATGAAGGATTCCTCAGATAGCACGAAGACCGGAGGTAGAAGCACCGTTACCAACGGAGGGAGCGGAACCCTAAAGGTACGACGGAAAACCCAACCACGAGAATCCTGGACTCGAAGAAAGATAAGAGAGTAGAACCAAAACACGCCGAGGTAAGAGGAGAATAGCAGAGGGGTAAGGAGTAAAAATCAGACCTAATCAGATCTATCCAACCGATTTTTGCAAAATAGTTTTGACACTCTACTTCGGCCGTTAGCTAGGTTATCCTACAGGCTGGACTTGTGGGATATCGCAACTGCTGGGCTCTGATACCACTCTGTAACACCCTCGAATCGGCCCTATGCAGGTTTTAGCGATTCCCGCCAAACCCGCATAGAAACGATTCAAGGACGCCCACCAGGCACTTTCGTGCGGGTGGAAAACGAAGTAATACCATTACACAACAGTCCTCGATGGGACCCACAGAACAGATATATACAACAACGACTCCATGAGTCAAGAATACAAATATAATATACAAAGATACAAATCACCTTGAAAACGATACAGCGTCCGACTACGGACAAGATGCAAATGGGGCTAAGAGCCCTGAAGAATAACCAATGGCGTCCATAACCCTGCCCAGGCCAAGCCGGAAGGGTAACCCTGCTAATGACGTCGATCTCAAACCTGCTAAAACAAAAGGGGTGCCCACAAAGGTCAAAGGAAAAAGAGGAGCGTCAGTACTGAGGCCAGTACACGGTGAGGCTAGAATTGGGCGGCTCTCGCCTACATAGGTATGGTGGACTAAAGCGGCAGCGCAGCAGCACTAATCAACCTATAGAGACTCAGTAAAACTAGCGGCTATTAGAGAGGGATAAGAAAGACCTATTCGAATCCAACCTGATACTAACACCAAACATACCCATCCTGGTGTTTCCCCCTCGAGACCAAACGAGGAAGTCAAGCCGAGGAAAACTCACACGGTTGGTAGTTTTATTCATTCATTCCAATGCAGTTATTCAACTTACTAGTTATCTCACATACAAGTCAAATTATAACAGTTAACTTTAGTTATAGTTGTCTATGATCGAGAAACTGTGCTCCAAGTCGTCCATAACCGCGGACACGGCTTTTTGAAAAGATTTAACCCTGCAGGGGTGCACCAAACTATCCACACGCACTTTGACCCTTTTTGCCAGATCAATTAACATACACCCATCGGTATGTCGGCGGGGCCTAAGTCATGACGTTTCCCAGACCCAAAGCAAGTACATGGGGGCCACCCCACTAAGCTACCCGCAACGAAGTCAGCTGGCTCCGGAACGGACCCAGGTTTTGTGTCAATGGATGTAAACGACTGGGAACCCAAAAAGTGTGAATGGGCTTGTCGATACCACGAAAGCATTCCACATCCTAAACAGTACAGGTGCTCCACGCACAATCTTAATTAAAGCAGTAAAGCATGGCATAGGTACAGAATAGTAATAAAGCCCCAAACTACTTGTGGCCCCCGGTACAATACTTTGAAATCATGTAGTAAGCCGATGGGGGTGCCCACACACCCCACCTGTGGTTAGCGCGCTCAATCTCGGAACAGGTGTCAAGAACTCGGGTCCTAGGGGACACTAGTGAGCGGTTAAGAACCAAATATTGTCTATTACCCACCGGTGCCTCTGCATTAATCTACTATCAACATTAATTAATAAACTGTAATTAGAATCATGATCAACACCACCATTAAACAATTGCCAACCGCTCAACAACTGTGGAACATCGACGACGCGAGGCAACACCTGAGCAAGCAACTACGACTCGCAGGGCCAGCTGTCTATCAAGCAACGGGTAATAGGAGGTGTCGAAGGCAATATAATGGCTACAAAGAATATATCTGGTACGGAACACCAAAGCATCGCGACACGGATAGCAATAGATCAATAGGAGGAAGTAAAGACTATAAATGCAAAATAGGTAGAAGAGGGAGAGATGCTCGCCTGGGAAACACTGTCGAAGGATCATAACCGGAGAACTTGTCGATACTTGCATCAACTCATCGGCCTAGTCCGCGAAGAAGCAAACACTAGAAGAAACACCGGATGCAATATTTAATACTACGGCAGAAGATCCGGCATGATTATGATATGCATGCGAGATGAACAATTTAATATGCGATAGTCGATAATGTCATATTATAAAAATAATGGGGTCTTGGTTAGGGAATCACATTAGGGTTCGGTGAACTTCGGCTCCGAGGGGTTCAGGGTTCGACATGGTTCGACGGGGATCGGTCTCGGCGGAAACATTCTCGGACAACGGAGTAGATCTTGTCGCATCCGGGAAGAAGGACTTGGTTTAGCGTCGGGGGCGCATCGGATTCGCCCTGGTCGATGTCGATCTTGTCGTCAATGGCGAACTTGAGTGGATCGGGTACCGGGGTCTTCGAATCCAGGAAGAAGATCTTGTCGCACGGTGTCTGGGTAGGCGAACTTGGCGGGTTGGGGACAATCTTGTCGGGTCCGCGTATCGGGTCGATCTTGGCGTTCGGGAAGGAGAACTTGGCGTCCCGTGGCGAAGCTCTCGAGTGACGGTGTCGGTCTTGGCGGTCATCCGGTCCGAGAAGAAGACCTTGGCGTTCGGCGTCCTTCGATGAACTTGGTGTCCGGTCCTCGGGCATCGGTGTGGGAAGGAGGTCTTGGTTCACCGGGTCCGTGAGGAAGGTCTTGGCGTTCCGTGAGGATCTCCTGGCTTCAGTGTCGATGTACTTAGTTCGGTACCATAGGTATTCGGAAGATCTTGTTGCATGCCTTTCTTAGAGGGAGGGTTCACCAACACCACCATCTTGTCCCGCTCGTTCTTGTCTACCAGAGGTCTTGATCAGTAGTGGCATCACCACTACCCCAACATCACCACCACACCAACAGTTCAGAGAACACCGCCGCACATCGAACCACAGCGCACGGGCATGCACATGTAGGGAAAACGGCAGAGCGCACACGCGCAAGCATCAGAAAAAAAAACAGAGAAACGATCTGTAGGAGGGTAGCTGGGAAACCCTAGTTCTCACAACCGGGAGAGAGCAGGGCCTTAGCGGCAGGCCGCAGGCGTGACGAACACGGCGGACGAACTCGGGGTGGGTCTCGGCGGCGGGGCCCGTGGCAGGAGGAGGAAGGAGACGGCGAGGTGGCGAGGCCGGCGTGGGGGAACTCGAGAAGGGGAGCCGCAGGGAGGAGGCGGAGGTGCCCGCAGGCGGAGCTGCTGCTCGCAGGGCGCGGACACGAGGAGGGAAAGCAAGGAGGGCTGAGGCCGGGTCGAAGGCGGCGGGGTCGGCGCTGGTGGAGCGGAGGGGCGTCGCGGGGCGCGATGCGGTCGTGGCCGGGCTCGGAGGAGAGACGACGCAGAGAGGCGGACGGTCGTGGCGACGGCGGCGATGGAGATGCGGTCGGTGTTGGAGATATGCCCAAGAGGCAATAATAAAAGTGGTTATTATTATATCTTTGTGTTTATGATGAATGTTTACATCCCATGCTATAATTGTATTATTAGGAAACACTAATACATGTGTGTTTTGTAAACATAAGAGAGTCCCTAGTAAGCCTCTTGTTGACCTAGCTTGTTGATTAATTGATGATCATGGTTTCCTGATCATGGACATTAGGATGTGATTAATAACAAGGTTATATCATTAGGAGAATGATGTGATGGACACACACCCATAGTAAGCGTAGCATAAGATCAAGTCATTAAGTTCGTATTGCTATAAGCTTTTAAATGCATAGTAACCTAATCCTTCGACCATGAGGTTGTGTTAATCACCATCACCGGATGGGTACTTTGATGACATCAAACACCACTTCGTAACTAGGTGGTCATAAAGATGTCATTAGGTATTCTGAAAGTATGTGTTGAAGCGCATGGACCAAGATTGGGATTTGTCCATCCATATGACGGATAGATATGCTCTGGGCCCTCTCGGTGGAATGTCATCTAGTTAGCTTGCAAGCATGTAACTGGGTCACAAGGAATGACATATCACAGAACGAGTAAAGAGTACTTATCAGTAACGAGGTAGAACTAGGCATGGAGATTCCGATGATCAAACCTCGGATAAGTATAGTATCGCGTGACAAAGGGAATTGGTTTCGTATGTAAATCGTTCAATCGATCACGAAGTCATCGTGGAGTATGTGGGAGCCATTATGGATCTCCAGGTCCCACTGATGGTTATTGATAGGAGATGTGTCTCTATCATGTCTACATATTGACGAACCGTAGGGTGACACACTTAAGGTTCGAAGTTGTTTTAAGTAGATATGGAATGTGTGTTGGAGACTGAATGTTGTTCCGAGTCTCGGATCGGATCCAGGACATCACGAGGAGATCCGGAATTGTCCGGAGAATAAGATTCATATATTGGGGATCATTTTCTGAGTTAGGAAATGTTCCGGAGTATTTGTATGAGGATTCTAGAAGGTTTCGGAATGTTCCGGAAGGTTCTAGAAGATTTCTTGGAGTTTGCTTGAAAACCAAGAAAGGGATCAAGGAGCCCTGGTGGGGCAAGACAAGGAGTCGTGAGGGAGGAGGACTCCTCCCCCCCCTCCCCAATCCGCCGGCCATAGGAGGGAGGGGAGTCCTACTAGGACTCCCCCTCCCATGGCGCCTCCCCCCTTTAAATAGAGGGGTGAGGGCGCCACCTCCAAGCCCTCCTCCATAACTCCAAATCTCCGCCGCCTCTCTCCTCCTCCTTTCTTCTACACAGGCATAGGCGAAGCCCTGCAGAATTCTCTACTCCACCACCACCACCACGCCGTCGTGCTGCTGGGATTCCGTGGAGAAGATCTACTACCTCTGCTGCTCGCTGGAACGAGGAGAGGAAGGTCTGCTTCGACTCCGCACGTGTGACCGACTGCGGAAGCGCTGCCGGAATGCGGCGCCGGAAGGATCGTCCACACGATCTTGAGATCGGCAAGTGATCGACTACATCAACCACGAGATCTAATCTCATAACGCTTTCGGATCTACGAGGGTTAGTACATATCTATCTCGTTGCACATGTCTAATAGATTAGATCTTGGATTTTATCTAGATTAGATCTGGGTTTTGTTCGTTCTTGCGGTAGAAATTTTTTGTTTTCCATGCTACGAACCCATCAGTCGGGGCCGCGAGCGGGGCGGCAGCGCGGGGGTACGACGACGGGGAGGACGGCGAGGTCGGCAGGGCGACTGGCGAGGGAGGAGGACGGCCGGGGACCTGCTGGCGGGCGAGGTCGGGCCGGACTGGTCGGCGGCCGGAGCGAGGCGGCGACGTGGAGGAGGGGGGCGACGAGGAGGGGCCTCACGGGGCTCGGGGAGAACCGGTTCGTGGCCGAGCGGGGCGGGACCGGCTCCGGCGGAGGGCGGCTGAGGAGGGGCTAGGAGACGGCGGCGTCACGCGGCCAGAGAGGAGGCGTGGGGAGATGGGAGAGCGGGCAGGGTCCGCGGTGGGTGGAACGCGTGACCTCGGGGAAGTGGTGGGGCCGGCTCGCAGGCGTGTCGTGGGGAAGTGGGGTGTGGGGCGAGCGGGTGACGCGCGCTGGGTGCAGCTGGCGTGCAGGAACGGGTCGGGATGTGGGAGTGCGGGCAGGTGGCGTGGGAGTTGGTGCGAGGGCGGGAGATGAGGTGGCGTGCGACGCGTTTTGGTGGGGCTGGCGGCAGCGGCGGCTGGGTGGAGTGGTGAGGCTGGGTAGGTTAGTTTGGTCGTGGTTAGATTTAGGGTTTGGTTAGATGGTTAGACAGATAGGGCTTATTTTGGAGGAGGCCGGCTAGGCTTTTGGGCCTGGCTGGCTGCCTCCTTAAAATAATTTAAATATTTTATTGATTAAAAACGAGGCTTTTGCAAACCGTTGGTAGACGAAACAAAAAAATTCCGGAGGCCCGGGGTTTGTATTTGAATAAAGACGGGGCTTATTTAGAAAACAAAACCAGGTTTTAGAAAATAGTTTTAGACAAAACATATGCATGATGATGATGATGCTCAAATGCAAGGTGGCATGATGACATGAGCATGCGGTCATGATGATGCAATGCACAAAAACACAACGATTTTCTGGCAGTGGTTTTAGCGGGATGCCACATCTTATAACACACCTAATGTGTAAGCTCCATAGTCCTTGGCCTTACACACAAAGGAATGATAAAGATCATACCACGATGCACATGATAGTGATCAAGTGCAAGAACCATATCATTTCACTTTATGCATATGAGGTTTTCATCTTATATTGCTTGTTTGGCGTTTTAGTAGCATTATAAGATCATACCTCATTTAGATATCAAGATAAAATATGTTCTTCCTTAAGTATGCACCATTAAGGAAGTCCGTCGTTTCAAGGCATCACGTGATGATCGGGTGTTTTTGACTCTACGCTTTCATACAACGGGTGTAAGACAGTTTTACACACGCGAGTACTAAGGTTCTTACTTGGCAATCCTAGTATGTACATACATAGCCTCGAAACACGAACCGAAAGGTTAAGCATGAGTCATATAGTTGATATGATGCCCATACAAATTCTTCTCTTTGAAGCTAAACCGACTCACGTGATGATCGGACTTGGTGTAGTGGATTTTGTTCATGTTATCACAAAAAAGACATGAGGGATGTTGTTTTTGAGTGGGAGTTCATTCGTAATTTGGATTAGTTTAACTCAATCAGTCATAAATTTAGTCTAAATTTTACAAATTCTATTGTAGATGGCACCACCTTCTTTTAATTTCATTTTTTTCATGGATAAAGAGAAACTTGCAACAAATGGTAGCAACATTACCAATTGGGCCATGAATTTGAGGATTCTCCTCACTGCTGCACAAAAGCAATATGTGCTAGAAGCGCTGCTAGGCCCCCACCAGGTCCTGATGCCCCTGACAAGGAAAAGAATGTCTATTTGACTCGTCAGGCGGATCACAACTTAGTTCATTGCAGCATACTGTATGGGCTAGAGCCGGAACACCAAAAGCGTTTCAAGAATGGCAATGCCTTTGAAACCATGGGTGAATCAAAAATGATTTTCAATACCCATGCTGCCGTAGAGAGTTATGACACTTCTGAAAAGTTCTTTAGTTGCATGATGGAAGAGAGCAACTCCGTTAGTGAACACATACTCAAAATGTTTGGGTACGCTGATAAGCTTGTGTCCTTGGGAATAATGATTCCCATTGACTTAGGCATACATTGTGTTCTCCAATGTATGCCACCTAGCTACAAGAGCTTCGTGATGAACTATAACATGCAGGCATGAAGAAGTCTCTCCCCTAGCTTATGTGAATGCTTAAGACTGCGGAAGTGGTGATCAAGAAAGAACATCAAGTGTTGATGATCAATAAGACCACTGGTTTCAAGAAAGACAAGAAGGGTAAACAAAAGGGAAAGAAGGGCGGCAAATCTATTGCTTCGCCTGAAAAGAAATCCCAAGCTGGCCCTAAGTCTGATACTGAGTGCTATTATTGCAAGGGGACTGGCCATGGAAGCGCAACTGCCCCAAGTATTCGGTGGACAAGAAGGCCGGCAAGGCAAACAAAGGTATATGTGATATACATGTTAGTGATGTGTACTTGACTAGTACTCGCAGTAGCACCTGGGTATTTGATACTGGATCGGTTGCTAATATATGTAACTCGAATCAGGGGCTACGAAAAAGCGATAGATAGCAAGGGATGATGTCACAATGCGTGTCGGCAATGGATCAAGAGTTGATGTGATCACCGTCGAAACGTTGCCTCTCCATATGCCATCGAGATTAGTGATAAATCTAAATAATTGTTATTTGGTGCCTACGCTAAGCATGAACATTGTATCCAGACCGTGTTTATTGCAAAGCGGTTATTCGTTGAAATCCGAAAACAATGGTTGTTCGATTTATATGGATACTATCTTTTATGGTCATGCACCTGTGATGGATGGTTTATTTCTGTTGAATCTCGATAGTAGTGATACACATATTCATAATGTTGATGCTAAAAGGATTAAACTTGATAATGATATATCTTCATTTATGTGGCACTGCCATATAGGTTATATTGGCGTAAAACGCATGAAGAAACTTCATTCTGATGGACTTTTGGAATCACTTGATTTTGAATCATTTGATACATGTGAGCCATTCCTTATGGGCAAGATGACTAGAACCCCATTTTTGGTACAATGGAGCGGGTGTCAGAATTATTGGAAATCATACATACTGATGTATGTGGTCTAATGAGTGTGTTAGTGCGAGGTGCATATCATTATTTTGTTACTTTCGCGGATGATTTGAGTAGATACGGGTATATCCATTTGATGGAACACAAGTCTGAAACCTTTGAAAAGTTTAAGGAATTTCAGAGTGAAGTGGAAAATCATCGTAATAGAAAGATCAATTTTTTGCAGTCGGACCATGGAGGTCAGTATCTAAGTTACGAGTTTAGCACACACATGAGAGAGTGTGGAATAGTTTCACAACTCACGCCTGCCAGAAGACCACAACATAATGGTGTGTCGGTACGTCGTAATCGTACTTTATTGGATATGCTTCGATCTATGATGTCTCTGACTGACTTGCCACTGACATTTCGGGGTTATGCACTAGAAACCGCAGCATTCACTTTAAATCGGGCACCATCTAAATCCGTTGAAAAGACACCATATGAATTGTGGTTTGCAAACAAACCTAAGCTATCATTTCTTAAAGTTTGGGTATGTGATGTTTATGTGAAGAAACTTTAGCCTGATAAAATCAAACCCAAAGCACAAAAATGCATCTTCATAGGATACCCTAAAGGAACAATTGGGTATTCCTTCTATCACAGATCCGAGGGCAAGATTTTCATTGCCAAGAATGGATCCTTTCTAGAGAAAGAGTTTCTCGCGAAAGGCGTGTGTGGTCGGAAGGTAAAACACGAAGAGGTTATTGAACCTTCTCTTCATGAAACGGCGAGTGGCGCAATGCCGGAAATTGTTCCGGAGTTGACTTCACTGAATGAAGAAGGAACTAATGATAATGATCATGAAACTCCGAAAGAGGACACTACCGAACCTCGTAGGTCAAGCACGAAACGTGCAGCTCCTGAACTGTACGGGAATCCTATCATGAATTTCATGGTTGATGAAATTGATGACCTGCGAAGTATGAAGAAGCGATGATGAGACCGGATTCCAACAAATGGCTAGAAGCCATGAAATCTGAGACATAATGCATGTACGAAAACCAGGTTTTTACCTTGGTGGACTTACCTCACGACCGAAAGGCTGTTGACAATAAATGGATTTTCAAGAGGAAAACTGATGCTGATGGTAATGTGACCATCTATAAAGCTCGACTTGTCACAAAGGGGCTTCGACAAATTCAAGGAGTTGATGACGATGAGACATTCTCTCCCGTAGTGATGCTAAACTCGGTTAGGATTATGTTAGCAATTGCTGCATATTTCGATTATGCGATATGGCAGATGGATGTCAAAACTGCATTTCTCAATGGTAATATTGAAGAAGTGATGTATATGATACAACCAAAGGATTTTGTCGATCCTAAGGATGCTGGCAAGGTATGCAAGCTTCAGCAATCCATGTATGGACTGAAGCAAGCATCCCGGTGTTGGAATCTCCGCTTTGATGAGGTATCAAAGAGTTTGGATTTATCCAAAATTACGGAGAAGCTTGTATTTACAAGAAAGTGAGTGGGAGAAATGTGGAATTTCTGATATTATATGTTGATGACATATTATTGATTGGAAATGATATAGATCTTTTAAATAGTGTTAAAAGTTATCTAAACAACAAAAAATTTATGAAGGACCTTGGTGAAACATCATATATATTAGGCATTAAGATCTATAGAGATAGATCAAAACGCCTAATTGGGCTATCACAAAGTACATACCTTGATAAGATTTTAAAGAAGTATAAAATGGACGGAAGTAAGAAGGGGTTCTTACCTATGTTACAAGGCAAGACATTGAGTAAGACTAAAAGTCTAGCTACGGCGGAAGAAAGAGAGATAATGGATAAGATCCCCTATGCTTCATCCATAGGATCTATAATGTACGCCATGCTATGTACAAGACCTTATGTGGCACATGCTATTAGTTTGACTAGTAGGTACCAATCTGATCCAGGTTTGGAACACTAGATAGCGGTCAAGAATATCCTTAAGTAATTAAGAAGAACTAAGAAAATGTTTCTTGTATACGGAGCTGAAGAAGAGCCGGTCGCTAAGTGTTATCTCGATGATAGCTTTGACACCGATCCAGATGACTCTAAGTCTCAATCTAGATACGTATTTCTCATGGACGGAGCAGCAGTTAGTTGGAGGAGCTCCAAACAACCTATGGTGGCTGGATCAACAATGGAGGCGGAATATGTTGCTGCTTCAGAAGCGGTGCAGGAAGCGGTTTGGATGAAAGAGTTCATAACAAAACTAGGTGTGGTTCCTAGTGCGTTGGACCCAATGGTGATCTATTGTGAAAAAAATGGAGCCATAGCCAACGCCAAGGAACCAAGGTCTCACAAGAATTCCAAGCATATTAAGTGCCGGTTTCACTCCATCCACGAGCATGTTAAGGATGGAGATAGAAATATTTGTAAAGTACATACAGATCTGAATGTAGAAGATAGAAATATTTGTAAAGTACATACAGATTTGAATGTAGCATTTCCCCCTAGGGAAAACATGATCAACACCAAAACTCCATGGGTGTTAGATTTATCACTATGTAAACTAGATTATTGTCTCTAGTACAAGTGGGAGACTGAAGGGAATATGCCTCAGAGGCAATAATAAAGTTGTTATTATATGTATTCTAAGTATATGATAGATGTTTATTTTGCATGCTATAATTGTATTGATTGGAAACATTAATACATGTGTCTTTAATAACAAATAAAAGGTTCCTAGTTATGCCTCTCTTATAAACTAGCTTGTTGATTAAACAAGGTGATCAAGTTTTCCTGATCATGGACATTGGATGTTGTTAATAACAAGGTCACAACATTGGTGGAATGATGTGATGAACATTCATCCGAAGTATAGCATTACAATCAACTTCATTGTGTTTATATTGCTATAACATCATACGAAGTAATCCTAGTCCTTAGACCATGAGATCATGTCAATCACTAACACTAGAAGAGTATCTTGATAACATCAAACGTCACACCGTAACAGGATGACTATAAAGGTGGGTTCAGTACTCCGAACGTGTTATGTATAAGCTCATTGATCAAGAGTGGGATTTGTCCATCTCGATGATGGATAGATATACATTGGGCCCTCTCGGTATATCACATTAAGATAGCTTGCAAGCAAGTGATGTGATCACTAGAATGTTATATCACGGGAACGAGAAAAGAGTGCATGTCGGTAACGAGATCAAACTAGGTATTGAGATACCGATGATCGAATCTTGGACATGTAATATATCGTGAGACAAAGGGATTTAGTTACTAGTGTTAAAGGTTCTCATGGTCACATAAGTCATCGTTGAATGTGTGGGAGTCAGTATGGATCTCTAGGTCCCGCTACTGATTATTGATCGGAGAAGGGTCTCGATGATGTCTGCATTATTCGCGAACCGGAGGGTGACACACTTAAGGGATACCGACACCATTTGGAGCAAATGTGTTCAAGACAAAAGAATTACAAAGCACTAGAATTATTTCAATGGACACCGAAATTGTTTCGAGTGAAATTGCTGAAATTGGTTCTGCATGTGATATTGAAATATTCTATGGGTTTTATGTGAATGTTGGTTAATTAAAATAATTAACAGAATTCTGAATAAAATAAATAAAAGAGTTTTATTAAATGAGAGTTTCATTAAATTTGGTGGAAATTCAATGCATGTGAGTGGAAGTGTGAGTGGAGGCATGTTTATGTGAGTGGAGCATCCACCACATGAATGATGGAAGAGGTGGGGCCACCACCTTGGCCGCCGGCCATGGGAGGGGCTGCCCCCCTCTCCCCTATAAAAGTCCCCCCTCTCCTCCCTCACAAAACACACCTCCTCATGAAGGATATCTCTCCCCCTCTAGAATTATTCCCCCATGGTCTCGGATTAGCAAGATACATGTTCTCGGTGGCTTTTTCATCTGGAAGGAGTTGCTGCTTCCGCTGCATCACTAGAGCGAGGAGGTGGAGGTTGTTCGGTGGGTCGTATGGGTGTGCGAGCACGGATGCGCTGCTGATTTGCGGCACTAGGACTTCATCTCGATCTTGAGATCGGCAAGCTATCGACTACATCATCCACGAGTATAATCTCGTTACACTTTGTCGGTCCTCAAGGGTATGTTCTCTATGGATGTATATCCACCCGTTGCTTGTATCTAGGTAGATAGATCTTGGTGCTTAGTAGTGCTCTTCGTAGGAATTTTTTGTTTTCTATGTTGCGAACCCAACAAGCACATACCATACCACCAATACCACCCTTCCTTTCAGTTGTGGTCATACAACATGTCTAGGGGAAGTGGAGATAGCAGACATGGAAACTTCAACAACCAAGATGGTTTCTCCATGCGCCACAACTTATGGGCGCAACACCAAGAATTCAATGCCCAATTTGAGAGGCTTGAGAACCAGCTTGATGAAACTTTCCGAGAGTTCAACTACCATGACCGACAACGCCAAGTGGAGCACAATGCTCAATTCCAAGCTCTTCACCAAGCTATTGCAAATCTTGTCAATCTTCATGGACATCATTCAAGCTTGTCAAGTTTGTCTCGCATGTGCTCCTCAAATCAGCATGGCGATGCTTCACACTCTCACTCTCATCATGGAGAACCCCACCTCCACAATGGGTAACAACAAGCTTGTCATCGCCATGAACAAGCGGTTGATCCAAAAGATCCACAACCGCACCATCCAAGAGATCATCAGCACCATGATCATCATGCGCATCCTCAACATCAAGAACATGGTCGCCCACTGCAACGAGCAATGGTACAAGTGCCACCTCCACAAGAACAAGAACGTCATGGTGAAGACCATCACAATGATAGGCGCAAACACCCACACCATGACCATCGCCAACCACAACAAGTTAATCGAGCACCGCAATGGGATACAAGTGATGATGATGAGGATGCATGCATGCAATACGCAACAACCGCTATGCTCAACCCCACCATCATCATTAACAACCAATTAATGCAAATGATCCCGAGCAAAGGCATCGAAGAGACTTTGCACATCAAGATCCTCCTCCATCGCCTCCTCAAGACAATCAAGCTCCCCTCTTCCACCATGCGCACCAAGTGAAGCGAGCATAAGGCAAGAATGCCGCAACTACCATCGTGAACATGAAGGGGCAAGTTTGGGAATATCACGTTCATTATGCCGAAGTTCAAGGGAGAAGAAGACGCTGATGCATACATTGATTAGGAGCTCAAAGTTGACAAAATCTTCCGAGTCCAAAACTACTCCAAAGAGAAAAAAGTTGCAATGGCATCCCTTGAGTTTGAGGACTATGCAAATGTTTGGTGGGAATACTACCAAAAGCACCGCGAGAAGCAAGATGAGTCTCCAATTGAAACTTGGATGGAGATGAAGGAAGTAATGTACAAGAGATTCGTCCCTGAGCATTATAGACAAGATCTCTTTGACAAGCTACAAAACTTGAAGCAAGGTACCAAGTCAATTTAAGAGTTCTACAAGGAAATGGAGAAAACTATGATGCGAGCCGATGTGAGAGAACTCGGAGAGAAAACTATAGCAAGGTTTCTCAACGGTTTGAGCCGCCCAATAAGGAAAATTGTTGACCTCCAACCGTACAAGAACCTCACCGAGCTCCTTGATGGCTCAATGCACGATGCCCAGAAAAATGCTTGATGGCGGTGTTGATGTAGAGCTCGTTGGGAACCCCAAGAGGAAGGTATGATGAGCACAGCAGCAAGTTTCCCTTAGTTATGAAACCAAGGTTTAATCAAACCAGTAGGAGCAAGGAAACACCCCAAAGGTGTTACTAGCTAAGCTTTGGCAGGGCGCACTACTGGTGCTAGTATCAACGTGAAGACCTGCACAACACAACCACAGAACTTTGTCCCTAACTTGCGATGAGGTTGTCAATCTCACCGTGTTTTGCGGAAAACAAAGGATTAAACGTATCGAATGGAAAGAAGTAATAGTTTGCAGAAAGTAAACACAAAGTAGTAAACAGTTTGTAGATTGAATGTAAAAGACAAGGACCAAGATCCATAGTTCACTAGAGGTGGCTCTCCTTAAGATAGATAACATGCTGGGTGAACAAATTACAGCGGGAAAATTGAAAAACACCGAGAAAGAAATACATGCATATACTTATCATCTTGACTCCTTTGAGACTCGATTGGGCATTACAACATTATACATAGACCGCCATCCAACTGCAACTATGACTAATAATCCACCTTCAGGTTATCATCCGAACCCCCTCCAGTATTAAGTTGCAAGAAACAAATTATTGCTTTACGAACTGCATGTAAAGTAAACAATATGATTGTTCTATGAACAAAGGATTGTTGTTTTATCCCTAGTAGCAACAGCACATCTAGTACCTTAGAGATTTCTGTCACTTCCCCAGATTACCAGAGGCATGAACCCACTATCGAGCATAAATACTAACTCTTGGAGTTGCTAGCATCTACTTGGCCAAGATAGCTACTAACAACGGAAAGCATGCAAGATCACAAATAACAAAGACATGATAGAATCAATAATCAATCTGAAATAGCATCTCAATATCCATCGGATCCCCATAACACAACAATGTAGAATTACAAATAGATGATCTTGATCATGAACGGAGCTCACAAGATCTAGACATGAAAGCACAAATGAGGTGAACCAGCCATCTAGATACTACATGGATCCGTAGTCCAAGGGTGAACTACTCACGCATCACACCGAAGGCTTGCATGGTGATGAAGAAGGCCTCCAAGGTGAATTCCCCTCTCCGGCAGGGTGTCGGGAAGAGCTTCAGATCCCTCCCGAACTAGGGATGGAGATGACGGCGGCTACAGATTCTTTTGTGGATTTTTGATTGGGAACTTATGGTTTTCGTCCCGAGGGCAATATATAGGCAGAAGGAGAGGCCGAGGGGGTGCCAGGGGCCACCACACCACCCCCTGGCACGTGCCAAGCCTGGCCGCGCGGCCAGGTGGTGTGGCCGGCCTCTGGCCCTTCCCCGTCTCGTATTCTGGCACTTGATGACTTCCGGAAAAATAGGCACTTTGGCTTTTGTCCCGTCCAATTCCGAGAATATTCATTTTCTGACTTTCCTGGAACCAAAAACAGCAGAAAACAGGCAGCTGGCACTGTGGCTCTTGTTAATAGGTTAGTCCAAGAAATCATATGAAAAGTACTCCAAAGTTGGAACAAAACAAAAAGAAGTGGATAAAAGCAAGCATGGAACATCAAAAATTATAGATACATTTGCAATGTATCAACATCACCAAGCTTAACTCCTGCTCGTCCTCGAGTAGGTAAGTGATAAAAAGAAAGAATAATTTTTGAGGTGACATGCACCATCAAAGACTTGATCAAAGTATTTGTAAAACATTCAAAGCTAGGATCATAGTACTTCAATCATAACATGAAAGACAAAGTTCTAGCAATAAGCAAAGAAACTATGATGCAACATGAAAAGGCACAAACAAAAGATTCATGAATAACAATGCTTTGCAAGACGTTTGTTTGTTTCACAAAAAGAAAACATAGCATAATAGTATTCAGCTTGTCCCTCAATAGAGTAGCAAATATAAATGCATAGGACACCTTCAAAGTTCATAAGAGTGACTAGATACAATAGTTTAAAACAAGCAATAACAAGTTATGCATCAATCAACTAGTCTTGGGACAATGCACATAGAACTAAGAATGGCCACTATGCTCTCAAAGTAGGTGCATAAAGGTAGAAGGTGGAGACTCAATATAATGGTGGAAGAAAGGCCTTTGTAAAAGGAAGTAGGGATTCAAGTCTCATAAAGAGCTTCCAAAAATTATGGTACTTATAGCTTTCAGCTCTCATTGCCCCTATCAAAAGCATATTGAAGTGATTAAGGTTAAAGTGAACAAACTATGGTGTACATGCTTGACGAAGTATAAGTCAGAAATCTCATGTCCCTCGTATACGAGGGCCGCTCCTCATGCTACTCAAGTTTAGTCACCGGTAAGTTCTTGTCATCGTAAGTACATGTGTATCATAGAGAACCGCCAACAGGGTACCCCTTGCCCGATGATACGGAAGAATCCCCATATCAAAATGACAAGGCAAGCAGACAATGAGCATGTCAGCATTCTTCTTATTTACCATGGGAATATGGTGCTTTTTTCTCTCTTTCCTCTTTTCATAGTATCTCTTTTTTTATCTTTTCTTTTTTTTCTCAATATAGGACTCTTTTTTTATAAGAAGAATGCTTCATAGACAGCTCATTATGGTTACGCTGCAGGTTTTCACCATGTCAGCATGGATTAGACCAGCGGCCCAGGAGTTTCTCTAACACATGTACATAACTCCATGGACTTACAAGCTCCCCTTTCATTTCACACCGACGACATCCATATACAAAAGAGCATGATATCAACTATGTACAAGTACCAAGTGCAATGTTGAAAGCGTTCCCCATGAAAGCATGGTTCTGCTAATTCCCGACAAATAATTGCAAGCATATACAACATAGAAGACACAATGGTTCAAGTTTATTAGAGGCAAGTAAAGTAAAGTGTGCCATCAAGTTCGTGAGAGCTTTAATCACTAGTTTTCTCATAACAAGTGGAAGGTAAACAAAAGCATGAATATACTTGGAATAGCATAAGCTAGTAGGTAGGTATGGTGGACTCTTTGGAATAATTTGGTTTAGGGAGTTGGATGCATGAGTGGAACTCATACTTGGTTGTGGAGGCTAGCAAAAGACTGGGAGCGACAAACTAAGAGAGCAATAATGGGCATAATCATGTAGAGCGACAAAACATCATTGATCAAACCATAAAGTGATACTACAAGTTGAAAACTAAAGGATCATAAAGGCTATGGTGACTTGAGATAGTCAAAACATGGTGTGAGCATGTGCCAAGTCAACCCAAATAAAGCATCAAAGGAGAATACCACTATACTATGCTTTAATATGCTAAAACAACGCATGATTCATCCAAGGCACATTAAGCAATCTCAATTGTTTATAAAAATTCATGATACAACAAAGAATACTAAGCATAAAGCCAAAATAATATCAAGCATGGCATGACAAAGCATAGGCGACAGTCAAAAACAAGCTCTTTTTACCACATAAGTATGAACTTTCCTACTCTTTTCCAAACCAAACCAAACTATTTGCAAACCAATGTATGAAAGAGGGGTCCAACCAATTTATTCAGAAAACTAAGCAAACCAAGCAAACTAAAAACCAAAACGAAAACGACAAAGAAGACGCTCCAAGAAAAACACAATTGTGCATGAAACAATAAAAATGAAGCGTTTGGAAGAAACCTAGGATTTTTATTGATGAAGAAGGGGATGCCTTGGGCATCCCCAAGCTTTGACGCTTGTAATTCTTGGATATTTCTTGGGGTGACACGCATGGCATCCCCAAGCTTGAGATTTAGTCCATCCTTCATCTCATTACTTCTTCCTTCCATACACCTGAAAATTTTCCTTCATACAAAACTTCACACAATCTTTATTAGCAACATTAGTGCACTCAAGATAAAAGGTCTTAAGGTTCAGTTACAACACCAAATAAACTTCCATTAGAACACTAGCTACTGTAGCTCTTCCCTCAAAAAGCTCAATTCCCCAAAAGAACTGAAGAAGGAACCAACAAGAAGCAAATGCAGAAAATGGCAGAAATCTGTCAAAACAGACCAGCAGGTAAAGACGAATTTTTTCGAAGACCTTCTGTTTCTCAAATAAAAAAGTGTTGAACTAACGAAAGTTAGATAACAACCTGGGTCAGAAGCCCAAACAATTACAGCTCAATCCGACATACAGAGATCTCTCAAGAATTTTTACGGTGAAGCACAAAATTCTGTTTCGGGACAGCAACTTTCCCAATCATTACTTCACTCTCATTAGAGGTTACTCTTGGTAGAAAAAAGCAAATAAAAAGGATAAGGAGAGGTCATTACAGAGGTAATAACTTTGAAGAATCATCTAAAACTTTTGGGTTATCTCCCAATAAGTACTTTTCTTTAACGCCTTTAAGTTAGGCATAAGAAGCAAAGAAAGAATCAAGTGTTCTCAAATGAAGAAGCATTAAGACCAAATTTTGTTTTCATAGGAGAAGCAAAATAAATCTTTCCTCTCTTTTTAGGGAAGTGTTATATACCTTTCTTGAGTGGGAGTTGATATTTAATGGTGCCTTCTTTCATATCAATGATGTCACCAACAGTTCTAAGAAAAGGTCTTCCCAAAATAATAGGACAAGAAGCATTGTATTCAACATCCAAAACATAGAAATCAACGGAGACATAGGAATCGTTAACCATAATAAGAACATCATTAAGACTCCCCATGAGTTTCTTTTTAGCATTATCATCAAGTGAGACATTCAAATAACAATCTTCAAGAGGAGGCAAATCAAGCATATCATAAATCCTTCTAGGCATAATAGAAACACTACTATCAAGATCACACAAAGCTTTGAAATCAAAGTCATCCACTTTCATATTAATGATGGGTTCCCAACTATCTTCTTTTTTATAGGAATAGAAGCTTTATGTTTCATCTTTTCTTCTTTAATCTTTATGAGAGCATCAGTAATGTGTTTTGTAAAGGCCATGTTCATAGCACTAGCATTAGGACTTTTAGCAAGCTTTTGTAGGAACTTAATAACTTCAGAGATATTGCAACCATCAAGATCAAAATCAAATTTATCATCTAAAGTAGTATAACTATTACTAGCCTCAACACTAGTGGTGGTAATAGTAGAAACACTAATGTTTCTAGGAATTTCATCTTCTCTTTCCCACTTAGCATGTAATTCAGCTAATAGTCTAACATTTTCATCAATTCTTACTTGTATAGCATTAGTAGCTGCAAAAGGATTCTCATTAGTTTCAGGTTTAGCAGCCATTTTATTCAAAGTAGATTGAGCTTCAGCCCAAGATGCTATATTTCTTTCAGCATTAGAGAGTTTTTCCTCAATAGTTTTATTGAAAGCAGTTTGTTTACTAATAAACTCTTTAAGCATAACTTCAAGTTCAGAGGGAGCACTCCTATTATTGTTGTAAGAATTTCCATAAGTATTACCATTGTTGGGAGGATATGGCTTATAATTATTGTTACCAAAATTGTTCCTATAAGCATTATTACCATAAGCATTGTTGCCAAAATTGTTATTTCTTATGAAGTTCACATCAACTTGCTCTTCTTGAGCAACCAAAGAAGCTAAAAGAACATTATTTGGATCAATATGGGCTTTCCCATTAACAAGCATAGACATAATAATATCAATCCTATCACTCAAGGAGGAGGTTTCCTCAACAGAATTTACCTTCTTACCTTGTGGATCTCTCTCAGTATGCCATTCAGAATAATTAACCATCATATTGTCCAGAAGTTTTGTTGCAGCACCCAAAGTGATGGTCATAATGGTACCTCCAGCAGCAGAATCCAATAGGTTCCATGAAGAATAGTTCAATCCTGCATAAAAAGTTTGGATGATCATCCAAGCAGTCAGTCCATGAGTGGGACAATTCTTTACCAAAGATTTCATTCTTTCCCAAGCTTGAGCAACATGTTCATTATCAAGTTGTTTAAACTTCATTATTTCACTTCTCATAGATATAATCTTAGCAGGAGGATAGTATTTTCCAATAAAAGCATCTTTGCACTTAGTCCAATAATCAATACTCTTCCTAGTTAAGGAATTCAACCATTCTTTAGCTTTTCCTCTGAAAGAGAAAGGAAACAATTTCAGCTTAATAATATCACCATCTATATCCCTATGCTTTTGCATCTCACAAAGTTCAACAAAGTTATTTAGATGGGAAGCAGCATCTTCATTACCAATACTAGAAAATTGTTCTCTCATAACAAGATTGAGAAAAGCAGGTTTTATCTCAAAGAAAGTATCTTCGGGCACATATGGAGCAATAGGTGTGCTCATAAAATCATTGTTGTTGGTGCTACTGAAGTCACACAACTTAGTGTTTTCAAGAGTAGTCATTTTTTGTGTGTTTTCAAATAAGAAAGCAAACTAATAAAACTATTTTTTTGTGTTTTTGAATAATAAAGCAAGCAAACAAAGCAAAAAGAAACTAAGCAAAACAAAAATATCAAAGTAAAGAGATTGGTTATGAGGGACTCCCCTTGTGAAGATGTACTTGACTCCCAGGCAACGGTGCCAGAAAAATGCTTGATGGCTCAATTACAACATTATACATAGACCGCCATCCAACTGCATCTATGACTAATAATCCACCTTCAGGTTATCATCCGAACCCCCTCCAGTATTAAGTTGCAAGCAACAAATTATTGCTTTACGAACTGCGTGTAAAGTAAACAATACGATTGTTTGATGAACAAAGGATTGTTGTTTTATCCCTAGTAGCAACAGCACATCTAGTACCTTAGAGATTTCTGTCACTTCCCCAGATTACCAGAGGCATGAACCCACTATCGAGCATAAATACTAACTCTTGGAGTTGCTAGCATCTACTTGGCCAAGATAGCTACTAACAACGGAAAGCATGCAAGATCACAAATAACAAAGGCATGATAGAATCAATAATCAATCTGAAATAGCATCTCAATATCCATCGGATCCCCGCAAACACAACATGCAGAATTACAAATAGATGATCTTGATCATGAATGGAGCTCACAAGATCTAGACATGAAAACACAAAGGAGGAGAACCAGCCATCTAGCTACTACATGGATCCGTAGTCCAAGGATGAACTACTCATGCATCACACCGGAGGCTTGCATGGTGATGAAGAAGGCCTCCAGGGTGAATTCCCCTCTCCGGCAGGGTGCCGGGAAGAGCTTCAGATCCCTCCCGATCTAGGGATGGAGATGACGGCGGCTACAGACTCTTTTGTGGATTTTTGATCAGGCACTTAGGGTTTTCGTCTGGAGGGAAATATATAGGCGGAAGGAGAGGCCGAGGGGGTGCCAGGGGCCAACACACCATCCCCTGGCGTGGGCCAAGCCTGGCCGTGCGGCCAGGTGGTGTGGCCGGCCTCTAGCCCTTCTCCATCTCGTATTCTGGCACTTGATGACTTCCAGAAAAATAGGCACTTTGGCTTTTGTCCCGTCTAATTCTGAGAATATTCATTTTCTGACTTTCCTGGAACCAAAAACAGCAGAAAACAGGTAGCTGGCACTGTGGCTCTTGTTAATAGGTTAGTCCAAGAAATCATATGAAAAGTACTCCAAAGTTGGAACAAAACACAAGAAAGTGGATAAAACCAAGCATGGAACATCAAAAATTATAGATACATTTGCAATGTATCACTCCTCTATCAAGCTAACAAAGCCGAGCGTCACTTGCAAAAAGAGACCACTTATGAGAAGACAAATGCATACTTTGCGTCCATCAATGCAAATGCCTCCAACAAGCCAACAAACCAAGCACCAAGCTCATCCAAGCAAGCAAAGACCATAATAGCATCCTCCTCCAACACGACATCGGATAGTCAAGTCACTTGTTTCAAGTGTGGAGTGAAGGGTCACGGGTCTTATGAGTGCACCAACACAAGGGTGATGCTTACGGATGAGAATGGCACAACCTACTATGTGAGTGAAGAGGAATATGAAGCGTTGACTCAACGAGCGATTGCAAGGGAAGCCTCAATGGAAGTGGATGACACCCTCATATGCGAGCATGATCCAAGCCCTTCCCTAGTCATTGCTCAAGTCTTGACAACAAACTCCATTCCAAGAGAGGACCAACACCTTAATATCTTCCAAACTCGTGCCAGAATTGATGGCAAGTCCATAAACGTGATCGTCGATGGAGGTAGTTGCCACAACCTCGCAAGTACGGAGCTTTGTATAACTCAAGTTGCCATGCATAGAGCACCCTCATCCCTATCATGTCAAATGGCTTGATGACAATTGAGCACTCAAGATAACATCAAAGGTCAACATCTCCTTCAAGATTGGCCCATATGAAGACACCGTCGAGTGTGATGTCGTGCCAATATACGTGTGCCACATGCTACTTGGGAGACCATGGCAATATGATATACGAGCCATACATCATGGTAGCACTAACCAATACTCCTTCAAGTGGGACGACAAGACATTCGTGGTCCAACCCATGACACCAAGCCAAGTTATTGCATCAAACATGACATCCGTGCACAAGATAAAGCAAGCTAAGGACCCTTGTGAGATGAGTGGTGAGAGAGTGGACCACAATCATGAGAGTGAGTGCCACAAGCCCCAAATAAGCAGAAAAATCATGAGTGCCACGACATAAGCCACCAAATGTGAGAAGAGAGATTCGAGTGTGACCCATACTAACAATCCATCATACAATTATCTCTCTTTGTTGTTGGTTTTGCAAGGTACCCAAGATAGACCACCACCTACATTGATCATGCTACAATATCTCCAACCACAACATGATGGCAACAAGTTTTTCCAAGCTCTTCAACATGTTTGAGAATGGCTTCGATACCGGTGATCCGTCCGTGTCCAAGCACAAGGCCAAGGGCACACCTTGTTCCTTGCATGATGAAAGAACATCGTCGAGGTCGACTCGCTTTTAAGCGGGGGAGATGATGCAGCCCAACATATGGCAATCACCATTGGTCCACATCATGCTACACCAACCACTCCTACAAAGGGGAATTCCTTCCATCTCTTACCTTTCAATGGTTATCATGTGAATGGAATCCTACGTGAGACAAATGCACATGACATGACTAGGTCCATGACCATGATGCCAAGAAGAGGAGACAAGGATGAACCTGGAACCAAGACCCCCAAGCAAGAGTCCTGGAAGAGAAGCCGCAAGAAGAAGCTGGAGCAACCCCAGAGTCTCCGGCCAATCCAGTCCGGAGTCTCCACCGAGATCGGAGTCTCCGCCCCGGCGCACCCAGAGTCTCTGCCTGCACCGCGACTGACCCTCGTCTACAAGGCTCTGGTGTTGGTCCGGAATCTCTGACCCCCAACCCGGAGTCTTCGCCCCACCCTGGAGTCTCCACCCTTCCGACACCGGAGTCTCCGGTGTAAGTGAGCAGTCCTGCGCACCTTGAAGTTGGGCTTGGCCCATGTAACGCCCATAAATTCCTATTTATGCCTATTTTACCCCTATCTCGTGGCTGGCCTATATATGCCCC
Source organism: Avena eriantha (assembly GCA_910589775.1). NCBI lineage: Eukaryota > Viridiplantae > Streptophyta > Magnoliopsida > Poales > Poaceae > Avena > Avena eriantha. The sequence goes on from OU342740.1 coordinate 36,915,530, forward strand.
CACTCCTCCCTTGAAACCCTAGAGATGATGATGAATTAAGGCATGTGCCTAACCCTAGATGGGAACCCCCTCTCAATAGATTATCTATGAGTTGTACAAGGCCTTGGAGTAGGTGCCCTTCTCCAAGTCGTCAAGACCCTCCTCAAGTGTTTGGTCTCTCCTTATCAAGGATTCTATTAGTGCTTGGTCTCTCCCCCTTTGGGATTCTACTTGGTTGCTACTCTCTCCTTGATTTGGATTCTATCATCTGCTTGTCAATCTCTTCTTCGGTGATTCTACCGCAAGGTCTCTCACCGAGGATTCTATTGGATTGGTTATTCGAACTAACGGGAGCAAATCGAATCAGGTGTGTTTTGGCATGTGTTTGTATCTTTACCTTTCATTAGAGTTGCGTTCCTCGTGTTCATCGCGTGTTCCCTCACTCCTCGCCTCAAATTCGTGAAGATCGGGCCACCTCAATGGTAAATCCACAAGGATACCCATATCAATATCACTAAAGACGAAAATATTCACATGGTATCTACGTCTTGGAGTGATTTTTACAAAAGAGAACCTTGTTAAAAGGAATTGTAATGGTAGTAAGGAATATGTTTTTTTACCATCATGATGAGATAATTAAGCATTTATTTTCCGAGTACAAATTTGTTTTTTCTATATGGTCAGTCATCCAAGTAGCTTCTAGGATGTATCCTCCTCGAATGTTTTTTAGGGTGGGAGCGCTCGCCTATATTTGATCGTTATGGCTATATATAAATGAGAAGGTTTTTAATGATAAAATGTATTTTCCTTTGCAGGTTATCTACCAATGCACCGCTACGCTCCTTTTATGGTCGCATCTACAACAGGAGGAGTTTCGTGACCTATTTATAAATGTCTATACATGCTTGGAGGATATGACGAGGGATGTTTTTACCTGACATGGATGGCAACGTAATCTTAGGATTTGTCCTTCATCTTCTTAGGTGTTATGCAATATGTGATGATTTCATGTATTCCGCCTATTTTCTCCTTTATCTTTTGTGACCAAACTTGTTGTCCTGTGTGGATCCTAGTTATACAGAGGTCGGTTGTAATGGTTAAACCTTTTAATTAATAAAGTGCCCATTTAAAAAAATCTTATCTAGATATCCCGAGTTTTTCCTTCCATTTTTATAAACTGTTTTATATGTGTCAATGTTTTTCTTTTCTTTACTTTGATTTTAATAAAATAATAATACATGTATGTAGACGTGTGAATCAACGGGTGGGGTTTATCCTTTTGAAAAGAGAAAATAAAAATACATGCTAAGATCAATAGCTTTGTGAATAGCGAAGTATTAGAGCAATTCTAACGGATCTCCGGTTGCTCACTTTTTTTAGGTGGCGACATACTAGTTTATCACAAAATGGATAGTTTTATATTGCTCTTCATTTTTAGATGGTTGATGCATGTCTAAACTCTCTCTGATCCATGATTGTAAAACTTAACCTTGTTCTGAACACTGCAATAAAAAGACTGTGTACTACTATTGATACAGAGGCCGGGCTTTGCTCCCCATTTCGAAAAAAACTCTAATAGATCTCATAAAGCCTAAACTATAATAAAGACTTTTTATGGTTTTAGTGTTCAGAATCGTCCTACGCAGATCCCTAGAGTCGGAGAAGACTGGCCAAATCGCCTTCTTGAAGCTCTCTGGGCTTATCGGACGTTAATTTGTATAGCCACTGGTCAAACACCCTTCTCCTTAGTCGTTGGCATGGACGCGATTCTTTCTAGTGAACTCGACGACTCCTTCCCTGTGTGTTATGTTCGACGACGATATGACTGATAATTAGAAACAAGAGGCTCTGCTCTCGAAACATGACCTCCTCGATCGATGGGAGAAAAATAAGGTTACGAGCGGCAGCGCATGCACAAGTCTATCAACGTTAACTCAGCCGCGCTTATAGAAAAAAAGTCATATAAATAAATAAATAAGATTTCCAACGCACCCCGTATTTTAGAAAAACTTAAAATTTTGTAAGGTGCACCACAGGACACACCTGGCGGCAGCGGTATATCTCCAGTTTTTGTAAGCGAACAAACACTTGCCCTTTTTTCCCTAGGACCCTTGGCACGCGGAAGTTTGAGCCTGTAGACTCCCACCATTAACCACCATCGTCGCCTCCTTTTTGCGATTCGCGCTCCCGGATGGTCGCCCCCTACCATCCGCCACAATTCTCGCCTCCTTTTTGCGAATTTGACATATGATTTATGCATCTGTTTTGTAGATGTTATTGAGCCGGTGCGCGCAATTTTTTCAAAGGCTCGTCATTCTCGAATGATTTGGATAAAGAGAATGTGCTCTTCGACTAGGATGTCGATCAAATGATTGTGATTATCACCGTGAAGGAGCTCTATGATAGATGGAAGAAGAAGTGGCGAGGATCAGCCCGTCGAACAGATTTAGTAGTTATCAGCGGTGGATCCAAAAATTATTCAAAGTTTGAGCAAATAGTGTATTTTAAATGGCACTATTTTTTTGATCAAATTGCAATTGAATTAGTCTTGCTGGCCGGCCGAAAGTCTGGGCACTTTAGGGACGGTTGACGTCCGCCTATGGTAGTTATGTGCTAATGGACAGAGTGTTGCTCCCTGCACCTGATGAGTTGAACTCAATTTTATAATCCCATTGGTTGGTGTGTTGTTGGATCGGAGAAGGCGCTGCCAACAACATTATCTTCGAATATATGCAAGGGGTCAGCAATTCATACGAGAAAATGAGAAAGAATCGACGTCTCCTTGGTGTTTCCTATGGGGACAAGGCGATTTTTGTAGCGTTCGAATAGGCCGGGTGCCCAAGGCGCTCGACCACTTCGCACTCCTTGAGATCAGTGATCAGATCATCAAAGGCATATATACAGACAAGACCATAAACTAAGAGTAACACAACATTGTGATAACATCTCAGAAGTATTACAGTCCCTCGCTAGCCTGAATTAAATGGTTTTATAGAATTTTTGAATAAGTAATGGTACTGGAAGTAGTGGGAAAAAAATCTATTTTCCCATTAATTTCCTTTACTTTTCACCAGTACTAGAAGATCTCCACATATCTGTGACCTGCGCTAATGCAAGAGCTGAAGAACCATCTTTGGTTAGAGCCTGTTGTGCTCTGTCTCTCAATTCGCTAACACGCTTCCTCAGGCTTGCTCCTTCTTCCTCGTCCATCGTACGTCGGATCACGCCGGCAATCTCTTCCTTGCTGAAAATACCGTCAGCATCGGCGCGGACGCGGACGGCTACCCCTGCCCGGACCTCCAACATCGCGGCGTTCATCTTCTGCTCCGCGTAGAGCGGCCATGCGACCATCGGCACGCCATTAAGGATGCTCTCCAGGCTCGAGTTCCACCCGCAGTGCGTCACGAAGCACCCGATAGAGGCGTGCGCGAGGATCGCCGTCTGCGGGGCCCATGACGGGAGAACAAGCCCCAACCCCGACGTGCTCTCGATGAAGCCCCTCGGCAGGAAGCCAAGATCTTCCCCTTGCCGGGTTCCGAAGAAAGCGCCGCTCGCCGTGTCCTCGTCTGGCCTCTTGACGACCCAGACGAACCGGCACCGAGTCATCTCCAGCGCCAGCGCTAGCTCGGTCGTCTGCCGCAACGAAAGCGTGCCACCGCTTCCGAAGGACAGAAACACCACGGATCCGCGTGGCTGCTGGTCCAACCACCGGATGACGCGCGAGTGGTCACGGTTCATGCCGGCCGGCCTGGTCCAGACCAACGGCCCGACCGCATGCACGGCTGGCAGCTTCGTCACGCCGTCCGTGCCGTCGCCCACCCCGGGTTCCAGGTCACGGGACGTGTTCACCAGGATCCCATCGACTCTCGCGGTGTCCTTGGCCATGGACAGGAACCCGGCGTACGACTCGCTGCTCCGGTCGACGAGCAACGCTCCCGGGAGCTCGTGCGCGTGGATCGGCACGCAGCCCGGCAGACGGATCGGCTCCGTCGCGTCCCGGTACTCCCCGACGAGCCCCGCGTCGAGCCCCGGGAGGTGCAGGAACAGGGACAGCAGCATCAACGGCGAGGTGAAGAACATGTAGCACGGGACGCCTAGCTCCCTGGCGACGTCGCGCGCCGGCACGCTCACCATGTCCACCACGAGCGCGGCGAGAGGCACGGTTGAGGCTAGCGACTGGGCGATTTCCCGGACGTGCCGGACGCTGGACATGGCGGCGTGCACGGCGCGTTCGCGCACGGGGGCCGTGGGCGGCAGCGCGTCCGCAGGCGGCGCGGGCAGCGCGACGAGGCTGACGCCGTCGGGGATGGACGCGGCCAGGGAGGCGTACTGCTCCGATGGGGTGTCCGTGGCCGCGGCGAAGAGGAGCGTGGCAGCGAGACCGTGATCGGCGACGAGCCGGCGGGCCAGCTCCGCGAAAGGGATGAGGTGGCCCATGCACGGGCTGCACAGGAGCAACACGTGTGGCCGCGCGCTCGCGGGGACTGCTCCCTGGTCACCTCCCATGGCGCTGTCGTGTAAAGTGAGCGGTGTTTCGGGGAGCGTCTGGAGCGTTCTGATGCGGATATTGGTGATGCGAACGTCGTGTGTCTAAAGTTTGACCTTCTTGTATAGACCAGAACGGTTAATGCTACTCCTTGAGGAATCTTATTTAAATCTGGTGGTCAATACTAGTACATGGTGAGAAAATAAACATGAATTCCAAAATCTTGTTTACGTGCAATAGTATTGTGCATTGATCTATGCAAAGAAAATCCATACCCAGATCCGGATCCGGATATTTACTGATAATGCATTTTATACTTGATCATGCAATACTCCCGATATTTGCTTGATGTGTGCGACCAACCGTCGTCGCCATGCCGCCGGAGGTGTTGAAGGAGAAGGGGCTCAACAAGGGGTCGGATGGGACTTTCAATAAGCTCGCGCCGAAGGTCAAGACAGAGGGGATGCCGGATTTGGAGTAGGAGGATGTCAACATGCGGCGGAAGTTTGCCACGGAAGAACGCAATGTGCGGCGCTGCAAGGAGAAGAAGAAGGCTAGTGTGTCAATGGTGAACCATGCATTGCTAGGCCAAAGGTTCGGCGCGGGGAGCCATGCATTGCTAGGCCAAATGTTCGGCTCGAGGAGCCATGCATTGCTAGGCCAAAGGTTCGGCGCGGGGAGCGGCAGACAGGGAAGCACTACGTCGCCATTCCGTGCGACTCCGACTCCACCCTGCAGAACTGGGTCGTCGTCGACTCCTGGCTACTTCCAAGAAAGCAAGGGCGGGACGTAGTTCTCCCCGAGCTTAGAGAGAGCGAGCATGGCGGTTTCGACCGGAACACCCTCTTTCTCCCAAGCATCAATGATTGTAGCCATGGAAACATCGACCCCAATGATTTCTACATTGGTTCGCCGACCGCTAAGCAGGCGCACAACACACTTCGACAAGTGATTTCGTTGGCCATAGATTGTTCGGTGCTCCCAGACCAAACATTGACCTGGTGTTCAATGAAACGCAGGCCAGAGGCTCGGGCACCTAGGAGGTATTTTATCAGCGCCTTTCTATTCTATGTGCAAACATTGATTGATTGCTTAGCTCACGCCTTGTGTTCGTCTGCATAGGCCTATCATAGAGCCGTCATGAATGACATGATCTTCGGTAGCACCGAGCATGCATTTGAGAGGCGGAAGAGCAATATGAGGATGACGATTAGGAAGGGGAGGCTGATGATAATGGTGGAGAGAAGGAACAAGGCAAGCCGAGGAGTGGGAATCCAGGACCCTTGTGATAAAGCCTCAAGGGCAAGTGTTTGTGTAATGCATGGGCCGTCGTCTCTCTCGATCCCATCACCGACAACAATCAAAGTAGTGGCGCCTGCTGGAAGAGAATCAAGGACGATTTTGATGAACGCAAGCTTCTCAACCCTGAGTACTCCATCATGCACATGAAGAGGAGCCAAAAGGCAATATCGAACCAGTGGGGTTTTATTCCGCACGACATCAACGAATTATGTGGATTCCTTGAAAATCGTTCAGTCAAGACCTGAAAGCAGCTCAAACTTGGCCGATCAATTGGTGAAAGCGCTAGATCTATTCAAAGAGCGCAAGAAGGAAAAGGATTTCAAGTACATGCATTTCTACACAAAGCACGCTCACCATGACAAATGGAAGGTCGTGCGATGGCAACTCAAGAAGGACGTCAATGGTAATGTCATTTACGTGGACACGCCCATGGAGGCCTTGGCCGAATGGACCATCGACAAGAAGGCCAAGGTGGCCGTTGTAGCGGTTGTAGCATCAGACATGCTACATTCGTCGATCGACAAGTGCCTTGCTGAGGTATCGCCGAGCTCGGTCATGCGGCGACAAGAAGCAGGCTCAAGGTAGGCTGAGGAGATTCACTCCCGAGCAAAGGGAGTTCATAAAAGGGAAGGTCGAAGAGATCTTCACCACTAGACAGATCGATAAAATTGACTACCCAACATGGGTGCCAACCTTGTTATAGCTAAAAAAGAAGGAGGAGGATAGCGGATGTGCGTGGACTTGACCAACCTTAACAAGGCTTGCTCGAAGGACTCTTTTCCCCTCCCAAGGATAGAACATATCATTGATTCCATGGGTCCTGGAAGAGTACTTGGATACCACCAGGTTCACATGTGCAAGGAGGACATCTGATTCACGGGATTCATCACCCACGATGGGACCTATTGTGACAAAATGATGCCCTTCGTACTCAAGAACGTGGGTGCCACATATCAGCTCACCATGCACATCACCCTCTCGCTTCAGATCAGAAAGAATATGGAGGTCTACATTGACGACCTTATCATAAAATCCAAGGAGAAGGAGGATCTTATACCATACCTGCAATAGACCTTCCATACCATCCACATGTAATAGATTATGTTAAATATGACGAAGTGTGTATTTGGGATGGAAGAAGCAAAAATCCTTGGGGTGATCATCTAACACCGTGAGATCAAGGCCAACCCTAAGAAGATAAGCGCAATCCGGTGTATGGAATCGCCCCAGAACAGGTCGCAGATTCAGAAGTTGGCAGGACACATGCTATCCCTCAGCTAGTTTGTGTCCAAACTAGGGGAGAAGTTGCTACCCTTATTCCAGCTCCTCAAGAATCACGAGGGCTTTGACTGGACGGATGAGGCAGAGTTGGCCTTTCAGACCTTCAAGACATACCTCTCCGAACTGCCCGTCCTAGCATCACCAAACATGGGGGGAAACCCTATACCTCTATGTGTCATACAGTCCTAGGACGGTTGCCACCGCTCTCTTTGTCGAGAGGTCGGAGGAAGGGAAGGTGGAGAAAGTACAATGGCTAGTGTATTACACAAGCGAGATCCTACATGGCCCTAGGGAAAGATACCCTCAGATCAAGAGCTCCTATACATAGTACTGCTAACAACACGGAAGCTGAAGCACTAGTTCTACGTGCACTAGGTCATCGTCCACATGACTTCCCCCCCCCCCCCCCCCCGGAGAAATTCTGGGAAACCAAGAGAACACATGAAGGATCATGTAGTGCAGCATAGATCTCGCCAACTATGGGATCTAGTTCACCCTGCAAGTAGCAATCATGGTGCATGCGCTTGCTCATTTTATGGTAGAATGGACAAATGAGCTGGCCCATGCAGGCAAACCCAACAACCACCTATGGGCCTGGACGCTACTCTTTGACGGCTTGCAAACCATACAAGGAGTTGGGGATGGGATCGTGCTTGTTACTCCAACAAGTAGGCGCCTACAATACGCCCTCCAGATACACTTCCGCACGCAACAATGTGGCGGAGTACGAGAGGTTGCTCGCAGGTCTGAGGGTACCCTCGGCCCTGAAAGTAAAGCGCCTTAAGGTCATGGAAGACTCACTGTTGGTGATAAAATAGGTGAACAAGGGATAGAAGCCGTGGATGACACGGTGGCACTCTAGGAGGTCCGCAAGCTCAAACCCCACTTCGACGGTATCAAGTTCCTTTACATCCCGCGGAAGGAAAGTTACCTAGTAGACACGCTGGCTAGGCAGGCCTCCTCAAAGGGTCCCGAATAGGCTAGAGTATTTGTTGAGAGGCTATTCTCAGTCATCCGTGGCACACGAGGAAATCCTTCCTGGACAAGACGAGTTGGAATTTACCGACCCGGCACAAGACCCACCACGCAGGATTACCGGAGAGATCGTCACAGTAACCACCAAGTCCCAGGTAGCCAGGGGTCAGCATGAGATGGATGGATCGCATTAGGTCTCCGTCGAACGCTCCCTCCGCAAAGTCGACACATGTACCCTACCGGAAGCTCCACCACAAAAGGAAAAACAATGCCAAGGGAATGACTCTCGCGTCGTGTAGAACTTCACCGGAAGCGATACCTAGATGAGTCCCCTGGTATGCTACTTGGAAATAACCAGCTACCGCATAAATAGGAGGAGGCTGAGAAGATAGCATGGCTAGCCTCGAGGTACGCACCTATCAAGGGAGAGTTCTACATAAAGGGGCACTTGGAGTCCTTAGCCGGTGCATCACCATGGAACAAGGACACTTGCTTCTAGAGGATATGCACGACGTCCTGTGCACACGCATTGTTCTGTACCATCATGGGAAAAGCATTCATGCAGGTCTTATACTGGCATATAGCATGTCAGGACAGCTGCAACCTTGTCAAGAAATGTTAGGCATGCTAGCTCCATGCGAGGAAGATCCACCATCCTGCTGAGTCCTTGAAGATAGTCCCCCTCTCATGGTTGTTTGTGACCTGGGGGCTAGACCTCCTGGGACCCTTTCCCAGGGCGCTCGGGGGCCTTACTCACCTCACGGTCATGATCAGCACTTTCACAAAATAGATCAAGGAGGAACCCCTAACCACCAACACAGTGCCTAGGGTCACCAGCTTTGTCTTGAGGAATATCTTCACGCGCTTCAGAATGCCGATTAGGATTATAATAGATAATGGGAGCTAGTTCGCCAGCCAGGCATTCGTCGACTTCTGTGAAGAGTATGGGACATGGTTATGCTTTGTGTTAGTCGCTCACCCACATTCCAATGGACAGGTTGAGAGGGAAAATAGACTGGTCCTCTAGTGTATCAAAAGAAGGGTGGAAGACAGGCTCCACGACATCGGAAGAACATGGGTGCCGGAACTCCCCACCATCCTATGGTCAGTCAGGACCTCTCAGAGCAGGGCATTGTGGGAAACCCCTTTCTTCCTCATCCATGGACCTGAGGCCATGCTCCCAGAAGAATTGAAGCTAGAATCGACTAGGGTACAATTCTTTGGGAAATCTGATCAAGAGCAGTAGCGGATCGATGACCTCAACCTCATAGAGGAAGCCATGGAGGTAGCTCACATCCGGGATTCCAAGTACCAATAGTCACTCCGGAAGTATTATGATAAGAACTACCAAAGAAGGACCTTTCAGATTGAATACCTGGTCCTATGGCTGATACAGACCAACGTGGGCTAGAACAAACTTAGCCTGAAGCGGGAAGGACCTTACAGTATCATGGGAAACCCCCAACCCGATGCCTACTTGATAGAAAGGGACGGAGTGGCCTACTCCAACACATGGAATGTCTCACTTATACGAAAGTTCTACACCTAAGGGACTTCCATAGGGGGACACACCTGGATGTAACACAAAAAGACAAGAGGATAAGAAATTGAGAGGATTCTATGCTCCATGTGCTGTCAACCTTCTGTATTGTACAAACTCTAAAAGGAAATTCGATCAACATCACATTCCGCTCCACCACCCGAATGCTGGGGGGTTGGGAGTAGCGGTTCACGAGGTCACCTGTCATAGGTAAAGTTTATTTAAACTTTTTGGTCAATGTTACCACTTAAAGATTAGGGTGGAGCACCTTAACAAGCCACTTGCATTCCCGAATACCGCCCCCTCTTTCTAGTTTCGACCGAGCGGCTGATGCCCTCAAGTATAGGGTATCACTGAAATCTTCTATGGGAAGTATTACCCAAATTTATAGTTCAACTCAAGGGGAACAAAAGAATATCAATAAGACTTTAGAAATGGAGATGTCACTCTCATACACACCTGTGTATCAATATACTAAAGAAGAAAGTGGTGATTATAGCAGTTGAATCAAAACAGTAAAGCAAATAGTGAACAATAGTAGCAGATTTCCGGTTTTCCTTGGAAGTAGTGACTTGTAACTTTCAGTGGCTAAAAGCATAGGCATGAGGTGATAGCGGGGTGTTGCATGAATGATGTTGATCATATAATTTAATCCAAATAACATGGCATTCATCTCTAATTCAGTTGTGTGTAGGTATGTGTTCCAAATTTAGTTATGTGTACTTACCAAGAGAATTTACATAACATCTATTGTCCTACCTTCCCATTTCACCAGGGCCAACTTGTAGCTATAGGTAATTAAGGTCTATCCTTTCGAATAGCCTAGAACAATGCATTAACAATCCATGAGCACAAAATATCCTAAAACTATCATATATTCCCATTGTTTTCCCTAACTATCACTTTAGGGGTTGCAAGTTCAACATAATAATAGGAAATACACTTTGTAGATAGATACCAAACTCATATATATGATGGGGAAATAAAAGTTCAGTACTGAAATCATGTCAGTCGGGCCCTGGTAACAAACATTAAACATAGAAAAGGTGCATCAAAACTCATACAAGAATATCCTCAAGATAAATACCTAAAATATCAATACATATGGATGATGGCATGATCAATATCATACAATCCCCATCCACCTCACATGACTACAGATAACTACTCACACATGATGAGAGTGAGCACATGTGAAAGGACATTTACTGTCATAATCACTTTTGGTGTTCGTTAACAACAAGTAGAGCTTTTTTACAGTATGCTATTGTCTACAGGTTGATATATTGCAAAGTGAAAAGGACCCTTGGCCTGCGGAACGTTCCCTACATATTTACTTGACTCCTAGGAATTCTAGATCGGATTCTCCGGTCTGCCAGGGCCGGAGTCTCTGGTATGGTCCGGAGTTTCCCCAAGAGTCTCCGGAGGAGGCTCTAGTTTCCTGCCTGGGTCAGCCAGAGAGGTGGTCCGGAGCTTGGTCCGGAGCAATGTCCGGAGTCTCCGGTCCTTGCCTCAGACCGCGGTCTTCGGTGTATATGGACCGGAGTCTCCGGTCCACTTGGCTCACAAAAGGGCTGGGTCAAACTGTGTGCTGGTCCGGAGGCTGGTCCGGAGTTGGGCCAGAATCTCCGGTGTAGACCGGAGTCTCCGGTGTGCAGGACAGAGTCTCCGGTCTGACTTTTCTCCAACGGTCAGAAAACGGTTTAGTGGAGTGAAGGGCTATAAATAGAGGACCTTATCCCCTTCCTCCAGCTGCTCGTCCCACTGAAGAACACCATGACCATTTGAGCCACCAAATCAGCAAGATATCTTCATCCAACCATCCAAACTCATTGATCTTTGGAGAATCGAAGGAGGGGGCCTTGATCTATAGCTTCACCAAGAGAGATCTTCATTTCCCCCTCATTCACTTGAGGCCCCCCATGCTCTAGTGTTTATTTGGAAACCCTAGCTTTTGATTTGTTTCTTACAAGCTTGTCTTTGATTGTGTGACAACTTGCTTGTATTTGGGAGCCTCCAATTAAGTTGTGGATGTGTGGCCTGAACTCATTGTAAAGGTGCCGGCTTCCACCTCGAAAGTTGCCGTATAGTGGAAGAGGTGAATCGAACCCTTTGGGGTGAGGTTCATTGGAGAACAAGGGAGGCCTCTTGTGGCGTTGGTGGTTTGAAACCACCCCCTCTCCAAATGTAGACGTACTTCCCCTCAAAAGGAAGGAACTATGGGAAACAAATCCTTGTGTCTCCGCGTGCTCCACTTTGGTTACTTCTATCCTTTACCGCACTTTACCTATCTAGTTTTTTCTTAGTATTTGTGCTAGGTTGACATACAGGTAAATTCACCTTAGTTGCATAATCTAGAGAATTTACCTTTCATGTCAAACCCTAAATTGAAAAAGAGTAAAATTTGAAGTAGCACCTATTCACCCCCCCCTCTAGGTGCCCATACGATCCTTTAAATTGGTATCAGAGCCTCGCCTCTTTATTCGGGCTTAACCGCCTAAGAGATTATGGGCAACCCAAATAAGGGAGAAAGTGAGGCTAGCCATTCGGTGACCATGGTAGATCTCAATAATTTGGAAACAAGCTTGAGCTCTACCTTGGGCAATGAAATCCAACAGTTACGCCAACTCATTGAGCAACTTGTTAGGGATAAGCAAGCCTCACCTCCTCTCTCTCATGTGGAAACACCACCTAACCCAAAGGCAAATGCTCCGGCTAAGCCTTTGGAGGAAGTGGCGGGGGATGAACATAATTCCACTGACTCCACCACCAAAAAGGGTGATGGGAAGGAAGAGCACCATGCGGTTCCCGGATGGTACTCTCCTGACCCCCCTATCCCTCACCCACATATAAATAATAGAGGTGACTCACCTAAGCTAGCTTCACATACTTTTGCTCAATGGCAAGTTTTAATGAAATCTCATGTGCGCAGCTCTTGCATTGATTTGTGGAATATTATTGAAGAAGGACTCAAAATTGAAGATCCAACCAACTTGACTAGAAGAGAAGTGGTCAATAGCCAACTCAATGCGACTGCCTTGCACATGATCCAACTTGGAGTGGGGCCAAAGGATTTTCCCCACATTGAGCACTATAATACCGCCAAGGAAGCTTGGGATGCTCTCATTGACTTTTTTGTTGGAAATGAGAGTATGAGAAGAAATATATATGATGCCCTAAGCAATGAGGCCGAAGGTTTCTTCATGGATGGTGAGGATCATGAAGACATGTGTCGAAGACTCAAATCCACAGCCACCGCCTTTAGGAATGTTGGTGCCTCTCACATTGATGATGCTTGGATCAAGAGGAAGTATGTGAGTGCTATCATGCCCTTCGAGCCTACTGACTTGAAGAGTCTCCAAGGAAGACACAACTACCATCTCATGACCTCCAATGAAGTTATGCAAGAGATGGCCGCCTTCAAGGTTGCTGCTAATAATGCCAAAGACGCCCGTGCTCATGCCATTGGAATGAGTAGTGGTGTCAATCTTGCCTTGAAGGCCAAGGTTGTGGAGTATGATGAAGATGAAGGAATTGATGAGGGACTTTCAATGAGCCACCCCGAAGATGTCAAGGTTACTCATGGTGAATACATGTCCTTCTATGCAAGAAACTTTTGGAAAGATCCTGCCAAGGCCAAGATGGAAATGCAACGAAGAAGCAACCCCAATGGGTCCAAGTTGAGAACTTGCTTTAATTGTGGTGACCGCTATCACTTTGTTGCTGCTTGTCCTTATGAGAAAAGAGAAGATCATGGGGGTAAACTTGTGTTAAAGAAGACCTCCAAAGCTCCTTACAAGAAACCCTTCATCAAAAGGAATGCAACCAACAAGAAGTTGGGTGAAATTGTCTTGATCACTCATGAAGAATTCTCCTCCTCCGATGATGATGAAGATGAAGAAGAGGTAACATCAAGTGGTGTGGTGGCTCTTTCCACCACTTCTACCCCTACATACTCACTCTTCGACTCTCCTAATGAGAATATCTCCAACAAGAACGTCACTTGCCTTATGGCAAGATGAACGGAGGTATTGTCATCATCACATTCCACCTCCTTAATCAATGATGATTTTGATGATGAGTTATCTCTTGAGGTCAAAAAGGAACTAGTTGCTTTTGATGTGTTTATGAACAACTTGCAAGGGGAACACAAGAAACATGGTGTGGACCTCTTAAAACAACTTGCACACACACAAGAACTTATAGATGAGAGATGTAAATTAGGAAGAGAGCACATGATTGAGGTAGAAGCTCTAAATAATGCTCTAGAAGAAGAACAAGAAACTAGAATATCTCTTGAAACTAAACTTGAAGTTCTTGATGAAGCAAATGATCTCATTATTAATAAACTCATCAAGGAACGTGACCATGCTATTGCCAAATATAAAAGGGCTAAAAAGGACAAGATTGAGTTTGATGTTGTTCATGAAAAACTTGCCGAGGACTTTAGAATACTTGACAAGGCTCACAAGGCCTTGGAGAGTGAAATCTTGTTGCTCACAAAGTCTCGTGAAAAGCCTCAAACTCAATTGACTAATATTACTTCACCTAGTACTTTCATTCCCTCTAGTTGTACTAGTATACTTGAAGAAAATGCTAGGTTGAAGGGGGAGCTAGCTAAGGCTACCTTTCCGAAGGGTAACAAGTCAATTGACGACCTCTTGAGTAAGCAAAGGTCAAGTAGTGAAAAAGGGGGCATTGGTTTTGTCTCTAATGGCAAGAAGAAGAAGAAGAAGAAGAAGAAGAAGAAGAAGAAGAAGAAGAAGAACAAGAAGAACACCAAGCCCACACAAGGAAATGACAAGGTCATTGTGGATAGTAAGTCCACGAATGGCAAAACTATGTCTCATGATGATTTTGCGGGAAGTGCTAACCCTCAGTATGTTTGAATGCGTGATTATTATGGTGATGTGTATGCACAATTTGTTGGGCCATATGATGGTTATATTGCTTGGTGTATTTGGGTTCACAAGACCCTTGTTGCTAACAAAAGAGGACCCATTGAAAAATGGGTACCTAAAACTAGTTTGATCTTTTGTAGACCTACGCTTCCAGAGGGTCAAAATGGGTGCTTGATAGTGGATGCACAAGTCATATGACCAGAAGCGCATCTAGTGTCAAGGAGTTGAGAGCAAATATTGATGAAATATCCGTGACATATGCCGACAAGTCAAAGTCTAAGGTAATGGATTTCGGCAAAGTTGTGGTAACACACGATATCACTCTCGTGGACATCGTGCTTGTTGAGACCCTTGGATATAATTTACTTTCAGTGCGTGCTCTTGGAAAGATGGGTTTTGTCTTATTTATTGATAATGATATTGTGATCCTCTTGTGGAGCAAGCCTCTCAAGGTCTCTTTCGTTGGGTACATTGAAAACGACTTGTATGTGGTGGACTTTTCGGGGAAAACCACTACAAGTACGATGTGCTTATTCGGAAAGGCTGATGTGGGTTGGTTATGGCATCGTTGTCTAGCCCATGTCAACATGAGAACTTTGCAAAGCCTCCACAAGGATGGTCATATTGTTGGATTAAAAGAAAATGTTTGCTTTGCTAAAGATCGTGTTTGCAGGGCATGTGTTGAAGGAAAGATGCATGATTCTCCCCACAAGCCAAAGAACTACATCAAGTACAAGAGGATCTTGGATCCTTCATGTGGATCTCTTTGGTCCTCCATCTCATGCAAGCCTTGGGGGAAGAAATATTGCTTGGTGATTGTTGATGACTACTCAAGATACAATTGGGTAAATTTCTTCAAGCTGAAAAGTGAGACACAAGAGAACTTCATTGACTTCATCAACATGGCTTAACGCCAACGCAATGTCCCGGTATTAACAATAATAAGTGACAATGGTACCGAGTTCAAGAACTACACATTGAATGGATTTCTTAGTGATGAGGGAATAAAACATCAATATTCCGCTGCATATACCCCTCAACAAAATGGTGTAGCTGAGAGGAAGAACCAGACTCTTATTGACATGGCAAGGACCATGTTGGCGGAATTTAAATCTCCATACAATTTTTGGGCTGAAGCTATCTCCACCTCATGCCATGCATCAAACCGTCTCTACCTCCGCAAAGAATTGATCAAGACTCCATATGAAATCCTTACCGGTAACAAGCCCAACGTTTCTTACTTCCGGGTGTTCGGTTGTAAGTGCTTCTATCACATTAAGGATATTTGTTTGTCCAAGTTTGATTCCAAAGCATTAGAGGGTATTTTTGTTGGTTATGGTCTCGGATCCCACACTTATAGAATCTATGACAAGCTCTCTGGAACCATCATAGAATCTTGTAGTGTGGTGTTTGAATAATATGATGGTCCCCAAGCGGGGCGTGTTGATGTCTGTGATGTAGATGATGGAATGCCTCAAGATGCCATAGGAAGAATGGGTGCGGGTTTCAGCCGCCCTGTTGAGGAACCCCTTATGGCGGATCAAGAAGAACTATGCTCTACTCAAGTGGAGCCCTCATCTTCACAACATCAACAAGCTCCTGTCGAGGAGGACAATTGCCCATGCCAAAGACAAGTTGTGGACCCTCAACCTGTTGATCAAGAAGAAACCTCAAGCCAGGAGGTACTTGAGTCTCCATTTGCCAGATGTCCAGTGGTGCTAAGTCTATTACACAAGGAAGATCTATAGAAACTGCCATAAGGGAAGCTCAATGCCTGTCCAGAAGTATGCTTGATCAAGACGAAGGTCAATCTTTTCCTCTTGTAGAAGAGAATAATTCCAATGATGATCAAGGCCAAGTTAATGGTCAAGACGAGGACCAAAATGATGAAGTCATCCCCCCCAGGAAACAACAAGGAGATTGAAACTCGTCACCAAGCTAGAATGGATAGAATATTGGAATTGAGAGACCACACTCTTGAGAATGTGGTAGGAGATCTAAGAAGAGGGATATCTACTCGAGCTCAACTGAAGAACTTTGGTGAGCACCAAGCACACATTTCCATGGTGGAACCAAAGAAAGTATGGGAAGTTCTTGAAGATTTAGATTGGTTGGATGCTATGCACAAAGAGCTCAACAACTTTGAGAGAAACAAAGTATGGAAGTTATTTGAAAAGCCAAAAGATTGCCGCAATGTTATTGGCACCAAGTGTATTTTCAAGAACAAGCAAGATGAGCATGGAATTGTGGTGAGGAACAAGGCAAGATTGGTTGCACAAGGGTTCTCTCAGATTGAAGGCATTGACTATGGAGAGACATATGCACCCGTGGCTCGCCTTGAGTCCATCCATACCCTTCTTGCTTATGCGGCACATCATAAATTTAAATTACAACAAATGGATGTAGAAAGTGCATTTCTTAATGGTCCATTGCATGAGTTGGTATACGTAAAGCATCCCCTGGGGTTTGAGGATCCCAACTTTCCAAACCACGTCTACAAAATTGATAAGGCGCTCTATGGGCTCAAACAAGCCCCACGCACGTGGTATGAGCACCTTAGAGAGTTGTTGTTAGATCGTGGATTTGAGGTTCGGAAAATCGATTCCACTATTTTTACTAAGAAGGTCAATGGGGAACTTACTGTACGCCAAATATATGTAGATGATATTATGTTTGGCTCATTGATGTCTATGCACTTCTATTCTTATAGATAGTTGTTGGGCCTCCAAGTGCAGAGGTTTGTAGAACAGCAGCAAGTTTTCCCTTAAGTGGATCACCCAAGGTTTATCGAACTCAGGGAGTAAGTGGTCAAAGGTATTCCCTCTCAAGCAACCCTGCAATCAAGATACAAGAAGTCTCTCGTGTCCCCAACACACCCAATACACTTGCCAGGTGCATAGCTGCACTAGTTCGGCGAAGATATAGTTAAATACAAGTGGTATGGATAATTATAAGTGGTAATGGTGCCAGAAAATAGCTTGATGGCATGGAAGAGACTAAAGGCAAACTGAAATAAAGATGGAAGCAAGCAAACATGTAACAGATCTAATTGCAAATGGTGTTTCAATGCATAGAAACAAGGCCTAGGGATCATACTTTTGCTAGTGAACACTCTCATATAAATATCTTATCTTTATGATACTACTCTTAACTACTCCTCTGTTGGACACTCTAATCGATGGTAGGGCTATAACAGCACACCTCAAACTTTTCTTTCCACATCTAGATAACCCCACACTGTCACCTTGAGCTCTGGATGGTTCCAACAAACACCACAATTTCATAAAGACATCCAACTCCAAATATAACTCATAACAAGTATTTGTAATCTCTAGCCTAAGTGCCACCATGGTGTGCACACAGTCAACTTCACACACATGGGGAGAGTAGAGATCTATTAAAGCACTTGAGTAGCAAGGTAGATCTACTTGATTACAAAGCTCATGATCACAATATGATCATGCATAGAGAGAGATGAACACATAGCTACCGGTGGAACCCTTAGCTTCGAGAGAGAACTACTCCCTCCTCATCATGGGAATCAGCAATGGCGATGGAGTTGGTGGTGGAGATCGATGGAGATGGCTCCGGGGGCACTTCCCTGTCCCGGCAGGATGCCGGAACAGAGACTTTCTGTCCTCAGAATCTCCCCTTCGGTGGCGGCGGCGCTGCGGAACTTTTCATGGCTGGAGGCTTGATGACTTAGGGTTTTTGCATCGGGAGGCATCTTATAGGCAAAGAGGCAAGGTCGATGGGCGGCCAGGGGGCCCACACCATGCCCTGGCGCGGCCTGGGGGGACCCACGCCTAGGGGTGATTTGGCCACCCTGTGGCCCCCCTTCATCTCTCCTTCTGGCTCCATGAATCTTCCGGGAAAATAACGACTTTGGCTTTTGTCCGGTCCAATTCCGAGAATATTCATTTTCTGAATTTCTAGAACCAAAAACAGCAGAAAACAGGCAACTGGCACTGTGGCTCTTGTTAATAGGTTAGTCCAAGAAATCCTATGAAAAGTACTCCAAAGTGTGGACAAAACATAAGAAAGTAGATAAAACCAAGCATGGAACATCAAAAATTATGGATACGTTAGCAACATATCAACATCCCCAAGCTTAACACATGCTCGTCCTCGAGTAGGTAAGTGATAAAAAGAAAGAATAATTTTTGAGGTGGCATGCACCATCATAAACTTGATCAAAGTATTTGTAAAACATTGATAGCTGGGATCATAGTACTTCAATCATAACATGAAAAATAAAGTTCTAGCAATAAGGCAAAGAAACTATGTTGCAACATGAAAAGGCACAAACAAAAGATTAATGAATAACAATGCTTTGCAAGACGTTTGTTTGTTTCACATAAATAAAACATAGCATAGTAGCATTCAGCTTGTTCCTCATAGAGTAGCAAACATAAATGCATAGGACACCTTCAAAGTTCATCAGAGTGACTAGATACAAATAGTTTAAAATAAGCAATATGAAGGTTATGCAACAATCAATAAGTCTTGGGACAATGCACATAGAACTAAGAATGGCCACTATGGTCTCAAAGTAGGTACATAAAGGTAGAAGGTGGAGACTCAACAAAAAAGTAAAAGAAAGGCCTTCATAGAAGGAAGTAGGGATTCAAGTTTCATAAAGAGCTTCCAAAAATTATGGTACTTAATAGCTTTCAGCTCTCATTGCCCCTATCATAAGCATCTTGAAGTGATTAAGGTTAAAGTGAACAAACTATGGAGTATATGCTTGACAAAGTATAAGTTGGAAATCTCATGTCCCTTGAATACGAGGGCCGCTCCTCATGCTACTCAAGTTTAGTCACCGGTAAGTTCTTGTCATCGTAAGTACATGTGTATCATAGAGAACCGCCAACGGGGTACCCCTTGCCCGATGATACGGAAGAATCCCCATATCAAAATGATAAGGCAAGCAGACAATGAGCATCTCAGCAATCTTCTTATTTACCATGGGAAATTGGTGCTTTTTTGTCTCTTTCCTCTTTTCTCATATCTTTTTTTTCTTTTTCTCTTTTTTATCAATATCTGACTCTTTTTTTATAAGAAGAATGCTTCATAGATAGCTCATTATGGTTACGCTGCAGGTTTCCACCATGACAACATGGATTAGACCAGCGGCCCAGGCGTTTCTCTAACACATATACATAACTCCATGGACTTATAAGCTCCCCTTTCATTTCACACCGACGACATCCATAGAAAAAAGAGCATGACATCAAATAGGTACAAAGTACAAGTGCAATCTTGAAAGCGTTCCCCATGACAACATGGTTCTGCTAATCGACAACTAATAAGTGCAAGTATATACAACATAGAGGACACAATGGTTCAAGTTTATTAAGGGCAAGAGAAGTAAAGTGTGCCACCAAGTTCGTGAGAGCTTTAATCACTAATTTTCTCATAACAAGTTTAATTCGGAAGGTAGATAAAAACATGAATATACTTGGAATAGCATATGCTAGTAGGTAGGTATGGTGGACTCTTTGGAATAACTTGGTTTAAGGAATTGGATGCATGAGTGGAACTCATACTTGGTTACGGAGGCTAGCAAAAGACTAGGAGCAACCAACTAAGAGAGCAATAATGGACATAATCATGCAAAGAGACAAAACATCATTAATTAAAGCATAAAGTGATATTACAAGTCAAAAACTAAAGGATCGTAAAGTCTATGGTGACTTGGGATAGTTTTAACATGGTGTGGGAATGCGCCAAGTCAACCGAAATAAAGCATCAAAGGAGAATACCAAAATACTATGCTTTAATACGCTAAAACAACACATCATTCTTCCAAGGCACATTAAGCAATCTCAATTGTTTATAACATGTCATGCTACAACAAAAATCACTAAGCATAAAGCCAAAACAATATCAAGCGTGACATGATAAATTCTAAGCCACAGTCAAAACTAGCTCCCTTTTGTACCACTAATAGCATGAACTTTCCTACTCTTTTCCAATCCAAACCAAACTATTTGAAAACCAATGTATGAAAGAGGGGGTCCAACCAATTTATTCAAGGAAACTAAGAAAACCAATCAGACGAAAACCAAAAACAAACAAAGATGCTCCAAGAACAACACAACTGTGCATGAAACAATAAAAATGAAGTGTTTAGAAGAAACCTGAGATTTTTATTGATGAAGAAGGGGATGCCTTGGGCATCCCCAAGCTTTGACGCTTGTACTTCTTGGATATTTCTTGGGGTGACACGCGTGGCATCCCCAAGCTTGAGCTTTAGTCCATCCTTCATCTCATTACTCACTCCTTCCATACACCTGAAATTTTTCCTTCATACAAAACTTCACACAATCTTTATTGGCAACATTAGTGCACTCAAGATAATAGGTCTTTGGGTTTAGTTCCAACACCAATAAAACTTCCATTAAAACACAAGCTACTGTAGTACTTCCCTCAAAAATCTCAATTCCCCAAAAGAACTCAAAAAGGAATCAACAAGAAGCAAATGCAAATAATGGCAGAAATCTGTCAAAACAGACCAGCAGGTAAAGACGAATTGTTTCGAAGACCTTCTGTTGCTCAAATCAAAAAGTATTGAACTAAAGAAAGTTAGATAAAAACCTAGGACAGAAGCACAAAAATTCACGCCTCAAAAGGACGTACAAATATTTTACACGAATGTTTACGGTGAAGAACAGAAATCTGTTTCAGGACAGCAACTTTCCCAAGCATTACTTCTCTCTCATTAGAGGTTACTCTTGGCAGAAAAAGCAAATAAAAAGGATAAGGAGCGGTTATTACAGAGGTAATAACTTCCAAGACTCATCTAAAACTTTTGGGTTATCTCCCAATAAGTACTTTTGTTTAACGGCTTTAAGTTAGGCATGATAGTTTGACAAGATGCTCACATAAGGAATATGAATTGAAGTAAAAGAGGGCATCAAGAAGAAAATTCAAAACACATTTAAGTCTAACCCACTTCCTATGCATAGGAATCTTGTAAAGAAACAAGTCATGAAAGCACAAAGCAACAAGCATAGTAAGGCAAAACAAGTGCAACTTCAAGACTTTCAACATAAAGAGGGGAAACCTAATATTATTGAGATGCATAAAACCATGTTTCCCTCTCTCATAATAACTTTCAGCAGCATCATGAATAAAATTAACAATATAAAAATCACATAAAACATTCTTATCATGAGCCACATGCATATAATAATTATTACTCTCCACATAAGCATAGTCATTCTTATTAATCGTAGTGGGAGCAAATTCAACAAATAACTATCATTATTATTCTCATCACCATAATCATCAAATATATGAGGCATATTGTAATCATAATTAATTTCCTCCTAAATAGTAGGTGGACTAAAAATATCATATTCATCATTATAATCATCATATATTAGAGGTTTGGTATCATCATAAGCAATAGAATAGCTATCTTCGGAAGCTGGGGAACTAAAAAGATTATTTTCATAAAAACTAGCTTCCCCAAGCTTAGACTTTTCCATAGCATTAGCAATAATGGTGTTCAAAGAATTCATACTAATAACATTGCTATTAGCATGCAAATAAAGTTCCATAGGTTTTTTAATTTTCTCTTCAAACACTTCATGTCCTAACTCAAGATAAATACTATAAAGCTCTCTATTTTTTTTGTTGTTTTCCATTAAGCCTAACTAGTGAAAACAAGAAACAAAAAGACAAAATTGCAGAATCTAAAGGAAATAACTTCGAGCACTCACACCGGAGGATGTGAGTACCTTTTAACTTACCTCCCCGACAACGGCGCCAAGAAATAGCTTGATGTCTATGCACTTCTATTTTTGTAGACAGTTGTTGGGACTCCAAGTGTAGAGGTTTGTAGAACAGCAGCAAGTTTTCCCTTAAGTGGATCACCCAAGGTTTATCGAACTTAGGGAGGAAGTGGTCAAAGGTATTCCCTCTCAAGCAAGCCTGTAATCAAGATACAAGAAGTCTCTAGTATCCCCCACACACCCAATACACTTCTCAGGTGTATAGGTTCACTAGTTCGGCGAAGAGATAGTGAAATACAAGTGGTATGGATAATTATAAGTGGTAATGCTGCCAGAAAATAGCTTAATGGCATGGAAGAGACTAAAGGCAAACTGAAATAAAGATGGAAGCAAGCAAACATGTAACAGATCTAATTGCAAACGGTGTTTCAATGTGTAGAAACAAGGTATAGGGATCATACTTTCGCTAGTGAACACTCTCATATAAATATCTTCTCTTTATGATACTACTCTTAACTACTCCTCGGTTGGACACTCTAATCGATGGTAGGGCTATAACAGCACACCTCAAAGTTCTCTTTCCACATCTAGATAACCCCACACTGTCACCTTGAGCTCTAGATGGTTCCAACAAACACCACTATTTCATAAAGACATCCAACTCCAAATATAACTCATAACAAGTATTTGTAATCTATAGCCTAAGTGCCACCATGGTTTGCACACAGTCAACTTCACACACATGGGGAGAGCAGAGATCTATTAAAACACTTGAGTAGCAAGGTAGATCTACTTGATTACAAAGATCATGATCACATTATGATCATGCATAGAGAGAGAGAGATGAACACATAGCTACCGATAGAACCCTTAGCCTCGAGAGAGAACTACTCCCTCCTCATCATGGGAATCAACAATGGCGACAAAGATGGTGGGGGAGATCGATGGAGATGGCTCTAGGGGCACTTCCTCGTCCCAGTAGGGTGCCGGAACAGAGACTTTATATCCCCCAAATCTCCCCTTGAGTGGCGGCGGCGCTGCGGAACTTTTCGTGGCTGGAGCCTTGATGACTTAGGGTTTTTTCGTTGGGAGGCATCTTATAGGTGAAGAGGCAAGGTCGATGGGTGGCCAGGGGGCCCACACCATGCCCTGGTGCGGCCTAGGGGGACCCACGCCTAGGGGTGGTTTGGCCACCCTGTGGCCCCCCTTCGTCTCTCCTTCTGGCTCCATGAATCTTCCGGGAAAATAACGACTTTAGCTTTTGTCTAGTCCAATTCCGAGAATATTCATTTTCTGACTTTCTAGAACCAAAAACAGCAGAAAATAGGCAACTGGCACTGTGGCTCTTGTTAATAGGTTAGTCCAAGAAATCATATGAAAAGTACTCCAAAGTGTGGAAAAAACATAAGAAAGTAGATAAAACCAAGCATGGAACATCAAAAATTATGGATACTTTAGCAACGTATCACTCATCTAACAAAGCTTTTAATGATGAATTCTCGAAGCTTATGACTGTCAGGTTTAGGATGTCTATGATGGGAGAATTGAGAGTATTTCTTGGTTTTGAGATCAAGCAAGTGAGAGGAGGAACATTCTTCAACCAAGCCAAGTATACTCAAGATATGCTCAAAATATTCAACATGAAAGATCTAAATGGAGCTCCCACTCCCATGGCAAGAAAAATTTATCTTGAACTAAACCCAAATGGTAAAGATGTGGATCAAATGGTATACCAGTCCATGATTGGATCTTTGCTTTACCTTTGTGCATCTAGACCCGATATTGTGTTGAGTGTAGGAGTGTGTGCAAGATATCAAGCGGCTCCTAAATAAAGCCATTTGATGGCGGTCAAGATAATCTTTTGATATTTGGTTCATTCCCCAAACTCTGGTATTTGGTATCCTAGGGGCTCAACTTTCTCTCTTTGTGGATACATGGATTCTGATTGGGCTGGTGATAAGGACGATAGGAAATCAACCTCCGGGGCTTGCCAATTCCTTGGGAGGTCCTTGGTGTGTTGGTCTTCTAAGAAGCAAAATTGTATATCTCTCTCCACCGCCAAAGCCGAGTATGTGGCTGCTTCTAGTGCTTGTACTCAATTGCTATGGATGAGGAAAACTTTAAAGGAATGCGGTGTCCATTGTGACAAATTGCCTCTTCTATGTGACAATGAAAGTGCTATCAAGATTGCCTATAACCCAGTGGATCATACAAGGACAAAGCATATTGAGATTCTTCATCACTTCATTAGAGATCATGTTGCTTGAGGTGATATTGAGCTATCCTATGTGTCAACCAAAGACCAACTTGCCGACATTTTCATGAAGCCACTTGATGAAGCAAGGTTTTGTTATTTGAGGAATGAACTAAATATCATAGATACTAGGAGCTTGACTTGATTACCTTGCATACTCACCTATGTCTTGACTCATGTTTGGTGTAGGTGTAGGCATGGAGATAGGGGGAGTGCGGTCCTAATACATTGGACTATCCCTCCCCCATAATGCCAACATTAAGAATTTCAATCCTATTAATATCATTTAGTGATATGTGAGCTTCATTGATGAGTAGTGGCTATGAACCCAAGCATAATTCTTCGCGGTGTCATGCCACAAACTCTTACATGGTGGCCTCGGCCACCACCCTCTTCTCATTGAATGGTTGGTTCTTACTTCGTGTTTATTTGGCGCGTTAATGAATAGTTGATTGGATTTCTGTGGTTTCCTTGATTCTTCACAGTTGGTCATCTTAACCCAAGCGTATTCCTTATCCTATACACACACTCTCTCTCATATATGTCCCCATACACAAAAACCTGGAGTTTTTGGTCGAGGAGGACCGGAGTCTCTAGTGTTCTCACACCGGAGTCTCCGGTATAGACCAGAGTCTCCGGTCCGGATGGTTTTGGGCCACATAGAGGGAGGACGGGGTGAACTGAAACAGAAGTTTCATTCATCCACCATCATACTCCCCTCACTACCCCGTCGCCTCCTCCCCCAAATCTCCTCCCCGGAGGCCAAGAAGCCCCCGGGATCCGCCGTGCCGCCGGCAACCTTCTCCCCTTCACCACTGGGTGATTCCCAACGGTGGAATCAATCACATGGACAGATCTGGTACCTCTCCTCCTCCTTTCTCTCCTAGGGTTCATCCCTTGCTTTGTTTTTGAGGATTGATACTGTTTTTTCCCACGGGAATCTCTTGTTTGCGTGCACACGAGTACTTTCACCTTCTTGCCTTGCCTGATCTGTTGGATTCAACCCTACTGGAGCCTCTTTGTTCTTCCCCCGAGTCTCCCGACCGGAGACTCCGGTCTGAGCCGGAGATTCCGGTGTGGACCACGGAGACTCTGGTGTGGGATGGATCAAACAGATCTTGCAAAGCCTCAAGGGTCCTGTGCTGCCTCCTTGGGACATATATACTTACCTTCATGCTATCTCCCTCGCAGCTGTTCTCAGGTTCTGGCTCTCGTCGTCCTCCTCGCACCAAGGCAAAAATGAAGAGAGTGGATTCTCGCTATGATGAGTCCGAGGGTCAGTATATTGTGCCCCCGTCCGACCGAAGACAGCAGGCCCATGATGCATCCTATATGAGGAGGGAGCAGGAAAGGGCTAAGGAAGAGAATCAGGCCAAGAGGGAAAAGTACGACAACCTTCAGTCTTTGGCCCACATGTCAAAGAAGGAGTATTGTGAGCTGCACAAGACTACTTTCTATGCCTTACCTCGCACCAGCGAGGACCCATGCTATTGGAGGAAGGAGCAAGCCGTCTTCACGAAAGACATTTACAGGATGCTCAAGAGATCACCTGTGTGCCCCCAGAAGTACTTGAGTGTTGAGAAGATGAGGAAGAGCCCCTACTTCTCTGATGCACTGTGGATTACTGAGAAGTTAGGGCTGTTCAACTTGATGGAGATCCGTGAAGACTACAACGTCACCCTTGTGCAGCAGTTTTACGTCACAGTTGTGTTTGGGACTGACCAAGCCAAGACTATGACTTGGATGACTAGAAATCACCGTTGCTCTACAACTTTCTATGACTTTGCTGAGGCCATATTTGAGACCTTCCTGGGCGTGTCCACTCATGTTGGGGTACACATGCTCTCAATAGCTCTTGGGGTGAACAAGAACAAGCTTGCCACTTTGTATGGCAGTGAGGGTGTTGTGGGCGGGTCCAAGGGACTCAAGCCTCTCTATAATCTGATGTTGAGGATCTTCCACCAAACCATTTCCCCTAGTGCTAGAAATGATGATGCCATCAGATGTGGTTTGGTCAACTTGCTATATCATACCCACATGATTTACATGGCTAGCCCCGAGGCAGATGCAGATCCAATTGATGTTATGGATTACATATTTGAGGAGATGTACCATGCCATTTTATACAAGAAGGCTCCCCATATGCACCACATGTCATGAGACTCGTCAACACCCAGGAACATGGTTCTCCACTTGCCTTACCTCCCAACCTTACCGAGCACACTATTGTATCTCTGCAGCAGAAGGGGCGCATGGGGCCTCCTCCTAGACGCTCCCATGCCCATGAGGAGGAGGAGATCTCAGAGACCAAGAGGGCCCCCTCTCCTACTAGGGCTCAGAGGAAGAGTGCTTCCAATGCACCTCTGATAGCCCAAAATGTATCGAGCTCGTTGGGGAACCACAAGAGGAAGGTATGATGAGCATAGCAGCAAGTTTTCCCTCAGTTATGAAACCAAGGTTATCGGACCAGTAGGAGCAAGGAAACACCTCCAAGGTGTTGTTTCCAACTTGGAATCCTGCACAACACAACCATAGAACTTTGCCCCCAACTTACAGTGAGGTTGTCAATCTCACCGGTTTTGCTGAAAACAAAGGATTAAACGTATTGTGTGGAGAAAAGTAATAGCTTGCAGAAAGTAAACAGAAAGCAGTAAACAGTTGTAGATTGATGGTAAAAGAAAGGACCGGGGTCCATAGTTCACTAGTGGTGGTTCTCCTTAAGATAGACAACATGCTGGGTGAACAAATTACAGCGAGGCAATTGACAAACATCGAGAAAGCATACATGCATATACTAATCATCTTGACTCCTTTGAGATTCGATTGGGCATTACAACATTATACATAGACCGTAATCCAACTGCATCTATGACTAATAATCCACCTTCAGGTTATCATCCGAACACCCTCCAGTATTAAGTTGCAAACAATAGATAATTGCATTACACATTGCGTGTAAAGTAAACAATACGATTGTTCTATGAACAAAGGATTGTTGTTTTCTCCCTAGTAGCAACAACACATCTAGTACCTTAGAGATTTTTATCACTTCCCCAGATTAATAGAGGCATGAACCCACTATCGAGAATAAATACTAACTCTTGGAGTTGCTAGCATCTACTTGGCCAAGATAGCTACTAACAACGGAAAGCATGTAAGATCACAAATAACAAAGACATGATAGAATCAATAATCAATCTGAAATAGCATCTCAATATCCATTGGATCCCCGCAAACACATACAAATAAATGATCTTGATCAGGAACAGAGCTCACAAGATCTAAACATGGTACCACAAAGGAGAAGAACCAACCATCTAGCTACTACATGGACCCGTAGTCCAAGGATGAACTACTCACGCATCACACCGGAGGCTTGCATGGTGATGAAGAAGGTCTCCAGGGTGAATTCTCCCCTCCGACAGGGTGTCGGGAAGAGCTTCAAATCCCTCCCGATCTAGGGATGGAGATGATGGAGGCTATAGACTCTTTCATGGAATTTTGATCAAGTACTTAAGGTTTCTGTATTGGAGGCGTCTTATAGTCAGAAGGGGGGCCGATGGTGTACCCTAGGCGGCCACACCACCCCCTGGCGCGGGCCAAGCCTGGCTGCGCGGCCAGGTGGTGTGGTGGCCCTCTGGCCCCTCTCCGTCTTGTATTCTGGCTCCGCGTCCCCCTCGGTGAAAAACTGACTTTGGCTTTTGTCCCGTCCAACTGTGAGAATATTGATTTTCTGACTTTCCTGGAACCAAAAACAGCAGAAAATAGGCAGCTGGCACTGTGGCATCTTGTTAATAGGTTAGTCCAAGAATGTGTATAAAAATACTCCAAAGTTGGAACAAAACATAAGAAAATAGATAAAAACCAAGCATGGAACATCAAAAATTATAGATACGTTAACAACGTATTAACATCCCCAAGCTTAACTCCTACTCATCCTTGAGTAGGTAAGTGATAAAAAGAAAGAATAACTTTTGAGGTGACCTGCACCATCGTAAACTTGATCAAAGTATTTGTAAAACATTGATAGCTAGGATCATAATACTTCTACATAGCATGAAAGAAAAAGTTCTAACAATAAGACATAGCAACTATGTTGCAACATGAAACGGCACAAACAAAAGATTCATGAATACCAATGCTTTGCAAGACATTTGTTTGTTTCACATAAATATTATAGTGGCAGTCAGCTTGTCCCTCATAGAGTAGCAAATATAAATGCATAGGACACCTTCAAAGTTTATAAGGGTGACTAGATACAAATAGTTTAAGAACAATCAATATCAAAGTTATGAATCAATCAACAAGTCTTGGGACAATGCACACTAAACTAAGAATGGCCACTATGCTCTCTCAATAGGTGCATAAAGATAGAAGGTGGAGACTCAACATAAAAGTAAAAGAAAGGCCTTCATAGAAGGAAGTAGGGATTCAAGTTTCATAAAGAGCTTCCAAAAATTATGATACTTATTAGCTTTCAGCTCTCATTGCCCCTATCATAAGCATCTTGAAGTGATTAAGGTTAAAGTGAACAAACTATGGAGTATATGCTTGACAAAGTATAAGTTAGAAATCTCATGTCCCTTGAATACGAGGGCCGCTCCTCATGCTACTCAAGTTTAGTCACCGGTAAGTTCTTGTCATAGTAAGTACATGTGTATCATAGAGAACCACCAATGGGGTACCCCTTGCCCGATGATACGGAAGAATCCCCATATCAAAATGAGAAGGCAAGCAGACAACGAGCATCTCTGCAATCTTCTTATTTACCATGGGAAAATGGTGCTTTTTTTCTCTCTTTCCTCTTTTCTCATATCTCTTTTTTTCTTTTCTTTTATCTTTTTCTCAATCTCTATCTCTTTTTTTATAACAAGAATGCTTCATAGACAGCTCATTATGGTTACGCTGCAGGTTTCCACCATGACAACATGGATTAGACCGGCGGCCCATGCGTTTCTCTAACACACATACATAACTCCATGGACTTACAAGCTCCCCTTTCATTTCACCCCGACTACATCCATAGACAAAAGAGCATGATATCAACTAGGTACAAAGTACAAATGCAATGTTGAAAGCATTCCCCATGACAGCATGTTCTGCTAATCCCCAACATATAAGTGCAAGCATATACAGCATAGATGACACAATGGTTCAAGTTTATATAGGGAAATAAAAGTAAAGTGTGCCATCAAGTTCGTGAGATCTTTAATCACTAGTTTTCTCATAAGAAGTTTAATTCGGAAGGTAGATAAAAACATGAATATACTTGGAATAGCAAATGCTAATAGGTAGATATGGTGGAATCTTTGGAATAACTTGGTATTAGGAGTTGGATGCATGAGTGGAACTCATACTTGGTTATGGAGGCTAGCAAAGACTGGGAGCGACCAACTAAGAGAGCAATAATGGCCATAATCATGCAAAGTGACAAAACATGATTAATTAAAGCATAAAGTGATATTACAAGTCGAAAACTAAAGGATCATCAAGGCTATGGTGACTTTGGATAGTCATAACATGGTGTGAGCATGCGCCAAGTCAACCCAAATAAAACATCAAAGGAGAATACCACAATACTATGCTTTAATATTCTAAAACAACGCACGATTCTTTCAAGGCACATTAAGCAATATCAATTGTTTACAACATGTCATGCTACAACAAAGATCACTAAGCATAAAGCCAAAACAATATCAAGCATGGCATGACAAATCATAGGCCAGAGTCAAAAATAAGCTCCTTTTACCACTTAACCATGAACTTTCCTACTATTTCCAATCCAAACCAAACTTATTTGAAAACCAATGTATGAAAGAGGGGGTCCAACCAATTTATTCAAGCAAACTAAGAAAACTAAGCAAACGAGAACCACAATGAAAATGAAAAAGAAGACGCTCCAAGAACAACACAAGTGTGCATGAAACAATAAGAATGAAGAGTTTGGAAGAAACCTGGGATTTTTATTGATGAAGAAGGGGATTGTAACATCCCAATTTCAGCAACCCTGATTAGTTGTTGAGAATGCAAAAATCAGGGGGAACAACAACTTTTTCTTGTCCATTGGTGTAGTGTTTGCTTGGTTTCTGTTTGTGCTTATGCTTTTGATTGTATAGCTTATGATATACTCCTTACCTCACCATCAGTTGACAAAAAGCTATTTAGCAAACCTATCCTAGCTCATTTTACATATTCTCCAATGTTCTCGCATTCAAAACCTGAGCCAAGAGCCTTTGAAAACCAACTATTTTAGTATCTTCTATTGACAAAACTATGGAGAGACATATAATATAATCTCCTTATGTTCTCAAGATAGAACCTTCAACTACTCTTACCCTTAGGATCTCCAAAACCTTTTAGTAAGCTTTTGAATTCTATTCTTGGTAGAGATACCAAGGACTCTCACCTTATTCAAAATCCAACCTCTTCAAAATGCCTCAACCTTACCTCAAGCTAGGCTTGATGGTAACCCTAGTAGTAGTTAATTTGTTTGTAAGATGAGTTGCCCTGATCTACTGTTTGAATTGATTGCTTAGAAGTAGAATCATCTACTCTAGGAGATCATCCTCTAGGATCAAGGTACTTTAAGATCACCAAACCCTAAGCAAGAACACAACCTGGATCTAATCTCTAGCCACCAGGTGATCATCTAAAACCCTTACCTAGATCATTTCTGCAGTGATCCATTCTAGAAGCTCCCAAGTGAATGAAGACCAGTATCCAGCAAGGATACTTCCTACTCTATCTACACTTCAACATCATCCACTTGATGATGCTTTGGTACCTTGAAATCAATCAAGAACATCCTCCCTCTTATTCTAGTCAAAAACCCTAAATCTGCCAAATTTGGCTAAGTCTGGAAATCTGTGTCCAACATCACCTTTTTGAATGCCTCCTTTTCCCAACCCTTGTGCATTTCTGGAAATGCACTTGAACCATTTGGTAAACCATTCTAAGGACTACCAAGGACCACTCATGCCCTTGGTTAGATCATCCTCGAACCCACTTGTTCTTGATGGTTTTGCAAGCAAGAAATTAACTTTTCCTGCAAATCTAGTCAACATGCCTACTTTGGTAGAAGGTCACACCACCATCCAACCTCCTATTGACCAACTCTTTGCATGGTTGTGTTCTACTCAAATAGGTATATCAATTTCTACTTTACTTGTTCCAAGTGGATCTTTGTGCTGCTTAAACCCACAAGGTTTTGAAGGCTAGTTGATAATCTGCCTTGGCAGGCTTATTTTATTCAAAGTTTGAAAGACTGTCTTGGTGATCTCAAGAAGGATCAAGATCAAACCTCTACACCATTGCAATCTACATGACTTGGTCTATCTATCCATACAACAAGCTTTTGGTGGTATGAAATTAACCTCACCCTAGATCCTTAATCTAGGGTATTTCACTAAAATCTACTTAGATTCTCCAATCCCAATGTTGAAAATGCTTGCTACACCTTGTCTACATCATCAACAATGATCATCAAGATTTATCAATAATTATCCATAATTATTATGGCCCCAAATCTATTAATTTCCTTTAATAGATAAAATCCCCAAAACTTCTTCCATAAAGGAAAGTTTGGTTTTTGCCGAAACACTTCCCCAACTTTTGGCTCATGTGAGTTCCACATATCATACCCTATCTTTCGATCTCAAAAATAAATATTTTTGAGAAGCTTTATTATTTCTTTTTGCCCATTTTCTAAAATGGCTGAATTGGAATAATAATTGTTTTAAATACTTTTAATCCTCAATAATACTTGGGAAAATTCTCCTAAGTGTGTATCCACATTTGTGACCATATCACATCAAAAACCAATCTTGTCCAATGTAAAATTTTCAAATGATATTCTATAAACTACTTCTGTACCGTTTGAATAAATGATGTTAAGTGGAATTAAAATCCTCTGAAAAATCGCAAATAATTCCTGGATATCTACCTTGACCTCATCTATCTACCAGTACCATCTTCCCATCTTACCTAGTGCAAAATATTAAACTTCCTTCACAAGCCTCATTTCGATCTAATGTGGCAAACTAAGGAATTAGTGGCCTAGACCAAATGAAAATCACCACCAAGGCACACCACCACTCACCACAGCAACAACCATATCCTCTGGTCGTGATCACTGTAGCTAATCACGGTAGCATCTTGTCCTTTAGTGATTGGACACTAGCACTTAACCCCATGTGGGTGTCTTGGCATGCAGAACCTCTTTACTCCTCTTGCAGCAGCTAACCCTCCCACTCTGCTCTGCAGCTCGACCAAAATACCACCCTCCACGCCCACAACAACACCAGCCCTGGTTTCCCTCCTCTCACCCATGCCCAAGGGACCTAGTCCCCCATGGACCACTCCCTCACGGTATAAATGGCCAGAGGCCACCCCAGATCCCCTCTCTGGATCATTTGCCCCCAGGAGCTCCCACTCCCCTTCCCCAGAACACCCTCTCCCTCTCCCCTACTCTGAGCTGTCCGAGGGAGAGAGGAAGCAAGGCTTCGGCCTCTACCGAGCAAGGGCTCCTCCCTACTACCTCTCCCCCTATGCATGTGAGCTTACATGACCCCCATGTCCCCTGCCTCTAACCTTACCCTCTATTTTGCCCAGGACCCTCTCCACCATCGCCGCCGGCGAGGTCTCGAACGATCTCCGTCGGCCACCACCGCGCGAGCCACCTCCCGACGTGGAATCCGCCCTTGCCGCCCACCGTTGAGGTCGCCGTCGTCCACCGCATCTCCTTCGCCGCCTCCCGGACGCTGACAAGCCCCCTGGTGAGCACCCCGGTCAACTCCCGCCGCCCTAGGGTTTCCTCCCTCTGTCGCTGGCGCGAGGTAGAAGATGCTGCGGGGGCCATCGATCCCGACTAGATCGAACGACCCACGGCCTCCCGTACCGCTTCGGTGTCGACCTTCGCTGACCGGCGGGCCCTCCCTGTCAGGTTTAAATGCAGCCGCGCGCCCGCCCACGAGTGTTCCCTGGGCCGGCCCACGACGGTGGTGCCCAGCAGGCCGTTTCCAGCCCAGCGGCCCTGCTGTTTTTCCTTTTTATTTATATCCAGAGATCTATTAAATGCCTGCTAAATTTAAATCCAAACAAAAATGGAAAATAGAGTATTTTACCAAAACAAAATTCCCAGATGTTCCCGTGTGTTCGGTGCAACACGCAGAGCCAGAACCTTGCCCATATATATTTTATTTATGTCCTGGAAATAAATCTACTAGAAGGTGTCCATTAAACTAGATAAATTCCTCAGGGAATTATACAACTCCAAATGGAGTAAACCCAACTGTCTCTGGTAGGTACCACTTGTACCTACCGCTGCACCTTGGTCTCATGCCAAGGTGAACAACATTTTGGCCTTACTAAAAATAACAAAAACTATGAGTTCCTCACTTTAGAAAATTCCGTAGACCAAATTGTTAGTCCAATGGACCCAAGTACAATTATCCCGGATGTGTTACACCACTACCAATCCAAATCCAGGAGCTCATGATTTATTGAGCCATGGATGTTTTTCTGTGAATTAAACTATTTTGTGCATGGTTTATTCACCTCTAAATTCACTACAGTAGTTATGCAACTCCAAAAAGAGTGACTCCAATTTCTACAAAAAGTTATTATAAATATATAAAAGCTGTCCTTGGTTTCACATCAATAGCTATTGTAGATTTAATCTGGTGAAAAAGACAAATTTCCTATAGAACTGCCTTTGGGATTTCCTGAGGGCATTCTGGTAATTATTTCAGAGTGATTCCAACTCTCAGCGAACAAGTACATCAAGACCTACCTAACCACAAAAGGAAATAGTTTTTGGAGCTCCAGAACTTTTTTGGGGATTTATCTCCTAAAACTAGAGTTTTACCCACTAGATAATTCATAAGTAATTAAAGAAATGTGATAAAATAGTTAAACCACTTTTGTTGGATTCATTTTATCACCACCTATCTATGTGTATCACCTTTACAAAATGGTATCTTACATAATAAGTCTTTGGCCTATAACCCCCTCCTAGGTAGTTCCTCGACACTAAACCCTAAGGGGGAATATTAGTACCTGCTTCCAAGCCAATCTCAATCTCCTCGGTCCAATCCTCTTGAAGTCTACTGAATCTAGTTAGATGTTGTTCACTTGCTTGCTGTATGGTATTGGTGCTTGTATGCATTGGGTTGATTGTGCCCTTGTTTGTTTGCATGTGATGTCTGGACGGCGATAGTTGCGATGAAATCGAAGAGCAAGAGAAGTGGCAATTATTATTGGTTATTAT
This sequence comes from Avena eriantha, assembly GCA_910589775.1. NCBI lineage: Eukaryota > Viridiplantae > Streptophyta > Magnoliopsida > Poales > Poaceae > Avena > Avena eriantha. Next base: position 36,950,257 of record OU342740.1, read on the forward strand.
GGGTTTCTAAGAAGAAGTCCAGGGACATTTATGCCATATTGCTGATCTCTGGCAACCCACCTTCTTGCTCATAAGCCCTGTCCTACCGTTTTACTTATGCATGTTTTATCTCCTGTTTATTAAAACTGCATTGTTTTACTTTATGTTGAGGTATATATATGGTAGTGGTTTGGCTCCTCCGAACTATTACACTTTTGTACTATTAAGTACAACCCCCCCTTGGTGACACCTACTTGTCCCTAGTAGAATAGATGGTGTAATACACCATACCCCTTTGGAGACCTCGATTTAGCCGAAGCAAAGCTAGAGGATGGGAAGACCCCGGAAAAAGATTTACCAAATGTTTTATGATAAAACCTTGGTGAGGTGGGACCTCCCAAGAGATGTTGAAAAGGAAGAAGGTTTTGTTTTACAAAATGCTGAAAGAAATATGGAGGAAAAAGGTTTACGAAACGCACCCGGTTCTTTGCAGTTTTGCTAGAACAATTAACCCGTGCAACCACATTACTCTAGTATGGGACAGGGCTGGATTTGATGTTTGTCTATTTTGGTATAAGCTGCCTCGCAACTACTACAGGGGATAAAACTCCCTGGAGGGTGGGCCTTCTCTGGACAAACGGTCCATGTGGGACATCGACTGGGAGAAGGAACGAAGGGTCTACTGACCTCCACGCGTTACTATGAGCCCCTCATTGAAAGCGCACACTCGTGAAGTGGAAAAGGCGCTCCGGTTGGTTGTGACCTATATAGGACGTCCCGGTGTTGAGGGGAACAACACTCATAGGGTAGGCACTTATACTGGAGTGGGCATCCGGAGAGTCTTGATCGGTTACTCGACCCACGATCGGTGAAGATCAGGGTAGTATACCCGGATGTTGTGGATAAAGTGTACAACCTCTACAGAGTGTAAATCTATTCGAATAGCCATGCCCGTTGTCATGGATGGTTGGGAAGGTTGTTGTAGAGCGGTGCTGGTTTTGTTTTCAAAAAGGATTTCAGAAAGAAAATGGCTTTGGAAATGTTTTGACCATGGGATGGTCAGAAAGGATCCCTGTTTTGACCATGGGATGGTCAGAAAGGGATTGAAGGAGTTTGGTCATGGGATGACCAGAAAGGAGGAACAAATGGGTGACCCTGTCCTGATGTTTTCCCAAAACTTTTCAAAAGGTTTCCAAAATGGTTTACAAAAGTTTTCAACAAAGATATGTAGATGCTATATCTACAAGATAAACTATGTGAGAAAAGAACCTCTCTTGGAGCCCTCCTACTACCACAGCCATATTGCATACCTTCTTGTTATTATTATTATCTTAAGGTGGTTTGCGAGTACATTCAAAGTACTCATTGGCATTGTCCCTGGCTATTAACTTGGTCAGTTATCAAGAAGAGGTGAAGTCGACAACTATGCGGGATAGGACGTTCTCCCAGTGAGTTGCCTGTAGGTTAAGGCATGGCTCGGGCTCCGCGCTTGATGAAGTTCCGCTAATGAATATTGATGTAGCCATAACGACATTTATGTAAGTCTTGTAATTCGGTATATTCTCGGATGTTGTAATGATACTTGTCGGTTATGTGCCACGACTAACTGATCATGGGATCGTGGTTGTATGCATAACAGGGATTCTCAGAGGATTAATCCGGGGGCCCCACAGACTTGGTATCAGAGCCATCCTGATGTAGGAGAACCTTAGTTAGCATGGTCGCTAGACAGGAACCTTATTTCGAAAACCCCGGCTTTCGAAAACTAGTTTCTCAATGAGTTTCAAAAAGTTCTACTTCTTCTCTTACTCTAAGTTAATGCTTTCGAAAATGGTTTCCTCTAACTCTCGTCCAAACTTCAAATCTCCGGATTTTAAATAACTAGGATCTAGATCCCGGTGAAGGCAATGAGAACCATATGAAGACAAGCAACTACCAGCAAACACAAGGAGACTACAATATCGCTCTACCAGCGGAACCCTCATAGTCAGAAGACCCCAGGTGTTGCACTACCAAGAAGCATCCAAGATATGATGAAGGATTTATCGGCAAGATAGTGACTCCGACCTAAAGAAATACGAGATCTAGGGTCAATAGTCCTAAGAATAGGATTCCCCTACATCGCAAGTAGTTAACTCCTTGGTACCTAACGTTAACCGCGTTTGCTTGCCTAAGTGCCACATGTGTTGCTTGATGTGTGATGTTTGCTGAGGACATGGCGATCCTCCTCGCTCTGTTCGCCTTGTTTGTATATTTTGGTTTGCTTTGGCCTCCTTAAAAATGGGACTTGAGGAGCGATAACCCACCAAGTAAATCAGGAAACCCCTGTGTTAGCTGTTGGTAATGAGACCCAGACTACCCTCGAGTGCATATGAGAGGAAAAGCATCGTAAGAACCAGGAGTTCGACATCGTCAAGCCAGAATCAACTCGAAGATTTCACCTCGGCAGGATGGCATACCTCGTCAAACTCACCTCGCAAGACTCGTCAATAGCACCACACTCCCTTGTTCATCAGTCTACTGAAGCAAGAATTCCGTTGAACCCGGAAGTCAATCACCGAAGGATCCTCAATATCCGCAAGAAACTGCCCGAAAGGTCAACCAAGACAAGAAGTGACAACCTGACTCCGCTAACCCCTGGTATATTAGAACTTCCCACAACCCCGAGAGGCTAACTAGTAATAGATCCCTCCGCCTAACCAACAGGAAGTTCCTCACCAGAAGGCTCGAATACTTCAGTTCCCTGAAGACAAAGACGTCAGCTCAAGACTTCGGGAAGATACAGCCTTCCGCTAACATCGGATCAACACTCCAAGACAGAAGATACGCACCCTCCCAAAGCCCCTTAGTGAAGCTCTAAGGTGGAAAGACTACGTCTTTCGCACTCAATCTCTAGAGGATTGACTACCGGAAGATACGTTAGAAAATGTCCCCGGATCCAAAGTCTTATCGCCAAGCAACAACCCGTGAGTTATCCGATGAGACACAAACTGAAGATTCTACAAAGTCCCTCCGCTACTTCAGCTAAAGACCCACCCGAAGGACTGCCGAACCGCTAACCCCTCGGTTCCAATCGCTTAGAGGATGTAAGTCTCCGATGGCTTCAGCAGGCTAAGTGTGAATAATGTAGTATATAAGCCCAGTAAGTCATAATTCCTAGGAGACTTCCGAAGGTCTCTACTCCAGAAGAAAGATGGACGACAATCCCCAGAAACCCCATTCAATGACTCCAAGAAGAAAGGACTAGGTCAACTCTCCGATCTACCCCAGTCTAATCCTAAGGGGGAAAGACTGCGTCTTTCCCACCAAAATAGAGTAACCCTTCACTAGAAGCAAACCCAGGAGTACCGACCGTAATTTTTTTAGTTAGGATATAAGGAAAAGCTGTGAATCCCTAGACAAAGGTACACCAGGACGTAGATTCTATCTTCTGGCGAGTACCCAGTGAAGTTCGGCATCGAGATAGTCTGCCCAGTTTAAGCCCTCGAGATATAGAGTCTGGAACGAAAGGAATGGTCATCCCTCGCAATCGGAACTGGACTCTGCTCAACTCTCCGTGCATCCCGGAAGACTGAAGCTCAACTTCATCGATAGAGTAGCCACTTTCAAAGACGGAGTCCTTTTGATAGCACGCTTGAAACCAGTCGCGCTAACCTTGACTCAAAATCCCCTAACCCTACTCTCCTGAATCTCGGGACGAGATTCTTTTAAGGGGGAAAGGTCCCAATTTCAGCAACCCTGATTAGTTGTCCAGAATGCAAAAATCAGGGGGAACAAAAACTTTTTCTTGTCCATTGGTGTAGTGTTTTCTTGTTGTCGGTTTGTGCTTATGCTTCTGATTGTATAGCTTATGATATACTCCTTACCTCACCATTAGTTGACAAAAAGCTATTTAGCAAAACTATCCTGGCTCATTTTACATATTCTCCAATGTTCTCGCATTCAAAACCTGAGCCAAGAGCCTTTGAAAACCAACTATTTTAGTATCTTCTATTGACAAAACTATGGAGAGACATATAATATAATCTCCTTATGTTCTCAAGATAGAACCTTCAACTACTCTTACCCTTAGGATCTCCAAAACCTTTTAGTAAGCTTTTGAATTCTATTCTTGGTAGAGATACCAAGGACTCTCACCTTATTCAAAATCCAACCTCTTCAAAATGCCTCAACCTTACCTCAAGCTAGGCTTGATGGTAACCCTAGTAGTAGTTAATTTGTTTGTAAGATGAGTTGCCCTGATCTGCTGTTTGAATTGATTGCTTAGAAGTAGAATCATCTACTCTAGGAGATCATCCTCTAGGATCAAGGTACTTTAAGATCACCAAACCCTAAGCAAGAACACAACCTGGATCTAATCTCTAGCCACCAGGTGATCATCTAAAACCCTTATCCAGATCATTTCTGAAGTGATCCATTCTAGAAGCTTCCAAGTAAATGAAGACCAGTATCCAGCAAGGATACTTCCTACTATATATAGACTTCAACATCATCCACTTTATGATGCTTTGGTAGCTTGAAATCAATCAAGAACATCCTCCCTCTTATTCTAGTCAAAAACCCTAAATCTGCCAAATTTGGCTAAGTCTGGAAATCTGTGTCCAACATCACCTTTTTGAATGCCTCCTTTTCCCAACCCTTGTGCATATATGTAAATGCACTTAAACCATTTGGTAAACCATTCTAAGGACTACCAAGGCCCACTCATGCCCTTGGTTAGATAATCCTCGAACCCACTTGTTCTTGATGGTTTTGCAGGCAAGAAATTAACTTTTCCTGCAAATCTAGTCAACATGCCTACTTTGGTAGAAGCTCACACCACCATCCTACCTCCTATTGACAAACTATTTGCATGGTTGTGTTCTACTCAAATAGGTATAGCAATATCTACTTTACTTGTTCCAAGTGGATCTTTGTGTTGTTTAAACCCACAAGGTTTTGAAGGATAGTTGATAATCTGCCTTGGCAGGCTTATTTTATTCAAAGTCTGAAAGACTGTCTTGGTGAGCTCAAGCAGGATCAAGCTCAAACCTCTACACCATTTCAATCTACATGACTTGTTCTATCTATCCATCTATCCCTTGCATCAAGGTGAGCTCTGAGCTCCAAGATACAACAAGCTTTTCGTGGTATGAAATTAACCTCACCCCAGATCCTTAATCTAGGGTATTTCACCAAAATCAACTTAGATTCTCCAATACCAAGGTTGCAAATGCTTGCTACACCTTGTCTACATCATAAACCATGATCATATAGATTTATCAATAATTATCCATAATTATTATGGCCCCAAATCTATTAATTTCCTTTAATAGATAAAATCCTCAAAACTTCTTCCATAAAGGAAAGTTTGGTTTTTTCCAAAACACTTCCCCAACTTTTGTCTCATGTGAGTTCCACATATCATACCCTATCTTTCCATCTCAAAAATAAATATTTTTGAGAAGCTTTATTATTTCTTTTTGCCCATTTTCTAAAATGGCTGAATTGGAATAATAATTGTTTTAAATACTTTTAATCCTCAATAATTCTTCGGAAAATTCTCCTAAGTATGTATTCAAATTTGGGACCATATCACATCAAAAACCAATCTTGTCCAATGTAAAATTTTCAAATGATCTTAATAAACTACTTCTGTACCTTTTGAATAAATGATGTTAAGTGGAATTAAAATCCTCTGAAAAATCCCAAATATTTCCTAGATATCTACCTTGACCTCATCTATCTACCAGTACCATCTTCCCACCTTATCTAGTGAAAAATATTAAACTTCCTTCACAAGCCTCATTTCGATTAAATGTGGCAAACTAAGGAATTAGTGGCCTAGACCAAATTAAAATCACCACCAAGTCACACCACCACTCACCACAGCAACCACCATCTCCTCTGGTCGTGATCACTGTAGCTAATCACTGTAGCATATTGTCCTTTAGTGCTTGGACACTAGCACTTAACCCCATGTGGGTGTCTTGGCATGCAAAACCTCTTTACTCCACTTGCAGCAGCTACCCCTCCCCTTCTGCTCTGCAGCTCGACCAGAATACCACCCTCCATGCCCACAGCAACACCAGCCCTAGTTTCCCTCCTCTCACCCATGCCCAAGGGACCTAGTCCCCCATGGACCACTCCCTCTTGGTATAAATGGCTAGAGGCCACCCCAGCTCCCCTCTCTGGATCATTTTCCCCCAGCAGCTCCTACTCCCCTTCCCCAGAACACCATCTCCCTCTCCCCTACTCTGAGCTGCCCGAGGGAGAGAGGAAGCAAAGCTTCGGCCTCTACCGAGCAAGGGCTCCTCACTACTACCTCTCCCCCTCTGCATGTGAGCTTACAGGACCCCCATGTTCAATGCCTCTAACCTTACCCTCTGTTTTGCCCAGGACCCTCTCCATCGTCGCCGCGAGCGAGCTCTCGAACAATCTCCATCGGCCACCACCGTGCGAGCCACCTCCTGGCATCGAACCCACCCTTGCCGCCCACCGTTGAGGTCGCCGTCATCCACCGCGTCTCCTCCGCCGCTTCCCCGACGCCGACAAGCCCCCAGGTGAGCGCCCCGGTCATCTCCCGCCGCCCCTAGGGTTTCCTCCGTTTGTCGCTGGCGCGAGGTAGAATTCACTACAGGGGCCGTCGATCCCGACTAGATCGAACGGCCCACGGCCTCCCGTACCGCTTCGGCGTAGACCGTCGCTGACCAGCGGGCCCTCCCCGTTAGGTTTAAATGTGGCCGCGCGCATGCCCACGAGTGTTCCCTGGGCCGGCCCACGACGGTGGTGCCCAGCAGGCCGTTTCCAGCCCAGCGGCCCTGCTGTTTTTCCTTTCTATTTATATCCTATAAATCTGTTAAATCCCTGCTCAATTTAAATCCAAACAAATAGAGTATTTTACCAAACCAAAATTCCCAGATGTTCTTGTGTGTTCGGTGCAACACACAAAGCCAGAACCTTGCCCATATATATTTTATTTATGTCCTAGAAATAAATCTACTTGAAGGTGTCCATTAAACTAGATAAATTCCTCAGGGAATTATACAACTCCAAATGGAGTAAACCCAACTGTCTCTGGTAGGTACCACTTCTACCTACCACTGCACGTTGGTCTCATGCCAAGGTGAACAACATTTTGGCCTTACTAAAAATAACAAAAACTATGAGTTCCTCACTTTAGAAAATTCCCTAGACCAAATCGTTAGTCCAATGGACCCAAGTACAATTATCCTGGATGTGTTACACCACTACCAATCCAAATCCAGGATCTCATGATTTATTGAGCCATGGATGTTTTTCTGTAAATTAAACTATTCTGTGCATGGTTTATTCACCTCTAAATTCACTACAGTAGTTATGCAACTCCAAAAAGAGTGACTCCAATTTCTACAAAAAGGTATTATAAATATCTAAAAGGTGTCCTTGGTTTCACATCAATAGCTATTGTAGATTTAATCTGGTGAAAAAGAAAAATTGCCTATAGAACTGCCTTTGGGATTTCCTGAGGGCATTCTGGTAATTATTTCAGAGTGATTCCAACTCTCAGCGAACAAGTACATCAAGACCTACCTAACCACAAAAGGAAATAGTTTTTGGATCTCCAGAACGTTTTTGGGGATTTATCTCCTAAAACTAGAGTTTTACCCACTAGATAATTCATAAGTAATTAAAGAAATGTGATAAAATAGTGAAACCACTTTTGTTGGATTCATTTTATCACCACCTATCTATGTGTATCACCTTTACAAAATGGTATCTTACATAATAAGTCTTTGGCCTATAACCCCCTCCTAGGTAGTTCCTCGACACTAAACCCTAAGGGGGAATATTCGTACCTGCTTCCAAGCCAATCTCAATCTCCTAGGTCCAATCCTCTCCAAGCCTACTGAATCTAGTTATATGTTGTTCACTTGCTTGCTGTATGGTGTTGGTGCTTGTATGCATTGGGTTGATTGTTCCCTTGTTTGTTTGCATGTGATGTCTGGACGACGATAATTGTGATGAAATCGAAGAGCAGGAGAAGTGGTAATTATTATTGGTTATTATGGTTTTCTAAGAAGAAGTCTAGGGACATTTATGCCATATTGCTGATCTCAGGCAAGCCACCTTCTTGCTCATAAGCCCTATCCTATTGTTTTACTTATGCATGTTTTATCTCCTGTTTATTAAAGCTGCATTGTTTTACTTTATGTTGGGGTATATATATGGTAGTAGTTTGGCTCCTCCAAACTATTACACTTTTGTACTATTAAGTACAACCCTCCCCTTGGTGACACCTACTTGTCCCTAGTAGAATAGATGGTGTAATACACCATAGCCCTTTGGAGACCCCGATTTAGCCGAAGCAAAGCTAGAGGATGGGAAGACCCCGGAAAAAGATTTACCAAATGTTTTATGATAAAACCTTGGTGAGGTGGGACCTCCCAAGAGATGTTGAAAAGGAAGAAGGTTTTGTTTTATAAAATGCTGAAGGAAACATGGAGGAAAAAGGTTTACAAAAACGCACCCGGTTCTTTGCAGTTTTGCTAGAACAATTAACCCGTGCAACCACATTACTCTGGTATGGGACATGGCTGGCTTTGATGTTTGTCTATTTTTGTATAAGCTGCCTCGCAACTACTACAGGGGATAAAACTCCCTGGAGGGTGGGCCTTCTCTAGACAAACGATCCATGTGGGACATCGAACGGGAGAAGGAACGAAGGGTCTACTGACCTCCACGCGTTACTATGAGCCCCTCATTGAAAGCGCACACTCGTGAAGTGGAAAAAGTGCTCTGGTTGGTTGTGAACTATATAGGACGTCCTGGTGTTGAGGGGAACAACACTCATAGGGTAGGCACTTATACTGGAGTGGGCATCCAGAGAGTCTTGATCGGTTACTCGACCCACGATCGGTGAAGATCAGGGTGGTGTACCCGGATGGTGTGGGTAAAGTGTACAACCTCTGCGGAGTGTAAATCTATTCGAATAGCCATGTCCGCGATCATGGACGGTTGGGAAGGTTGCTGTAGAGCGGTGCTGGTTTTGTTTTCAAAAAGGATTTTGGAAAGAAAATGGCTTTGGAAATGTTTTTACCATGGGATGGTCGGAAAGGATCCCTGTTTTGACCATGGGATGGTCAGAAAGGGATTGAAGGAGTTTGGTCATGGGATGACCGGAAAGAAGGAACAAATGGGTGACCTAGTCCCGATGTTTTCCCAAAACTTTTCAAAAGGTTTCCAAAATGGTTTACAAAAGTTTTCAACAAAGATATGTAGATGCTATATCTACAAGAGAAACTATGTGAGAAAAGAACCTCTCTTGGAGCCCTCCTACTACCACAGCCATATTGCATACCTTCTTGTTATTATTATCATGTTAAGGTGGTTTGCGAGTATATTCATAGTACTCACTGGCATTGTCCCTGGCTATTAACTTGGTCAGTTATCAAGAAGAGGTGAAGTGGACGACTATGCGGGCTAGGACGTTCTCCCAGTCATTTGCCTGTAGGTTAAGGCATGGCTCGGGCTCCGCGCTTGATGAAGTTCTGCTGATGAATATTGATGTAGCCATAACAGCATTTATGTAAGTCTTGTAATTCGGTATATTCTCGGATGTTGTAATGATACTTGTTAGTTATGTGCCACGACTAACTGATCATGGGATCGTGGTTGTATGCATAACAAGGATTATCTGAGGATTAATCCGGGGGCCCCACAGGGATGCCTTGGGCATCCCCAAGCTTTGACGCTTGTACTTCTTGGATATTTCTTAGGGTGACACGCGTGGCATCCCTAAGATTGAGCTTTAGTCCATTCTTCATCTCATTACATTATTCCTTCCATACACCTGAAATTTTTCCTTCATACAAAACTTCACACCAATAAAACATTAGTGCACTCAAGATAATAAGTCTTTGGGTTCAGTTTCAACACCAATAAAACTTCCATTGAAACACAAGCTACTGTAGAACTTCCCTAAAAAGCTCAATTCCCCAAAAGAACTCAAAAAGGAATCAGTAAGAAGCAAATGCAAATAATGGCAGAAATCTATCAAAACAGACCAGCAGGTAAAAACTAATTTTTTCGAAGTCCTTCTGTTGCTCAAATCAAAAAGTGTTAAACTGACGACAGTTATATAACAACCTGGGGCAGAAGCACAAAAACTCACGCCTCAAAACAACGTACAGAGATTTTACACGATTTTTTACGGTGAAGCACAAAATCTGTTTCGGGACAGCAACTTTCCCAAGCATTACTTCTCTCTCATTAGAGGTTACTCTTGGCACAAAAAGCAAATGAAAAGGATAAGGAACGGTTATTACATAGGTAATAGCTTCCAAGTCTCATCTAAAACTTTTGGTTTATCTCCCAATAAGTACTTTTCTTTAACGCCTTTAAGTTAGGCATAAGAAGTAAGAAAAAGAATCAAGTGTTCTCAAATGAAGAAGAATTAAGAGCAAATTTTGTTTTCATAGGAGAAACAAAATAGATCTTCTCTCTCTTCTTAGGGAAGTGTTCTATACCTTTCTTTAGTGGGCGTTGATATTTAATGGTGCCTTCTTTCATATCAATAATGGCACCAACAGTTCTAAAAAAAGGTCTTCCCAAAATAATAGGACAAGAAGCATTGCATTCAACATCCAAAACATAGAAATCAACGGGGACATATGCATTGTTAACCATAATAAGAACATCATTAATACTCCCCATTTTTTAACATTATCATCAAGTGGGACATTTAAATAGCAATCTTCCAATGGTGGCAAATCAAGCATATCATAAATCTTTCTAGGCATAATAGAAACACTACTATCAAGATCACATAAAGCATTAAGATCAAAATCATTCACTTTCATATTAATGATGGGTTCCCAACCATCTTCTAGTTTCATAGGAATAGAAGCTTTATGTTTCATCTTTTCTTCTTTAATTTTTATGAGAGCATTAGTAATATGTTTTGTAAAGGCCATATTCATTGCACTAGCATTAGGACTTTTAGCAAGCTTTTGTAGAAACTTAATTACTTCAAAGATGTTGCAACCATCAAGATCAAAATCATATTTATCATCTAAAGTAGTAGAGCTATTGTTTCCCATGTTTTGAAGAGTTTCCGCATTTTTATTAGAAAAGGATCCATTGGGCTCACTATCTTCAGCATTAGTGGTAGTGATAGTAGAAACACTAATATTTCTAGCAATTTCATCTTCTCTTTCCCACTTAGCATGCAATTCAGCTAATAGTCTAACATTTTCATCAATTCTAACTTGTATGGCATTAGTAGCAGCAAAGGGATTATCAATAGTTTCAGGTTTAGTAGCCATTTTATTCAAAGAAGATTGTGCTTCAGCTAATGATGCTATATTTCTTTCAGAATTAGAGAGTTTTTCCTCAATAGTTTTATTGAAAGCAGTTTGTTTACTAATAAAATCTTTAAGCATAACTTCAAGTTTAGAGGGGGCACTCCTATTATTGTTGTAGGAATTTCCATAAGCATTACCATTGTTGGGAGGATATGGCCTATAGTTATTATTACCAAAATTATTCCTATAGGCATTGTTGCTAAAATTATTATTTCTTATAAAGTTCACATCAACTTTCTCTTCTTGAGCAACCAAAGAGGCTAAGGGAACATGATTTGGATCAATATGAGCTTTCTCATTAACAAGCATAGACATAATAACATCAATTTTATCATTCAAGGAAGAGGTCTCTTCAACAGAATTTACCTTCTTACCTTGTGGAGCTCTCTCAGTATGCCATTCAGAATAATTAACCATCATATTATCTAGAATCTTTGTTGCAGCACCCAAAGTAATGGTCATAAAGGTACCTCTAGCAGCAGAATCTAATAGGTTTCTTGAAGAATAATTCAATCCTGCATAAAAGGTTTGGATAATCATCCAAGCAGTCAGTCCATGAGTGGGGCAATTCTTTACCAAAGATTTCATTCTTTCCCATGCTTGAGAAACATGTTCATTATCAGATTGTTTAAATTTCATCATTTCACTTCTCATAGATATAATCTTAGTAGGAGGATAGTATTTTCCAATGAAAGCATCTTTGCATTTAGTCCAAGAATCAATACTATTTCTAGTTAGGGATTGCACCCATTCTTTAGCTTTTCCTCTCAAAGAGAAAGGAAACAATTTAAGATTAATAATATCCCCATCTATATCCCTATGCTTTTGCATCTCACAAAGTTCAACAAAGTTATTTAGATGAGCAGCAGCATCTTCAGTACCAATACTAGAAAATTGTTCTCTCATAACAAGATTGAGTAAAGCAGGTTTGATTTCAAAGAAAGTAGCTTCAGGAACAAGTGGAGCAATAGGTGTGCACATGAAATCTTTGTTGTTGGTGCTAGTGAAGTCATACAACTTAGTGTTTTCAAGAGTAGTCATTTTTTTGTGTTTTTAATAAAGAAAGAAAACTAGTACAACTAATTTGTTTGTGTTTTTGATAAAGAAACAAGCAAACAAAGCAGAAATAAACTAAGCAAAACAAATAAAACAAAGTAAAGAGATTGGTTATGAGGGACTCCCCTTGTGAAGATGTCCTTGACTCCTCGGCAACGGCGCTAGAAAAAGAGCTTGATGGCCCAAAATGTATCGAGATCGTTGGGGAACCCCAAGAGGAAGGTATGATGAGCATAGGAGCAAGTTTTCCCTCAATTATGAAACCAAGGTTATCAAACCAGTAGGAGCAAGGAAACACCTCCAAGGTGTTGTTTCCAACTTGGAATCCTGCACAACACAACCATAGAACTTTTCCCCAACTTATAGTGAGGTTGTCAATCTCACCGGTTTTGCTGAAAACAAAGGATTAAATGTATTGTGTGGAAGAAAGTAATAGCTTGCAGAAAGTAAACAGAAAGCAGTAAAAAGTTGTAGATTGATGGTAAAAGAAAGGACCGGGGTCCATAGTTCACTAGTGGTGGTTCTCCTTAAGATAGACAAAATGCTGGGTGAACAAATTACAGCGGGGCAATTGACAAACACCGAGAAAGCATACATGCATATACTAATCATCTTGACTCCTTTGAGATTCGATTGGGCATTACAACATTATACATAGACTGTAATCCAACTGCATCTATGACTAATAATCCACCTTCAGGTTATCATCCGAACCCCCTGCAGTATTAAGTTGCAAACAACAGATAATTGCATTACACATTACATGTAAAGTAAACAATACGATTGTTCTATGAAGAAAGGATTGTTGTTTTCTCCCTAGTAGCAACAACACATCTAGTACCTTAGAGATTTCTGTCACTTCCCCAGATTACTAGAGGCATGAACCCACTATCGAGCATAAATACTAACTCTTGGAGTTGCTAGCATCTACTTGGCCAAGATAGCTACTAACAACGGAAAGCATGTAAGATCACAAATAACAAAGACATGATAGAATCAATAATCAATCTGAAATAGCATCTCAATATCCATCGGATCCCTACAAACACAACATGTAGGATTAAAAATAGATGATCTTGATCATGAACGGAGCTCACAAGATCTAAACATGGTAGCACAAAGGAGAAGAACCAACCATCTAGCTACTACATGGACCCGTACTCCAAGGATGAACTACTCACGCATCACACCGGAGGCTTGCATGGTGATGAAGAAGGCCTCCAGGGTGAATTGTCCCCTCCAGCAGGGTGTCGGGAAGAGCTTCAGATCCCTCCTAATCTAGGGATGGAGATGATGGTGTCTATAGATTCTTTCGTCGAATTTTGATCAGGTACTTAAGGTTTTTGTATTGGAGGCATCTTATAGTCGGAAGGGGAGCCGAGGGGGTACCCTAGGCGGCCACACCACCCCCTGGCGCGGGCCAGGCCTGGCCGCACGGCCAGGTGGTGTGGCGGCCCTCTGGTCCCTCTCCATCTTGTATTCTGGCTCCATGCCCCCCTCGGTGAAAAACTTACTTTGGCTTTTGTCCCGTCCAATTCCAAGAATATTCATTTTCTCACTTTCCTGGAACCAAAAACAACAGAAAACAGGCAGCTGGCACTGTGGCATCTTGTTAATAGGTTAGTCCAAGAATGTGTATAAAGATACTCCAAACTTGGAACAGAACATAAGAAAGTAGATAAATACCAAGCATGGAACATCAAAAATTATAGATACGTTAGCAACGTATCAACCTCTGCCTCCCATGGCACGTGACTATGTACATGAGAAGGTCAAGAAGGCCTCATTCTGGGAGAGGACCCTTTGTTGCATGAATGTGGACATCTGTAAGCAACATCATGCCTCCTATAAGAGCAACCGTCGCATAGAGAAACTCCTCAAGGAGATTAAGGCTCAGGGTGAAGTGAATGAAGAGGAAGGTGAGGATGAGTACACTAATGAGCATAGAGCTTAGCCATCCACCGAGTCAGACTACACTCTTTCTTTTGGGGCATGGAATGCCCAACAGGACAGTTTGGTGGATTGGAAGACTTTTTCTAATGTCACTTCTGGATATGGGTACCAGGGTACCTCCTCTTTTCGCCCACATGGAAAAGGACCTGCAGCTCCAGATGGTGATCAGGACTATGATGATGATGAGGAGGATCAGGATATGGATGAGGAGGTCGAGGAGGATGATGACGAGGACTACTAATCTGTTGGGCCGCTAGCTTAGGTCTTTTCCCTTTTTGGTGTTTCGATGCCAAAGGGGGAGAATACATTGTCATCGTTGGGATTTGCATGGGCTTGGGCTATTTGATTCTTATTTGCTATCTCAACCTTCATACCTATTTGCCTTATGTTCTTGCGAGATACTATTTTCTATTTGTATGTGACTATGTGGGTGCTCCTACATTATTGTAACTCGTGTGAAGACTATGTGCTTTATCTATGTACTACCTACCGTGCATGCTCTACGTGCTTATCTTTGTGCACATGGTCAGGGGGAGCACTATTATTCATTGCAGATTATTTTCCATGCAAAATCACTTGATGTCATCGAACACCAAAAAGGGGGAGATTGAAAGGACATTTACTGTCATAATCACTTTTGGTGTTCGTTAACAACAAGTACTTTTTTATAGTATGCTATTGTCTACATGTTGATATATTGCAAAGTGAAAAGGACCCTTGGCTTGCGGAACGCTCCCTGCATATTTACTTGACTCCTGGGAATTCCAGACCGGAGTCTCTGGTCTGCCAGGGCCGGAGTAGCCCCAGGAGAGGTGGTCCGGAGCTTGGTCCGGAGCAAGGTCCAGAGTCTCCGGTCCTTGCCTCAGACCGGAGTTTCTGGTGTAGATGGACCGGAGTCTTTGGTCCACTTGGCTCACAAAAGGGCTGGGTCAAACTGTGTGCTGGTCCGGAGGCTGGTCCGGAGTTGGGCCGGAATCTCCGGTGTAGACCGGAGTCTCCGGTGTGCAGGCCGGAGTCTTCGGTCTGACTTTTCTCCAACGGTCAGAAAATGGTTCAGTGGGGTGAAGGGCTATAAATAGAGGACCTTATCCCCTTCCTCCAGCTGCTCGTCCCACTGAAGAACACCATGACCAATTGAGCCACCAGATCAACAAGATCTCTTCATCCAACCATCCAAACTCATTGATCTTTGGAGAATCGAAGGAGGAGGCCTTTATCTACAGCTTCACCAAGAGATATCTTCATTTCCCCCTCATTCACTTGAGGGCCCCCATGCTCTAGTGTTTCTTTCGAAACCCTAGCTTTTGATTTGTTTCTTACAAGTTTGTCTTTGATTGTGTGACAGCTTGCTTGTATTTGGGAGCCTCCAATTAAGTTGTGGATGTGTGCCCCAAACTCATTGTAAAGGTGCCGGCTTCCACCTTGAAGGTTGTCATATAGTGGAAGAGGTGAATCGAACCCTTTGGGGTGAGGTTCATTAGAGAACAAGGGAGGCCTCTCGTGGTGTTGGTGGTTTGAAACCATCCCCTCTCCAAACATAGACGTACTTCCCCTCAAAAGGAAGGAACTACGGGAAACAAATCCTTGTGTCTCCGCGTGCTCCACTTTGGTTACTTCTATCCTTTACCGCACTTTACCTATCTAGTTTTTGCTTAGTATTTGTGCTAGGTTGACATATAGGTAAATGCATCTTAGTTGCATAATCTAGATAATTTACCTTTCACATCAAACCCTAAATTGAAAAAGAGTAAAATTTCAAGTAGCACCTATTCACCCCCCTCTAGGTGCCCATATGATCCTTTCAACATGGTTATTGGGGATGATGTTGATGAAGGAGGCATCAAAATCCCCCTATCCAGCGTGGAGATCAGGACCAATCTGGCTCTAGAAATGAAGATCGTGGGCGTGGCAACCCTCTATTTCACGAAAAGCTCTCTACTTCTAGATACCTAGGTTTTTTAGGTATAGATGGGGGTATGCGGAAGGAGGGGCGAGGCGATGCTCTAGGGCCAAAAGGGCCTAGGTGGCGCAACCAGTGCGGGTGTACGTGCCACTGGGGCTTTTTGGGGCCTCTTGGCTCCTTTTGTGTGATTCCAAAGCTCCAAGGTCCTTATTTCGGTGAGAAACTTGCGTGGTATTTTTTTCAATTTTATTTCATGCGAAAACAAACAAAAAGAAGACTATTTCTTAAAACAACATTAGATTCAGTAGTTTTATTCAAGTATGGTGAGATTCCAGAGAAAATCATTGAGCAAAGTACTTGGAAAATTAGATACATTTGGGATGTATCAGCTCCCCCAATCTTAGCTCGGTGTTTGTCCTCAAAGAACTCAAACAAAGTGTAGAAGCGATAAAAGACTTTGACAAGAACTTTGCTCTATGTAGGGATTAAAATGGAGCGGAAACGAACGAACCTGAGTGGTGCCACATTTGTTTTCAGATTTTTTGTGGAATAAGAAATGAATACAGAAACCCTGGAGACAAAAACAAAAGCAGATATTGTCAAAAGCATATACAGACCAAACACATTGTAGACGCAGAACGATGTAAATTTTACCCGGAACAAAGAGAACCTTGGAATCATGCAACAAATCTCAAGCATTCTAGAAAACCAACAAAATTGTTCCCTGATTTTATATAGGACGGTACAAGGTTTACAAGGGAATAAGGGAAATGATCATTTCATGGAAGCCTCCACGAATCCATCAACAAATTACATGGTCATAGCATGGTGCTAGGTTTACAAGGTAATAAGGGAATGATCATTTCGTGGAAGCCTCCTCGAATGCATCAAGGGATTACATGGTATTCAGTACTAGGATGAGCAGTTTTGCAAGTTTGTCTTGACAAAGTCATGTAGTGGGTCGGTGATGACCCACAGGTATAGTGGGTGTATCGTAGTATTTTCGATAAGTAAGAGTGTCGAACCCAACAAGGAGCAGAAGGTGTTGACGAGTAGCTTGGAGCAGGAATTCTTTGTAAATACTTAGCAAACGAATTTTTAGGGGTTTTTGATTATGCAGATAAATAAAGTACGAGTAAATAAAAGACAATAATAATAAATGAAGCAAGTGGCCCAATCCTTTCTTTAGCAAAGTACAAGCCGGTTGTATTACTTAAGATGACCAAACGTTCTCGAGGACACACAGTAATATCGTCAAGTGCTTTCGCTTCATATAGTTGATTAATCTTCTTTAGTTGGATAAGTGTTGTGTCGGTGAACCTGTGCTAATGTACTGACCTTCCTAGGACTAATACATACTTGTGATTATATCCCTTGCAAGCATCCGCAAGTACAAGAAAGTAATTAAGATAAAAATCTAACCACACCTTTAAACTCTGAGATCCTACACTCCAATGTGCAAAGGTTTCCTAATGGGGGTTTAGGTTTCTATCACTCCGTCAACCCCTACGATTAGTAGCCAAATACACAATGCATTACCCTAGGCCCAGAAAGGTGAAGTATCATGTAGTCGACGTTCACATGACACCACTAGAAGAATAACACCACAACTTAATTATCAAACCATTGAATCTTTTTGAACATAATTCCACTACTAACAACATGACTTCTCCCATGTTCTCAAGAACTATACAAACTACTCACAAGACATCATATGGATCAAGATCAGAGATGAAATAATGATAATTAACAATCTTAACATAACAAAAATTCAATGGTTCCACTCAATAGCATCAACTACAACAAGTAATCAACACCGGGAAAGTTTCCCCTAAGAACTATGCAAGATTCAACCCAATTGTTACAGCGGTATGAAGTGGTGATGATGGTGCTGGTGGAGATGATGATGGAGATGATGATGATGATCCCGATGAAGTCTAGCTCGATGGTGGTGTTGATGGCGATGATCTCCCCTCTCCGGAAAGGAATTTCCCCGACAGATTTCTGCCTCCGAGAGAGCTCTTTCTCTCTCTACAGTTTTCCGCCCCGCAGAGGCGGCGAAATCTTTCTGTGGTCGCCCCAGTCTTAGGGTTTCGTGGGGAATATATACGCCAAACAGCAGAGCTAGAGGTGGGCCAGGGTGGCCACACCACCTAGTGGCGTGGCCAGGGCCGCCCGCGCCAGGGGGTGGTGTGGGCCCCTATGGCCCATCTTTGCTCCCCTATCTGGCATCCTTCGTCTTCTAGAAAAATAGTATTTTCCATGTATTTTCTGGGATTTTCTGATCTTCGCGAATTTCGCCTCCAAACAGTGCTTTTTCCATCAGAATCTTGACTTCAGCGGTCGATCCTCCAAAAGTCATCAACCATGCAAAAACAGATGAAATAACATAAGTATCATCTTTTAATATGAAATATATCAATGAGTAGTAGTAAATTATGATATAGAATAGTGATGGAAAATGGACGTATCAACTCCCCCAAGCTTAGACTTCGCTTGTCCCCAAGCGAAAACTGAGCTCAATAAACATGACCTCAGGTTTATGGAGTGAAGTGTCGATAAAAGAATACGGACAAGAAGCATCACATTCATCAATACATAAATCATAATAGAAGATAACTCACTATTATATAAGTTAACTTGCAAGAAGTAAAGGAAACACAATAAAGATACACAAAGTAAATCATAATTGGTAATGGCAAACTTTGCTCTTGATCTAAGAATAGTTAACAATTTGTAGGAGTTCAAACGTAATGGGGTTTCCGATGATAGCTTTCAAAGTAGTATTCACTAAGATAAGAGCAGTGTGCAAAACAAGGAACATAAGAAACATGATTGTATAACTTATCATATGCATGAATTACACAGAACAACTCAAAATACTTGCTGAGATAGAAAGGAATAGGTTTACTGACTCAACTTAAAAAGTAAAAGATAGGCCCTTCACATAGGGAAGCATGGATTTCAAGTTTCATAAAGAGCTTCCAAAAATTATTGTACTTACTAGCTTTCAGCTCTCATTGCCCCTATCATAAGCATCTTGAGGTGGTTAAGGTTAAAGTGCACAAATATGAGGATATGCTTGACAAGTTATAAGTTGAAAATCTCATGCCCCGTGCTTACGAGTACTAGACCTCATGCTACTCACCTTTAGTCACGAGTAAGTTCTTGTCATTGTAAATACATGTGTATCATGGAGAACCGCCAATGGGGTACCCCTTGCCCGATGATACGGAAGCATTCCCATATCAAAATGACAAGGAAAGCAAACAATGAGCATCTCAACAATCTTTTTATTTGCTATTTGCATAGGTTTTTATTGAGGATGCTTCATAGATTGCTCACTATGGTTACGCTGCAAGTTTCCACCATGATTATGCATGGCTTAGACTAGCAGCCCAGGCGTTTCTCTAACACATATACAAACTCCATGAGCTTACAAGCTCCCCTTTTATTTCACACCCCCGGGATCCATAAGCAAAAGAATCATGATATCAACTAAATAAGTGCAATGTTGAAAGCGTTCCCCATGGTAACATCGTTGTGCTAACTCTCAACTTATAAAGCGCAAGCATATACGCAACATAGATGGGCACAATTGTTCAATTTTATTAAATGCAAGAAAGTAATGTGTGCCATCAAGTTCGTGAGAGCTTTAATCACTAATTTTCACATAACAAGTTTGTTTCGGAAGGTAGATAAAAACATGAATTTACTTGGAATAGCAATAATGCTAATATGTAGGTATGGTGGACACAAATGGCATAGGTTTTGGTTTAAGGATTGGATGCACGAGAAGCATTCCCTCTCAGCAGAGTCTTTTGGCTAGCAAGGCTGGGTAGCAAGCATAAGAGTTGAAGGAAACAAACAAACATACAAGTGATAAAAACAAACATGCAATCTTCCTTGGAAACACAAAAGATCTTAACTAGAGAATACTAAGCTTATGAGCAAATCAAGAAAGATGATGAAATTATATTTCTTAAGAGTACTTTTATCTTTTTCCTTCAATTCTCATAATGGTGTTGCTACTGACCGAGCCATGTTTGCAAAAACCAACTAAATTTACTTAATGACCCCAAAGTGATACCAATACTAACAACAAGATCAATCATATAATAGTAATTGAAAACTAAAATAAAATATGCAAAAGAGTAAATGATAGAACTTATCATTAATATTCCATAACAGCAACTCACACCAACGGATACATAGATAACTAATGAGAGGGGAGACACTTCCATAATGCAAACCATCCTATATGATAACTTCTGTATTCATGATATGACTCTACTAAAAAGGTAAAAAGATAAAAGATAGTGATATTGTTTGGGGGATACCCCCGGGTAGGGTCATGCCGGGTATAAAGGCCGAATTAGCCAAGGGTCAGCAAGGCCAAAGCGGATGCTGGCCGGGTCACCTCAAGGCATGTCGAATCTCGGAGTAACCCAGACCAGGGGATGTCCACCTAAATGAGCCCCAACCGACTTAAGCTGTAAGTCGGATAGAAGAATTTAACTTGTATGCAGGAACGGGTGTGGCCGGGTCAACTATGATCCGGGTCATATCTAGCTTCTAGGAGAAGGAAGGAATCTCGTTGGTCAAAAGTAGCCTCGGTACGCACTGCATGAGCGAAGCGGATAGAGGCAGGACCACCGAGGCGTGGCCGACAGAGGTGACGACGCCGATGTCGGCTGACGCAGGCGCCGCAGAGGGACACATAGCCTCTAGTTGTGTGACGTGGGGGAAAAGCAACCCGGTCGGCTTACTATTTTGGGAGGAGGCATATTCCCTGGAATATGCCTCCACGTATGCCCTAAGTGGAGACCTAGCTACCCCTATATAAGGCGGGATAGGGCCTCTGTAGAAGGGGTTGGTTGATGGTTTTTAGGTTCTACGGGTTGAGCATTGTAAGGGTTAGCCGGTGGTGAGAGTAAGAGAGTTCCTTCTTCCTCCTCTCCCCAATACAGCTCTAGGAGCACTTGTAAATCTTGGAAGTGGAACATATATAAAACTTCTGTGTGGAATCACCCCACTATCCCTCCCTGGATGCCTCTAGTGCGTATAGTCCCCACCTTTAGCCTATCCATGGCATCTGCCGTGACACCACCACGACAGTTGGCGCCCACCGTGGGGCTAGCGGCACTAGCAGGGGTGAAGATCCGGACGGGAAACCTCATCGGCAACGGCGAACGCATCGTCTCTGGGCTCGTCTAGCGCTTTGGAGCACTGGATTTCGTCAGCGACAATGCTGGCTACTTTGGCACGCGTCCTCTTCCGCGCAACGGCCTCTTCGTCAAGCTCGGCGCGCACAAGGTCTACGTCGCTGTGGATGTATCATGCGTTCGTCCGCGGCATGTCGTCGAGGCGGGCGAGCCGCCCCTTAGCGTGGTTCACGGGGCACGCATCAATCGCTCCCCGGACCATGCTGAGGTGATGATGACTGCGCCTGGCGCTGGCGCAAGCAAGGATCCGGCGCCAGATCCGGAGGTAACACACAAAGCACCAAGAAAAGGTAGAGGTCCTCTGCTAGAGAGGCCGGAGAATGTGTTGCGGGAAGCGATGGATAGCTTGGCAAACCCTATAGCAGCAGTAGTGGATCTGGCTCAGGCACAGGCCGAGCTAGAGGAAACTAGGCAAAAAATTCTAGAGGGTGCGAAAAAGATAGTTGTGGCTCAGCAGTCGTTGAACATGACGCTGCGTGAGTACGCAAAGTCAAACAAAGTTGATGCTGTAAAAGTAAAGGGGAGAAATCTCATGAGTGAAATGAATAAAGAGGGTGATACTAGGATTGAGGAGTCAGAAAACTGCTTGTCCGTGGGGCTACCGAGGTATAGTACCCCGTCAAAGAACCTTAGAGCAGCGGATGCAGCTGCATCCGAGCTAGAGGGTCTGACAGGTGAAGCCCGTCAGAGGTAGCAAGATAGGGTCAATGAGTTGGTTCGGATCGCGAACAGGCAAAATGAGGAACTGCTCAGGGCTAACCCGGAGAGAGCTGGGGCCTCTAAGATCATTCATTCGGGGGTAGGTAACCCGGAGAAATCCATAGGAGCCGCATCGTCTCCTCATGGTGGTCCTAGGAGAGAGGAGGTAGTAACCTCGGCCAAGAGAAATAAACAGATCGTCCCGTATGATCCGACAAGGGCAGGGAAAGGAAAGGAAGTACAGAGAAATGACGATCGACGGAGTGTGAGCCTAGGTGAAGCTGGCCGAGGTAATCGCGACCAAGGCAATGCCGGTCAAGGAAACGCTGTAAATGGCAATGCCGGACATCGTAACTCGACAGGACAACCACAACAGCGGAATATACCAAGGCAAGAGCAAAGTGCCGGCCGAGGTATGCAACAGAGAGGTGCTCCACGAGAACAAGAACAGTATAGCGATGGAGATTCAGAAATGGTGAATGCAGGATACCCAAGTCCGGACTATCATGTGATAGGGTCAAGATTGGGAAGCAGGGATCTAATGTCAGATGATGCCAGGTTAAAACTGGACCGATTGTATAGGTCGGAATAGATTGAATGTCAAGGTCCTCCGGGTCCTGCGTGTTTTGGGCCCCGGGTCATGAAGGAGCCACCGGTGCCTAAGTTCTAGTTACCCAGAGGCACAAAGACGTATGACAACAGTACAAAGCCAGAGGATTGGTTGATAAACTACGCTACAGCTGTGAAAATCGCTACGAGCAACTTGAGATGGGCGGTGAGATATGTACCCCAGATGTTGGAGGGGCCAGCGAGGGTATGGTTGAACAATTTGCCACCCGGAAGTATTAACTGCTGGATAGATTTTGAAGAAATGTTTATCAGCAACTTCTCGAGTACATATCAGAGGCCAAATAGGCCACAGACCCTAGCTATGTGTAAGCAGAGACCAAACGAGACGGACAGAGAATTTTTAACCCGGTGGTGTACCGTGAGAAACTCATGTGAGGGCGTGATAGAATCTCAGGCCATAGCATGGTTTGCGCAAGGGTGCAGATATGCGAGCGAGCTATGGCAAAAGTTGCAAAGGAAAATGCCAACTACATTGGCAGAGATGATCCGGATCGCTGATTCGTATGCTCTGGGTGATCCGACTCAACCTAGGCTCATGTCGAACGAGTCAAATGATGAGTACTACCAGAGAGATGGAGCCGGATCATCCTGAAGGAATGACAACAGAGGTAAAAGAAGAGATGACAGACCAGATCACCGGTACAGTTCGCAACAAGTTGCAGCTGTGAATCAAGATCAGCTTGGAGCAGGGAGCAATCAACATCAGAAAACTAGAGGGCAATGGACTCCGAGAAATGATGGCAAGAAAACTTGGACGCCAGAGCAAAAGAAACAGTGGCAAGAAAAGAAGGACCATCCGAGGTATACTTATGAGTCGATGTTGGATCAGCCGTCTAAATTTCACACGCCAAATCCGAATAACCCAGCATGTCATACAACAAGGCAGTGTGAGTGAATGCGCAAAATAGAACAAGGTGGTTCGGGGAATGCTCAAGCACTCTAGAATGATCAACCTCGGCAGGAGTTACCCCGGTAGTAGTTGCTCTCCGGAGCGAACACGCAACAACTAATGTTGCCTCCCCCTCCGCCGAGGTATGATAACCATGAGAGAAGGGATGTAGTGCATCAAGTGGAAAACCAGCTTCAACCGGATCAGAGGTACCCCGGAAATGAGGGGAGGAATGAGTACAGAGACATCATCAGAGTTACTGTGTGTTCACCATTGAGGAAACAGATAGAAAGAGCTTGCAGCGCCGACATATGGAGGTGAATGCAGTAATGCCCGCAGTGACGAGGTATATGCCTTGGTCGGATCAGGAAATTACCTGGAGTATCAAAGATCATCCCAAGCTTATGCCAAGTCCTGGCTCGTATGCGTTAGTGCTGGATCCGACATTCATTGGGCCAAACATTAATGTGAGGTTCTCCAAGGTACTGATTGACAATGGCAGTAGCATTAACATCATATATGCGGATACAATGCGCAAGTTAGGTATCTCGGAGAACATGCTCCAGGCTACAAGGACAACTTTCCATGGTATTGTGCCCAGCATTTCTTGTGAGCCCATAGGCAAGGTCCGGGTTGACGTACTGTTTGGAACGAGAGATACCTGCCGAACTGAAAATTTGGAGTTCGAAGTGGTGAACTTGGAAAGTGCGTATCACGCGTTACTTGGAAGGCCAGCACTGAACAAGTTCATGGCAAGTTGTCACATTAGTTACTTGAAGATGAAGTTGCCCGGGCCAAACGGAGTGATTACCATTGCTGGGGCTTTCCGATGTTCCATTGATTGTGCGTCGGCCGGGTCTAACCTAGCTGAGTCACTCGTGATTGCGCAAGAGAAAAGGAAAATCCAAGAGGTGGCGGCATTGGCTCAGTCCGCACAGCAATATATGCTGGCGCTGAGTAACCCGCATGGAAGTGTCTCATTCCAAGCCACAAAAGATACCAAGAAAGTTCATGTTGATGATATGTTCCCAGAGCGCATCGTAACAATTGGTGCCGGGTTAGGTGACAAATAGGAAAGCGCGCTCGTCAACTTCCTCCATGAGAATCGGGATATTTTTGCTTGGTCCACACAGGACTTGCAAGGTGTTCCGAGGGAGTTGGCCGAGCACTCTTTAAACGTGAGACCCGGAGCAAGGCCGGTGAAGCAACCTCTCCGCCACTTCGCCGAGGATAGGAGAAAGGTCATTGGAGATGAGATAGCTCGGTTGCTAGCTGCAGGATTTATCATGGAAGTTCTTTACCCGGATTGGCTGTCTAATCTGGTGCTCGTCGAGAAGAAGAAAGACGATCTGAATGTGGCAGTGGTTTGGCGTATGTGTATCAATTACACGAACCTGAACAAGGCGTGTCCAAAAGATCCATTGCCACTACCAAGGATAGATCAGGTCATAGACTCAACTGCTGGATGTGAATTGTTGTCATTCATTGATGCATATTCTGGTTTCCACCAGATACCTCTAAATCCGGATGATCAAATAAAGACTGCATTTATCACCCTGTATGGGGCATATTGCTATCGCACCATGCCTTTTGGTTTACGTAATGCAGGGGCAACGTACCAAAGATGTATGCAAAAATGTTTGCATGACCAAATTGGTCAAAATGTACAGGTGTATGTGGATGATGTGGTTATCAAGACCAAGGAAAGCAAGACGCTCCTTGACGATATCAGGCAGACATTCGCAAACCTAAGAAGGTTCCGGATGAAGCTTAACCTGGAAAATTGTACCTTTGGTGTCCCGGCTGGAAAGTTACTCGGATTTATTGTCTCCAGCCGAGGTATCGAAGTTAATCCAAATAAAATCCGGACCATCGAATGAATGGAACTGTCAAAGTGTCTTAATGATGTCTAGAAGTTCACTGGTTGCCTGGCATCGTTAAGTCTGTTTGTATGTCGGTTGGGAGAAAAGGCATTGCCTCTCTACCAACTCATGAAAAAGTCGGATAAGTTTGTTTGGACGCCGCAGGCGAATGAAGCCTTTGCCCACTTGAAGAAGATGTTAGCCATTGCACCAGTGTTAGCCTCTCCACTATCAAAGGAGCCAATGTTGCTCTATATAGTCGCAACCAACCGAGTTGTAAGTGCAGTCATAGTGGTAGAACGCGATGAAGAAGGTAAGTCGGTGCAAAGGCCAGTGTATTACCTGAGCGAGGTATTATCTGCCTCAAAGCAGAACTACCCACACTATCAAAAGGTGGCATATGGTGTCTATATGGAAGCTAAGAAGTTGAAGCGTTACTTTGAGGAGCATCCCATCAGGGTAATATGTGAAGCTCCCATATCCGAGATAATGAGTAACAAGGATGCGAGTGGTAGGATCGCAAAATGGGCAATTGAGCTAGCTCCCTACGCACCGCAATATGACAGAAGAGAACCACCCCTGCTAGATCCGAACTATTGGAGGATGCACTTTGACGGGTCAAAAAGGAAAACCGTCCTAGGTGCCGGAGTTGTACTTACCTCGCCAAAGAAGGACCAGCTGAAATACGTGCTGCAGATCCATTTCGCGGCATCAAACAATGTCGCTGAATATGAAGCACTTGTGCATGGGCTCAAAGTGGCAAAAGATATTGGGATACGTCGGATCCTGTGCTTTGGCGACTCGGATTTGGTAGTACAGCAAGTGTCGGGACTGTGGGACGCCCTTGATCCAAACATGGCACTGTACAGATTTCATGTGCAGAAGATATCTGGTTACTTTGAGGGATGCGAATTTCACCATGTACCCCGGGTGGAAAATGAGGCTGCCGACATGTTGTCGAAGCTCGCGTCAACCCGACAAGCAATTCCACCAGGTGTGGCATTAGAGCACCTCAGAAAACCATCTATCAGGCCGTCCCTAGAAACCGACTCAATTTACGTCCCGGAAGATACAGAATCCGGAGCTGTGCCCATGGGCATTGACATGGGAGGTGGTGTGCGAAACCCGGGGACTGCCTCAGCAAACCCGGGGACTGCCTCAGCAAACCCGCGAACTGCTTTTCCCACGGAGGAGGTTCTATCCAGGCAAACACAGAGGAGAGCTAAGGCATACACGATCATCAATTCCGAGCTATACAAAAGAAGCATGACCAATGTCCTCCAGCGATGCGTTGACCCGGAAGAAGGGCTTGACATCCTCCGAGATATACATCAAGGGGAGTGTGGGCATCATGCCTCGTCCCGAGCCTTGGTGGCAAAAGCCTTCTGACATGGATTCTACTGGCCAAGTGCCTTAGAACAAGCAGAAGATCTGGTGAGAAAATGCAATGGTTGCTAGAGGTATGCTACCAAGACACATATGCCAATGTCGGAGCTCAAGACTATACCAATAACATGGACATTTTCCATATGGTGCTTGGATATGGTTGGCCCGTTTAAACCAGCAAGAGGAAATATGACTCACATTTTGGTCATGGTGGACAAATTTACGAAGTGGATTGAAGTGAAGCCTATAAGAAAGTGTGATGGAGCTACGGCCATAATATTTCTCTCCCCAAGTTCCTCAATAGCTTTCCATGCAGCATTCCTTGCAGAGTCAAAGAATGACGTATGCATTTCAGAGTTGGTGAACATGCAGAATCCCGTACTCTTGGGATCATCTTCCTTGTTCTTGTACAAATGGAGTTGCACCCACCAATACTCGTGTCCTTCATCTATCATAGGAAATCCCTTGTACACGGCTTCACCATTCATTCCCAAGCCAAGCATGAGGTTCTTGAGTGCATTTGGAAATTCTGTCTCACACTCCAGGGTCATAGTCATCAGTGGTCCCTTCTTGACATATTCATTGATGGTGGACATCTACAAAAATAGATGAGAAGGATGATTAGGGAAAGCTTTACGAGATGAAAAGACAAGTATAAGGTTGGAATATAGAGTTATTTTTCCTAAGGGTTTTCCTTAGTCTAATCCATTCTAGGGTCACGAACCTACAGGCAACACAGTGGTCTAATACCATCTGTAAGATCTCACCATAATAAGGTAAGATCCCTGTGATTGCAGTGCTAGTCCCTAGATCAAAAATGCTAGCACCCACAGTTTAAGATGAAGTACACAGAAACAAGGGTCATTATTACTTCGCATATCCAGGAGTATAATGGTCCTTACAACTCACTTAGCCCAAGGCTAAGACACTCAAAGTTCACATTACATAGCATAATAATGATAGAGTCTTTTAGTCTTCATGTGCCACAGGCAAGCATGTCGAGTGTAGACCCGCCACCCTACTCATCATCAGAGTATCCTGCAACATAATAAGTTATAGCCACAAGGGTCAATACATTTGGAATTGTATTGGCAAGTGATACCATAGATACTTAGTATAATCCAACAACTACATGAATATATGGCTAAGTGGGGTTATGGCTGGCTTTGCAAAAAGCTAGTTTAACTTATAGTTTTTGAAGAGTAAGTTTTCTCATTCAAACTCTAAGGTACCAATGATAGACATCACTAAACCTTTACCCATGTTCACCCACAAGTTTTAACTTAGAGAAATTTGGATGAGGAGATTATTGAACTGCTTCACTGTCTTGAGGCTCAGAAGTTGTCCATAACCGGGGACACGGCTAAGTACTTAGTTTTACCCTCTCGAGAGGTGGTGCACTTTCCCCACAAGACTCGACATGCATCGAGACAAGACTTTCCAGAAGCAATCCCTCAGACCACCACGGACGCGTTCCATCCTACCACATCTACCACCTTCTGTCCGTCTGGCTGAGTTCTTGCAACTTAGTTGGTCAAGGCAGAGCCCATATGCCATGTGGCTACACTGAAAGCTTCATGACAAGAATGTATCCAATCTCTTTGTTCCTGGGTGGCCATCCACAAGTGTGATACACCAGCTAACCATAGACATGGCCCCTGAGTAACCACTCAACATAATCCAAGCAAGTCCCATTCAACCCAGGTGTTTCATTAATATTAGTTGTTTTCTTAGTCAAACAAAATAATATCTTTCCATACTATCTTATATGTGTATTCCACCCATGAATTCTAATAGCATGGCTAAGCAATCTAGCATACGAAGTCTTTCAACTAGGAGATACTACCAAGATATAGTCTATAGGGTAGCATAGCATAGTAACATGTAAATAATCCTACCATGCTAAGATCTACCAAAATAACTCTAGTGCAATAGTGAAAATAATAGGACATGAGATGAAATATCACTTGCCTTGGTAGCTAGGGGAATAGGTACAATCTTCACAGCAACAAACTTCACAATCCACACAATCTACACAAGATCAATACAACAACAATAATTCAATCAATAAAACATTACAAAAAAATATGAGTGCATGCAAAATGCAATGACATGATCACAACTCTATAATTTACAGAGTCTACAGTACAGAGGGTAAAATACCTCATCTAAATACATAAGAAATACCCCAAAACAATTTATAGAACAATTTTTATGAGCAAAATACTCCTAAAAAGGTTTTGCCTATAATTCCAATTTTTCAGAGGAAAAAGTGTGAAACAAGGCTTCTATAATAAAGGTCTTATTTTTCTGAATCCATAGACACCAAATTTGCATTTTTCTGAATTGTGGAACAAAAGTTATGGATTTTCTAAGTTTAATACAAAATCTGTCTAATTTCTATTTAAACAGATAATCCTGGGCGACGTGGCGCAATCTGATTGGCCCGTACCGGTTCGGTCGGATCGACCGCTGTGGGCCGTTTGAGCTTAAGTGATGACAGACGGATCAGATTAGCCTGTACCGTTTCGTCCACGATCTAATCCTAGCCGCAGACACAAGATCTAACGGTCCCTAGTGACCTGGCCGGAGATGGGCGGCGCTGATCGGCTGCGCGCGGCGGCGGAGCGTCGGCCGATGAGGTTTCGGCGATTCTACAAGGGCTGGAAGACTGTGGACATGTACCAGAGGTCAAGGAGGTCGTGGCGGTCTCGACAGAGGTCACTGCAGCGCGGGGGGTGCTCTGGCCTAGCCTTGATCCCTCGCCGGAGTTGAGTAGACGGCGGAGCTCGCGACTCGGTGTCGGAGACGGCGACCTGGGGCTCGGACCAACCAGTAAAGGGGTCAGCGAGATGCGCAAGGATCTGCACGACCTAGCAAGGACCAAAAGTTGGCGGCGGGAACCCTACCTTCACCGGAAAAGACGATGGACGGCGGCGGCAGAGGGGTTCGCCGAAGTTGGACCGTGTCGTCGATCTGGTGCAAAAGAAAGCACGCGGCCGAGGTTAAAACACGCGCTAGGTCACGGCAAGTATTACAGAGCAGAGAGGAGGGCATGGCGTGGTTGGGCTCACCGGAATTCTCGCCGGAGTGGCTTCAGGCGGCGGCGATTTGAGGTGGCAATTGGGGAGCCTGGGGGCTCCCTAGGGGCAGTGTCTGGGGGAATCGGTCGGGGAGGAGGAGGGGATTAAGAAGGGGCCGAAGCGGTGGCGATTTACTCACAGAAACACCCGCAACCAATCGGACATGGAAACGGCAGAGGAGGTGGAGGGGGCGTCGGCCGTTCGTGTGGGAGACGATGAGGTGGCGTCGACGTGGCGCGGGGCCCAGTGGTAAGTGAGTGGGGGTTAGCTGAGGGAGGGGTGCGAAAAGACAGAGAAGGGAGAGGGAGTTCGGGTGGGCTTACTAGGCCGGATTGGGCCAAAATGCCAAAAGCTGCTGCTGCTGTTTGAAATCTTTTCCCTCCTTTTATTTTTCTTTTTGAATTCTTTTCTAGGATTTGTTTGAATTTAGCAAAAGTGCTCCAAAAAGTCTCAAAATTTCACAAAATTTTTGGAGGATAAATTTAATGCATAGTAGTACATGTCATGATGATATGAATGCAATGATGATGATTTTCAGATTAAAAAATTTGGGATGTTACAAATCTAACCCCCTTAAGATGAATCTCGCCCTCGAGATTCAGGTTGGCTAGCAAATAGGTAAGAGTGATCTCTCCGAAGTTCATCCTCTCGCTCCTAGGTTGCTTCTGATTCAGTGTGATGGTTCCATTGCACTTTGCATAATTTGATTGTCTTGGTACGGGTAATTCTTTCTGCTGTCTCCAGAATCTTAATAGGTTTCTCTTCATAATTGAGATCATTCTCTAGCTGAACTTCCTCTAATGGTATAGTGTCTTTCAACGAAGTTTCTTCCATCTCTGGGTGACACTTTTTCAGCTGACTGACATGGAATACATTATGAACTGCTGACAGAGATTCTGGTAATTCTATCTCATATGTCACTTCTCCTTTGCGGCTCAAAATCTTGAAAGGTCCTACATAGCGTGGTGCTAATTTTCCTTTGATTCCAAATCTTTTCACACCACGAAGTGGTGATACCCTGAGATAAGCTCTATCACCAACCTCATAGGTAACCTCTCTACTTTTTGGATCGGCGTAGCTCTTTTGCCGAGATTGGGCTACTTTTAGCCTATCCTTTACCATCTTGACTTTCTCTTCAGCCTCCTTGATTAGGTCTGGCCCGAACAAATTACTTTCTCCCACTCCATTCCATAGTAACGGTGTAGTACACTTCATTCCATAAAGGAATTCAAATGGAGCCATTTCTATGCTTGATTGATAGCTATTATTGTAGGAAAATTTTGCGTATGGTAGACTTTCATCCCAACTAGATCCATAATCTAACGCACATGCTCTTAGCATATCTTCCAATATTTGATTGGTCCTTTCTGTCTGTCCATCAGTTTGTGGATGAAATGCAGTGCTGAATTCCAGTCGAGTTCCCAATGACTCGTGAAGTTGTCGCCAAAAGGGCGAAGTGAATTGAGTCCCTCTATCAGACTAGATACTTTTAGGTACCCCATGCAAACATACAATTCTATTCATGTATATCTTGGCTAACTTTGCACTTGTGTAAGTGGTCCTTACTGGTATGAAATGGGCCACTTTTGTCAAGCGGTCAATGATAACCCATATAGAATCGTATCCAGATTTAGTCCTGGGCAGTCCGGTGATAAAGTCCATACCAATTTTATTCCATTTCCAATCAGGTATTGGCAGTGGTTGTAATAATCCTGCCGGCTTCTGATGTTCTGCCTTTACACGACTGCACACGTCGCACAAGGCAATGTGCTCTGCTATGTCCTTCTTTAAATTATTCCACCAAAACCTCTCCTTAACATCCATATACATCTTGGTGTTGCCAGGATGAATTGAATATGGCGAGTTGTGCGCTTCTTGTAAGATCAACTTCCTAAGTTCAAGATCCCGCGAAACACAGATACGTTTTTCGTACCATAAGATTCCTTGTTCATCTACATGAAATCCTTTTTCCTTGCCATCACTAACCTTACTTTTGATTTCTTCTATTTATTTGTCCAATTTTTGGGCTTGTTGGATTCTGTCCATTAGCGTGGGTTGCACTTCCAAGGATGCAAGGTACCCTTCAGGCACTATCTCAAGTCTCAGCTCTCTAAATTGGGCACACAACTCCTCCGGCAGATCTCCTTTATTGAGGCCATTTACATAAACCTTGCGGCTTAATGCATCGGCTACGACGTTTGCCTTTCCAGGGTGGTATTGCAAACTTAAGTCGTAATCTTTGATAAGTTCTAGCCATCTTCTTTGTCTCATGTTGAGTTCTTTCTGTGTAAAAATGTATTTCAGACTCTTGTGATCAGTGAACATTTCACAACGTTTTCCCATGAGGTAATGCCTCCATGTTTTTAAGGCATGTACAACAGATGCCAACTCTAGATCATGAGTAGGATAGTTCACTTCATGATTTTTGAGTTGCCTAGATGCATAAGCTACAACTCTACCTTCCTGCATCAGTACACCTCCTAATCCTTGGTGAGATGCATCGCAATATACTTGAAAGTCTTTCTCAAGGTCTATCAGACATAACACTGGTGCTGACACTAATCTCTTTTTCAATTCCTGAAAGCTAGTTTCACAAGCTTCTGTCCAATTAAACTTCTTCTCCTTCTTTAGCAGATCAGTCATGGGTTTGGCTATCTTAGAGAAATTTTCAATGAACCTATGGTAGTACCCTGCTAGGCCAAGGAAACTACGAATTTCTTTAACCGATTTAGGATGTTCCCATTCTGTCACAGCTGCCACTTTTGCTGGATCAACAGCTATACCATTTCCAGATACTATGTGCCCAAGAAAACCCACTTTATTCAGCCAAAATTCACATTTGCTGAACTTGGCATAAAGTTTGTGTTCCCTGAGTTTCTCTAGAATCAGGCGTAGATGTTCTTCATGTTCTTTGTTGCTCTTGGAATATACCAATATGTCGTCGATGAATACCACTACGAACTTGTCAAGGAATTCCATGAATACCTTATTCATCATGTTCATGAAATAGGCTGGTGCATTAGTCAATCCAAACGGCATCACTGTGTATTCATACAACCCATATCTAGTGGTGAATGCAGTCTTGGGTATCTCATGTTCTCTAATCTTTAGTTGGAAGTATCCTGATCGAAGATCAATTTTTGAGAACACACAGGCTCCTTCTAGCTGATCGAAGAGATCATTTATTCTAGGCAGGGGATATTTATTCTTTATGGTCACTTCATTAAGTGAACGATAATCTATGCATAGCCTTTGACTTCGGTCCTTCTTCTCAACAAACAAGATTGGTGCTTCCGAAGACGACGAACTTGGTTGGATAAATCCCTTTTTCAACTGTTCTGCCAGCTGTTTCTTGAGTTCTTTTAACTCGTCCACCGACATTTTATAAGGTCTCTTTGCTATAGGCCCCGTTCCTGGCAGTAGGTCTATCAGAAACTCCACATCCCTATCTGGTGGCATGCCAGGGAATTCTTCGGGGAACACATCTGGGTATTCCTTCACTGTTGGCACACTGTCTAGGCTAACCCCCTTAAGAGAATTAACCTTGCTCCCCTTGGGTTCAAAGTTAGACTTGAATCTGATCCTTTTCATTTCTGGGGTGGTGAGCATAACAGTTCGCTTGGCACAATCAATCACCCCTTCATAACAGGTCAACTAGTCCATCCCTAATATTACATCTAATCCTTGGGATTCTAGGACTATTAAACTAACCGGAAACTTGTTCTTTCCAATTTCTAGGATTATCTGTCGACACCCAGAATTTACTATCATTTCTCCACCCAGGGAGCTTACTTTAATGGCACATCCAATGGTTTCAGTGGAGAGTTCGTTTTTGATTACAAATGCTCTTGAAATGAATGAATGTGATGCGCCAGTATTGAAAAGGATAAGTGCAGGAAAGGAATTAATCTTGAACTTACCGATCACGGCATCATATCCTTCTTGAATTTCCTCCACATTAATGTGATTCACATGACCCTTTTGGAATGGGTTTGGCTTAGCCCCATCAGTCTTCTTCTCTGGGCATTCATTAGCATAGTGCCTTGTCTTCTTGCACTTGAAACATTCCACCTGACTGATGTCTTTCATTGCTGGCTGACTGTGTCGATTCTGACCATGTTGGTTTCCATGGCCATGACCATTGTGGTTGTTCCTGAATCCACTTTTGTTATGCCCACGATGATTGTTTTCATCATGGTTATGGTTATTGTTATGATGGTTATTATGATTCCCATTCTTGTGGAATCCTGAACTCTTCCTTCACCATGAGAGCGTTTGTGAGGAGATCCTGATCCAAACTTATCAAAATGGTGCTTCCTCTTTCTACCCTCCACTTGTTTCATCTTGTTTTCCAGGATGGTAGCTTTATCACACAAGGATTGATATGTTGGAACATATGCAACAGATAGTTGCATAGAAATTTCATCATTCAGCCCATCTAGGAACTTCTCCTTTCTCTTTGCATCAGTGTCAACATCGTCAGGTGTATAACGTGACAAATTATTGAACTCTACGATGTATTCAGAAATACTACGGTGGTGTTGCTTGAGGTGATGAAACTCATTTTTCTTCAACCCCATTATTCCAGAAGAGATGTGAGTGGTGCGAAACCCATCTTCAAACATTGCCCAAGTCACTTCCTCAATAGGGTGAGTAACTTGGAAATTGTCCCACCAAGTAGCTGCATGACCTTCCAATAAGTGTGCTGCAAATCTGACCTTTTCTACATCCGTGCATCCAACTGTGACTAGGTCCTTATTCACAGAACGTAGCCAAACATTTGCTACCATGGGGTCAGTGGTACCCGAGAACTTAGCAGGTCTCAGCCTTAGAAATCTGGTCAGCATATCTAGAGGTGGTGGATTGTTCTGGTTGTTGTTATTGTTATTATTGTTGTTCTGATTCTGGTTTGCCATGAATTGAGTCATCATTTGCATCAATTGTGTCTGTGCATCCATCATCTGCTGCATTCCATTGCCATTGTCATTGTTATCCTCGTTGTTGCGTCGGGGAGGCATCTGTGGGTTTAATAAGGGTAAGTAATGATAGATAACCCGAATAAAAACAACAATCAGACAAACAAGCACATGCAAGTTCAACATCATAGCAATGACAGAGTTTGCGAAAATAAACATACTACCATAGTCACCCGCAAGTCGGTATGACCTATGCAACTCAATAATAATAAAACGATAGGTAGATGGAATAGTATCACTACTCCTCCATGTCAACTTCCTCCTCCACTAGTGCAAGTCCTGCTGCTGCGAATCCTGCCTTGTATTCCTCTAAGCTTGTGGTCAAAGCATCGATCTTTGTCTGTAATTCTCTCTTCTGTGTGCGTAGCCTCTCTATCACCTCGTGATCTGCTTCCAGCTCAATGTCCTCAAGCTCTAACTCAGTCTCCAAGTCTCTAATCTTCTTGATCTTCTCCTGAACTCTCTTCTCTTGGCTCTTGAATTTCTTCTCTTGGTCTTCAAACTTCTTCTCCATTTCCTTGATTCGATTTTCCTGCTCCAGGAAGGCCTTGCCCTTCTCCTTAAGTTGGACTCGTAGTTCATCGTTACTAAGCATCACATTAGTTCTATCAGTATCAAGGTGTCTGATAAGGCTCTCTAAGTCCTGGAGGTAGTGACGCACGGGCTTGATAGACTCCTTAGTGGCCTCGTCCAACACAATAGGCTCTCCATCCTCGCCGCGCCTCCCAAAGAAATGGAAGTAGTGGCTCCTGATCTCAAAAGAGTGACGTCCACATAGGCGTCCCAACAGCTCCTGCATAGCGACATCGAGGCCCCTCTCCATGTCATCATGGAGTATCTTGAAGGCAATCTCCTCAGTTTGGGGCTCTGTGTCACGTCCTGGCTGGGTAACTCTAAATCCCCATAAGTCCTTCCTTTGAAACTTCCTCAGCTGAAGTCCCTGAATGGTAGGGATTGGAAGAGTGAGCACTTGGACTAGTTCCAACATACGTATCCCAAAGCGAGACCCGTTGAAATCCTCGGCCATGCTGTAGACAAAATTCGGCATCTTTTGCATAGTATGGAGAAAATTAGTAACACACAATAGGGAAAGTAAACACAAGTCACAAAATAAAAAATCAACCAACAGAACATTCCAAGTAGCAATACATTATTCAACTCAAGCACTCAAGGTTCCAGACATAACTTATTTTTGCCATACCACATAGGTTGGTATGATCAAAATATTAACGTGATAAAACGCCAAGGTGGTGGTCCAACTAATATCTCATTCCTTCTTAACCAAGGTGGCAATCTGGGCATCCTTGGCAGCAATCTGCTTGTCTTGGTCACATAGCTCCAAAGCTAGGCCTATGATATCCTTACTTAGGCGTTTCAAAGTGGCCTTTGAGTCTTGGACAAGACGCTTCTCTTCCTTGAGATCCTCCTGAGTATTGAGCATTCTATACTTGAGTCTCTCCCCAAGTTCCTCAATAGCTTTCCATGCAGCATTCCTTGCAGAGTCAAAGAATGACGTATGCATTTCAGAGTTGGTGAACATGCAGAATCCCGTACTCTTGGGATCATCTTCCTTGTTCTTGTACAAATGGAGTTGCACCCACAAATACTCTTGTCCTTCATCTATCATAGGAAATCACTTGTACACGGCTTCACCATTCATTCCCAAGCCGAGCATGAGGTTCTTGAGTGCATTGGGAAATTCTATCTCACACTCCAGGGTCATAGTCATCAGTGGTCCCTTCTTGACAGATTCATTGATGGTGGACATCTACAAAAATAGATGAGAAGGATGATTAGGGAAAGCTTTACGAGATGAAAAGACAAGTATAAGGTTGGAATATAGAGTTATTTTTCCTAA
Organism: Avena eriantha; assembly: GCA_910589775.1. NCBI lineage: Eukaryota > Viridiplantae > Streptophyta > Magnoliopsida > Poales > Poaceae > Avena > Avena eriantha. The sequence continues at coordinate 36,987,080 of OU342740.1, forward strand.
GGGTTTTCCTTAGTCTAATCCATTCTAGGGTCACGAACCTACAGGCAACACAGTGCTCTGATACCATCTGTAAGATCTCACCATAATAAGGTAAGATCCCTGTGATTGCAGTGCTAGTCCCTGGATCGAAAATGCTAGCACCCACAGTTTAAGATGAAGTACACAGAAACAAGGGTCATTATTACTTCATATATCCAGGAGTATAATGGTCCTTACAACTCACTTAGCCCAAGGCTAAGACACTCAAAGTTCACATTACATAGCATAATAATGACAGAGTCTTTTATTCTTCATGTGCCACAGGCAAGCATGTCGAGTGTAGACCCGCAACCCTACTCATCATCAGAGTATCCTGCAACATAATAAGTTACAACCACAAGGGTCAATACATTTGGAATTGTATTGGCAAGTGATACCATAGATACTTAGTATAATCCAACAACTACATGAATATATGGCTAAGTGGGGCTATGGCTGGCTTTGCAAAAAGCTAGTTTAACTTATAGTTTTTGAAGAGTAAGTTTTCTCATTCAAACTCTAAGGTACCAATGATAGACATCACCGAACCTTTACCCATGTTCACCCACATGTTTTAACTTAGAGAAATTTGGATGAGGAGATTATTGAACTGCTTCACTGTCTTGAGGCTCAGAAGTTGTCCATAACCGGGGACACGGCTAAGTACTTAGTTTTACCCTCTCGAGAGGTGGTGCACTTTCCCCACAAGACTCGACATGTATCGAGACAAGACTTTCCAGAAGCAATCCCTCAGACCACCACGGACGCGTTCCATCCTACCACATCTACCACCTTCTGTCCGTCTGGCTGAGTTCTTGCAACTTAGTTGGTCAAGGCAGAGCCCATATGCCATGTGGCTACACTGAAAGCTTCATGACAAGAATGTCTCCAATCTCTTTGTTCCTGGGTGGCCATCCACAAGTGTGATACACCAGCTAACCATAGACATGGCCCCTGAGTAACCACTCAACATAATCCAAGCAAGTCCCATTCAACCCAGGTGTTTCATTAATATTAGTTGTTTTCTTAGTCAAACAAAATAATATCTTTCCATACTATCTTATATGTGTATTCCACCCACGAATTCTAATAGCATGGCTAAGCAATCTAGCATACGAAGTCTTTCAACTAGGAGATACTACCAAGATATAGTCTATAGGGTAGCATAGCATAGTAACATGTAAATAATCCTATCATGCTAAGATCTACCAAAATAACTCTAGTGCAATAGTGAAAATAATAGGACATGAGATGAAATATCACTTGCCTTGGTAGCTAGGGGAATAGGTACAATCTTCACAGCAACAAACTTCACAATCCACACAATCTACACAAGATCAATACAACAACAATAATTCAATCAATAAAACATTACAAAAAAATATGAATGCATGCAAAATGCAATGACATGATCACAACTCCATAATTTACAGAGTCTACAGTACAGAGGGTAAAATACCTCATCTAAATACATAAGAAATACCCCAAAACAATTTATAGAACAATTTTTATGAGCAAAATACTCCTAAAAAGGTTCTGCCTATAATTCCAATTTTTCAGAGGCAAAAGTGTGAAACAAGGCTTCTATAATAAAGGTCTTATTTTTCTGAATCCATAGACACCAAATTTGCAATTTTCTGAATTGTGGAACCAAAGTTATGGATTTTCTAAGTTTAATAAAAAATCTATCTAATTTCTATTTAAACAGATAATCCTGGGCGACGTGGCGCAATCTGATTGGGCCGTACCGGTTCGTTCGGTTCGACCGCTGTGAGCTGTTGGATCTTAAGTGATGACAGACGGATCAGATTAGCCTGTACTGTTTCGTCCACGATCTAATCCTAGCCGCAGACACAAGATCTAACGGTCCCTAGTGACCTGGCCTAAGATGGGCGGCGCTGACCGGCTGCGCGCGGCGGCGGAGCTTCGGTAGATGAGGTTCCGGCGATTCTACAAGGGCTGGAAGACCGTGGACACGTACCAGAGGTCGAGGAGGTCGTGGTGGTCTTGACGGAGGTCACTTCAGCGCGGGGGGTGCTCTGGCCTGGCCTTGATCCCTCGCCGGAGTTGAGTAGACGGCGGAGCTCGTGGCTCAGTGTCGGAGACGGTGACCTGGGGCTCGGACCAACTAATAAAGGGGTCAGCGAGATGCGCAAGGATCTGCCCGACCTAGCAAGTACCAAAAGGAGGCGGCGGGAACACTACCTTCACCAGAAAAGACGATGGACGGCGGCGGCAGAGGGGTTCGCCGGAGTTGGATCGTGTCGTCGACCTGGTGCAAAAGAAAGCACGCGGCCGGGGTTAAAACACGCACTAGGTCACGGCAAGTATTACAGAGCAGAGAGGAGGGCACGGCGTGGCCTGTGCTCACCGGAATTCTCGCCGGAGTGGCTTCAGGCGGCGACGATTTGAGGTGGCAATTTGGGAGCCTGGGGGCTCTCCAGGGGCAGTGTCTGGGGGAGTCGGTCGGGGAGGAGGAGGGGATTAAGAAGGGGCCGAAGCGGTGGCGATTTACTCATAGAAACGCCCGCAATCAATAGGACATGGAAACGGTAGAGGAGGTGGAGGGGGCGCCCGCCGTTCGTGCGGGAGACGATGTGGTGGCGTCGACGTGGCGCGGGGCCCAGTGGTAAGTGAGTGGGCGTTAGCTGAGGGAGGGGTGCGAAAAGACAGAGAAGGGAGAGGGAGTCCGGGTGGGCTTACTAGGCCGGATTGGGCCAAAAGGCCAAAAGCTGCTGCTGCTATTTAAAATCTTTTCCCTCCTTTTCTTTTTCTTTTTGAATTCTTTTCTAGGTTTTGTTTGAATTTAGCAAAAGTGCTCCAAAAAGTATCAAAATTTCACCAAATTTTTGGAGGATAAATCTAATGCATAGTAGTACATGTCATGATGATATGAATGCAATGATGATGATTTTCAGATGAAAAAATTTGGGATGTTACAACTGGCATTGTCTAGATCCGCCATATATCAGCAAAATCTCCGACGCTATCATAGCCGAAAGGTAAGCCCCCGAGTTTTTCGGGAAGGCGATTTGGTGCTCTAGTTGGTACAACGTACTGTTGGCATGCAGAAGTTATCCCCCCATGGGAAGGGTCATTCATTGTGAGCAAAGCGTTGCACAACAATTCTTATTATCTTATAGATGCAAAGCCACAGGAAAAGAACAAGGCGGACAGGTCCGGCGAGGAATCTAAGCGTAGAATGTAGCTCTACTTCATCCTTTCTACACTTAGCGAAGAAGTGTATGTATCCGAGTCTTCTCATATGTCAATATGTCTGCCGGCAATGAGCTTATCAATGAAGTGTTGGCGCCTCGGGCAGTAACTCGAGGACTGCCTTAATAATATTTGTTATCTTTTATTATTTATATGTCATCTGGAGTAAGTTGTTCCACTTAACTCGGATTAGTAGTGTGTGGGCAGCAAAAACCCAACTCTTCGACTTGCTACTGTCCAACAAGAATTGTCTTCATGGCAAGCAAGAGAACAAGTTTAGAATTGCCTAACACATGAAAAATGACTAAGGAAAAGAACTTAATCGAGTCGACGTTTGTTTTCCGGACTAACCTTGTATTTACTTTCAAACTATTATGCTGAGTTATTTTGATCTAAGCCTAAAGTTTCCAAGTATTGTTAAAACAATTTTTGAAGCTCGGATTCGTAAGTCGTAAAACCGAATCAAGGTAGACGCGAACCGAGCCAAAAGGTTGAACGAACAAGAAAGTGAAACTCGGGGACTACGCCCAAGTTAATCCGGCATAAGAAACTTAGTAGCAAAATATCACATGTGTACTGGATACGACTCCACCCGACATACCGGGGATCTGATAAATTTTAAGGTGTTTTCAATCAACGGGCAGCAGGAGGAGGAAGTTCGGCGTCATCTTCGCCGTCTTCGATATCCGAGGCTTCCAGGAAGCTCGGTCTGAGCCATCTTCAACGTTCTCAACATCTTCATCACCAGCGGCTTCCAGGAAGCTCGGTCCCTCAATCCATTCATGAATGGGAGCATATTCGATGAGGCTATGGGCGCAAGCCTGGCGCCGAGCTACCCACTCTGGGTCATTGGTCCATGGGGATCCGGTGCGCATGCGCGCTAGGAGGTTGAGATCGATCTTCTCGTACCACGTGAGTACATAGTGAAGAATGGTATCAGCTGCAGCGCGTCCAACGGACTCTCTCCAAAGGTCAAGCTGGGTCTCGATTTCCATCAGCTTTTCAACAAGAATTGCGGTTGTCTCCAGAGTGTCTTCTCCAGGCCAGAACGTATTGAAGATTTGGACTGCAACGTCAAGGATATCCTTGCCATAGTTCTTGAGGAGTTCCACGCGAGATGAAAGGCTGACCAACAGGTCCTCCAGGTCATAGGTAATTTCTTCACCGTCAGGAGCAACGTGAGTACCCCTCTCTCGGCGGAAATCAGCAACAGTGGCGCTCGCAATGGCAGTGCCCTCAGGAAATTTGCCTGAAAACGAGACAAGAGAAGCAGGTAAAGAAAAGACATGTGAAGTAACCCGGAGAAATATGTCGGATAAGGGAAATGAGCTTACGTGATATATGGCTGAGGATCCGAATCAACTCCCTGGTGCAGTCATCACGTCTTTTGCGAAGCTGCACAAGCTCAGCATTCACCGAATTAAGCTTAGTGTCGGCCTCCTTGAGTAGATCCTGGTCCTTGGTGATCTGGAGATTGAGGCGCTCACGCTCTTCAGTGTAATCCTTGCCAACCTTTTGGAGCTCGGACTGGTGATGTGCTTTCATTTTCTCCATCTCGGCCTTGAGCCTGGCGATCTCATCATCCTCGGTCCGGAGGAGGGCAAGCTCATCGTCTTTCTTTTTGAGCTCAGCTTGATGATGTCCTGCTTGTTCGAGAAAATGCAGCATCATATCAGGCACGGACACACTATCTTCAAGAGATGCTGAAATAGTCTATTGACCCGGCAGATCCAAGGTATGAATGTTTGTCGAGCCAAGGAGGAAAGAATATGGAAAGCGTAGCAGGATCGGACAAAAGTAACTTACCCTTGATCTGATCCAGATTCTTCCTCATAAGCTTGTTCTCAGCCTCCACCCCAGCTGTGGAAAACGAATGATGGGTTAGTTCGGCAGACGAGGATGAAGAAAAACGGAGAAATGCCAAGGAAGAAATTTACCCCTTTTCTCGTATTCTGCGAGAAGTGCAGTTTGCTTCACGCGCAGCATCTTATGAGTATCCAGGAGGCGCTGAAACTCAGCGCTCCGGCGGTTGGTGGTCACCTGCAAAGAGTACAAAGATATAACTTAGCCTTGTGCATATTCAAAGTGCACAAAATCCGGGCCAAGTGGAACTTAACCCGGCTCTAGGTGTGTGCATATTCAAAGTGTACAAAATCCGGGCCAAGTGGAACTTAACCCGGCTCTAGATGTGTGCATATTTGAAGTGTACAAAATCCAGGCCAAGTGGAACTTAACCCGACTCTAGATGTGTGCATATTCGAAGTGTACAAAATTCGGGCCAAGTGGAACTTAACCCGGCTCTAGGTGTGTGCATATTCGAAGTGTACAAAATCCGGGCCAAGTGGAACTTAACCCGGATCTAGGTGTGTGCATATTCGAAGTGTACAAAATTCGGGCCAAGTGGAACTTAACCCGGCTCTAGGTGTGTGCATAGTCGAAGTGTACAAAATCCGGGCCAAGTGGAACATAACCCGGCCCTAGGTGTGTGCATATTCGAAGTGTACAAAATCCGGGCCAAGTGGAACTTAACCCGGCTCTTGGTGTGTGCATATTCGAAGTGTACAAAATCCGGGCCAAGTGGAACTTAAGCCGACCCTAGGTGTGTGCATATTCGAAGTGTACAAGATCCGGGCCAAGTGGAACTTAACCCGGCTCTAGGTGTGTGCATATTCGAAGTGTACAAGATCCGGGCCAAGTAGACCTTAACCCGGATCGAGGATTGTGAAGATTCGAAGTTATCAAGGAGCTACGTTAGTTTTCTAAGGAGCATCCGGCCAAGTAACAAGTTACTCCCGGAGGCTCGGGGACTAATGGTTATATTACTAATATCTACAACTGGCTAAGGAAAACAAGTAACATACCTCCATCATCCGACCCACGAGGTTGATTGCCTTAGCGGTTGTGTTCATATGAGCAGAGAATTCAGCGGGGCCGAACTTCTCCGGAAGATCGTCGTCATGAACGAACTCCGCCTTGTTCCAATTCATGACAAATTCAATCGGGCTCGGAGGGTATCACTCGCCGGTGGGCAGATGGGGCGCCACCAAGCCCTTCGCATGTGCCTCCTTCCTCTCAACCAGGGCTAGGGCCGGGCTGGTGTGCAGAACAAGTTGTTGCGCATCACCTGGCTCGGTAGGGGCGTCCTTCGGTGCTGGAGGCTTCTTGGGAAGCATGGATTGGAGAGTGCGTTGTCCAGCCTCGACGAACGCTGTCCTGGTGGCGTCAGGGGCCTTTTTGCCCTTGGGCTGCTGGGAGGAGGAAGAAGTTGCAGCGGATTTCCCTTTAGGAGCTGTTTGGGTACTTTCTCGCCGAGACTGAGAAGTCCTAGACGAGGCGGAGGATCTTGGCGCTGGTGCTCTTGCTGCTAGACTTGGCGTTGGTGCTCTTGCTGCCGGAGTTGGTGCTAGTGCCAGAGTTGGTGCTGGTGCTAGTGCTGGAGTTGGTGCTGGTGCTGAGGTAGTCTTAGTAGTTGCTGGTTGCGGCGAAGCCGAAGTTGTGGATGTCGCTGCCTCGGCTGGGCCAGTCTCCCCCGCTCCAAGGTTACCCCCCTCTTGACGAGGTGGAGTAAAACCCGGAGCAGCCGCAGAACCCTCTGGAATAGGGCTCAGCGGGCGTGACCCGTCGCCACGAGGGGGAGAGGGGATGAGTCGGAGCGGCGAAGCAATGCTAGATCCACTCTAGGGGACATCCACCACGGCCCTGCCGAATCAAACAATGTCGGATGAGAAACTACAACAATAAAAGGAAGAGTAAGTTGCAGAGGGAAAAGAGGTTTACGCATCCGAGGTCAGGGGCTCCTTGGGCTTCCGAGCCCTTCGTGCTGGCGCCTTGGCTACTGGCTTGGAGGCGGTTTTTTCTCCAGACTTCTTTCGCCTTTTGGCGGGCTGAGAAGGTCCGGAGGAAGAACTTGATGTAGCTCCCCGCTTCTTCTTCGGCGCTACCGGATCAGGGTCACCCACGGTGAGGGGAGGGTCCTCGTGGATCTGCCCACCGGGGTTAGCTGATGCCGGAATAGCATAAGAAAGGGGGACAGCGTCAACAGCTTCCATCACCTCGACATCCGAGTCATCCTCATCATCAGGCCAATCTCTAATGGAAGAGAGTTTACCGGTGGGTCGCTTCGTAGCGTCGGTCATTGGGAGGAACATCTCCTGATCCGGCTCTTCCTCGTCCGAGGTCTCCCGATCAGGCGCCCACTTAAGAGTGGGATCGGTGCCATCTTCGAGGGTTTGCTGAAGGAATAGCTGAGGAAAAGAACAGACAACAGAGTTAAAAATATAGCAGTGAACGACATATGACTTAATCCGGAGCAAGTTTGCGCCACGAAGCTTACCATGGGGGAAGCCTATCACGGCAAAAGTGCTCAATTCCCCACGTCCACTCAGAGGAGAAGTCCTTGTGGGTGGTGAAGACGGCCTTGATCCGGCGATAGATCTCCGTGTTGCTCAACTCGAAGGACGAGGTCCGGTTGGGGTCGCGGCCCCAACTCATGTGACACACCTTGTGAGTGCGCTTCTGGAGGGGGGAGATCCGGTTGCGGATGAACGTGATCATGGCGTCCTCGTTGCGCAACCCGAGCTTCTTCAGCTCCTCGAACCTTTTATTGACCTGGTTGGCCAAGGCCGTGGGCTTCTTGGGGACAGCGTCCCACAACCCCAGGTTAGGAGGACCCGGAGCATAGGGGAGCAGCCGGATCAAGTCTTCAGTGCCCTCGTTCCGAACATAAAAGAAAGTCCGGGCCCATCACATGCAGGAGTCCAGCCGGTGACTCGGGGGAAGACGGATAGCCTTCGGGGAGAGATGGACGCAGCCCCGAATTGCGTGAGCTGCTTGTCCTCCAGATCAAGTTGAATGTTCGGAATTACGTTACGATGAAGTTCGAAGAACCGGATCCATAGCTCCTTCGTGGGCCATAATCCGGCATAGCCTTCGATCATGGAGGCGAAAGCAGAAAGAGAGGTGATTGCGTTGGCAGGAAGGTGGTGCGGCTGGAGTTCGTAAGTGCTTAACCAATCATGGAAGAAATCGCTGACCGGCAAACCGAACCCCCGCTGGAAGTGTGACAAGAACACCACATACTCACCCGGATTGGGTGAGGGGGCGAGTTCGGCGTAGGCGAGGCGCGTGGTGACGCCGGCGGGGATGCGTTTGGTGCGGTAGAGCCAGTCCAGGTCGTCCTGGCAGACCCAGGACCCGGCCCACGCACCACCGTCCGCCGCGGTGGCGTCTTCCTCCATCTCCTGCTCGGCGACGGCAAGCTCCTCCTCTGTCATCTCAAGTTCGCTGCCCTCACTGGCGCTAGCGGTGGTGGGGGCAACGACCTAGACTGACAGCGACCCGTGGCGAAGGAGGCGTGCAACGGTGGCGGCGACGCAGAGACGTGTGGAAGCAGTGCGGTGGCGGCGCTGCTACTTAGAAGCGGTGGCGGTGGCGCTGTCGCTGGAGAAGACGAAGAAGAAGAACTAGAGGCAGAGGGGCGCGGAAGGGGAAAAGACCTAAGGGGTGCGCCCCTCCCCTATTTAACCACTCCCACGAGGGGGAAGTGGGATCGTGTTTTGCGGATACGCCACACGGTGTGGCCGTGTATGGCCCGGATCGACCAATCAGCAGTGAGCCACACGGAAGGCCACAGGGTGTAGCTGATCCCATGACGCGACGCATTGATGCAGTTAACGAGGAGGCAGGCGTGACGTGACCCCCGCGCAGTGATAACTGACAATTACTGCGGCGGTTACTGTGGCTGGCCCTTAACATGAGGCAACCTAATGATTAGCTTCCACGTGGGGAAGTGTACGAGAGAAGGAAGAACGACCCGTACGAGAACATGGTAACCGGGACAGCAAGTGGAAACTTGGAATGTGCCAAGGGAAAGTAAATCCATCGAATCCGAGATAAGGTGGTAACCCGGCCAGCAAATGAAAACTTGGGATGTGCCAAGGGAACGTAAATCCATACAATCCGAGATAAGGAGGTAACTCGGGAATAACGCCCAAGGCTCAGTGAAATTGAACCTGATGTGGCCTTAGCGGCCAAGGCAGCTAAGACCGCACCAGCTTCAGGGACTAATGTTGGGGGATACCCCCGGGTAGGGTCACGCCGGGGTATAAAGGCTGAATTAGCCAAGGGTCGGCAAGGCCAAAGCGGATGTTGGCCGGGTCACCTCAAGGCATGCCGAATCTCGGAGTAACCCAGACCAGGGGATGTCCACCTAAATGAGCCCCGACCGACTTAAGCTGTAAGTCGGATAGAAGAATTTAACTTGTATGCAGGAACGGGTGTGGCCGGGTCAACTATGATCCGGGTCATATCTAGATTCTAGGAGAAGGAAGAAATCTCGCTTGTCAAAAGTAGACTCGGTACGCACTGCATGAGCGAAGCGGACAGAGGCAGGACCACCGAGGCATGGCCGACAGAGGTGACGACGCCGATGTCGGCTGACGCATGCGCCGCAGAGGCACACGTAGCCTCTGCTTGTGTGACGCGGGGGAAAAGCAACCCGGTCGGCTTACTATTTTGGGAGGAGGCATATTCCCTGGAATATGCCTTGTAGCATCCCAATTGTCTAACAATTGTAATGCTACTTGGTCTAGTAAGATAATGGCTACTTCCCAGATATAATTGTTGCATCATAATTATATCATGCTCATGTCATCATGCCACCTTGCATTTGAGCATCATATAAAACCCTCTTTCATTGGTTCTTCTCTCATATGCATTATTAATTGTATTTGCCTCTTGATATTGTATTTGGTTATTGATATATTGTCTAAATGCCCAAGTTGAGTTAGGGGCATATCTTTTATTCAACTCCATCACCTTTCTTTTCACCACCTTATATTCCACCATTCCATTTATCCATGAGCTTGTGTTCCTTTTTCTTTTGGTATTTAATCTAGCTCATGGGAGATAGGATGGATCTAATTCTATACATTCTTTTGCTTGGCCTTTATTCCACTTTTGGGAATGCATATGAACAATGCCATGTTATTATTTTGTTTTCACAAGAATTTAAACATGGCATTAAACATTTTGCATGGGCCATGCAACCACCTTTATTCCATTAGTTTTCTCTTTGTTTTTAGTGGGTCTTCCTTTTGTGAGATAATCTCCATCTCTCTCCACCATCCCCATATGCCCAACCAAAAACCCTTTTCCCTCCATCATGCATGTTCAAATGGGGTCTTCTTTTTATTTATTTAAACACCCTCTCTTCCTCTCTCTTGTAGTGCTTTCCCCACCATCAACTTTTGCTCAACCACTAAGCCCCACCTCACTCCATAGCCAGCTCTTTCTCTTCTATTCAAAATTTGCAAAAACTCCCAAAAAGGAATATTTTTGGGCCTGCTTAAATCTGCAACAAAACAAAAATCAAAACAGTTAATAAAATAAAAAGAAATAAAAAGAGAGGAGCCTTACCTGAGCCCAGCAGCAACCCTTCCTACCTGGTCGCAGCCCAGCAACACATCCGGCCCGCCCTTCCTTTCCTCCTGGGCCATTTCTTCTCTTCCCCGGCCCGTACCTCTTCGCAACCAGGCGACGCCCCCTGTTCCTCTTCTTCCCCCGTCTGACGCCGTTTGCCCGCTCCGTCTCAGCAGCAGACGGAAAGCAGCTGCACGGCAGGTGGCCGTCCTTCGCCGTCAGCTCGCGCCACCGCACGCCAGTCCTCCTCCTTATCCTCGCGCCGAGCCGCCTTTTTCCCTAACCCTAGCCACCTGCTCCGTTCCCCTCTTCCTCTTCTCCGCGTGCCACTGCCAGTCCGAGGGCCACGTCGCCGCTGCCGCCCTCGCCGGTGACCGGGAACACGCCGGGGAGCGTCGCCGCAGACCGTGGAGTCGATCCCGCCCGCTAGGAGACGCCAAGCTCGCCGCAGCCGCCCCCTCGCCAGCGAACAGCACACCACCGCAGCAGCCCCGCCGTCCCCCTCCGCTCCGACTACCTCCTACCCTGATTCCGGTGGGAGTCGATCAAGGTGAGCACACCCCCGCTCCTCTCCCGTTCTCCCCCCACACCGCGTGCCTAGTGCCGCCCGTTTGTGACCCCCGCCGGTGATCTGCCCCGCCGGCGAGCAGCCAGGCCTGCGTGCCCCCCCTCTGTCCCCACGACGCCCCGACCAGTGCAGCCCGCCGCCGCCGATCCTTCCTGAACATGACCCGTAGCTGGAGCTGCCCTCTTTCTATTTCGTTTTTACGGCAAGACCTATCTCGCTGCGGATGCGACGCCACCCTCGCAGGAAAATCTCGCCGTCGTCAGTCGTCGTCGAGATTCAAAGAACAGCGTCAGATGCAGTTCTGAGCTCGCGTGGCAGTTTTGCGAAAAGCCCCCCCCCCCCCCCCCCCCCCCCCCCCACGCAACTTCGGTCGATCACGCCTAGGTCCCTCGCCGCCCCCAGCGACCCCACTAGTCAGCCTCGGTAAAGAATTGCAAGAAAGCCCCCCAGCTTTCCGGGCCTCAACCCGCACTCCCCTCGCTGCACCGCGTGGCCCACCCTTGCCCTCGCTGTCACGTGGGACCTACGTCTCCGTCGGGCCCGCATGTCAGCCACCTGGGCTAGCCCGCGCCGCGGTGAGAAAAGCTTTTTGCGCGCGGATCTCGCCCAGTCAGCAGCGGCCCAGCTGTCTATGACTCTGGCTTGGTTGGCCTGAGTGTAAAACGTTTTGTCTGTTTTCTGTTTTTAAATAAACTTTTCAGAAATTGTTTAAATACAAATCCAAATCAGATTTAAATAACTTTTAAATTATAAATCCAAATAATACATATAATATATGTTTTGGAATCAGAAAATGTGAGGAATTCAAATATGCCATTCAAAATAATGTTTGAACACTTTAAATTTTTGAGATGATTAAAACTACAATAAAATGCCCTTTTTCTGAATAAATTAATAACTTTAATTCTACAACTCCAAATTTGGCAAATAATATGTCTAAATCGATCAGCGCGACAAGTCCATTCTATCTATGCAGTCCTTGTTCTGAATTGAAGCATGCATCATGCCATTCTTACAAATCTGAACTATTTATGACAATAAAATTAGACCAAATGAATAATAAAATGCTTTATTTCTTGTATCCACACCTCACCTTTGCCATGCTACTTTAATGCCATGTAAATTGTGCATCATTCATCATGGCATGCTTGTTTGCTTGTCGCACTTTAATTCATATGCTTGTGCACTTTATTTATGTTGGCCCTTGTTTGTTTGGTTCTTCTTCGAATAGACGCCCAGTAGGAGAATTACCAGGAATCACAGGAGTACTACCCAGATCCATCTCTCGCTTCAACTGAGCGGCCAGGAAAGCACTACCACATGCTTGCATACATACAGTACCTATTGCCTCTATCTTATTCTTGCATCATTGAGTCGCGATTGCATTAAATTGAATCCCAAGTACTGCATAGCCTTTACTTTTAAAACCCACCGAAGCTTGTTCGTCCATCCCATGAGCCATTACTGCAGGAGTTGTTTGAGCCATGCGAGTCGTAGCAAAGCATGTGTAGGGTATGTGAGTGTCTGATGAATAACGAGGTACCTAAACAACTTAACCTAAGTAGTAATGGGATAACTAATGAAAGAGGCACCGGTGAGCAATATCTGCTATTTGGTTTTTCATGCTCACTTGTGTCCCGTAGGACCCCGAGTACTTGATTCCTGTTCCTTGACTATTCGCACTATCCACATCCGGGAGGCCTTATGGACCCCCCTGAGCCAGAGCTTGATTCATTCTTATTTCTTGGGGCCACAAGTAGTTTGGGGCTTTGTTACTATCCTGTACTTATGCCATGCTTTACTATTTTATTAAGATTGTGCGTGGAGCACCTGTACTGTTTGTGATGCGGAGTGTTTTCACGGTATCGACAAGCCCAGTCACACTTTCGGGTTCCTAGTCATTTACAGCCATTGACACAAACCTTGGGTCCGTCTCGGAGCCGTCCAACTTCGTTGCGGGTAGCTTAATGGGGTGGCCCCCTGAAATATTTCTGAATCCTATGATTGCTTTGTCGTGAATGCCTCGTTGGGTTTTGATTTGGTTTTTCCGAGGTTGATCGAGTGTGTGTTGCTATTCGTGCACCCCTGCAGGGTAAATCTTTCTGAAAGCCATGTCCGCGGTTATGGACGACTTGGAGCACAGTTTCTCGATCATAGATAAGTATAACTAAAGTACCGCTTTTAATTTGACTAAGTACTTGACTAGTAAATACTGTAATGCTCATGGAATGGTTAATAAAACTGCCAACAGATGATGGGGGTTGTTTGTCCGCTTCCTCGTTGGTAAGCGAGGAGGAGGATGGATCTATTAATTATACTGTTATAACTGTTGTTCTTAATTCACGGACATCCGTCTATCATTGGTTAGGCGGATGGTTAGCGAGTATCTATAGAAATGTTAGCTATTCTATTTTGCTACAATTGCGTCACCCCAGGTTGTGTCCCCTTTAGCGGCATAAAGACTTGCTGAGTACCCCTAGGGTCTCACACGATAAATTGTTTGATTCAGATGAACAGGTGTACCCGCAAGATGGATACTGGGTGGAAGAGAAAAATGATGTTGGCAACGATCGTTCGGTGTAGAGATTCCGGGAACGGGGATCCGGGAGATCTGTGGGCGGGATGTGTTTATTTATGGGGCATCTTATGCCGATTTGCTTCTTATCCGTACTTGGATCTTGTTTTCCGCTTCCGCCTGATACTCTGATGTGTGTTGTATGAGGAGTTATCCTGAATTATTATCTCTATCTAGGATATTTGAATCTTGCCGTATGGCGTTGCAACATTTCTATTTCTTTTAGATGGAATGGCTCTGAGGACTGTTGTATGTGGCTTGCATACATACTCATTTGTGTATGTAGTTGATCCCTTCGCCTGCCGATTACGCCGCTCGTTCTTGTCCTGATGTTCTGAAAGTGGTTAGGACGGCCGAAAGGTCTACCGTGAGTGGCCCTGGGCCCCACCGTACTATTTTAACCACTTTCGTTCATCCAGGCATGTAACTAAGAGCGTAATTCACCGAGGTAGTTACAATTGGTATCAGAGCCATCCCGCCCTTCAGGGTCTCAGCCAAAATGGTCGTTGTCAGTCTAGCAAATATTTTGGTAGTTATGTATACTATGGAAAAACAAACGAGAGAGTAGGACTGCTTCCATTTTTCTTCTTACCCACCCACCCACCCTTTTCTGGTAAGGAAGTGTAACGTTTTCAATCCTCGTATAAAATTCAAACTAGGATTCACGTGTTCTGGGTTCCGTAGTACCATAGGTTGTGTGTGTGTGTGTGTGAATTCCTTGTCTATCTGTTGTATCCAAATGTTATCACTATCTGCCTTTTGGTTATCAACTGTTGGTACATTCCATACCGACAGGCCTTTGTAAACCGACGCGATCTATTCTGATTCGTTGTATACCGATGCGATCTATCTTACTCTTTGTTATCCGACGTTATCTTGTTCGGGGGTTCTTTTTCATAGTTACCAATCTTTAGGTTCATCTTAAGAAGAAGGTGTTGGGATATGTGTTTTACTGATTCATGTGCGGAGTAATGATTTGAGTGCGGGATGGAGTAGCTACCATACCATTACTCTTATCATTCGCTCTTGTACATTGGATTGGCAGATTAATGCAATTTCACTCATCCACGGAAGTTAGAAGTGGCCTTTATTCCTCGATACTTTTACTTCCGTCCTTGTTTTTCCGGAGTGCTCTCTCAAAGAAAGTAATCAATAATCTCTTGTTGGTGGTCTGTCTATTCTAGATGGAGCAAAATCTTCAATTATCTGGTGGGAACAAACACAAACTCTTTTCTGTCCTCGTCATTCTACCGATGCTCGACATCCCCAAACAAGATGAAAGGAAACTATCTCTCTCTTTGTTTCATCAATTCTTTTTCTGTGGTAAAGCCAATTATGGTTGATGCCATCAGCCGCAAATCTATTGCGTTAGCCTCAAAGTTAAAGAAAGCAATAATTATCCCTACAATAAACTCCAGATCCTCCATATTCTTTTCTTCTCGGGATTCCACCATAATCTAGCATCACTTCCTTGTCTACAAGATATATCCGCACATCTCAATTGCGTGATCCTTGGTTCTTACCATTGCAACAAGAATCTAATCCGACAATGTCTAACTCAAATCTTTCCGTTGTTAGCAAGGAACTTTATTGTATGAAGGCAATAATGTGTTC
Organism: Avena eriantha; assembly: GCA_910589775.1. Classification (NCBI taxonomy): domain Eukaryota; kingdom Viridiplantae; phylum Streptophyta; class Magnoliopsida; order Poales; family Poaceae; genus Avena; species Avena eriantha. The sequence continues at coordinate 37,002,490 of OU342740.1, forward strand.
CTCAATCTTCATTTCTTAAATCCGAGGGAAGCAACAATGCTATTGTCATAGTGGTCCATATCCTCTACAAAGTAGCCTTTTCTTCTGGCGAGACAAAGATTCATCTTCGCTTGCAGCTGTTGATCTCTAACCCTAACGATGTGTCTTTTCTTCTACATGATAGATCATTCCTCCTAATTCTTTCAACAAGTGTTCATATTCTTTTATCTTGTTTCTCGAGAAAACTGGAGCTATGTTCATCCTATCCTTCTTGTCTCACGACAATCCTTCAATTCTTCTAATCCTTTGTTTCTCAAGAAAAACGCAGGACTCGCAACAAGTCCATCAAGTTCTGCAAGGTGCAGTGGTCGCACCATTCCGTTGATGAAGCCACTTGGGAACATGAAGATGAGCTCCGTGCCAAGTATCCTACCCTCTTTGAGTCTTCTTCTTCTTCCTAGAATCTCGGGGCGAGATTCCTGTTTAATGGGGGAGAGTTGTAGCATCCCAATTGTCTAACAATTGTAATGCTACTTGGTCTAGTAAGATAATGGCTACTTCCTAGATATAATTGTTGCATCATAATTATATCATGCTCATGTCATCATGCCACCTTGCATTTGAGCATCATATAAAACCCTCTTTCATTGGTTCTTCTCTCATATGCATTATTAATTGTATTTGCCTCTTGATATTGTATTTGGTTATTGATATATTGTCTAAATGCCCAAGTTGAGTTAGGGGCATATCTTTTATTCAATTCCATCACCTTTCTTTTCACCACCTTATATTCCACCATTCCATTTATCCATGAGCTTGTGTTCCTTCTTCTTTTGGTATTTAATCTAGCTCATGGGAGATACGATGGATCTAATTCTATACATTCTTTTGCTTGGCCTATATTCCACTTTTGGGAATGCATATGAACAATGCCATGTTATTATTTTGTTTTCACAAGAATTTAAACATGGCATTAAATATTTTGCATGGGCCATGCAACCACCTTTATTCCATTAGTTTTCTCTTTGTTTTTAGTGGGTCTTCCTTTTGTGAGATAATCTCCATCTCTCTCCACCATCCCCATATGCCCAACCAAAAACCCTTTTCCCTCCATCATGCATGTTCAAATGGGGTCTTCTTTTTATTTATTTAAACACCCTCTCTTCCTCTCTCTTGTAGTGCTTTCCCCACCATCAACTTTTGCTCAACCACTAAGCCCCACCTCACTCCATAGCCAGCTCTTTCTCTTCTATTCAAAATTTGCAAAAACTCCCAAAAAGGAATATTTTTGGGCCTGCTTAAATCTGCAACAAAACAAAAATCAAAACAGTTAATAAAATAAAAAGAAATAAAGAGAGAGGAGCCTTACCTGAGCCCAGCAGCAACCCTTCCTACCTGGTCGCAGCCCAGCAACACATCCAGCCCGCCCTTCCTTTCCTCCTGGGCCCTTTCTTCTCTTCCCCGGCCCGTACCTCTTCGCGACCAGGCGACGCCCCCTGTTCCTCTTCTTCCCCCGTCTGGCGCCGTTCACCCGCTCCCTCTCAGCAGCAAACGGAAAGCAGCTGCGCGGCAGGTGGCCGTCCTTCGCCGTCAGCTCACGCCACCGCACGCCAGCCCTCCTCCTTATCCTCACGCCGAGCCGCCTTTTTCCCGAACCCTAGCCACCTGCTCTGTTCCCCTCTTCCTCTTCTCCACGTGCCACCGCCAGTCCGAGGGCCACGTCGCCGCTGCCGCCCTCGCCGGTGACCGGGAACACGCCGGGGAGCGTCGCCGCAGACCGTGGAGTCGATCCCGCCTGCTGGGAGACGCCAAGCTTGCCGCAGCCGCCCCCCTCGCCAGCGAACAGCACACCACCGCAATAGCCCCGTCGTCCCCCTCCGCTCCGACTACCTCCTGCCCTGATTCTGGTGGGAGTCGATCAAGGTGAGCACACCCCCGCTCCTCTCCCGTTCTCTCCCCACACCGTGTGCCTAGCGCCGCCCGTTTGTGACCCCCACCGGTGATCTGCCCCGCCGGCGAGCAGCTAGGCCTACGTGCCCCCCTCTGTCCCCGCGACGCCCCGACCAGTGCAGCCCACCGCCGCCGATCCTTCCTGAACAAGACCCGTAGCTGGAGCTTCCCTCTTTCTATTTCGTTTTTACGGCAAGACCTATCTCGCCGCGGATGCGACGCCACCCTCGCCGGAAAATATCGCCATCGTTAGTCGTCGTCGAGAGAACAGCGTCAGATGCAGTTCTGAGCTCGCGTGGCAGTTTTGCGAAAAGCCCCCCCTCCCCCGCAACTTCGGTCGATCACGCCTAGGTCCCTCGCCGCCCAAGCGACCCCACTAGTCAGCCTCGGTAAAGAATTGCAAGAAAGCCCCCCAGCTTTCCGGGCCTCAACCCGCACTCCCCTCGCTGCGCCGCGTGGCCCACCCTTGCCCTCGCTGTCACGTGGGACCTACGTCTCCGTCGGGCCCGCATGTCAGCCGCCTGGGCTAGCCTGCGCCGCGGTGAGAAAAGCTTTTTGCGCGCGGATCTCGCCCAGTCAGCAGGGGGCCCACCTGTCTGTGACTGTGGCCAGGTTGGCCTGAGTGTAAAACGTTTTGTCTGTTTTCTGTTTTTAAATAAACTTTCCAGAAATTGTTTAAATACAAATCCAAATCAGATTTAAATAACTTTTAAATTATAAATCCAAATAATACATATAATATATGTTTTGGAATCAGAAAAATGTGAGGAATTCAAATATTTCATTCAAAATAATGTTTGAACACTTTAAATTTTCGAGATGATTAAAACTACAATAAAATGCCCTTTTTCTGAATAAATTAATAACTTTAATTCTACAACTCCAAATTTGGCAAATAATATGTCTAAATCGATCAGCGCGACGAGCCCGTTCTATCTATGCAGTCCTTGTTCTGAATTGAAGCATGCATCATGTCATTCTTAAAATCTGAACTGTTTATGACAATAAAATTGGACCAAATAAATAATAAAATGCTTTATTTCTTGTATCCACACCTCACCTTTTGCCGTGCTACTTTAATGCCATGTAAATTGTGCATCATTCATCATGGCATGCTTGTTTGCTTGTCGCACTTTAATTCATATGCTTGTGCGCTTTATTTATGTTGGCCCTTGTTTGTTTGGTTCTTCTTCGAATAGACGCCCAGCAGGAGAATTACCAGGAATCACAGGAGTACTACCCAGATCCATCTCTAGCTTCAACTGAGCGGCCAGGCAAGCACTACCACATGCTTGCATACATACAATACCTATTGCCTCTATCTTATTCTTGCATCATTGAGTCGCGATTGCATTAAATTGAATCCCATGTACTGCATAACCTTTACTTTTAAACCCACCGAAGCTTGTTCCTCCATCCCATGAGCCATTACTGCAGGAGTTGTTTGAGCCATGCGAGTCGTAGCAAAGCATGTGTAGGGTATGTGAGTGTCTGATGAATAACGAGGTACCTAAACAACTTAACCTGAGTAGTAATGGGATAACTAATGAAAGAGGCACCGGTGAGCAATATCTGCTATTTGGTTTTTCATACTCACTTGTGTCCCGTAGGACCCCGAGTACTTGATTCCTATTACTTGACTATTCGCACTATCCACATCCGGGAGGCCTTATGGACCCCCCTGAGCCAGAGCTTGATTCATTCTTATTTCTTGGGGCCACAAGTAGTTTGGGGCTTTGTTACTATCCTGTACTTATGCCATGCTTTACTGTTTTATTAAGATTGTGCGTGGAGCACCTGTACTGTTTTGGATGCGGAGTGTTTTTGCGGTATCGACAAGCCCAGTCACACTTTCGGGTTCCCAGTCGTTTACAGCCATTAACACAAACCTTGGGTCCGTCTCGGAGCCAGCCAACTTCATTGCGGGTAGCTTAATGGGGTGGCCCCCTGAAATATTTCTGAATCCTGTGATTGCTTTGTCGTGAATGCCTCGTTGGGTTTTGATTTGGTTTTTCCGAGGTTGATCGAGTGTGTGTTGCTATTTGTGCACCCCTTCAGGGTAAATCTTTCTAAAAGCCGTGTCCGCGGTTATGGACGACTTGGAGCATAGTTTCTCGATCATAGACAAGTATAACTAAAGTACCGCTTTTAATTTGACTAAGTACTTGACTAGTAAATAGTGTAATGCTCATGGAATGGTTAATAAAACTGCCAACGGATGATGGGGGTTGTTCGTCCGCTTCCCTCGTTGGAAAGCGAGGAGGAGGATGGATCTGTTAATTATACTGTTATAACTATTGTTCTTAATTCACGGACATCCGTCTATCTTTGGTTAGGCGGATGGTTAGCGAGTATCTATAGAAATGTTAGCTATTCTATTTTGCTGCAATTGCGTCACCCCAGGTTGTGTCCCCTTTAGCGGCATAAAGACTTGCTGAGTACCCCTAGGGTCTCACACGATAAATTGTTTGATTCAGATGAACATGTGTACCCGCAAGATGGATACTGGGTGGAAGAGATAGATGATGTTGGCAACGATCGTTTGGTGTAGAGATTCCAGGAACGGGGATCCGTGAGATCTGTGGGCAGGATGTGTTTATTTATGGGGCATCTTATGCCGATTTGCTTCTTATCCATACTCGGATCTTGTTTTCCGCTTCCGCCTGATACTCTGATGTGTGTTGTATGAGGAGCTATCCTGAATTATTATCTCTATCTAGGATATTTGAATCTTGCCGTATGGCGTTGCAATATTTCTATTTCTTTTAGATGGAATGGCTCTGAGGACTGTTGTATGTGGCTTGCATATATACTCATTTGTGTATGTAGTTGATCCCTTCGCCTCCCGAATACGCCGCTCGTTCTTGTCCCGATGTTCTGAAAGTGGTTAGGACGGCCGAAAGGTCTACCGTGAGTGGCCCTGGGCCCCACCGTACTATTTTAACCACTTTCGTTCATCCAGGCATGTAACTAAGAGCGTAATTCACCGAGGTAGTTACATGCCTCCACGTATGCCCTAAGTGGAGACCTAGCTACCCCTATATAAGGAGGGATAGGGCCTCAGTAGAAGGGGTTGGTTGCTGGTTTTTAGGTTCTACGGGTTGAGCATTGTACGGGTTAGCCGGTGGTGAGAGTAAGAGAGTTCCTTCTTCCTCCTCTCCCCAATACAGCTCTAGGAGCACTTGTAAATCTTGGAAGTGGAACATATATAAAACTTCTGTGTGTGGAATCACCTCACTATCCCTCCCTGGATTCATCTAGTGCGTATAGTCCCCACCTTAGGCTATCCATGGCATGTGCCGTGACACCACCACGACAGATATGATACCGCGACACTCCCCTAAGCTTAGAACAAACCAAGGGGATGCCAAAACCTGATGATGAATTACTCCTTCGGTGGTGGTGGCGTTCTCTCGATCAGAGTGAGAAAGCCTTCCAGGATCTTGCAAAGCCTATTATTCTCTTCTTGTAGTATCTCCACCTTTCTCCTTAGGACTCGGTACTTATCGCAAAACTCATCAGTGGCACATAGAGCTTCCACTGCTGCAAGGCAGGAACCGAGGTTTAGAATTGGAGGTATAAGCCCTTGTCCTTTCATGCCTGCCGACATGCCCTTCACTTCCTCCTTGATGCTCCGATTCATATCTTCGTGCCTAGCTATGATCTTTTCTTCTTCCACCCATCCTACGAAGGTCCCCTACTTAAGGTCGTGATGGAGCTCGCGCCGGCGTAGCAGCTTATAGTCCTTTGAAAACGAACCATGGAACAACATCTGAACAAAATAGATAGAAACAAAAACACGACAAGAACATGATATATGAACCTCGGGGGATCCGGGGGATTATATATTATGAATTTTTACAACAAAAGGAAAGTACTGGGAGAAAACGGGTCGGAGACGGGCTCCGGGGTGGCCACACCCCCTGGTGGCACGGCCAGGTGGTCCCGCGCCACGGGGTGGTGTGAGCCACCCGGGCTCCGTTTCCATCCATTTTTCGACTCATTGATTCCCACGTTAGATAAAAACTGCAAAAATATAACTAGAGAGATTTTTCGTGAACCTTTTCTTACCAGAACTATTACCTATTCAAAAACGGACTCTACAGGTCTCTGAACTTGGTATTTAATAAATTCTTCCAGAGTCACCGCTTGAATAACATCAATATCTTCATCCTCTTAAACATATTGTTTGAGTCATTTAACCATTCACCGTCTTATTACACCATTTTCTCCTACAACCTGAAAATTTCTTTCACACAATTCTCATTAGCTACATTAGTGCATGCAAGGTAATAAACCTTTTAAGTTCAATTTCAACTGAAATCCATCAAAACATAAGATACTGTAGCAACTCCTTCTGGAATCCCAAAAAGGAATTCAAAAAGGAAATCGATATAAGAAGTAAATGCAGGAGTAGCAAAAATCTGTCAAAACAAACCAGCAGGTAAAGATCAAATTTTTTTGAAAATCTTTTGTTTCTCAAATCAAAAGGTGTAAAACTAACAAAAGTTAAATAATAACCTGGGGCATGCACACAAAAAGGTACAGATCAGTACGAAGTTCTGGGATCTTTCAGAATTTTTTATAGTGAAGCACAAAAATCGTTTTTGGGACAGCAACCTCCCCAAATATTCCTTCTCTCTCATTAGAGGTTGATCTTGACACAAAAACCAAACAAAAAGGATAAGGAGAGGTTACTGTAGAAGCAATAGCTTCCAAGACTCAAATAAACAAAAACAAACTGAAAGCAACAATATATTGGGTTGTCTCCCAAAAAGCTCTTTCTTTATAGCCATTAAGATGGGCATGATAATTTCAATGATGCTCACACAGGAATATGAATTGAAGTAAAAGAGAGCATCAAGAAGCAAAAAATACACATGTTTAAGTCTAAACCACTTCCTATACAAGGGAATTTTATAAGAAAATAAATTGTTAAAACCAGAGGCTACTAGCATAGGAAGGCAAAACATGTGCAACATAAAGACTTTCAGCTTAAAGCGAGGAAACTTAATATTATTGAGATGCATAAGAACAATTTTCCCTCTCTCATAGTAACATTCAGTATCGTGCATTAATTTAACGATATAACTATCACATGAACCATTGTTGCAATTATCACTTATTCTAACAGAAAACATAGGGATACTAGCTCTCATGACACTACTTTGTGAAACAGTATTAGAAGTATCCTTACAGAGGATAGTGTGTCCATCTTCTACATATTTAGTGACATTGTCTTTCACATTTGCTACTACAGGTTCAACAACTATTTGTTCATCAGGTTCAACAGCTTTGTCTGTACTTTCATTAACCATACTAGCTATCATAGAATGTTCCTTTACCTTGACTAGGAAAGGCATTTTCTCAATGTAAGGTTCAGGTAAAATAGGATTAGCAGTATAAAATTCAGTATTTCTTGCAGGAACATAATTAACAATGTCTTAATATGGCTCACGATACTTATTCCATTTCTTTTTAGGAATTTTGATATAAGAAGGAAAAGCCTTAAAATAGGTTGCAATACTTTGAGAGTCTAGACCATAAGCATTACTAATATTCTTAAAGCTGAAGTATCATGTATTTTACGTTCACATGACACCACTAGAAGAATAACACCACAACTTAATTATCAAACCATTGAATCTTTTTCAACACAATTCCACTACTAACAACATGAGTTCTCCCATGTCCTCAAGAACTAAACGAACTACTCACAAGAAATCATATGGATCAAGATCAGAGATGAAATAATAATAAGTAACAATCTTAACATAACAATAATTCAACGGTTTCACTCAATATCATCAACTACAACAAGTAATCAACACCGGGAAAGTTTCCCCTAAGAACTATGCAAGATTCAACCCAATTGTTACAGCGGTATGAAGTGGTGATGATGGTGCTAGTGGAGATGATGATGATGATCCCGATGAAGTCCAACTCGATGGTGGTGCTGATGGAGACGATCTCCCCTCTCTGGGAAGGAATTTTCTTGGCAGATTTCTGCCTGCAGGAGAGCTCTTTCTCTCTCTGCAGTTTTCCGCCCCGCAGAGGCAGCGGAATCTTTCTGTGGTCGCCCCCTAGTCTTAGGATTTTGTGGGAAATATATACGCCAAAGAGCAGAGCCAGAGGTGGGCCAGGGTGGCCACACCACCTGGTGGCGTGGCCAGGGCTGGCCCGCGCCAGGGGGTGGTGTGGGCCCCATGTGGCCCATCTCCGCTCCCCCTTCTGGCATCCTTCGCCTTCTAGAAAAATAGGATTTTCCATGTATTTTCTGGGAGTTTCTGATCTTCGTGAATTTCGCCTCCAAACAGTGCCTTTTCCATCAGAATTCTAACTTCAACGGTCCATCCTCCAAAAGTCATCAACCATGCAAAAACAGATGAAATAACATAAGTATCATCTCTTAATATGAAATATATCAATGAATAACAGTAAATTATGATATAGAATAGTGATGCAAAATGGATGTATCAGTCGGTTGGATTTATACATGCACATCAATCGTAAAATGGAAATTCCATAATAGACAGAAACGGAAATTCCATTTCCACCTCAGTTCTGCGAGAAAACACGGTTCCATTTTCGTTAGAAAATTCCATTTCTGTTTTGCAAAATTCCGTTTCCGTTTCCATATTTTCATTGCGGTTTCGTTTTTTCCACAAAAAAGTGGGAAACTTTCTGCTCCACTTTCATCCCTAGCTCTATGCATGCATGAAAATTTAGTAACGACAAGTATTCAGAACATGGCTCTATTAATGAATAGAAAAGTATTAGCATATGTTCACTCTATATGTGTCCAAATGTTGATACATGTTGGAAGGAAGATGATTTATGGCAACACTATTTAGGCAAGATCAATTGGTAGTGGCAATGAACAAAGTTCTCAGATCGCTCTTGATTGAACCATGAGTAAGGTTTTTGAGACCTTTGATTCTTTCAATTGTTGGACTTATAATTCACCATGCTTGCATTGCAAACTAAATACTCACATGATGTTGTACCCTTCCAGTCTTTCAACATGTAAACATTCATAGAAGATTCGTACATGAGTAAGTAGCTAGTAAACACTCATATAATTCAACACCCTTCAGTTGACAATTTAAGATGGAAAGGAAGTAGGATAGGCACATGCTTATAAGCTTAGCACCTTAGATGAGCGGCATGGATTTTTATTCCATTCAACGGAAATGTAAATTTGCCTTGTTTTTTATATTTAATTTTGTTTTGCACTTCACATTTTGCAACCATATTGCAATAGCCAGCTCATTGGGTTTATTTATTTTTTAGGATTTTGGCACATAGGTATTTTACCACCAACACAATGATGGACATGTTGGTGGAATTGTTTTAAAGGCTAGCAATAAAGTTGAGTTCTCAACTAAAGATACCATCAACTAACTTATATACAACTCTATGATGAGACTGCCATACAAACATCGACCCTTATATCTAAAAGACACATAGGGATATAAATATTCATCATTGAATATGTGCCATGTTCACAATAACAAGCATAATGGGATGCATATACCTTTGTTTAGAACTACTATATTTCAATCAAGGCTAAAAAATGTTACTCAATAGCATCTCATTTGCATCATTGTATATCGAAAAGAACACAAGCAAAACGAGCATCCATTACTACTTCCCTAAGTAATGATGAAGCCACACACAAGCACTTGCTTTTTTTAAATTGCACACATAAATATATAAAAGGTGTCATACCTATTTTATAAATTTATACATGTTGATTAATCATTGTTGTTCTTCCTCTCCCAACTTACGCTGCACAATACACTCACATATAGAATTGAGTCAAAAGAGTATAACTTGGTTCATTCAGGACTTCATTTTCAACAGTTTTAATCAAATGAATTACAAGATTTTCATCAAATAAATATTATCAAAGAGTGTAAAAATGACTGTTCATAGTGGCTACAATCCATATATCATCATTAGGTTCATTGGGGTTCATTCTTAAGTTCAACTAGCCACGTTTAGTGATGAAATCAAAATCTTTCAACCAATTACTCCAGCGATGCAACCCATTTTTTCCTACTTAGACATCCTAGGAATTTTTGCCAATTTTTGTACATGTGGGGATGTAAAGTTATAGATGTAGTAGAAATTTCAACGTAATCGGAGTTACATAAAAATATGAAAAATAAAATAGTGAACAACATCATGCAAATTTCTACAACTCCTTCTACCATGCTTATCAAAAACAAAAATATTTTTGTGGTTTTCAATTTTTAGACAACCTAAACAATACAAGCACGATATATACAATGAAAAGGAAGGGAGGAACTCATATTCCCCCAAGCTTGGGTGAAAGCTAGTAGCCCGCGTAGTGCGGGTGTGAACCCCAGCCACTCGATCCATTGTTGTAGTAGGGCGCTAGCGCCCATGGAGTGTCCTTGTTGCCTCACTTAGAGGAGGGTCCCTCCCATGTGGAGTGCTCGGGTGGTGGCAGAGTTTCATTACATGAGGGGTACGAAGGTGGTGCAGGAGTATCATTCCATGAAGGCTCCTCCAATTTTGGTACTATCCACTTGCCCGGGTGCCAGTAAAAATAGTCAAGAGGAGGAAGGAACATGGACTCAAACCAGGCATGCTTAACCATGAATTGATACATATAGGTACCATCTCAATATTCCAATGGTATGCAACACATTCGTATCCAAGAGATTAGTTTCATTAATTTTAGTGCTAGTGTTTTTAAATCCACTTTGATCCTTAATATACTCATAAATCAAAGTAGCTATGGCTCTAGCAAATAAGGTTGTGCTACTATTATGTGATACATGACAAGGTTCTTGCAAGAATTACACCCAAATTATAATCAGGAGCTCTACCTTCCTTAGCACATTTCAACAAATATATCACGAGGCTGATGCAAGCAATATTATTATTTCTAGCAAGAATTCCTCTAAAAAGAAATAAAACAAAATATCTAAGTGCAGGGTGCTGAATATGTGAAAGCTTCCCCCTACAAAGTTACTCGAGCACAACTACACTTATAGTCCTCCAAAAGACCCTAAGGCTAGCATCAGTATCACAAGAAATTTCCTCCGAGCTACTAGTATTAGGGACACACAATGTGATGCAAAATTCATCTAAAGAAATAACACATCTCTTGTCTTTCATCATGAATCTCACACTGAAAGAGCTTGCAACACCCTTACCTTTCTTGCTTACCTTTTCCTTTTGGTGAACAAACATGAAAGTGGCGAGGAATTCACGACTTATTTTAGCATAAGTCTTTTGAGGGTGGCTTGGAAACCCAAACAAGTTCGTCTTAGTGGCAAAATATGAAGGGTTCGAAGCATAGAAAACAAAACAATTCCTACGATGGGAACTATTATACGCCAAGATCTATCTATTAGATACAAGCAACGGGTGGATATACATCCATAGAGAACATACCCTCCAAGACAACAAAGCTTTGTTAACGAGATGGAACTCGTGGATGATGTAGACGTACACTTGCCGATCTCAAGATCATGATGAAGTCTAGCAGGTCCAGCAGGTCCAGCTCCATCACGTCCATCAGATCCAGCTCCAGCAAGTCCAGCACCACCAAGTCCAGCACCGCAAAGCAGCGGTGCATCCGTGATCGCACACACGTCCAGTACCCCGACAACCTCTGTCCCTTGCTCCAGCAAAGTAGCGGAAGTAGCAACTCCTTTCTAGATAAAGCCATCGGGAGCATGTATCTCGCTAATCTGAGACCATGGGGAAAAATACTAGAGGGGGAGAGATCCTTCACGAGGAGGTGTGAGTGTGAAGGTGTGAGAGGGGGGCCTTTTATATGATGGGGGAGGGTACCCCTCCCATAGCCTGCGCCCATGGAGGGTGTCCCTTCACCTCCCTCATTCATGTGGTGGTAACCCCCTCCACATAAATATGCCCCTTCACATTCTCTATTAAAGTCTCCACTTTAAATGCATTAAATTTCTCCAAATTTAATGCTCTCTCATTTAATAAAACTCTTTTATTAATTTTATTCAGAATTTTTTTAATTACTTTAATTAACAAACATTCACATAAAACCCCCTGCAACATTTCAATATTACATGTAGAACCAATTTCAGCAATTTCACCCGAAACAGTTTCGGTGTCTATTGAAATAATCCCAGTGCTTTCTTAAATATTTATCTAAAACATATTTTATCAAAATGGTATCGATATCCCTTAAGTGTGTCACCCTACGGTTCATGAATAATGCAGACATGATCGAGACCCCTCTCAGATCAATAATCAGAAGCGGGACCTGGAGATCCATACTGACTCCTACACATTCAACAATGACTTATGTGATCGTGAGAACCTTTAACGCTAGTAACTAAATCCCTTTGTCTCGCGATATATTACATGTCCGAGATTCGATCATCCGTATCTCCATACCTACTTTGATCTCATTACCGACATGTACTCTTTTCTCGTTCCCGTGATATAACATTCTAGTGATCTTATCACTTGCTTGCAAGCTAACCAATGTGATATCACTGAGAGGGCCCAGAGTATATCTATCCGTCATCGGGATGGACAAATCCCACTCTTGATCCATGAGCCTCTACATAACACTTTCGTAGCACTGAACCCACCTTTATAATCACCCTTTCACGGTGTGACGTTTGATGTTATCAAGATACTCTTCCAGTGTTAGTGATTGACATGATCTCATGGTCTAAGGACTAGGATTACTTCGTATGATGTTATAGCAATATAAACACAATGACTTTGATCGTAATGCTATACTTCGAATGAATGTTCATCACATCATTCCACTAATGTTGTGACCTCGTTATTAACAACATCCAATGTCCATGATCAGAAACCTTGATCATCTTGTTAATCAACGAGCTAGTTTATAAGTGAGGCATAACTAGGAACTTTCATTTTGTTTATTAAACACACATGTATTAACGTTTCCAAATTAATACAATTATAGCATGCAAAATAAACATTTATCATAAAGAAGGAATAAGATAATAGCCACTTTATTATTGCCTCTCAGGCATATTCCCTTCAAAATCATCCTCTATGCCCATGCCCTTTAGCACCTCATCATCTGCCATCTTGTGGTACATATGGCAAAGTCTTATGCATTTTTCCAACATATCTACCTCCCACTGTTGGGCTCATCAAGGTTGATGGAAACCTTAGTAGAGGATCTTCTAGACCTTGGATTTAGAGCACCAAGTATGCCCTTTCCCTTGTTCATGGTGGAAGAAGACCATGCAACACTTTAACAAAAATAACTAAATAATTAGATGTAGTAAGTTATAACCACTTAGGAATGCTCATGGTGAGTCTACCAAGAAAGACTATGCATCATTTCAACTCAAAAACTTCAAATCAAAGGATTTTTCATGCATGAGAGGTGACACCTAGAGAAGTAATTTTCTCATAATACAAACCATTAACTCAAAAATAAATTGGATGAGGGGAGGAGTGACATACCAAGGAGTAATCCCTCCAAAGGGATTTGAAAATGGGTGTCTAAACTTGGAGATAAAAAATGGAGTAGCAAAGGAGCGAGAGAAAATAAATCGAGTGGTACCTGGTCGGGTTCTGAGTGGAGGAGAAGAACCTAGGAGCTTGCATCCCATCTAACTCCGCATGTGGGGCCCACAAGCATAGGTGGCGCGTGATACATGGTTGGCCGCACCACCAGTGCTCTTCTGTCCATTGTTTTATTTTTGGCGATGTCCTTTTGCATGGTGGATTCTCTGTGTAGAAAATGGGCTAGGAATTTTGTCGAAATTTTGAAAAATATTTTCTGTGTAGGGTTTTTTAGAACTCAAAAACAGGCATTAAATAATGGGATTTATATTTCCGTGCCCTCGATTCCTTAGTTGTACTCAGTTTTCCCTAGCCACTTAACTTGTCCTCACTTTTGCACATCTCCTTCTACGAAACTCTCACATGGTCTGAAACTCACCGTCCGTCAGCCTTGCCATTACGTGCTGACAAGTGGGGCCGCATTCAGTCGGTTCCCATAGTGGACACCTATCTCCACTTATCTAGATCAGCATGGGACCCACAGCTTATCCATGTGAGCGCCGAACCCACAGCTTGTTGGCGTTGCAAGGTGGGACCCTGAGCTAGCCCTGTGCCCGCGCAAGTGTCTTTGCCTCCCCTTTCTTATTCTTCTCCAGCGATGGTGGCCCTTTGTATAGCTTCACTTTGGCCTCCTATTCATCCTGGCCACAGTATGGTGTCGTCCCGTTGACCTGTATGAAGGATGACAATGGCAACCGTGCACTTGCTATGGACAATCAATTAGCACAACTCGGGAGCTCAATTGGGCGCGCTTGCTGTGGAGAATGTGGGCGGTGAGCCATTACGATGATTTAATTGGTTTATCAAGTTAATGTCTCGGCTGCAATCAAGTGAATCTATGAGGTGAAAGTCAAACTTTGAGATTTAGGGAGATGGATGTATAAGAAATAAGAGAATGACACAACTCTTGAACACTTTCAAATTAAAAAAATTATACAACTCTTAATGTAAAAGAGTGTTTATAATTGACATAACTCTTGAACACTTTCAAATTACAATTTGGACATGATAATGTTGTCCTAGGAAAATCTTGAGAGTTTACCATTTTTAGAGCGTGAAAAGTGATCCCTAAACTAAAATCTTTATGCCTCGTGCATATACGAAAATTATACACCTTTGAACACTATGAAATTGCACTTAGGAAATGATAATGTTGTGCTAAGAAAATATTGAGAGTTTGTCATTTTCATGGAGTGAAATATTATGCATAAACTTAGATATACGAAAATTATGCACGTTTGATCACTATGAAATCGCACTTAATACGTCGTAATCATGTGCTAACAAAATCTTGAGAGATTATTCTTTTCATATAGTGAAATATAATGCATAAACTTGCATATACGAAAATTATACACCTTTGAACTCTTTGAAATCACACTTAGGACATGATAATGTTGTGCTAATAAAATCATGATCATTTATCATTTCCATGGAGTGAAATATAATGCATAAACTTGCATATACGAAAAATATAAACCTTTGAACACTGTGAAATCGCAATTAATACGTGATAATGATGTGCTAACAAAGTTTTGAGAGATTATCATTTTCTCCCCCATTTTCATAGATTGGAATGTAATGCATAAACTTGCATATACGAAAATTATACACATTTGAACTTTTTGAAATCACACTTAATACATGTTAATGTTGAGATTATCATTTTCATAGAGTGGAATGTAATACACAAACTTGCATATACGAAAATTATACAACTTTGGACACTTTCCCTTCAAATTATATTCAAAATCATTTCTTTATAGAGTTAAAGTACCGGCGGCAAACTTATTATTTTGCAGTGGATAGAGGGGTGCCTCCGATAGATATAGGGGTTATCCTGTCCGCAAGATCATAGAGGATCAATGGTTGGTAGGCACGATCCGCGTGACAACTGTCTCAACCAATCAGATCGTAGTAGCCAAGATGAGCACAAGTGTGAGAGTTTGTGACTAAGAGAGAGGGGAAAACTGAGTACAACTTAAAAACCTAGGGAAAAACTGAGCAGAACTTAAAAACCAAGGGCAAAACTGACAAAGGGATTCAAATAGAAAATAGAAAGAGATTTAAAAAATGGAAAATGCTTCTTTTACACAATAAAATACATCTTGGCATACATCAAATTATTTGAAATTCAAATATACACCAGTTTGATAATTATTGCCTCATTCAGACAAACTATGTTTTGGGGAGGTATGTTTTGGGAAGAGGCTTGAGTAGAAAGCCATGAACCTTCATAGATCGTAGGTGTAACTACCTCGGTGAATTACGCTCTTAGTTAATGGATGGATGAACGAAAGTGGTTAAAATAGTACGGTGGGGCCCAGGGCCACTCACGGTAGACCTTTCGGCCGTCCTAACCACTTTCGAACAACGGGACAAGAACGAGCGGCGTAATCGGCAGGCGAAGGGATCAACTACATACACAAATGAGTATGTATGCAAGCCACATACAACAGTCCTCAGAGCCATTCCATCTAAAAGAAATAGAAATATTGCAACGCCATACGGCAAGATCCAAATGTCCTAGATAGATATAATAATTTAGGATAGCTCCTCATACATCACAAATCAGAGTATCAGGCGGAAGCGGAAAACAAGATCCGAGTACGGATAAGAAGCAAATTGGCATAAGATGCCCATAAATAAACACATCCCGCCCACAGATCACACGGATCCCCGTTCCCGGAATCTCTACACCGAATGATCGTTGCCAACATCCTCTGTCTCTTCCACCCAGTATCCATCTTGCGGGTACACCTGTTCATCTGAATAAAACAATTTATCGTGTGAGACCCTAGGGGTACTCAGCAAGTCTTTATGCCACTAAAGGGGACACAACCTAGGGTGACGCAATTGCATCATAAGATAATACCTAACAATTCTATAGAGACTGGCTAACCTTCCGCCTAACCATTGATAGATGGAAGTCCGTGAATTAAGAACAACAGTTATAACAGTATAATTAACAGATCCATCCTCCTCCTCGCTTACCAACGAGGATGCGGACGAACAACCCCCATCATCCGTTGGCAGTTTTATTAACGATTCCATGAGTATTGCACTATTTACTAGTCAAGTAGTTAGTCAATTTAAAAGTGGTACTTTAGTTATACTTGTCTATGATCGAGAAACTGTGCTCCAAGTCGTCCATAACCGCGGACACGGCTTTCAGAAAGATTTACCCTGCAGGGGTGCACGAATAGCAACACACACTCGATCAACCTCGGAAAAACCAAATCAAAACCCAACGAGGCATTCACGACAAAGCAATCACAGGATTCAGAAATATTTCAGGGGGCACCCCATTAAGCTACCCGCAACGAAGTTGGCTGGCTCCGAGACGGACCCAAGGTTTGTGTGGACGGCGGTAAATGACTGGGAACCCGAAAATGTGACTGGGCTTGTCGATAGAGCGAAAACGTGTCACGATCCAAAACAGTACAGGTGCTCCTCGCACAATCTTGAATAAAGCAGTAACATGGCATAAGTACAGAATAGTAATAAAGCCCCAAACTAATTGTGGCCCCAAGAAATAAGAATGAATCAAGCTCTGGATCAGGGGGGTCCATAAGGCCTCCCGGATGTGGATAGTGCGAATAGTCAAGGAATAGGAATCAAGTACTCGGGGTCCTACGGGACACAACTGAGCATGTAAAACCAAATAGCAGATATTGCTCACCGGTGCCTCTTTCATTAGTTATCCCATTACTACTCCGGTTATGTTGTTTAGGTACCTCGTTATTTCTCAGACACTCACATACCCTACTCATGCTTTGCTACGACTCGCATGGCTCAAACAACTCCTGTAGTAATGGCTCATGGGACCGGAACCAGCTTGGTGTGGTTTAAAAATTAAGGCTATGTAGTACTTGGGATTCAATTTAATGCAATCGCGACTCAATGATGCAAGAATAAGATAGAGGCAATAGGTACTGTATGTATGCAAGCATGTGGTAGTGCTTGCCTGGCAGCTCAGTTGAAGCGAGAGATGGATCTGGGTAATACTCCTGGAATTCCTGATAATTCTCCTGCTGGGCATCTATTCGAAGAAGAACCAAACAAACAAGGGCCAACATAAATAAAGTGCACAAGCATATGAATTAAAATGCGTCAAGCAAACAAGCATGCCATGATGAATGTTGCACAATTACATGGCATTAAAGTAGCATGGCAAAGGTGAGGTGTGGATACAAGGATTAAAGCATTTTGTTATTCATTTGACCAAGTTTTATTGTCATAAACAGTTCAGATTTTAAACGACAACATGATGCATGCTTCAATTCAGAACAAGGACTGCATAAATAGAACGGGCTCGTCGCGCTGATCGGTTTAGACATATTATTTGGCAAATTTGGAGTTATAAAACAAAAGTTATTATTTAAATGAGGAAAAGGGCATTTTATTGTAATTTTAATCATCTCGAAATTTAAAGTGTTCAAAACATATTTTGAAGGGCATATTTGAATTCCTCACATTTTTCTGATTCCAAAACATATATTATATGTATTATTTGGATTTGTATTTTAAAAATGATTTGAATCTCAAAAGAATTTGAATTTAAATAAATTTGGAAAAGATTTGAATAAAAACAGACTCAGGGAAAAACTTCTGTCACCCAGGCGAAATCGACCCCAGACACTGACAGGTGGGCCTTTGCGCTGACTGGACCACGCGCGGGGAAAACTATTGTCACCGCGGGCTCGCCTAGCCACTGTGACTGCCGGGTGGGCCAACTGGCGCAGGCCCGCGTGACAGCGGCGAGGGAGACAGGGGCTGACAGGTGGGGCTGGAGCGCGGATTGCGGCTGAGAAAGGCTGAGGGGTTTTCTGCAAGATGGCCAGGGCGACTGACAGGTGGGGCACTAGGAGCGCGGGTTGCGAGAACTAAAAAGGTGGGGTGCTTTTTGCAAATCGACCTCGACCCCGAGTTACTATTTTTGTTCCTCTCTGTTTTGACGGCAAGTCGTGCGCGCGGAGCGAGCGGGGATTCGATCCCGGGCCGCGGGAGTGCGCGCTGAGGGGGCTGACCGGTGTGGCAGGCTAGGGGAGCTGACAGGTGGGTGGGCGAGGGCTAGATAAGGGCTGTGCGGCGCGGGTTATCTGCAGATGCCGGCGAGCTCTGGCGCGTGGTGGGTGTTCGGCGAAACGCACGGCGGCGTTAGGGCGGTACGGCGAGGCGGATTGGACGGGGACGCGGCGGATCGTCGGGGATGCAGGCGCTCCGGTGGCTAGGGTTTGGCGTCGGCGGCGATGTATTGGCGGTGCTGGGAAGCTCCTCGTTCGCGATGGCGTGGACAGGGCGTCGCAGGGGCACGTCCACGAGCTCCCACGCCTCTTCCACGACGAGCTCGGCGGCTAGAACGAAGAAGTCGAGGTGGTGCTGGCGGCGACCGGCGTCGGCTGCTGGTGGTCGGAGAGGAAGATGGGGAAGGAGTGGGCGGCTTGGCCAGATCTGGGAGAGGCCAGAGAGGCTTGGGGAGGAAGGAAAAAGGAGGGAGAGAGGGGGAGAGTAGCTGGGGCACGGCAAGTTAAAGGTGGCCTCGGTGCCACCTTTTCCTCCTCCTCCTCCTCGAGCAAGTGCTTGGCCGGCTGGGGCTGGCCTGTGGCTGCAGGTGGGGCTTGGTCGAGAGGGAGGGACAGCCAGGGAGGCTCGGCTGGAGGGGGACCCTCGGGTCAGGGAGAGAGAAGAGAGGGAGGGGGTAGCTAAGCTAGGTTAGATGGGGCATGGCGCGGGTTAGGGTTAGCTAGAGTTAGGGAGAGGGTTAGGGTTAGCTAGGTGTTGCTCGGCAGGTTAGAGAGAGAGGGAGGGCAAGTGAGAGAGAGAGAGATAAAGGGGAGTTAGGGTTTTAGGAGGAATTAGAGAGAGAGAGAGAGAGAAAATAGCTAGATTAGGTGATTTTAGATATTTAGAATTTAATTTGATTTATGAAGCCAACCCAAGAAGAAAAGTGAAACTTGATCTTGCATGAGCTAGTGTGGAAGTGAAACAAGAAAGAAGGAGGAAGAAAGGGATTAGGTGGGAAAAGGCCACATATGGCTCATATGATCATGCATGTAGAAAAATAAATTAAAAGAAAAGAATGTGGGAGAGGATTTGAGAATGGTGGAGTGGTAGGAGATGTTTTCCACAAAGATAGGAACCAACAAAACCAAAGAAAATCAAAGGAGAGGAAGATAGTGAAGACTAGTGCATGGCCCCTGCATAAGTAATAATGCCATTGATTATTTGTGAAAACAATATGAATCTTATGGCATTACTCTATGCTTATCCAAGAAGTGGAGATTAAACCAAGAAAAGGAATTTAATGGACTAGATCCACCCTATTGCACATGAGCTAGAGAAATCCAAAATAAAGACAAACAAGCTCATGGTCTAGTAGGATGGTGGAATTATAAAGTGGTGGAAAGAAATGTGGTGGAATGGAATTAAAAGATATTCCCCCAATTCAACTTGGGCATTGAACAATATATCAATAGCCAAATACAATATCAAGAGGCAAATACAATTAATAATGCATATGAAAGAAAAACCAAAAAAAAAGAGGGTTTTATAAGATGCTCAAATGCAAGGTGGCATGATGACATGAGCATGATATAATTATGATGCAACAATAATATATAAAGTAGCCAATATCTTACTAGGACAAGTAGCATTACAATTGTTAGACAATTGGGGTGCTACAACTCTCCTCCACTAAACAGGAATCTCGCCCCGAGATTCTAGGAAGAAGAAGACTCAAAGAGGGTAGGATACTTGGCACGGAGCTCATCTTCACGTTCCCAGGTGGCTTCATCAACGGAATGGTGCGACCACTGCACCTTGCAGAACTTGATGGACTTGTTGCGAGTCCCTCTTTCTGCGACTTCAAGAATTTTTGTGGGGTGTTCTTGATAAGACAAATCTTCTTGGAGATTAATGAGTTCATGGTCCACGGTCCTGCCGGGATCCTTGAAGCACTTCTTGAGTTGAGAGATGTGAAAAACATCATGGACTTTGAGTTGTTCAGGGAGCTCAAGAGCATAAGCAACTTCTCCTCTTCTTCCACGAATTTTGAAAGGACCGATGTATCTAGGAGCTAGCTTTCCTTTGATATCAAAACGGTGCGTGCCTCTCATGGGAGTGACACGAAGGTAAACGAGATCACCCGGGACATACTCCATGTCCGTGTGCTTCCTATCATAATTGCTCTTCTGGCGACTTTGAGCAATCTTCAGATTTTCAAGAATGATGTGAACTTTCTCCTCCGCTTGAGTTACAATGTCGGGGCCAAACAATATTCTTTCACCTGCGCCCGACCAACCAATCGGAGTTCTGCATTTGCGACCATAGAGAGCCTCAAATGGTGCCATCTTTAGACTTTTCTGGAAACTGTTGTTGTAAGAGAATTCAGCATAAGGAAGACATTCTTCCCACTTCATGCCGAAAGAAATAACGCAAGCACGGAGCATATCTTCTAGAATCTGATTGATCCTTTGAACTTGTCCTTACGACTGAGGGTGGTAAGCTGTGCTGAAGTTTTGTTTTGTTCCCAAAGCATTTTGGAAACTTCCCCAGAACTTGGAAGTGAAGATGCTTCCATGGTCTGAACTGATCTCAAGAGGAACTCCATACGGAGAGACAATTCTGTTGATATAGAGTTCCGCCAACTGAATTGCAGAAATTGTTTCCTTGACTGGAAAGAAGTGAGCTACTTTGGAAAGCCTGTCAATGAAAACAAAGATTGCATTGTTGCCTTTCTGTGACCTAGGAAAACCAGTGATGAAGTGCATCTCTACTTTCTCCCATTTCCATTCCAGAGGCTTCAATGGCTGTAGAAGACCGGAAGGTTTCTGATGGATAGCTTTAACTCTACGACAAACATCACACTCTGAGACATACCTGGCACAATATCGTTTCAAACCAGGACACCAATATTGTGTTTTCAAGTCCATGTACATCTTAGTGCTTCCAGGGTGGATAGAAAGAACAGAATCATGCGCCTCCTTGAGAACTTGCTCTCTTAAACCCGGGTAGTTAGGAACAAACATCCGGTGTTCAAAGAAAAGAGTGCCTTGGTCATCTACGTGAAAAGACTCATACTTCGGAAGCTGAATGTTGGAGATGATCTTTTTAGTGTAAGGATCCCCAAGCTGAATGGAACGAACCTTTTCTTCCAAGAGGGGTGTTGCTAGAAGGTTCAGGAGATAACCTTGATCCACAATTTCAAGGTTAAGCTTGCGGATTCCTCGCACAAGAGAGGCTGTTGTTCTTCCATCATGAGGTTGTTGACATAAGCTTTTCGGCTGAGAGCATCTGCCATGACATTGGCTTTGCCCGGGGTGTAGTTGATGGTCAAATCGAAATCATTGATTGTTTCAATCCACCTCCTCTGACGAAGGTTGAGGTCCGGCTGTGTGAAGATATACTTCAGACTCTTGTGATCAGAAAAGATCTCACAACGGTTGCCAAGCAAGTAATGCCTCCATACTTTCAAAGCAAAGACAACTGCTGTGAGTTCGAGGTCATGTGTAGGATAATTGATCTCGTGCGTCTTCAACTGTCGAGAGGCATAAGCAACAACTTGTTTTTCTTGCATAAGGACCGCACCCAATCCTTGCAATGAAGCATCACAGAAAATCTGGAAAGGCTTTGATGTATCTGGAGGAACCAAGACTGGTGTGGAAGTGAGCTTCTCTTTGAGTGCTTCAAAGCTTGCTTGACATGCAGGAGTCCAAAGGTATTTCTTACCTTTCTTGAGGAGATCGGTAAGAGGCTTCGCAATCTTTGAGAAGTTTTGAACGAATCGACGACAGTAACTGGCCAAACCAAGGAAACTTCAGACTTCTTTGACATTTATGGGTGGAAGCCAATCCATAATTGTCTTAATAGTTTCTGGGTTGATGGCAATGCCCTTGGCCGAGATGACGTGACCAAGGTAGGTGACTTGAGGCAGCCAGAATTCACACTTGTAGAACTTTACATACAGGCGGTTCTCACGAAGCTTGTTTAGGACACAACGAAGGTGTTCTTCATGTTCTTCCTTCGACTTAGAATAGACTAGAATGTCATCCAGGTAGACCACAACGAACTTATCAAGATACTCCATGAAAACCGAGTTCATAAGCCTCGAGAAGGTGGCAGGTGCATTGGTGAGACCGAAAGACATGACCGTGTACTCATACAGGCCATAGCGGGTGGTGAAAGCTGTTTTGGGAACATCTTCCTTGCGGATCTTGATTTGATGGTAACCACTTCTCAAATCAAGCTTAGAGAATACTACAGCTCCAGCTAGCTGATCAAAGAGATCATTAATCCGCGGAAGGGGATATTTATTCTTGATGGTTTTAGCATTGAGTGCCCGATAGTCAACACAAAGTCTATCAGTCTTGTCTCGCTTCTTCACAAAGATGGTTGGACTACCCCAACAAGAAGTACTGTGCTGAATGAAACCCAACTTCTCTTGTTCATCCAACTGACGCTTAAGTTCAGCCAACTCAGCAGGACCCATTTTATAAGGCCGCTTGGAGATAGGAGCGGTACCAGGTTCAAGTTCAATGACAAACTCAACCTCACGATCCGGAGGCATACCTGGTAACTCTTCAGGAAAAACATCTGGAAACTCACAAACTACAGGAACACTCTGAATACCTTCCATAGCATCATCATTCAGAGCCGCCAAAGAATAAAGCTGAATTGCGGGAGTCAGACTTGGAGAATAGACTATATGGCCTTCAGGAATTTTCAGAGAAACCGAACGTTCAGCACAATCAATCACAGCTGCATTTGCTGTCAACCAATCCATGCCCAAGATAACATCAATATCAGAATTGCCCAGAATAATTAAGGAAGCCAGAAACGAAGAACCACCAATCTCAATTTGATTGCCATGGCTGATATGAGCAGCCCTCATGTTTGACCCAAGAGATTGTACCACAAGACGGTGTAATAAAGGAACCATAGCCAGATCTTGCTCATGAGCAAACTTGTGAGAAACAAAAGAATGCGAAGCACCAGAATCAAACAAAACTCGTGCAGGAACTGAGTTAACAGGAAGCATACCCATGACAACTCCAGGTGCATGCTCAGCTTGAGCGGCGTTGACACAGTTGGCACGAGCAACTGTAGACCCCGACTTAGTGTTGATGTTGAGAGCCCGAGGTGGAGGTGCACGAATCATAGGAGCACTTGCCGCAGGTCTTGGAGGTGGTGATGGAAGATATTTGTTGTTCATTGGACAATTCCAGTGTTGATGCCTAGTGTTTCCACATGTATAGCAGGCACCAGGTGGACGTGGAACAACGTAGCCAGGGACTCCGCTAGGCGCTCCAGGGTAGTTGTGGTTGTAGCCCCTGGGAGCCGTAGTGAAGGAGTTTGGTGGCCTTGGTGCGTAGCTTGAAGGTCTTGGTGGAGTAGGGAGCGACGGTGGGGTGTTAGGAACCCAGACACGGCGCTTAGAAGGAGCTGCCATAGCAGAAGAGCTTGCTGTATCACGGCTATGTTTCTTTGACTCCTCAAACACTTGCCTACTTGCTTCTTCCTGCAGAGCTGTGTGTTGAAGTTCCAGGAAAGATGCCGGCCTTGCATGAGTGATTGCATATTTGATGGAAGCATTGAGGCCTTGCTGAAACCTCTTTTGCTTCTTCTTGTCATCAGAGATCTTGTCGCCACCATAACGAGAAAGGTTCATGAAGTTCCCGATGTAGGTGTTGACATTGTCAGTGCCCTGCTTGAGGTTGAGAAACACTTCCTTCATCCTTTCCATGACAATTTTTGACAGATATTGCTCTTTGAAAGCAGCAGTGAACCGCTCCCAAGTAGGCTGAAAACCAGAAAGATCTGCCTTGAGGTAATTTTCCCACCAGAGAGCAGCATCTCCCTTCAGAAGGTGAGTAGCACACTTGACCCATTCTTGATCGGGAACATCCGCAGTCATCAGCAACCTTGACACTTCACGAAGCCAATCATCCGCATCAAGTGGCTGATTAGACACCTCAAATTGGCGTGGGTTGAACTTGAGAAAACTCTTGATGTCTCCTCGCTTGGGAGGTGGAGGTAGCGGAACAAACTCATTCCTCCTCACGCTTTCCTCGAAGCGCTGCTGGTTCTGCTGCATAGTGCCCAAAGCATTTGCAATACTTGCCAAAGCAGCCCCGAGTTCAGGTGGTATATCCTCCTCAGAACGGCGTGGTGGTGCCATCCTGTGATTGATATAAAACACAAGTCAGTACTATAATGGAGAATGATAATAATCCAGAATAGTACCAAAATGGAATTAATCAAGATTAAAGAATGCAATTCACTGAGATGATATTAAAATATCAACAAAGTTCAAGGCAACTAGAAGATATTAAGCATAACACACACGACTGAACAAGGAGTGTGGTATACAAACTAACAAAGAAAAAATTTCCGCAAATTTCGGCATTAAAATACCACTATATGCGCAAAACCACTTAACGAATCAAGATTAGTAACTCTACTAGTTCAATATACAAAAGCAAATGACAAAAGTAGTGGTATGGTCGCGACTCCATCCCGCACTCAAATCATTACTCCGCACATGAATAAGTAAAACACATATCCCAACAACTTCTCCTAAGATGAACCTAGAGATTGGTAACTATGGAAACGAACACCCCAAACAAGATAACGTCGGATAACAAAGAGTAAGATAGATCGCATCGGTGTACAATGAATCAGAATAGATCGCGTCAGTTTACAAAGCCTGTCGGTATGGAATGTACCAACAGTTGATAACCAAAAGGCAGATGATGATAACATTTGGATGCAACAGATAGACACACACACACACAAACACAAACACAACCTATGGTACTACAGAACCCAGAACACGTGAACCCTAGTTTGAATTTTAGAAGAGGATTAAAAACGTTACACTTCCTTACCAGAAAAGGGTGGGTGGGTGGGTAAGAAGAAAAATGGAAGTAGTCCTACTCTCACGTTTTGTTTTTCCCTAATATACATAACTACCAAAATATTTGCTAGACAGACAACGACCATTTTGGCTGAGACCCTGAAGGGCGGGATGGCTCTGATACCAATTGTAACTACCTCGGTGAATTACGCTCTTAGTTAATGCTTGGATGAACGAAAGTGGTTAAAATAGTAAGGTGGGGCCCAGGGCCACTCACGGTAGACCTTTCGGCCGTCCTAACCACTTTCGAACAACGGGACAAGAACGAGCGGCGTAATCGGCAGGCGAAGGGATCAACTACATACACAAATGAGTATGTATGCAAGCCACATACAACAGTCCTCAGAGCCATTCCATCTAAAAGAAATAGAAATATTGCAACGCCATACGGCAAGATCCAAATGTCCTAGATAGATATAATAATTTAGGATAGCTCCTCGTACATCACACATCAGAGTATCAGGCGGAAGCGGAAAACAAAGATCTGAGTACGGATAAGAAGCAAATTGGCATAAGATGCCCATAAATAAACACATCCCGCCCACAGATCACACGGATCCCCGTTCCCGGAATCTCTACACCGAATGATCGTTGCCAACATCCTCTGTCTCTTCCACCCAGTATCCATCTTGCGGGTACACCTGTTCATCTGAATCAAACAATTTATCGTGTGAGACCCTAGGGGTACTCAGCAAGTCTTTATGCCACTAAAGGGGACACAACCTAGGGTGACGCAATTGCAGCATAAGATAATACCTAACAATTCTATAGAGACTGGCTAACCTTCCGCATAACCATTGATAGATGGAAGTTCGTGAATTAAGAACAACAGTTATAACAGTATAATTATCAGATCCATCCTCCTCCTCGCTTACCAACGAGGAAGCGGACGAACAACCCCCATCATCCGTTGGCAGTTTATTAACGATTCCATGAGTATTGCACTATTTACTAGTCAAGTACTTAGTCAATTTAAAAGTGGTACTTTAGTTATACTTGTCTATGATCGAGAAACTGTGCTCCAAGTCGTCCATAACCGTGGACACGGCTTTCAGAAAGATTTACCCTGCAGGGGTGCACGAATAGCAACACACACTCGATCAACCTCGGAAAAACCAAATCAAAACCCAACGAGGCATTGACGACAAAGCAATCACAGGATTCAGAAATATTTCAGGGGGCCACCCCATTAAGCTACCCGCAACAAAGTTGGCTGGCTCCGAGACGGACCCAAGGTTTGTGTGGATGGCGATAAACGACTGGGAACCCGAAAATGTGACTGGGCTTGTCGATACAGCGAAAACGTGTCACGATCCAAAACAGTACAGGTGCTCCTCGCACAATCTTGAATAAAGCAGTAACATGGCATAAGTACAGAATAGTAATAAAGCCCCAAACTAATTGTGGCCCCAAGAAATAAGAATGAATCAAGCTCTGGATCAGGGGGTCCATAAGGCCTCCCTGATGTGGATAGTGCGAATAGTCAAGGAACAGGAATCAAGTACTCGGGGTCCTACGGGACACAACTGAGCATGTAAAACCAAATAGCAGATATTGCTCACCGGTGCCTCTTTCATTAGTTATCCCATTACTACTCCGGTTATGTTCTTTAGGTACCTCGTTATTTCTCAGACACTCACATACCCTACTCATGCTTTTCTACGACTCGCATGGCTCAAACAACTCCTGTAGTAATGGCTCATGGGACCGGAACCAGCTTGGTGTGGTTTAAAAATTAAGGCTATGCAGTACCTAGGATTCAATTTAATGCAATCGCGACTCAATGATGCAAGAATAAGATAGAGGCAATCGGTACTGTATGTATGCAAGCATGTGGTAGTGCTTGCCTGGCAGCTCAGTTGAAGCGAGAGATGGATCTGGGTAATACTCCTGGAATTCCTGATAATTCTCCTGCTGGGCGTCTATTCGAAGAAGAACCAAACAAACAAGGGCCAACATAAATAAAGTGCACAAGCATATGAATTAAAATGCGTCAAGCAAACAAGCATGCCATGATGAATGTTGCACAATTACATGGCATTAAAGTAGCAGGGCAAAGGTGAGGTGTGGATACAAGGATTAAAGCATTTTGTTATTCATTTGACCAAGTTTTATTGTCATATACAGTTCAGATTTTAAACGACAACATGATGCATGCTTCAATTCAGAACAAGGACTGCATAAATAGAACGGGCTCGTCGCGCTGATCGGTTTAGACATATTATTTGGCAAATTTGGAGTTATAAAACAAAAGTTATTATTTAAATGAGGAAAAGGGCATTTTATTGTAATTTTAATCATCTCGAAATTTAAAGTGTTCAAAACATATTTTGAAGGGCATATTTGAATTCCTCACATTTTTCTGATTCCAAAACATATATTATATGTATTATTTAGATTTGTATTTTAAAAATGATTTGAATCTGAAAAGAATTTGAATTTAAATAAATTTGGAAAAGATTTGAATAAAAACAGACTCAGGGAAAAACTTCTGTCACCCAGGCGAAATCGACCCCAGACACTAAGAGGTGGGCCTTTGCGCTGACTGGACCACGCGCGGGGAAAACTATTGTCACCGCGGGCTCGCCTAGCCACTGTGACTGCGGGGTGGGCCAACTGGCGCAGGCCCGTGTGACAGCGGCGAGGGAGACAGGGGCTGACAGGTGGGGCTAGGGCTGGAGCGCGGGTTGTGGCTGAGAAAGGCTGAGGGGTTTTCTGCAAGATGGCCAGGGCGACTGACAGGTGGGGCACTAGGAGCGCGGGTTGCGAGAACTAAAAAGGTGGGGGGCTTTTTGCAAATCGACCTCGACCCCGGGTTACTTTTTTTCTTCCTCTCTGTTCTGACGGCAAGTCGTGCGCGCAGAGCGAGCGGGGATTCGATCCCGGGCCGCGGGAGTGCGCGCTGAGGGGGCTGACCGGTGTGGCGGGCTAGGGGAGCTGACAGGTGGGTGGGCGAGGGCTAGATAAGTGTTGTGCGGCGCGGGTTATCTGCAGATGCAGGCGAGCTCTGGCGCGCGGTGGGTGTTCGACAAAACGCACGGCGGCGTTAGGGCGGTACGGCGAGGCGGACCATGTCAGGGAGGAGAGGATGCTCACCGCGGGCTCGACGGCGGGCTTGGATCGGACGGGGACGCGGCGGATCGTCGGGGATGCAGGCGCTCCGGTGGCTAGGGTTTGGCGTCGGCGGCGATGTATTGGCGGTGCTGGGAAGCTCCTCGTTCGCGATGGCGTGGACAGGGCGTCGCAGGGGCACGTCCACGAGCTCCCAAGCCTCTTCCACGACGAGCTCGGCGGCTAGAACGAAGAAGTCGAGGTGGTGCTGGCGGCGACCGGCGTCGGCTGCTGGTGGTCGGAGAGGAAGATGGGGAAGGAGGGGGCGGCTTGGCCAGATCTGGGAGAGGCCAGAGAGGCTTGGGGAGGAAGGAAAAAGGAGGGAGAGAGGGGGAGAGTAGCTGGGGCACGGCAAGTTAAAGGTGGCCTCGGTGCCACCTTTTCCTCCTCCTCCTCCTCGAGCATGTGCTTGGCCGGCTGGGGCTGGCCTGTGGCTGCAGGTGGGGCTTGGTCGAGAGGGAGGGACAGCCAGGGAGGCTCGGCTGGAGGGGGACCCTCGGGTCAGGGAGAGAGAAGAGAGGGAGGGGGTAGCTAAGCTAGGTTAGATGGGGCATGGCGCGGGTTAGGGTTAGCTAGAGTTAGGGAGAGGGTTAGGGTTAGCTAGGTGTTGCTCGGCAGGTTAGAGAGAGAGAGGGAGGGCAAGTGAGAGAGAGAGAGAGATAAAGGGGAGTTAGGGTTTTAGGAGGAATTGGAGAGAGAGAGAGAAAATAGCTAGATTAGGTGATTTTAGATATTTAGAATTTAATTTGATTTATGAAGCCAACCCAAGAAGAAAAGTGAAACTTGATCTTGCATGAGCTAGTGTGGAAGTGAAACCAGAAAGAAGGAGGAAGAAAGGGATTAGGTGGGAAAAGGCCACATATGGCTCATATGATCATGCCTGTAGAAAAATAAATTAAAAGAAAAGAATGTGGGAGAGGATTTGAGAATGGTGGAGTGGTAGGAGATGTTTTCCACAAAGATAGGAACCAACAAAACCAAAGAAAATCAAAGGAGAGGAAGATAGTGAAGACTAGTGCATGGCCCCTGCATAAGTAATAATGCCATTGATTATTTGTGAAAACAATATGAATCTTATGGCATTACTCTATGCTTATCCAAGAAGTGGAGATTAAACCAAGCAAAGGAATTTAATGGAGTAGATCCACCCTATTGCACATGAGCTAGAGAAATCCAAAATAAAGACAAACAAGCTCATGGTCTAGTAGGATGGTGGAATTATAAAGTGGTGGAAAGAAATGTGGTGGAATGGAATTAAAAGATATGCCCCCAATTCAACTTGGGCATTGAACAATATATCAATAGCCAAATATAATATCAAGAGGCAAATACAATTAATAATGCATATGAAAGAAAAACCAAAAAAAAGAGGGTTTTATATGATGCTCAAATGCAAGGTGGCATGATGACATGAGCATGATATAATTATGATGCAACAATAATATATAAAGTAGCCAATATCTTACTAGGACAAGTAGCATTACAATTGTTAGACAATTGGGGTGCTACAGTAGGTTATTTGAGAAGTGGTGATTTAGGTTAAAACTTGATTTCTATACATTTCTTATGGTGGCTGGTCACATAATAAGACTCCCTAGGTAGATGCCACTATGTTTTGATATTTTTGAATTTGTTGTGCATAAAATGACTCAATTAGCTAGCTAAAACCCATTCGTTGACTCTCTGTTGACCTGCCACCGGAGGGTAAAACCGAGTATATTGCACACGGTAGTGTTATTACTGGAGGGAAAAATTGAGTATAATCAAACTGACAGTGTTACACTCGAGGGCATAACTGAGCACAACTAAGTTGCCAGGGTTAGACATGAGGGAAAAAAGTGACTCATGGTGTGCGTGTCGTGGTGCACAGGGCAGTAGCAGACACGAGTGGTTGTGCACGGTGCAGTAGTGTACGCGGTTACACAGTGCATGTTGGTGCAACGAAACGTCGCTTCCCTTCTCCTTTATAGAGTCCTCCTCACTCTCAGTCATCACCCACTCGCTCACTCACACAACCATCTCCACTATCCCATCACCTTCTGCATACCCCCAAGAAAACCCCAACCCGCCGGTGATGGAGAAGAACGGCATGGTGGCCATCGTCGCCTCCAAGGCCACCAATTAGGAGGCCCCCGTCCCCATACAGGCCCCTGTTGACGCATCAAAGGCAGCTGCCATCTCTATCTAGACCCCCATCCCCGCTTCCACCGTCGCCACTGGCGAGGAGGCCCCCGCCGGTCTCCGGCAGATCCCGCTCGGTTGGGACCCCTACGAGGAGGAGTATTACATCAGGCCCCCTACGACACCAGCATCACCGACCCATGGTCAGAGGTAACTAGGGTTTTCTCCCCTTCCCTTGTTCTTCCCCCATTGCCATCGTTGGATGCTAGATCGTATGTTATTAGGGTTTAGCTGTTCGGATTTTACAGTAGCTAATCCTCTTGTGTTAGATCTCGTATTTCGATTAATCCCCCTGTTCGTATTTCAATTCTATTTTATTTGTCCTCCGAGTGCTAGTTAAGGGATTCCCTACTTAGTACTAGCACCGATTTTTTGTTGGGATCAGTATTCGATTTGGTTTGAGATTTGGAGAATAATCAGGGGAATCCCGATAATCAAGGTATCTCAATCATTTTCTTATTGCACTCTACTGTTTTTTCCAATAGGAGGATAGCAGGGACATCTGCAGTGACGACGAGTCTAAGGACACCAAGAATCTTCAGGTGCTGAGGAGGCTGAAGTCCGACCAGTACAACAACTTCTTCACCGGTGACATCTACAGGTGCCCCTTCTGCACCACCAGGAGGCTCCACGCCACCGACTTTAACTCCCTCATGAAGCCCGCCAAGGATGTGAGGACCTGCAGCGAGTCTGTGAACGTCCACGGCTTCAGAACCAAGCACCAGGCGCTCGGTTTTCACCTCTGCAACCTCCAAAAGGTGGCCATCGAGGAGGGTCGCATGCCCCCGATCAAGCCCAAGGCGCCCAAGGTCAAGGGACTAGGCAGCAAGAAGTGAAGGAGGCGCCAGAAGGAGGAGGCGGAGGCCATGAGGGGCCACTAATCTTGTGTTGCTGCTGCTATAAAGCAGCTTCTTTTGTAATGTATGTGTTGAAATAGTCCGCTACTGCTACTGAGAAGCCTAATTGTCAAACCTTGTTAAGTACCGTACTATATATCCTATATTAGCTTCTTTATCTACATCTGATATTTATCCTATATTAGGTGCTTTATCTACATCTTCTCTATTTACTAAATGTATTT
This sequence comes from Avena eriantha, assembly GCA_910589775.1. Classification (NCBI taxonomy): domain Eukaryota; kingdom Viridiplantae; phylum Streptophyta; class Magnoliopsida; order Poales; family Poaceae; genus Avena; species Avena eriantha. The sequence goes on from OU342740.1 coordinate 37,034,283, forward strand.
ATGGTGCTATTTAGATTTGTTGCTTTACATTTTCTACCAGATTGGGAAAAAACCAGAGCCAAAAGGAACAATGAATGAAGAGAGAAGATGCTCTATATTCGCTACCTTTTTGGGAAAAAACACAATCGTTAGCGAGAGAGAGGGGGAAAAGGCGATCTTAAAAAGGCCAATCATAAAAATAACAAAAAAGAAAACATGCAATTTAGGTGAGAGGGCGCACGCAGCCACCAAACGCACCCCACATGGTCCCACACCACGTCCTCCATGACGTGTTCCCAACAAACTGGCCCCATATAGTATCACAAGGCACAGCGCCACACGTTAGCATAACGCGTTCGTGATCAAACAGCCCCAAGTGGTCCCACACCGCATGGCCCCACACGTCAGCCAACGGTCAACCTGATGGCTGCTGCCATTCGAGCTCTTTGATGAGCTTCCGAGAAGAAGGAGATGGGAAAAGTGAGGAAAAGTTAAGCGGCTGGGGAAAACTGAGTACAACTAATGAACCAGGGGCACGGAAAGTAGAAATCCCTTAAATAATTAAATAAACTTAAAGAAAGTGAAGGAACTCAAATAAACTTCAATACCGTTGCAACAATAATTCAATGGAAATCATCATCTTATCATTATCATATTCATAATAAGATGGATCAAGTCTCATTAGCACTATGATAAAAATAGAAACAGTGATTTAGTTATTATTATGCGAGAAATCTTCATGATACCTCACAATATATTGGCATGGTACCAACCACTATTGTTTTATACTTTGGCTTTGCAGGAGGAATTGGTGTTTCTATGCATCCAACTATAAGAACCCTTGGCTCAATGGAATTCAAAGTTTTCTTTGTTGGCTCTCCATAGTTCTTTGGAAAATATATAGTATGATCTTTCCTTTACCTTAAATGTCACTTTGCTTTCAGTACAGTTAATAATATCCCCTACGAGGGGATGACCCTCGGATGGGATAAGCCAGGCCAAACCGGTCGGCTCCAGAGATATCAGGCCAGATGGCCACAAGACAGGAAACCTGCATCCGGGTGGAATGCTACAACTGATCCACCATCAAGCTTCCCTGGCTGGCCCGTCTAGCCGGGTAACTAGAAGAGCCTACCAGGTGGCCATCTCCACCTGGTCACCTCAGATTCTGTGGCGAGGACAAGCAGGGCATGACTCCCCACGCAGAGCACGCCTCTAGGTTCCCGTGTCACTAGACAGACTACAGCGCCGCCCACGCGGCGCTATGCAACGACTGCACTGAGCGACGTAAACCTAGTGGCTGAGCACAACACTGTTAGCTGACCAATGCAGCTCTGGCGGCTGGGCACTATAGCCCTGTAGCCAAACATTGTAGCTCTACAGCTAGACACTGTAGCACAGACTAGCTCCATGGCCCTCCGTCTAGGCCTCGCTAGCCGGCCCACTTTATAAAGGGATTTCTATTTTTGTTCCCCTAGTTCGTTAGGTATACTTAGTTTTTCCTAGTCGCTTAACTTTTCCTCACTTTTACCCTTCCTCTATTTAAAACCCTCACAGGCACTCGGACGGAGGGATGTCGTTAGGTCAAAGGCTTGACCGTTACATGCTGACCGGTGGGACCGTGTTGGGGCAGCTCCTGTCGTGGCCGTTACGTGCTGACGGGTGGGGCGAGGATACACGTCATACCAGCCATCCATCTCTCACTGACTTGTGGGCCCCTTTTTCCTAATTGTGTGGTCGATGCAGCCAATGACAAATGGGGCCATTTTGTGGGGCCGTCGAAGCCAATGAATGATGGGGCCACCATGTGGGGCTGTTCTATTGGGCCGTCGAAGCCAATAACCGATGGGGCCGTCATGTGGGGCTGGAGGGGGATTTGCATATTTGCCACGTTTTACTTTGTAACTTGCATATTTGCCATTTTATGTGTCACTGACATGTGGTGGTCATATGGCAAATATGCAAATTTCAAAGAAAAAGTTTGGCAGATGTGCAAAATTGGCAAATATGCAAAAATCCCGGAGCAGCTACTCCCCCAAACATTGACAGGTGGGATCGTGTATGACACGTGAGGTCGGCTCTCTTCTCATCCGCTCCCAGCCCCCATCCCCGAGCAGGGGCTATTCGTCTGTGGTACCAAAGTTCCCGGGCCAGCGCATGGAGGTACCTAAGTTGCCTAAAATTGCCGCGTTTCGAAATGTTGGGCCACCAACTACTGAGAGGGGCCATTTTGAGGCAAACTCATCTCACCCCTGCCAAATTCAAACACTCTGTTAAACTGCCCCGTGAAGTAGATGGTCAGGACCCTCATGTCGGTCATCTGTTTGTGATGCAAGCGCCAACGCGACAACCTCCTAGGCAAATCGAGTAACTAACTGGATTGGATGCGTTGACCAATTTCACAAATCCATTCCCACCTTTCCCCTAGCACCTGCGGCGTCGGAATCCACCCTCCAAGCAGGACGATCCCTTAGGACATTTGACTTCCGGCGCCAAGTTGTTGCGCCTAGTCGCTGATCCCGGGCTCCAATGGCGCATGCCGTAGCCGCCGTTGCGAGGCTCTAGCCCGCCTTCGCCACCGACGAGCCGAGCAGGTCAGAGGATGGTAGATCCTACTACCAAGGAAGAAAAAGTTCTAGCTACAAGCGGGTGAGCTACCCTTCTCTTTACTATTCGCACTAATTATAACTGCTAGCTGGCTACTGAACCTAAAATTGTTTGTTAGCCCAACGCTGACAAACATATTTTGTCCACAATTTTCTGTCAAGTGGGATCTCCGCGGACCACCCTTACCTGGTTACGGTAGTCCTCTTCAGGTACGACTCTAAGGGCAAGTGGTATGGACACCATTGTATGACGATGGAAGAAGCGGCTGCGCAGATCTACACTATATCTGGTATGGTTGCTGCTCTGCGTAATCATGATGAATTATGGCCGAAGCAGACTGCAAAGTTTAGCTTCATGGATGAATGTGGCATCATTGTTCCTCTAACGTCTGATAGTCGGCTAATTGGGTTGATGAAAAGGTATGCTTCGGATTGCATGTTTGAGCTGAATTGTGATGTACTGGATGTGGAAGCTGTTGCAACTGGGATTCGCCCTTATGTTCTTGGACAGGGTGGTTGCTCGAACCCAATTAGCTCCTGGTAAGAAAAAGTCTCTTGGGGTTCGCAAGTTTGTGCTGAATTGTAATTTTTGTTTTACTTACTCTGTAGATATTGGGCAGTTATGCAACAGTCCTGTTTCTTTGACAGGAAGCGCCGCAAGGTTAGAAACATGACTGTCAGGTCAGACATTTTGCTTCCCGAAGAAATTAAAAACGAGTGGAAAGATGATGTTGGACATGATTCTGGTGCCTAGTGTCCCGGCGATGCAGAGTACGTGAAGCTAAGAAAATTGGCACCGAGGAAGAGGAAGAAGGCAGGAAATGAAGAAGCCAGTGGACGTGAAGGCTTGGCACCCAGGCTGCGGAAGAAGGCTGCTGGCAATGAAGATGCATAGTAATGTGTTGAACTTGAACCTATATATGTAATTATGTTTAATTCTGGAGCTCTATGTGTGGCACTTTGCTGGGCGAAACAATCTACCCATGTTCTCTTAGTAAAATGTATCGTGACTTAGGGTTTGGAAACGCCCAAGTCAGTAGTTGAATCCAAAATTGTGATTGTGCCACTGCTATCTGAAAACACGCAGCACCGGTTCCACGATTGCTGAGGGGCAGGAGGTCTCCAAATACGACGAACTGTAAGTGGCACAGAAATAAATTATTTAAGCTGACACACTCCACGAAGCAGCAACTTATTTTAGATGCGGCACAACGATGTGGAAAAATAAATAGCAATGGCAACCGATAATGCCCAGACGCTTGACCCCGTCTATCTCACCGCCTCCCTGCTCCTACATCCCCTGCGTCTAGCGAAGCTCCCGGATCTCCATTAACCGGGTGTACGTGCTTCCACTTTATAAATTGTGGTTGTGCCATTTGCATGCGGCACAATCCACATAGATTTTGTTTAAACAAACCACCAATGTCAGAATACCACCATGATCAGACAAAAGGAAGTGATGCAGGGTTAAGACAGACTAACGGGAGACCAATTTTTTTCCTCCCAGGACTCCGGGACCACTAGTTCAGACCGCTAGGTAAACAAGTACTACTATTACAACTTAAAAAGGCACGGAGCTCAAGCTAAATAGAAATAGTTATCACACATCTCCTTGATCTTCCTAATCTTAGCCCGATGTGTATCTTCCTGCGAGAGCAAGGATCGATTCGTCTACTCCTTCCTTCTAGCATCTTCCTTGCACAGCTTCAATTGTTTCTCTGTATTTTTCCTCATGCACTTGTCAATACTCATAGTTGTCAACTGCAGGACTTTGGCCTAGTGAAGATCATTCCTTGCTTGAGTCAGTTCTTGCTCTGCTTTAGCCTTCAGGGCCAACGCCATGTCCCTCTCCTTCTCGACTTTGCTAACCTTGTCTTGCACCCTCCTCAGATCTCGGTTAAGCTTGGTCATGTCAACTGGGTCCCATAGCTTCATCTCAACACTGTCAAGAAGTGAGCTGACTATGGATTCTTTCAACTCAATAGTCATATCCCATAGTTTGTCCAGCGTTTTCTGCATCGATTTGGGCCACTCTGGATCACCCATTTGACAACACCGCAACTTATGCCTTGCATCATTGCACGATGTCCTTGACACTGTAGAAACCTCTTGCCTGCATTTCATCCTTCGAACGCTACAAATTTAGCAGGCACATGTCCATGTTTACATAGCAGAGGACTGTCTTCATCCACTAAACCGTGATAGTCAGAGTCATACATCGTCTGGTTGGCCTAACACATCATACGTGCATGAGTAAACAGAGTATATCTAGCTCAAAAAATTGATAACTGGCCACATATGATAGAGATAGAGATGAGACGACTCACATTGAAATCACCGTCCATGTCGTCACGACGTGTTTCCTTGTCGTCTCCCCTTGAACCCATGGCGAGAGGTGAGGGGGTGGCTGCTAGAGAGGAGATTGGGATGGAGGCGCCATCGGCTTGCGGCTATGGCAGGATGGGAGTGAAGTGGGGAAAGTGGCTTTGAGGGGAAGGAAGAGAAGTACGGGGAGGAAGAGAAGTAATGGGGACGTGACCCTGGGATAAGGCCCACTGAACTCGTGAGTCGTGACACTCGCAACAGGGGAGCACCCGGTGTTGCCAGTTTGTCGAGAGCAAGCGTGGCCAATCATGCCGCAGAACAGCCTACTCGCAGATCGCTCTCACGAAGACCATCCTGGTTGTCCAAGCTCCCCGATCGAACGGTATGTAACAATCATCAAGCAGAACAACTGTGTTAGGGTGTGCCTTCTAGAAGACTCGGTCTAACGGTGGATCCATGTGTGGTTTATGAGAGGTACATACATGCAATGACACTAGGTGTGGTTCATGAAAAGAACGGACATGCAATGACACCGGTGTATCCATATGTCGTTTGTGAGAAGAACACACATGCAATGACTCTAGCTGTGGTTCATGAGAAGAACACACATGCAATGACACTAGTGGATCCATATGTGGTTTGTGAGAAGAACAGACATGCAATGATTCTAGCTGTGGTTCATGAAATGAATAGACATACAATGACACTAGTGGATCCATGTGTGGTTTGTGACAAGAATAGACATGCAATGACACTGGGTTTGGTTCATGAGAAGAACACACATCCAATGACACTGGTGGATCCATATGTGGTTTGTGAGAAGAACATACATGCAATGACTCTAGCTGTGGTTCATGAAAAGAACAGACATGCAATGACACTGGTGGATCCATGTGTGGTTCATGAGAAGAACACACATCCAATCACACTGGTGGATCCTTATGTGGTTTGTGAGAAGAACAGACATGCAATGACTCTAGATGTGGTTCATGAGAAGAATATACATGCAATTACACTTGTGTATCCTTATGTGGTTTGTGAGAAGAACACACATCCAATGACACTGGGTATGGTTCATGAAAAGAACACACATCCAATGACACTTGTGGATCCTTCTGTGGCTTGTGTGAAGAACAGACATGCAATGACTCCAGATGTGGTTCATGAGAAGAATAGACATGAAATTACACTGGTGTATCCTTATGTGGTTTGTGAGAAGAACTGACATGCGATGACTCTAGATGTGGTTCATGAGAAGAACACACATGTAATGACCACTGGTGGATCCATGTGTGGTTTGTTTAGAAGAACACACATGCAATAACCACATGCAATGACACTGGTGGATCCATGTGTGGTTCATGAAAAGAACACACATCCAATGACACTGTTGGCTCCTTATGTGGTTTGTGAGAAGAACAAATATGCAATGACTCTAGATGTGGTTCATGAGAAGAACAAACATGCAATTACACTAGTGTATCCTTATGTGGTTTGTGAGAAGAACACACATCCAATGACACTGGGTGTGGTTCATGAGAAGAACACACATCCAATGACACTGGTGGATCCTTATGTGGTTTGTGAGAAGAACAGACATGCAATGACTCTAGATGTGGTTCATGAAAAGAACAGACATGCAATTACACTAGTGTATCCTTCTATGGTTTGTGAGAAGAACTGACATGCGATGACTCTAGATGTGGTTCATGAGAAGAACAGACATGCAATGACCATTGGTGGATCCATGTGCGATTTGTTTAGAAGAACACACATGCAATGACACTGGTGGATCCATGTGTGGTTCACGAAAAGAACATACATCCAATGACACTGGTGGATCCTTATGTGGTTTGTGATAAGAACAGACATGAAATGACTCTAGATGTGGTTCATGAGAAGAACAGACATGATATTACACTTGTGTATCCTTATGTGGTTTGTGAGAAGAACACACATGCGATGACTCTAGCTGGTTCATGCTAAGAACAGACATGCAATGACCACTGGTGGATCCATGTGTGGTTTGTTTAGAATAACACACATGCAATGACCACATGCAATGACACTGGTGGATCCATGTGTGGTTTGTTTAGAGGAACAAACATGCAATGAAACTGGGTGTGGTTCATGAGAAGAACACACATGCAATGACACTAGTGGATCCCTATGTGGTTTGTGAGAAGAACTGACATGCAATCACACTAGGTGGATCCATGTGTGGTTCATGAAAAGAACAGACATGCAATGACACTGGTGGATCCATGCGTGGTTTGTGTGAAGAACACACATCCAATGAAACTGGGTGTGGTTCATGAAAAGAACACACATCCAATGACACTGGTGGATCCTTATGTGGTTTGTGAGAAGAACAGGCTTGCAATGACTCTAGTTGTAGTTCATGAGAAGAACACACATGCAATGACACTGGTGGATCCATATGTGGTTTGCGAGAAGAACAGACATGCAATGACTCTTGCTGTGGTTCATGAAAAGAATAGACATGCAATGACACTGGTGCATCCATGTGTGGTTCAGGAAAAGAACACACATCCAATGACACTGGTGGATCCTTATGTGGTTTGTGAGAAGAACAGACATGCAATGACTCTAGATGTGGTTCATGAGTAGAATAGACATGCAGTTACACTAGTGTATGAAAAGAACACACATCAATTGACACTGGTGGATCCTTATGTGGTTTGTGAGAAGAACAGACATGGAATGACTCTAGCTGTGGTTCATGAGAAGAACACACATGCAATGACACTGGTGGATCAATATGTGGTTTGTCAGAAGAACAGACATGCAATGACTCTAGCTGTGGTTCATGAAAAGAACAGACATGCAATGACACTTGTGGATCCATGTGTGGTTCATGAAAATAACACACATCCAATGACACTAGTGGATCCTTATGTGGTTTGTGAGAAGAACAGACATGCAATGACTCTAGATGTGGTTCATGAGAAGAATAGACATGCAGTTACACTTGTGTATCCTTATGTGGTTTTTGAGAAGAACACACATCCAATGACACTGGGTGTGGTTAATGAAAAGAACAGAAATCCAATGACACTAGTGGATCCTTATGTGGCTTGTGAGAAGAACAGACATGCAATGACTCTAGATGTGGTTCATGAGAAGAACAGACATGCTATTACACTTGTGTATCCTTATATGGTTTGTGAGAAGAACACACATCCAATGACACTGGTTGTGGTTCATGAGAAGAACACACATCCAATGACACTGGTGGATCCATATGTGGTTTGTGAGAAGAACATACATGCAATGACTCTAGCTGTGGTTCATGAAAAGAACAGACATGCAATGACACTGGTGGATCCATGTGTGGTTCATGAGAAGAACACACATCCAATCACACTGGTGGATCCTTATGTGGTTTGTGAGAAGAACAGACATGCAATGACTCTAGATGTGGTTCATGAGAAGAATATACATGCAATTACACTTGTGTATCCTTATGTGGTTTGTGAGAAGAACACACATCCAATGACACTGGGTATGGTTCATGAAAAGAACACACATCCAATGACACTTGTGGATCCTTCTGTGGCTTGTGAGAAGAACAGACATGCAATGACTCTAGATGTGGTTCATGAGAAGAATAGACATGAAATTACACTGGTGTATCCTTATGTGGTTTGTGAGAAGAACTGACATGCGATGACTCTAGATGTGGTTCATGAGAAGAACACACATGTAATGACCACTGGTGGATCCATGTGTGGTTTGTTTAGAAGAACACACATGCAATAACCACATGCAATGACACTGGTGGATCCATGTGTGGTTCATGAAAAGAACACACATCCAATGACACTGTTGGCTCCTTATGTGGTTTGTGAGAAGAACAAACATGCAATGACTCTAGATGTGGTTCATGAGAAGAACAAACATGCAATTACACTAGTGTATCCTTATGTGGTTTGTGAGAACAACACACATCCAATGACACTGGGTGTGGTTCATGAGAAGAACACACATCCAATGACACTTGTGGATCCTTATGTGGTTTGTGAGAAGAACAGACATGCAATGACTCTAGATGTGGTTCATGAAAAGAACAGACATGCAATTACACTGGTGTATCCTTCTATGGTTTGTGAGAAGAACTGACATGCGATGACTCTAGATGTGGTTCATGAGAAGAACAGACATGCAATGACCATTGGTGGATCCATGTGCGATTTGTTTAGAAGAACACACATGCAATGACACTGGTGGATCCATGTGTGGTTCACGAAAAGAACATACATCCAATGACACTGGTGGATCCTTATGTGGTTTGTGATAAGAACAGACATGAAATGACTCTAGATGTGGTTCATGAGAAGAACAGACATGATATTACACTTGTGTATCCTTATGTGGTTTGTGAGAAGAGCACACATGCGATGACTCTAGCTGGTTCATGCTAAGAACAGACATGCAATGACCACTGGTGGATCCATGTGTGGTTTGTTTAGAATAACACACATGCAATGACCACATGCAATGACACTGGTGGATCCATGTGTGGTTTGTTTAGAGGAACAAACATGCAATGAAACTGGGTGTGGTTCATGAGAAGAACACACATGCAATGACACTAGTGGATCCCTATGTGGTTTGTGAGAAGAACTGACATGCAATCACACTAGGTGGATCCATGTGTGGTTCATGAAAAGAACAGACATGCAATGACACTGGTGGATCCATGCGTGGTTTGTGTGAAGAACACACATCCAATGAAACTGGGTGTGGTTCATGAAAAGAACACACATCCAATGACACTGGTGGATCCTTATGTGGTTTGTGAGAAGAACAGGCTTGCAATGACTCTAGTTGTGGTTCATGAGAAGAACACACATGCAATGACACTGGTGGATCCATATGTGGTTTGCGAGAAGAACAGACATGCAATGACTCTTGCTGTGGTTCATGAAAAGAATAGACATGCAATGACACTGGTGGATCCATGTGTGGTTCAGGAAAAGAACACACATCCAATGACACTGGTGGATCCTTATGTGGTTTGTGAGAAGAACAGACATGCAATGACTCTAGATGTGGTTCATGAGAAGAATAGACATGCAATTACACTAGTGTATGAAAAGAACACACATCAATTGACAATGGTGGATCCTTATGTGGTTTGTGAGAAGAACAGACATGGAATGACTCTAGATGTGGTTCATGAGAAGAACACACATGCAATGACACTGGTGGATCAATATGTGGTTTGTCAGAAGAACAGACATGCAATGACTCTAGCTATGGTTCATGAAAAGAACAGACATGCAATGACACTTGTGGATCCACGTGTGGTTCATGAAAATAACACACATCCAATGACACTAGTGGATCCTTATGTGGTTTGTGAGAAGAACAGACATGCAATGACTCTAGATGTGGTTCATGAGAAGAATAGACATGCAGTTACACTTGTGTATCCTTATGTGGTTTTTGAGAAGAACACACATCCAATGACACTGGGTGTGGTTAATGAAAAGAACAGAAATCCAATGACACTAGTGGATCCTTATGTGGCTTGTGAGAAGAACAGACATGCAATGACTCTAGATGTGGTTCATGAGAAGAACAGACATGCTATTACACTTGTGTATCCTTATATGGTTTGTGAGAAGAACACACATCCAATGACACTGGGTGTGGTTCATGAGAAGAACACACATCCAATGACACTGGTGGATCCTTATGTGGTTTGTGATAAGAATAGACATGCAATGACTCTAGATGTGGTTCATGAGAAGAAAAGACATGCAATTACACTGGTGTATCCTTCTATGGTTTGTGAGAAGAACTGACATGCGATGACTCTAGATGTGGTTCATGAGAAGAACAGACATGCAATGACCATTGGTGGATCCATGTGCGATTTGTTTAGAAGAACACACATGCAATGACACTGGTGGATCCATGTGTGGTTCACGAAAAGAACATACATCCAATGACACTGGTGGATCCTTATGTGGTTTGTGATAAGAACAGACATGAAATGACTCTAGATGTGGTTCATGAGAAGAACAGACATGATATTACACTTGTGTATCCTTATGTGGTTTGTGAGAAGAGCACACATGCGATGACTCTAGCTGGTTCATGCTAAGAACAGACATGCAATGACCACTGGTGGATCCATGTGTGGTTTGTTTAGAATAACACACATGCAATGACCACATGCAATGACACTGGTGGATCCATGTGTGGTTTGTTTAGAGGAACAAACATGCAATGAAACTGGGTGTGGTTCATGAGAAGAACACACATGCAATGACACTAGTGGATCCCTATGTGGTTTGTGAGAAGAACTGACATGCAATCACACTAGGTGGATCCATGTGTGGTTCATGAAAAGAACAGACATGCAATGACACTGGTGGATCCATGCGTGGTTTGTGTGAAGAACACACATCCAATGAAACTGGGTGTGGTTCATGAAAAGAACACACATCCAATGACACTGGTGGATCCTTATGTGGTTTGTGAGAAGAACAGGCTTGCAATGACTCTAGTTGTGGTTCATGAGAAGAACACACATGCAATGACACTGGTGGATCCATATGTGGTTTGCGAGAAGAACAGACATGCAATGACTCTTGCTGTGGTTCATGAAAAGAATAGACATGCAATGACACTGGTGGATCCATGTGTGGTTCAGGAAAAGAACACACATCCAATGACACTGGTGGATCCTTATGTGGTTTGTGAGAAGAACAGACATGCAATGACTCTAGATGTGGTTCATGAGAAGAATAGACATGCAATTACACTAGTGTATGAAAAGAACACACATCAATTGACAATGGTGGATCCTTATGTGGTTTGTGAGAAGAACAGACATGGAATGACTCTAGATGTGGTTCATGAGAAGAACACACATGCAATGACACTGGTGGATCAATATGTGGTTTGTCAGAAGAACAGACATGCAATGACTCTAGCTGTGGTTCATGAAAAGAACAGACATGCAATGACACTTGTGGATCCACGTGTGGTTCATGAAAATAACACACATCCAATGACACTAGTGGATCCTTATGTGGTTTGTGAGAAGAACAGACATGCAATGACTCTAGATGTGGTTCATGAGAAGAATAGACATGCAGTTACACTTGTGTATCCTTATGTGGTTTTTGAGAAGAACACACATCCAATGACACTGGGTGTGGTTAATGAAAAGAACAGAAATCCAATGACACTAGTGGATCCTTATGTGGCTTGTGAGAAGAACAGACATGCAATGACTCTAGATGTGGTTCATGAGAAGAACAGACATGCTATTACACTTGTGTATCCTTATATGGTTTGTGAGAAGAACACACATCCAATGACACTGGGTGTGGTTCATGAGAAGAACACACATCCAATGACACTGGTGGATCCTTATGTGGTTTGTGATAAGAATAGACATGCAATGACTCTAGATGTGGTTCATGAGAAGAAAAGACATGCAATTACACTGGTGTATCCTTCTATGGTTTGTGAGAAGAACTGACATGCGATGACTCTAGATGTGGTTCATGAGAAGAACAGACATGCAATGACCATTGGTGGATCCATGTGCGATTTGTTTAGAAGAACACACATGCAATGACACTGGTGGATCCATGTGTGGTTCACGAAAAGAACATACATCCAATGACACTGGTGGATCCTTATGTGGTTTGTGATAAGAACAGACATGAAATGACTCTAGATGTGGTTCATGAGAAGAACAGACATGATATTACACTTGTGTATCCTTATGTGGTTTGTGAGAAGAACACACATGCGATGACTCTAGCTGGTTCATGCTAAGAACAGACATGCAATGATCACTGGTGGATCCATGTGTGGTTTGTTTAGAATAACACACATGCAATGACCACATGCAATGACACTGGTGGATCCATGTGTGGTTTGTTTAGAGGAACAAACATGCAATGAAAGTGGGTGTGGTTCATGAGAAGAACACACATGCAATGACACTAGTGGATCCCTATGTGGTTTGTGAGAAGAACTGACATGCAATCACACTAGGTGGATCCATGTGTGGTTCATGAAAAGAACAGACATGCAATGACACTGGTGGATCCATGCGTGGTTTGTGTGAAGAACACACATCCAATGAAACTGGGTGTGGTTCATGAAAAGAACACACATCCAATGACACTGGTGGATCCTTCTGTGGTTTATGAGAAGAACAGGCTTGCAATGACTCTAGTTGTGGTTCATGAGAAGAACACACATGCAATGACACTGGTGGATCCATATGTGGTTTGCGAGAAGAACAGACATGCAATGACTCTTGCTGTGGTTCATGAAAAGAATAGACATGCAATGACACTGGTGGATCCATGTGTGGTTCAGGAAAAGAACACACATCCAATGACACTGGTGGATCCTTATGTGGTTTGTGAGAAGAACAGACATGCAATGACTCTAGATGTCGTTCATGAGAAGAATAGACATGCAATTACACTAGTGTATGCAAAGAACACACATCAATTGACACCGGTGGATCCTTATGTGGTTTGTGAGAAGAACAGACATGGAATGACTCTAGCTGTGGTTCATGAGAAGAACACACATGCAATGACACTGGTGGATCAATATGTGGTTTGTCAGAAGAACAGACATGCAATGACTCTAGCTGCGGTTCATGAAAAGAACAGACATGCAATAACACTTGTGGATCCATGTGTGGTTCATGAAAATAACACACATCCAATGACACTAGTGGATCCTTATGTGGTTTGTGAGAAGAACAGACATGCAATGACTCTAGATGTGGTTCATGCGAAGAATAGACATGCAGTTACACTTGTGTATCCTTATGTGGTTTTTGAGAAGAACACACATCCAATGACACTGGGTGTGGTTAATGAAAAGAACAGAAATCCAATGACACTAGTGGATCCTTATGTGGCTTGTGAGAAGAACAGACATGCAATGACTCTAGATGTGGTTCATGAGAAGAATAGACATGCAATTACACGGGTGTATCCTTATGTGGTTTATGAGAAGACCTGACATGCGATGACTCTAGATGTGGTTCATGAGAAGAACAGACATGCAATGACCACTGATGGATCCATGTGTGGTTTGTTTAGAAGAACACACATGCAATAACCACATGCAATGATACTGGTGGATCCATGTGTGGTTCATGAAAAGAACACACATCCAATGGCACTGTTGGCTCTTTATGTGGTTTGTGAGAAGAACAAACATGCAATGACTCTAGATGTGGTTCATGAGAAGAACAGACATGCAATTACACTGGTGTATCCTTATGTGGTTTGTGAGAAGAACACACATCCAATGACACTGGGTGTGGTTCATGAGAAGAACACACATCCAATGACACTGGTGGATCCTTATGTGGTTTGTGATAAGAATAGACATGCAATGACTCTACATGTGGTTCATGAGAAGAAAAGACATGCAATTAGACTGGTGTATCCTTCTATGGTTTGTGAGAAGAACTGACATGCGATGACTCTAGATGTGGTTCATGAGAAGAACAGACATGCAATGACCATTGGTGGATCCATGTGTGGTTTGTTTAGAAGAACACACATGCAATAACACTGGTGGATCCATGTGTGGTTCACGAAAAGAACACACATCCAATGACACTAGTGGATCCTTATGTGGTTTGTGATAACAACAGACGTGCAATGACTCTAGTTGTGGTTCAAGAGAAGAACAGACATGCTATTACACTGGTGTATCCTTAGGTGGTTTGCGAGAAGAACACACATGCGATGACTCTAGCTATGGTTCATGAGAAGAACAGACATGCAATGACCACTGGTGGATCCATCTGTGGTTTGTTTAGAAGAACACACATGCAATGACCACAGGAAATGACACTGGTGGATCCATGTGTGGTTTGTTTAGAGGAACAGACATGCAATGATACTAGGTGTGGTTCATGAGAAGAATAGACATGCAATGACACTGGTGGATCCCTCTGTGGTTTGTGAGAAGAACTGACATGCAATCACACTAGGTGGATCCATGTGTGGTTCAGGAAAAGAACAGACATGCCATGACACTGGTGGATCCATGCATGGTTTGTGTGATGAACACACATCCAATGACACTGGGTGTGGTTCATGAAAAGAACACACATCCAATGACACTGGTGGATCCTTATGTGGTTTGTGACAAGAACAGACATGCAATGACTCTAGCTGTGGTTCATGAGAAGAACACACATGCAATGACACTGGTGGATCCATATGTGGTTTGTGAGAAGAACAGACATGCAATGACTCTAGCTGTGGTTCACGAAACGAACATACATGCAATGACACTGGTGGATCCATGTGTGGTTTGTGAGAAGAACACACATCCAATGTCACTAGGTGTGGTTTAAGAAAAGAACACACATCCAGTGACACCAGTGGATCCTTATGTGGTTTATGAGAAGAACAGACATGTAATGACTCTAGCTATGGTTCATGAGAAGAACACACATCCAATGACACTGGTGGATCCATGTGTGGTTTCTGAGAAGAACAGACATGCAATGACACTGGTTGTGGTTCATGAAAAGAACAAACATGCAATGACACTGGTGGATCCATGTGTGGTTTGTGAGAACACATATCCAATGACACTTGGTGTGGTTCATGAGAAGAACACACATCCAATAACACTGATGGATCCTTATGTTGTATGTGAGAAGAACATACATGCAATGACATGAGAAGAACAGACATGCAATTACACTGGTGTATCCTTATGTGGTTTGTGAGAAGAACTGACATGCAATGACACTGGCTGTGGTTCATGAAAAGAACACACATGCAATGACACTGGTGGATCCTTATGTTGTTTGTCAGAAGAACACACAGGCAATCACACTGGGTGTGGTTCGTGAAAAGAAGACACATCCAATGACACTGGTGGATCCATGTGTGGTTTGTGAG
The DNA here is from genome assembly GCA_910589775.1 of Avena eriantha. Lineage (NCBI taxonomy): Eukaryota > Viridiplantae > Streptophyta > Magnoliopsida > Poales > Poaceae > Avena > Avena eriantha. The sequence continues at coordinate 37,050,145 of OU342740.1, forward strand.
AAGAACACACATCCAACGACATTGGGTGTGGTTCATGAAAAGAACACACATCCAATGACACTGGTGGATCCTTATGTGGTTTGTGATAAGAACAGACATGCAATGACTCTAGATGTGGTTCATGAGAAGAACAGACATGCAGTTACACTGGTGTATCCTTCTATGGTTTGTGAGAAGAACTGAGACGCGATGACTCTAGATGTGGTTCATGAGAAGAACAGACATGCAATGACCATTGGTGGATCAATGTGTGGTTTGTTTAGAAGAACACACATGCAATGACACTGGTGGATCCATGTGTGGTTCAAGAAAGGAACACACATCCAATAACACTGGTGGATCCTTATGTGGTTTGTGAGAAGAACAGACATGCAATGACTCTAGATGTGGTTCATGAGAAGAACAGACATGCTATTACACTTGTGTATCCTTATGTGGTTTGTGAGAAGAACACACATGCGATAACTCTAGCTGTGGTTCATGAGAAGAACAGACATGCAATGACCACTGATGGATCCATGTGTGGTTTGTTTAGAAGAACACACATCCAATGACCACATGCAATGACACTGGTTGATCCATGTGTGGTTTGTTTAGAGGAACAGACATGCAATGATACTAGGTGTGGTTCATGAGAAGAATAGACATGAAATGACACTGGTGGATCCCTATGTGGTTTCTGAGAAGAACTGACATGCAATCACACTAGGTGGATCCATGTGTGGTTCATGAAAAGAACAGACATGCAATGACATTGGTGGATCCATGCGTGGTTTGTGTGAACAACACACATCCAATGACACTGGGTGTGGTTCATGAAAAGAACACACATCCAATGACACCGGTGGATCCTTATGTTGTTTGTGACAAGAACAGACATGCAATGACTCTAGCTGTGGTTCATGAGAAGAACACACATGCAATGACACTGGTGGATCCATATGTGGTTTGTGAGAAGAACAGACATGCAGTGACTCTAGCTGTGGTTCACGAAACGAATAGACATGCAATGACACTGGTGGATCCATGTGTGGGTTGTGAGAAGAACACACATCCAATGTCACTAGGTGTGGTTCCAGAAAAGAACACACATCTAGTGACACTAGTGGATCCTTATGTGGTTTGTGAGAAGAACTGACATGTAATGACTCTAGCTATGGTTCATGAGAAGAACACACAACCAATGACACTGGGGGATCCATGTATGGTTTCTGAGAAGAATAGACATGCAATGACACTGGCTGTGGTTCATGAAAAGAACAGACATGCAATGACACCGGTTTATCCATGTGTGGTTTGTGAGAATAACACACATCCAATGACACTTGGTGTGGTTCATGAGAAGAACACACATCCAATGACACTGGTGGATCCTCATGTGGTTAGTGAGAAGAACAGACATGCAATGACATGAGAAGAACAGACATGCAATTACACTAGTGTATCCTTATGTGGTTTGTGAGAAGAACTAACATGCAATGACACTGGCTGTGGTTCATGAAAAGAACACACATGCAATGACACTGGTGGATCCTTATGTGGTTTGTGAGGAGAACACACATGCAATCACACTGGGTGTGGTGCATGAAAAGAACACACATCCAATGACACTGGTGGATCCATGTGTGGTTTGTGAGAAGAACACACATCCAATGACACTGGGTGTGGTTCATTAAAAGAACACACATCCAATGACACTGGTGGATCCTTCTGTGGTTTGTGAGAAGAACAGACATGCAATGACTCTAGATGTGGTTCATGAGAAGAATAGACATGCAATTACACTTGTGTATCCTTATGTGGTTTTTGAGAATAACTAACATGCGATGATTCTAGATGTGGTTCATGAGAAGAACAGACATGCAATGACCACTGGTGGATCCATGTGTGGTTTGTTTAGAAGAACACACATGCAATAACACTGGTAGATCCATGTGTGGTTCATGAAAAGAACACACATCCAATGACACTGGTGGATTCTTATGTGGTTTGTGATAAGAACAGACATGCAATGACTCTTGATGTGGTTCATGAGAAGAACAGACATGCAATTACACTGGTGTATCCTTATGTGGTTTGTGAGAAGAACACACATGCGATGACTCTAGCTGTGGTTCATGCGAAGAACAGACATGCAATGACCACTTGTGGATCCATGTGTGGTTTGTTTAGAAGAACACACATGCAATGACACTGGTGGATCCATGTGTGGTTTGTTTAGAGGAACAAACATGCAATGATACTAGGTGTGGTACATGAGAAGAAAAGACATGCAATGACACTAGTGGATCCTTATGTGGTTTGTGAGAAGAACTGACATGCAATCACACTAGGTGGATCCATGTGTGCTTCATGAAAATAATATACATGCAATGAAGCTAGTGGATCCATGCGTCGTTTGTGAGAAAAACACACATCCAATGACATTGGGTGGGGTTCATGAAAAGAACACACATCCAATGACACTGGTGGATCCTTATGTGGTTTGTGAGAAGAACAGACATGCAATGACTCTAGCTGTGGTTCATGAGGAGAACACACATGCAATAACACTGGTGGATCCATATTTGGTTTGTGAGAAGAACAAGCATGCAATGACTCTAGCTATGGTTCATGAAAAGAACAGACATTTGAAGACACTGGTGGATCTATGTTTGGTTTGTGAGAAGAACACACATCCAGTGACACTGGGTGTGGTTCATGAAAAGAACACACATCCAGTGACACTAGTGGATCCTTATGTAGTTTGTGAGAAGAACAGACATGCAATGACTCTAGCTGTGGTTCATGAGAAGAACACACATCCAATGACACTGGTGGATCCATGTGTGGTTTGTGAGAAGAACAGACATGCAATGACATTGGCTTTGGTCCATGAAAAGAATATGCATGCAATAACGCTGGTGGATCCTTATGTGGTTTTTGAGAAGAACACACATGCAATGACTCTAGTTGTGGTTTGTGAAAAGAACACATCCAGTGACACTAGTGGATCCATGTGTGGTTTGTAAGAAGAACACACATGCAATGACACTGGGTGTGGTTCATGAAAATAACACACATCCAATGACACTGGTGGATCCATATGTGGTTTGTGAGAAGAATAGACATGCAATGACACTGGTTGTGGTTCATGAGAAGAACACACATCCAATGACACTGGTGGATCCATATGTGGTTTGTTAGAAGAACACACATGCTATCACACTGGTGTGGTTCATGAAAAGAACACACATCCAACGGCACTGGTGGATCCATGTGTGGTTTGTGAGAAGAACACACATCCAATGACACTCAGTGTGGTTCACGAAAAGAACACACATCCAATGACACTGGTGGATCCTTATGTGGTTTGTGAGAAGAACAGACATGCAATGACTCTAGATGTGGTTCATGAGAAGAACAGACATGCAATTACACTGGTGTATCCTTCTATGGTTTGTGAGAAGAACTGACATGCGATGACTCTAGATGTGGTTCATGAGAAGAACAGACATGCAATGACCATTGGTGGATCCATGTGTGGTTTGTTTAGAAGAACACACATGCAATCACTACAACAGATCCTAGAATCGGTGACGAATTGCCTGGTGACAAAATTCAGAACCGTCACCGAAAGTAACCATAGGTGACGGATTAGTTTTGGGCGGCACGTATACTTGATAATGCGTGACGGTCGCGTTTCGCGTCATGGCAAACCGTCGCCGATAATCCGCACGACAGATTTTAGAGCGTCGTAGATTAAGCCGTCACCGATTGTTCGTGGGACCAACGAGTTAGCAATTGTGTTAAAAAAGATAAAAGGGCAAAGATGGGTTTCGAACCGAGGACCTAGCACAAAGTAAAACGTTATGTTACCGCTGGGCTACCGTTTGGCTTTTGTATTGTTTGATTGGCCTACCGTTTTGTAAACTCTATGTGCAGTACGTGGTAGGTACAAACACGGATCGTTATAGTTAGGTCTTGTGCGATCTTCCAAACAGTTTTGTTCTCTGTTCTTGCGAACGAGCGCCGTCAAGGGTATCCCCTACGTGATCACGACGATCGATCACGATCCCAGCTAGCGAGGCTTCACGGCAGGCTCAAATCACGATCTTCACCAACTTGGATTTGGTTCTCTCGCGAAAATCGCGAGTTGCAGGTTAGACAACGAGGTCGTCCCGTCCACGCTCAGCAGCATCGCGCCCATCCTGCGTGTCGCCGCCGAGATCGAGCCCGTTGAAGCCCTTTATTATAAGCTTCCCTGGATCTGGCGCACGGCGATAGGAAGCACATGTGAGTTCCTTTGAGATCTGTTATGAAATTGATTTGGATTGGTGTTTATGTTACACATTGTGATTTATTTGGACTTTGGTAAACAATTTTCACATCGATTAGTACAAATTGAATGGCATCATGACTCGAGTGGAACACATTATATATATTTTTGTAGGCAATGGATCGACAGTGGATTACTCATGGGCGCAAGTTCACCCCTTTTTACATACAAGGTGTCCACGAGTTTATGGAGTTTGCGCGCGCAAACTGCAACGAAGGTGCATCAATATTGTGCCCATGCCAAAAATGCTTTAATATTACGCAGCAGACTCAGGACACTGTTGAGTATCACTTACACGTCAATGGTATGGCTGTTTCGTACACAAAGTGGAGTTTTCATGGAGAAGATGATGGTCCTGATGAAAACTATGATCATAGTTTGTATCAAAGCGATGACGACGATGATTATGATGATGGAAATGAGAATCATAATGATCATGTTGACAAGATGTTAGATGAGCTGCATGATTCTGGTGACAGAGGCCCAAGTGAGACTAATTTCTATGCGAAACTCATCGAAGAAGCTAAGAAAGAGCTTCACGAGGGATGCACCACTGAGACGAGGTTGTCATTCATTATGAAGATGCTTTACGTGAAATCATACAACCGGGTCACAATTAGAGCTTTTGATCAATTTATGGCTGTCTTATGTGCTGCTTTGCCAAAAGTGAATTTTCCCAAGTCCTATGCTGAAGCTAAGAGTGTTCTTTCTGAGGTTGGGCTTGGTTATGACACAATTCATGTATGCAAGTATGACTGTGCTCTGTTTTGGCGAGACCATGCCAAAAAAACTCATTGTCCCGAGTGTGGATTTTCAAGGTGGAAAGACCCGGAAGCAAAGAGAAAGATTCCCCACAAGGTGCTTCGATACTTTCCTATAATCCCAAGGTTACAGAGATTTTTTGTTTCCAAGGAAGCGTCGATGAACACCAAGTGGCACAAGGAGAAGAGGGTTGCACAACCGGGTATTTTGAGGCACCCAGCTGATGGTGAAGCATGGAAGCACTTTGACAAGGAGTTTGGATGGTTTGCTTCAGATGCCCGTAACATAAGGCTTGGTATTGCGACAGATGGACTCAACCCATACGGAAACATGAGTAGTTCATACAGTATGTGGCCAGTTTTTGTCATTCCATACAACTTCCCACTGTGGATGCGCGTGGATCAATTCAACTTCATGATGTCATTGCTAATACCTAGAAAAAATTCACCAGGAAAGGATTTTCATGTATTTATGCAGCCATTGATAAAAGATATGATGAAGCTATGGAGTGGCGTGGGCACATATGATGCGTGCACAGGTAGAGAGTTTCCGTTGCATGCTGCGTTTCTTTGGTCGATTCATGACTATCCTGGATATGCCACGATGTCTGGCCGTAGCACAAGAGGATTTTTCGCATGTGCGCACTGCGATAAGGATCCTTGCTATGAGTCTTTGCATAATAAAATTGGTTATATTGGTCATCGTCGATTTCTGCCTCATGATCACAAGTGGAGGAGTAGCAGAGCCTTCAATGGAAAACCTGAACCTAAGGATACACCAAAAAGTTTCACACTTGCAGAAAGAGAGGAGAGGGTACAAAGAGTTCAGGATTACAGGCCAGGGAAAAATCCATCAACTAGGAAGAGAAAGCGTGGCATGACTGGTGAGCCAACTTGGCACCTCAAGATCAGCTTATATGATCTGCCATACTGGTCAAGATTGAAGTTTGTCCACAACCTAGATGTGATGCACATTGAGAAGAACATATTGGACAATATCCTTGGTACCCTTCTTGAGCTTGATGGAAAGAACAAGGACACTGTTGGTGGTAGAATGGATTTGGAGAAATTTAATGTCAGGAAGAAGTTCTGGGTGAAACCTGAGGCCAAGTGTTTTTCAAAGGAGAAAGCACCATGGACGCTTCAAAAGGAAGGCAAACAAAAATTGTGCAAGTATTTTGCCAACACTAGGTTCAGAGATGGTTTTGCTGGAAACTTAGCAAGATGTGTGGACATCCCAGGGGGTAAAGTGCACGGTCTGAAGACGCATGACTGCCACATACTTATGCAGCGTGTGTTGCCAGCTGGTCTGAGAGGGATTGCATCAAAGGCAATGTATGAGACCATTGCTGAACTGGGAAACTTTTTCAGGGAGTTGTGTGCCAAAACTCTAAGAGCATCTGTGCTGCGTCGAATGAAGGTTGAAATTGTCATAATTCTTTGCAAGCTTGAGCTGCTATTTCTCCCATCATTCTTTGATGTAATGGTGCACCTGGATATTCATCTACCTGATGAGGCACTTCAGAGGGGGCCTATTCAATATGGTTGGATGTATCCAGTTGAAAGAAGGCCCGGGTACCTGAAATCAACTGTGCGTAGCAAATCAAGGCCTGAAGGTTCAATTGCTGAGGGATATATCGTGGATGAGTGCTTGCATCATTTCTCTAAATTTTTGGGCGATGTCATAGAAACCAGACATAACAAGCCTGAGAGGAACCAAGATAAGAAACAAAGAGTTGATCCGCTAGAGTTTGATATTTTTCAGATGGAGCCAGAGGTTTAGGACTATCCAAGTTGAAGTATTTTCCCAAAGAATTTGACAGTATGGTTTGGTATGTACTTCAGAACTTTGATGAGGCACAAAATTATATTCGGTAGGTCTATTTACCTTTTTATTAATCATTCAAAAAATTTAGTAATATTTTGTGTTATAGCAGTACCATTACTAATTTGTTTTTGATTTTTAGGAATTTCCGACAACAACTACAGAACAGGGGTGTGAACAACATTGAAGCGGAACTAGAGAAAGAATTCCCTGCATGGTTTAAAAAACATGTCAGTAATTTGGACAATGCTCCAGAAGATTTAAAATCACTAGCACTTGGTCCAGATGCTCGTGTAGTTGTACACCCTATGTGCAATGTAAATGGCGCTAGGTTCCGGTTCGTCGAGCGTGAGAAGAACATGAGGACTCAAAACTCAGGCATAATGACAAGGGGATCCGTTTCTAACGAACAAGATCAAGAATACTACGGTGTGATGAAGGAGGTTCTTGAGTTACAGTACCCGAGAAACAAGCACGGCGACAGATCCGTGTTCTTGTTCTGTTCTGATTGGTTTGACCTTGGAAGTAGGAAAACCACGGAGATGAAGGATGATGGATACTTTAAAAGCATCAATACGTCTGTATTGTGGTACAAGAACGCCCCTTTCATATTAGCTCACCAAGAAGAAACTTGTTTTTACTTGGAAGACACAAAATTTGGTGATCCTTGGAAGGTGGTGCAAACTTTCAAGCACAGGAATGTATACGATGTTCCAGAAAAAGATGATGAAGGCAATGCAGGTGCATACCAGGAAGACCTAGGCCCGGAAGATCCCATTGTTCACCAAATTGAGGACGAGGAAGATGAATATGTTGATGATCATGAAGACGACATGGCTGATCGCTCTGATGATGTGATATTTGTTGACTCTCAGACTGTTAGACAACTAGCAGGGAAAAATGGTGTAAACAATGATATGGACCTAAGCGACGAAGAACAAGAAGACTTGAACCGGTTGTCGATGAATTTGGGAGGAGCATTTCAGATGTTGATAGTGATATTGACTAGTACCTTGTGAAAATGTGTTACTAAAATACTAGCACGCAGTTGTACTGTTTGATACTAGTTATGGAGACTGTTGCATTCAATTCCCAGTAACCATGTTATACACAAAATTATTAATTACAATGATATATATGGTCGTACCTAGATGCTTTTGCTTGTTTTTGTCATACTTACTTCGAGCAGCAAGATTTACTGGACATAGATACTTCTTTACGTGACACAACCTACGCGACAGACATGTCCGTCTAGTAAGTTGTGCACACATAAAATTTGTACCTCATAAAATATTCATAGATACCAATGAAATGAACTCAATTAACACGATTTCACTATAATTGGCAGCAACGACAGGCATAATATATTTCAGCTCATAAAATTTTTAATAGTACCATTACACTTAACCATGTCTTCAGACATACTAATTCCACATAATGAAAGGACCGTAAAATATTGTCTTAACATCTCATATTATTAGGTCGACAAATGACCCATGACCATCATAGTGAAAATGATCAAGGCTACTAAAGTTCCACATTTGGAACATAGAAGGCAAATAGGAAAGCCCCCTTACGTCCCACGTACAGCATGAAAAACATCTTGTCTCCAATTCGCCAAAAATCCTCCTCCTGTGACATCACTTCCCTCCACCCAGCGCAGCATACTCGGCCATCCTCAGGAGAAATTGAGTACGACCCTTTGACCTTTGTGTATTTATCACACACAATTGTGATATCACCATATTCAGCCATGTCTTCAGGGACAAGGTGTCGCGGGAGTTTCTGTTCTTGGTCCACATGCACAATGTGAACATTTGTTAATCGGAAAATTATAGGCACAACAAAGTAGATCACTCATACTTACCAGCTCTTTCTTCCTGCAATTTGTCCATCTTAATGTGTGGATCAGAGACTCATATTTTCCAACTTGATAAAGCCCAGCTCTATGTTTATCAACCAGCGTGTCAATGATGTCAACATTGCTGGCCACTGACTCCATCATTCTCCAGTTAATTATGGTTCCATCAGTGGCATGCATAGTGTCAAGTATGCTTTTCTTATCCTGGGTCAGATTGTAATATGCTGTACAAGTTCAAATACTTAATTAAATGAATATTACTGAATCAAAATTAAGATTAATGCATGGTAGGTACGTCAACATTAAGATTGTTTAGGAACAAGGAAAAAATATCGTGCCAAACACAAAGCAACTACTTCTTTTTTCATAAGGAAAAAACTAGAGACAATTCCATCGGTGACATTCTACACATTTCAAAGTAGACTAGAAACCGAGCAAAATGGGTGAACCTAAATATTTTAGTGGATCTACATATATACATCCATTTTATACAAAATCATAAACATCGTGTATTTGTAAACGGAGGGAGTACTTCAAATAAGCAGTTACTTACATGGGTGGGTGATCGGTAGGTTGATCGACGTCACAGGGGTAGATGGACCTTGTGTGTCGGTAGAGAAGACAAGCTCCGTTCCAACATCCAGATTGTAGACTCTAGCAAATTCTCTCCAATATTGGCCTTCAAGATATGTTCTGCCATCCTTGTTGATACAATCAACGTTGAATTCGAACCCTTCTTCCGTAACCACCTCGACCACAAAATCATTCTCGTGGTCGACAGAGTCGATGGCAAACTTCTTAAGGAAATTCGCTCTAGCATGGCAGGGTATTAACTGAAGAAAAATGGAACATGTTTACTACATGACAAACTAACAGATGCTATAATTCATGAAAAAAGGGTGGAACAGGAAAGACTGATGATAATACAAAAAATAAAACCAGTACCGTCATTTCTTCAAAATTCTCTACAAGGGTGAGAACGAAAAAGGACTTGATCTTGTCGCCCAGGCCGCACAGACCCTTGGTGTCAAAACACCAAGGACACTACGAATCAAAAAAAGAAAATTTAAAGATCATTGGCCGTACATTTTTCCAAATAGATCCAGTACATGCGAACTAGATAGGTTAGATTTTTACCGCAACGATCTTTCCCTTCGCCATCTCTCTCTCGACAGATCTGCGGCCTAGGCAAAGGTGGTTTAGATGGCGGCGCTGACTCCAACTATGCCTTTAGGGTTTATTGGAGGGAGAGCGTATATATATATATATATATATATATATATATATATATATATATATATATATATATATATATATATATGGTCCGACTATGCTTGCATGCCGGGCCTGGACCCAGTTGTAAGCTTAATTTGTGGGCTCGACATGATTAGCTTTAGCCGTTAAGCAAAACAAGGAAATATATTGATTACATTTAGTGCACAGAGCAAGGAAATTGATTTGGTTTTTATTGCTCTGACTTAGTCATCATAGTTAGGTCCTGTAAGATCCTCTAAAATAGAATCTTGAGACTAACAAGGAAAGAATTAGCTATATTATTTAAATCCTTTACTTAGAATATTTTGCAAATTTTATGAAAAGTATTGGAAATAAGGAGTTTGCCTTTCATGTTTGTGGTTGTTTTTAGAGATTCTAAAGGATCATCAGTATGTAAAGTACATAAGTTTCTGGTTTGAGATTGGTTTCAAAAACTTTTTGTAGTCCAAACTTACTTCAAACTTTCTTAGCTACAAAATAAAGCATCAAACCATCTAATTTAGTAAACAAATGCAGTGTGCATCAACATGAGAATTCAGATAACAAGTGCACCAGTAACGCAACAGCAAACTCCATACACATTAACATAGTCTTAAACAATTGGGTATGATTGCCCAGCTTCGACCATACATAATAAAAACTTAGTCTTCAAACAGCACACAGTTTCTCTTCATCTCCAGGGGGACAACACAAACATAAACTAAACTTGTGGAAATAGAACATGAGGGCCAACAGCAGGACCGAGAACCGGGATGAGGCCACCCTTGACGTACTTGTCGAGGAATCTGCCAAAGGCGGCATGCTTCGCCTTGGTGTGGCCCTTGTGCTTCTGCCTGCTGCCTACGCCAACGCCATCCGCATGCTGGATCATGCTCTCTAAGTTCTTGGTGATGACCCTGCCGCAGAATGGGCAAGATATCTCCCCGCAGCTGCGGAAAGGTATCTGGCCACTCACCGGCCACTTAAGAACAAAGCGGCTCTTGCGGTCCCTGTCATCCTTGCCGTGGCCCACGTTGTCAGAGTTTTCCTGTGAATTTTGAAATACGTAAGAAGTAAGATAAACAGGAGCACAACAACGATCAAACGAAATAAGCTGTAAAAAATTAACAATGCTGCCAAAATTATTCTAAATTGTTGCGGTGATAGTAATAACATTTGATGAATCGAGGATAGTCTTGTGTTGCGGTGATAGTACTAACATCTGATGAATCGGGGATAATGTTGTGTGACCAATATTTGATGAATCGATGACAGTTTTGTCTTATCATGTCTAGTGAGCGGTGGAACGCCTGAGCGTTCATTTCTATCTGCTTCAAAGTCCATAATGGATAATTTATTAAAGAACAATATTCTTTGGGGACATAATTCAAGGCATGTGAACTTTAGGGGCAAATAACCAATTTTGCCTAAATAAAATTCTTGCAATCATAATCACTAGAATGAAAGAAGACTCGGATGAATTTAAGTTTCAAACGCATTGATCATTACACATTAAATTCCATTCATCAGATCAATCATTTCTTCCCAAATAAAATTCGTGTTATCATAATCTCTACAATCAAATTAGACTCAGATGAATTTAAGGCACTTAATGATGAATCATTTACAAGTTAACTACCTTAACATATTCAGAAAGTTATCTGATAACCATGAGCCGATAGATATCATATGAGCAATCATAATAAGTAGAATTAAAGAAGGCTTGGATGAATTTAAGTTTTAAACGCATTGATCGTTACACTAAACAGGATACTGATTCAAACACACTATGGAATCATCACATTAATAAGCAGCAAATTTAGATAATGGTAATTACGAATTCCATGCATCAGATCAATCCTTTATTCCCAAACAAAATTCTTGCTATCATAATCTCTACAATCAAATTAGACTCAAATAAATTTAAGTCGCTTGTGTTGATCAATCATGTGCAAGGTAACTACCTTAACACATTCAGAATGTAATCTGATAACTATTAACTAATAGATATCATATGAGCAATCATAATCACTAGAATGAAACAAGACTCAGATGAATTTAAGTTTCAAACGCATTGATCATTACACTTAACAGGATACTAATTGATACACACTATGGAATCAACACATTAATATGCAGCAAATTAAGAAAAATGGTAATTATAAATTCTATGCATCAGATCAATCTTTTCTTCCCAAACACAAATCTTTGTTATCATAATCTCTACAATCAAATCAGACTCGGATGAATTTAAGGCACAACATTCAGAAATTAATCTGATAACCATGAACCCATATATATCATATGAGTAAGAATACTATATGGCAGATCAAATCAAAGTCAACTAAAAAGGAACCGTATGAACCCTAGAATCAAGAATATCTAGAAGACCACCTAGACAGCACAAATCAATCTACTCTACGAACAAACCCTATGTAAACAGTAAGATGAACAGAGGAGATCGAACAGAACAGCTCAGAACCTAGGTGCCGTCGTCGGAGGCCTCCTCCTTGAATGGTACATCTTCTTTGCGGGCTTGTTCATACAGGTACTCGATGGAGTCAGGGTCTTCGCCGTCGTAGTACTCATCGTCCGGCACGACGATGACCTGGCGGCTTGCATGCGGGTTCTGTAGATCTGCCGCGGGAGCCACGACGTCCTCCTTCTTCTCATCATCGATGGCGACCACGACCGGTACGGTGGAGTCCGCAACGGTCATGGCGCGCCGACGAGCGGTTGGTTCTCCCGAAGAAGACTCCTCGCCCGTCACCGCGGCGACGACCGTGGGTGCATCGCCAGAGCCGCCAACCGCCTTCGACTCCGTCTCGTCTTCGCGAGTGCGCTTCATCTTGCAGATTCACTAAGGGATGAGATTGGTGGTGCGGTGGTGGGAGCGGAATGGGGTTTTCAGCAGATTGGGGAAGAAGTGAACGATGGTGGGAGAGACGATGAGACCGATGTGTTATATAGATGCTGGCGGTTCGGTTTCCTCGGGTGCACACGTGGGTGTGGAATCGTGTAGTCCTGCATATGTAGTCCACTTTCCCATTGCTTTCACATTGGACCCACGCATGACATTTGGGAGAGTGGCACGTTGCAACGGAAATCTCTACAAATTCTATATTATATAAATTCAGAATGTAATCTGATAACTATTAACTGATAGATATCATATGAGCAATCATAATCACTAGAATGAAACAAGACTCGGATGAATTTAAGTTTCAAACGCATTGATCATTACACTTAACAGGATACTAATTGATACGCACTATGGAATCAACACATTAATAAGCAGCAAATTAAGAAAATGGTAAAAAAAAGTAAATTAAAATTAAGCAAACGGGATACTAATTGATACAAATTAAGCAAATTAAAAAAAATCAAAAAAAAGTAAAACATTGGCCATGTGTCTTACATTGTACCCTAGTTTGCACAAAAAATAATAAACCTTGAGTTTGTTGAATGAAAGTTGAGGTTGCTCTCTCACACTTGGTTTCAAGTGTGAGTCTCATGTGTAAGTACCCAAATTACCTAGGAGATGCCTAAATCCATGGCATACTTTCTCAGAATGGTCTAAGATTTGGCATGTAGGTGTATCTTGTCATAGCACACATTTCATCTTTTGGGTTTTTGGTCCAATTATGATTTCAAATACCATTTTCCATTTTAATAATTGAAATTCAACTACATTTTGTAAAGGTAGTTCAAAATTTTGAATAAAATTTGTATTTCACCAACATGGTATGGTATTTGGGGTCATTTAGTTGGAATGTGACCACTTTGTTCATTGTCAAATGATTGTTTGCTCAAATTTTACCTCAAGTCAAATTTTGGTCAATATGGTCAAAACATTGAAATATTGATCTACATCTACATCATTGTAACCTAATTTGAGTTGAAAGTTGTAGGAAAGCCGTGGGTTCAATTTTTCAAATTAAGTTGCAGCCACGACCAGAGGATTGGTGAAAGCCCCGTGCGTTCAATTGTTGAAAGTTTGCAGCCACGACCGGACGGCACCACACCTACACGCGTCGCATCGTAACAAAACTGATCCCACTGCTGCACCGCAATAACTGCATCGCATGCACCACACCTAAACACATCGCACCATAACAAATTAAAACTTACCCCACTGCACCGCAATAACCGCATCGCACCACTCCTAAACGCATCACACCGTAACAAAACTGACCGCACTGCACCGCACTAACCGCATCGGACCGTAACGGGTCGACTACATCGATGTACGGGCCTTCCGCCTCGACTCCACCGCCGCCGTAACTCCACAATAACCGCAACGCGTCCGCTTCTCGTCTGTTCTTCTTCCTCTCGCGTCTTCCTCCTCCACACGACGGGGAACTCAGCATCCATGGATCCCTATGGAGACATCTTCGATGACGGGAAAACCACGGCTGACATCAAGCCCATTTGTGCCTATGGCACGAAGATTATGGAGGTGGTGTACACCAACGATGTGAACTACTTGAATCACATGCTGGAGAAGTTCGAGCAATTGCTCGAGAAAGAGACTTACAACTTCCTCGGACTCGACTTCGAGTACACAAGGAATAGGCGGGACGAAGCTCCGTCACAAAAGCTCGCCGTCGTCCAGATCGCCCTGAAGAAGACTGTCCTCGTGTTCCACTACTGCAGGTAATATACGTACTAAGGATGGGCATTTCTATTTCAGGCCTCCTTTGATTCAAAGGATTTCCTATGGGTTTGTACAGGATTCAATCCCTATGTTTTTTCCATCAGCACATGTTTGATTCATAGGATTGCACCCTGTACGAACGTTTTCACATCAGGCCTCCTTTGATGCAGGGTTTGTTTGATTCAAAGGAATCTCATATGAATTTTGGAGGATTTTGATCCTTAGAAATTTTGCCTATGTGCATAGTTTAATTCCTATAGGTTTAAGTCCTTGTGGATTTTTTTAGATCAAGTATTATGCATGATCTATGGGCGTTGTACGTGGCCTAATAGCACGGTTTCGCAATTTCCTTGTTCAACGTTGTCATCAAATAATTGTACACCATCCAAATTATTGTCATGTCATAGTTTGCATCTATACTGCAGGAGAAGGGAGCCTTGTCCGAAACTGGTTATGTGCATATTTTTATTTTCCATTTGAGATCATGTATAATTAGCCAATGCAAATACATTGCTTGCACTCGTTTATTTCAAATACTTAGACATGTTAGTTCAAGTATTATGCATGATCTGTGGGTGTTGTACATGGCCTAATGGTACGGTTATGCAATTACCTTGTTTAACATTATCATCAAATAATTGTACATCATCCAATTTATTTTCATGTCTTAATTTGCATTTATACTGCAGGAGAAGGGAGCGTTGTCCGAAACTGGCAGAGTTCCTTCAGGAAAAGGGGATCACTTTCGCTAGCGTGGACATCAGGAGTGATAAAGAGAAGCTTGCACATGAGGATATCACCATTCTAGAACAGTACCACATCGACATCCAAGACATGTTTAAGACCGAAGAACGGTTCCATTGGAATCAGCCGTATGACAGGGACGGGATGTTATCTCTAGCAGTGATCATCATTGACAGAGATCTCGGGAATTGCAAGGCACTCCCGAAGGATGGCCACGAAGTATGGGAGAACAAGCCACTTTCCGCGATGAACCTAGAGTATGCAGCAAGAGACGGGTATGTTGCCTACGAGCTGTATCGTAGGCTCATTACCGCAAGGGACGGGCTAGACCAGGGAACTCGCAAGGCTGCAATTAATGCAGCAGAAAAGGCGGCAGCAGCTAAGGCCGAGGCGGCAGAAGCCGAGGCGGCAAAAGCTGCGGCCGAGGCGGCAGCTGCTGCAGACCAGAGTGATGCAGATGACGAGCAGGATGATGCAACGCAGCAGGCTGAAAGGGAACAGGCGACGGCGATCTGGGAAGAGCAGGAGGAGGTCTGGGGACCGGAAGAGACGGATGGAGAGGTGGTGCATGTCGCCAAACGCAAACGTGAAGCGGGCAAAGATGACCAGGACGGCGAGAAGAACGACACCACTGACTGGGGCAACACCACCACCGCTGGCTGGGGCGACACCACCACCACTGCCTGGGGCGACACAGCCACCGACCCCACCGCCTCCAACGCCACCGGCTGGAATTAAAGCACTTTTCTAGACTATAGCCAGTTATATTCGTGATGTTGTATGTTGTTTATGTAGTACAAATCGTGGTACTTTGTTGTTGTTTACTTTCTAAGTTGAACTACTTTAGTATGCTTGTTTCTTAAAGTACCGTGAGCTAGCAAACATATCTATGTAATGTTATATGTGTGTTCAGTTGTGTTTGTGCACTGGCTATACTAGTTCAAAGGAATATGATTGTCAACATATATAAACTTGCCTTGATGAAAGTCTAGAATTGTAAACGCAAGCGTTACAAAGTTAATTTAAGCTAGTGTTATTGGACCCACATTTGTCATCGGGATCAACTTTTGCCCAATCTCAGTCAAACTGAAACCACATATGCCATTAGGTCCCACATGCACCATTGCTAGTGTAAGTGGGCCCACATGTGTCATCGTGGTCAACTTAAGCCCAATCTTAGTCAAATTGGACCCACAGATGCCATAGGGTCCCACATGCACCGCTGCTAGCTATGTGGGCCCACATGTGTCATCAGGGTCAGCTTAAGCCCAATCTTAGTCAAACTGGACCCACATATGCCGTAGGGTCCCACAAGCACCAATGTTAGCTAAGTGGACCCACATGTGTCATCAGGGTCAACTTTTGCGGCGATATGAGTCAACATAGAACCCACAGATGCCATTGGGCCCACATGCACCAATTCTAGTGTATGTGGACCCACGTGTGTCATCAGGGTCAACTTAAGCCCAATCTTAGTCAAACTGGGCCCACGTGTGTCATCAGGATCAACTTAAGCCCAATCTTAGTCAAACTGGACCCACAGATGCCATAGGGTCCCACATGCACCGCTGCTAGCTATGTGGGCCCACATGTGTCATCAGGGTCAACTTAAGCCCAATCTTAGTCAAACTGGACCCACAGATGCCATAGGGTTCCACATGCACCGCTGCTAGCTATGTAGGCCAACATGTGTCATCAGGGTCAAATTAAGCCCAATCTTAGTCAAATTGGACCCACAGATGCCATAGGGTCCCACATGCACCGCTGCTAGCTATGTGGGCCCACATGTGTCATCAGGGTCAGCTTAAGCCCAATCTTAGTCAAACTAGACCCACAGATGCCATAGGGTCCCACATGCACCAATGTTAGCTAAGTGGACCCACATGTGTCATCAGGGTCAAGTTTTGCGGCGATATGAGTCAACATAGAACCCACAGATGCCATTGGGCCCATATGCACCAATGCTAGTATATGTGGACCCACGTGTGTCATCAGGGTCAACTTAAGCACAATTTTAGTCAAACTTTTACCCAAACTCACTCAGACTATAACCACAGATGCCATCGGTACTCGCATGCACTGATGCTAGTGTAACTGGACCCACATGTGTCATCAGGGTCAAATTTTGCCCAAACTCAGCCAAACAGGAACCACAGATGCCATTGGGTCCCACATGCACCAATGCTAGTATAAGTGGCTCTGTTTCAAATTTTACTATGTAATATGCACTATGCACTATCAAACCTGTTATAAGTGAGTTGATCAGAGCATTGATCTATAAAACTGTCAAATATTTGTAAATTATTGATATATATACCAATATGTACTGCTCTTTTTTTAAAAAAATCATTATTTAGCAAACCTGCTAAATGGGCATAGCGCGCTATAGCTCCGCTATAGCTTTTGATAGCTTTTAAAATCGGCGCCGCTAAATCAAATAGCCCGCTATTTTAAACATTGATAAGTGGGTCCCACATGCACCAATGTTAGTACAAGTGGGTCCAACATGCACCAATGTTAGTACAAATAATAGTTTACCTAATTGGGGAAAAAATCTATCCCTGCAGATATCCTAGCCCCTTCTCGTACTTTCCCCAAACTGCTCCTCTCCATCCGCATCTCCGCATCGCTGCCGCATCTCTGCACCGTCGTGGCCATCCGCATCGCCTCCGTCAGGATCGTCCAGCCATCGACGACCGTATTTCTGCAACCCTGCCACCGCGCTTCTGCACAGCCACGCCAGCGCGCATCTCCGCAACGCATCCGCCGCCCGTAACGACGTGCACGTCCGCATCGACTCCGGCCACACCACCACGATGTCGGCCCGTCGGCGTTGACCGCATCACCGCAACCTTGCTCTGCGCTGAAGGTGAGCCCAATCATGTTGGATTTACTTGTGCTGCCCACTGAAATCATGTCTGCATTGTTTGTCCAGTAGGGTTTTCCACGAGCTATGTGCTGAAGCTATATTTCCCATGAAAATACACTAGTGTACCTACTGGAATAATTCCTGCACATTACAATCCCATGAATCAAACACTACTGGAAGGAAACATTGCATAATGTCTGCACTCTACAATGCATGTGTAGGAAAATATATTAGGGCTCGTTTGGCTCCTATGCATTCATTTCATTTGGTTGAAATGAAATGAAATGAAATCCCCATGTCACTTCATTTGGATGGAATATAAATTCCTTAATGAATTTTTATGTTTGGCTGCCACCTGGAATTCTGAAATGAAATGATTTACAGCTTATGTTTGGCTGCCATTTTAAGCCAATTGTGAAATCGACAACACATTTGGCTTCAAAATTCAATTACATAATGTAAATAAAATATGATATTTTCAAATTAAAAATCAACTACAACATGAATAAAGATCAATGTATCCACAAATACACTTGTCTGCTCATTATATCAACACAGCTTGATCAATGATGTTGTCATTGTTAGCGTTCTCGTCCGCCATTTCCGCACGGCTTTCAGCTGCAGTCCTAGCCCCCGCTCAGTAGCTCGATCCCTTGAGTAAAGTGTGCTAATTATATCCCAATACTTGAGAACCTTGTACTTATAGGAAGTTGCATCATTGTGTGCCTGCAAATAAGAGAAACTAGAACATGTTAGAACATGTGCCACTTCTTGAAAATCTTAGCCAAGGGTGAGCAACGGATAACACTTGTGAATAAATGTTTTCCTAATAGGTAGGAATACACTATAGCTCTAACTTAGCACATCAGGCATGAAAAAGTAAATCTAATGTACGATACTGACAAGCCAGAATAGGAGTCTGGAGATTCCTATGCTATGACTAGTGCTTGTTGCATTGAAATAACTTGCAAGTATTTGCAGAAACAATATTTGTATTGTTGTGATGAAATACGTTGTTGTGACGCTGTAATACCTATAATGTGTTTCCTACACTTTTACCATTTGTTAATGTGTGCTAAATTTGCATGCGTGGCCCATTCTTTAACATGGCAGGAGCATCTTCGCAGAAGCGTGATCTCGGAGCCGTCATCACCCAAAGATGTCAGCTTACTGAGAGTGAGCAAGAGCATCTACTGGAACTTCAATCGAACATGGGCAAAATTGTCGGGTTGCCATTCGTAACCCGCTTGACCAAAACGAATCTTAAGCTGTACCACATGGTACATTCATATAACTTTATTTTTTGTTGCCATGCGTGGATGCAATTTGTCTATGTGGTTTATGACATCGACTTACTAACTTATATATCTTGTTTTGTATTGATCAGAAATTGCCTAAGAAGGTTGTTAATGCTCTACAAATCTGTGAGGGAGGCTCAACTAGAGTGTGTATTCCTAAAGAGGAGATCACCCTCATCGACTTCAAGATAGAAAAGGATGATCGCCTCTTCTTCGATCTAGATGGGTCGAAGTGTTTCGTACAGAGCACATATCTAGAAGAGGGACAAGTTGTTCTCATATACTCGAAGAAAGCGCATTCAGAAGGGTGGCATAACCGAGAGGGTTTCGTCTTCATATTGAGAAGAATAAATGATTTGTCGCCTACGCCGGTGTCCATCCTTAGGGGTGCCAAGGCGACGACGGGCAGGGGACGTGAAGGACAGACGCATACGCCGGCAACACGCCTTGTCAAGAAGAGGCATCGTCGTACGGGCAGGGGCAACGGCAAGGGCAGGGCCACTTCTCTGTCGCCATCGCCATCGCCGTCGCCGTCACCCCATCTGCCGCTGTATCCAAACCTCGACTTTATGTTCATCCATATCCTTCACGAGGACAAGTGGGACAAGCTCTCCCTCTGCCATGCTTTCAAAGATTACATCAGCGGCGACCAGCCCAACACTGTGCGCGTCCGGGAGCGTAACAGCAGGCTGACCTTCGATGTGGAGATGTATTTCGATCATCGAGATGGCCGCTTGTACCTCCGCAGGGGCTGGCCCAAGTTCGTCAAGTGCTACACTATTTCGCTAGGCAACATCCTGGCGTTCGACTACTATGCTGGCAACAGGGAGCTGGTCGTCAATCTACGGCGGTAGGCTCTCCCGCCGGGAGTACGCCACCAGCAGCGATGATGACAGCGACGATGATGGCAGTGGCGGTGACAGGGACACGCAGACCATGCCCGTCAAGGAGGAGGAGATGTCAGAGGGCTAGTACGGATTTCCAGACCATGTCCTGACCCTATCAGATTTCCATGTCTGCCTCTTCCTAGACTAGGAAGAGGATCTAGGATTAAACTTACCCTGATGCACTCTATTTAAGTTTTCCTGATACACTATGCTTAAGTCTAATATGTAAGACTAAAAATGCTTTTTCTACCATGTTGCATGTGCATCGGGGTGTGACCAAGCAGATCCGCCCCTGTTCCTAGTTGCAAAACTATTTGCTGAGTTTCTGGGTGTAAAGTCTAATGAGATCACCTACCTTTTGGTGGATGTTAGAAAATTTTGCTGGCTACATATCTAATATGTGAAATAATTCTCCTCTTCTGTTTGTTTTTCGAATCAATGAGGTTTACTTGTTTAAGTGATATTGTGCTTCAGCTTTCAAGTTGGAGTTGTGGAATGAAGGAAACTAATGGTATTGTTTGCTAAGTAATCCAACTGTTGTACGTGAATGAACATATTTTGTTTTCCTTTTCATATATAAGCAAATGACTTATTCAAATAATTTAATATGGTTCATGGCCAAATAAATTTATAGTACAATGAATTAGAGATAATCTCGGCTTGTAAACCATATTACAAATTCCGCACGGGAGGTCTAAGTAGTGGCAAAACCTAAGCCGTTGCATGTGTTAGGATTTATTTAATTACAATATGTAATTAGAGATAATCCCCGCTTGTAAACCTCCTGTTCCGTTCCCTCTGTTTTTTCCAATCAAATTTACAATGAATGGTTTTCGTTCCCTCCACTTGTCTACCGAAAAATTTCATTCCCACCTCTTTTGTTTTCCACCCGCCCGCCCATTTTGGCGCTAGCAATTTGCCGCCCCCACGACACTTTAAAAACGGCGTGCCCCCACCTCCCGCATACCCATCCCCTAATTCCATTCCTTGTTCACCGCCCACCTAGAACCCCATCGCCACTTTCCTCGACCCCAGATCCGTCAAGCAAGGCATTGGTTGCCGGCAGATTTCCCCTCTGCGGCAGGCGACATGTCCGGCAGTCTTCGAAGCGGCACACCACGCCGGAATGTGCTACCACCGACACCGAAGCAAAAGCGTAAACGCTCAGGTCATTTTTCTGCCGCCCTAGGTCTATGCCTCTTTCTAGATTAGTCAAGCATGAGTTCTAGTAGATCAACATGTGTAGATCGTTGTTCAAGATGCTGCAGCTTATGTGCAAGATCTAGGTTTTAGATCATAGACATGGTTCGAGATGCCTAGCACGTGTTGAACGTGACACCCTATGATCTGAATCCTTCGACAATGTGCTTGTCTTGGGTTTTAATTTCATAGATCATGGTTCCAGATGCCATGAATGTGTTGAGCATGACACCCTATGATCCGATCTTATAACTATGTGTTAGATTTAGGTTTCTGTTCCTATATAATGGTTCAGGTAATAGGGCACAACTTGTTGGATAAACCCTGCTGCTTGGCGTCTTAACTGACGCAACTGAACAACTTGATACCTAATACACTGAACCTGACACTGAACTGAACTTGTTGACAGTAGGGTTTAGACAGTTAACTGAATGATGATACGAGATTTGGAGGCAAGAGAATAATGTTTTGTGAGCATGTTAATTTTACAGTATGGATCACATAATTTTTGCTTTAATGATCTTGTCTACTCTATTTGTACTAATGAGTATGATCATGACTTGCCTTTGCTTGATTGTTTTCAGTTACTCAAGTCAAAACAGCAATCGAATATGAAAATGTTAGGAAACAAGTGATGGATGAGAACGTGTCTCGTATGTCTGAAGAACTGAAGCAGAATGCTATTGAACATGGCAAGCCAATGTTGGATTTCACGGCGATGGCGCATGAATTTGTGTTTGGTACTGCTAAGAAACCGGTGGCAGTGACAACACGGAAAGAGGCACAGCCACAGGAGAAGGATATCATCGAGGACCCTAATTATGAACCTGATCCTGCCGACGAGCGCACGGATGATGATGTGTTTGTTCCGGATGAAGAGGACCATGATGTTGTTAAATCTTCCTCTAAGGTGAAGAAATGCAGCATTCTCCTGCCTTCACATGTAGGATATGTACATATTGGTTTAATATTTATGGCTTGATCTATTAAAATGCAGGTGACGGAAGGTTCTACAAAAGAAAAGAAGCAGAAGCGCTCAAAAACCTTTGTGCCTCCAAATGTTGTAACAAGGTCAGCAGCAAATGCAGAGACTCAAGATGATGGTGAAACAGAGACCCCTACCCAGAAAGCAGGGGAAGGGGGTACTAATGGAAATGAATCCTCGCCCATGCTAATTCAAACCTCTAGAGGCAGCAACTGACCTGAGGAGAATGTACTTGTCCGCAGTGAACAAGAAGGTATTGACAGCACGTCTTACAATTTATTCACTGGTTTAGTTGCAAAATTTTCAATTGAAGTCTTGACTCTCGTTTTGTCACTGGTTTTAGTTGCAATTGTAGACACGGGTGCTCTAAAGGAAAAGCGTAATGTACGCAAACCTACTATGGGGCATGGGGTACACGAGTGGTCTAGAAGGAATGGAGGGGCTAAGATGCAGATCAACTTCACTCCTGGCATGAGGAGACCCACTGATCCTGTGCAAGCAGCAAAACTGAGTTCAGAGTGTGGCATTCACATACGCAGCAAGATGCCACTAGCAACCCACTGGAAGCAGTATGGTGACAAGGAAGGTCGTCTGAAAGATACTATTTCGGAAACCATTAAGTCTATAACTGTAAGTCCATTAACCTCTTATTCATTTTCCATATAAAATGTCTCATTGGTGGATGATTTTTTAACAATTCTGTCATTCGATGCTGATATGAATTTGTGTTCCATGTTATCTGTAGGGAAAATTTGCAATGGACAGCAGTGGTGACCTTGGCAAAGACATTTGCACCGACATTTTACAGAAAGGTATTCGCCAACAACGTTGGAGGCTGAAAAAGGTCTATTGGAAAGAAGTTAAAGATCTAACCCGCGAGCAAGCTTTATTGTTGAAACCAAAAGAGGTAGACGAGGAAAGCTGGGCAGAGCTTCTTGATATATGGCATGATGAGCACTACAAGGTACACGATTCCTGTTGTTTCAGCTACATCTATCGCAGACATACTACTGTACTATGGAATACTAAATTCATGCATCTATACATAGGCAATCTGCGAGAGTAACAAGAAGAACAGAGATGTTGTGACGAAGAAACACACCACTGGCTCAAGAAGCTTTGTTGCACATTACCATGCACTTGTGAGTATTCGAACTCTTCAGATGCAACACCTACTTCTTTTTGTGAACATGCCATACACACTTATAATTCATCGTGTCATAATTCTTGTAGAAATCTCAGAAGACCCAGGACGTCGATACCTCCCCGATTGATTTCTTTAAAGCAAGCCACACTAACAAGGATGGTATGATGTCCCAGAAATCAGCAGAAGCTTATGTAAGTAAATTATTTTATGTGCTACGCATTTCTCATTAGTTTGTCTAATTATTTGATTTCTTCTAACTCTGGACTTGCTATTTTTTTATCCTATTGTAGACTGAGATGGTGCTTCAGAAAATGGGACCACACCCAGAAGATTGGATTCCCAAAACTGATCTGGAGATTGTTGAAGAAGTCCTGAGAGACCAGAACAATTCAAGATCAATTACTTTCCTTTCCAGCATCGGAGTTTCATCTGCTTCTAAGAGGTCTAGCGTCTCAGCTGGGCGCATCCGTGATTTAGAAGAAAAGTTATCAAGTCAGGAGCACGATTCGTTGAATGCAGCTGAAAGGGTTCAACACGAGATGGAGGAACGGATGCAAGAGCAGGAAAGGAGATTTGAAGAGATGAGAAAGAAGCAGGATGATGAACTTAAAGCAGTGAAAAAGTCTAGCGAAGCGAATCGTCTGGCATTTGAGAAGAGGCAGAAGGAAATGGATGGCATGCTTCGTTACCTGTTGAGGATGTCGTAGAACTCCCATTCCCAGTCCCCGTGACTTGGGCCAAAAATCTTTGCGCGCTAATGGGCCGGGTGGGCCGAAACATTTTTTTATTCCTTTAGTCATTCGAGTTTGATACAGCAGTTTCAGTCTAGTAGAATTTTAAAGTTTGCGTGTGATACAATTCATATTTATAAATTTTCTGCCATTTCAAATATTTGCTTCCATTTAATTTTGTTTCGTAATTTGCGTGGAATTTCAATTTTTAAGCAAATTTGTCCGTGCAAAACAATTGGTGACGGCGTCACATTCCTCCCGGCCCACAAGGCAGCTCCGAATGGGCCAGCCCAAAAAATGACACGTCATCATCGCGGGCCCCACATGCAGACGCCACGTCATCGTTGACGGCCCCACCTACATGCTGCCACGTCAGCGTCACTGGACCCACCTGCCAGCTGCCACGTCATCCACGCGGCCGCACACGAAGGTGACACGGCATCGCATTGGCCCCACCTGTCAGATGCCACGTCATCATCGTCGGACCCACCTGCCAGCTGCCATGTCAGCATCGTCGGACCCACCTGCCAGCTGCAACGTCAGCATCGTCGGACCCACCTGCCAACTGCCACGTCATCATCGTCGGACCCACCTGCCAGCTACCACGTCAGCATCGTCGGACCCAGCTGTCAGATGCCACGTCATCGTGGTGGGACCCACCTGCCAACTGCCACGTCAGCATTGCAGGTCCCACCTGCCAGCTACCACGTCAGCATCGTCGGCCCCACCTGCCAGCTGCCACGTCAGCATCGTCGGACCCACCTACCAGCTGCCATGTCAGCATCGTCGGACCCACCTGCCAGCTGCCACGTCAGCATCGTCGGACCCACCTGTCAAATGCCACGTCATCGTGGTGGGACCCACCTGCCAGCTGCCACGTCAGCATTGCAGGTCCCACCTGCCAGAATCCTCGTGACGCCATAAATCTTCCGTGACGGCATATTTCGTCAACGAATATGCTAAACGGTGACAGATTTTCCTATTTTAGGTGACGTAGAAGGTCTGTCACGGAAAACCTATCTTAGGTGACGCCGTAAGGACCGTCACCGAAGCTCAATCTTGTGTGACGAAAATTTGTATTCCGTCAATATAAAAGAATCTGTGACGGAGCTTCCGTGACGACCCTGGTGACGCCAGGTTTTCGTCATGAGGGAGTACTTAGTGACAGATATGGCATTTTCGGTGACGAAAGTGATTTGTCACAAAAACTCTTTTCTCTTGTAGTGAATGACACTGGTGGATCCATGTGTGGTTCACGAAAAGAACACACATGCAATAACACTGGTGGATCCATATGTGGTTTGTGAGAAGAACAGACATGCAATGACTCTAGCTATGGTTCATGAAAAGAACAGACATGTAAAGAAACTGGTGGATCTATGTCTCGTTTGTGAGAAGGACACACATCCAATGACACTGGGTGTGGTTCATGAAAAGAACACACATCCAGTGACACTAGTGGATCCTTATGTGGTTTGTGAGAAGAACAGACATGCAATGAATCTAGCTGTGGTTCATGAGAAGAACACACATCCAATGACACTGGTGGATCCATGTGTGGTTTGTGCGAAGAACAGACATGCAATGACACTGGCTTTGGTTCATGAAAAGAATATGCATGCAATAACGCTAGTGGATCCTTATGTGGTTTTTGAGAAGAACACACATGCAATGACTCTAGTTGTGGTTTGTGAAAAGAACACATCTAGTGACACTAGTGGATCCATGTGTGGTTTGTTAGAAGAACACACATGCAATGATACTGGGTGTGGTTCATGAAAATAACACACATCCAATGACACTGGTGGATCCATATGTGGTTTGTGAGAAGAATAGACATGCAATGACACTGGTTGTGGTTCATGAGAAGGACACACATCCAATGACACTAGTGGATCCATATGTGGTTTGTTAGAAGAACACACATGCTATCACACTAGTGTGGTTCATGAAAAGAACACACATCCAACGGCACTGGTGGATCCATGTGTGGTTTGTGAGAAGAACACACATCCAATGACACTGAGTGTGGTTCATGAAAAGAACACACAGCCAATGACACTGGTGGATCCTTATGTGGTTTGTGAGAAGAACAGACATGCAATGACTCTCGATGTGGTTCATGAGAAGAACAGACATGCAATTACACTGGTGTATCCTTATGTGGTTGTTGAGAAGAAGTGACATGCGATGACTCTAGATGTGGTTCATGAGAAGAACAAACATGCAATGACCATTGGTGGATCCATGTGTGGTTTGTTTAGAAGAACACACATGCAATGACCACATGCAATGACACTGGTGGATCCATGTGTGGTTCATGAAAACAACTGACATGCAATGACACTAGTGGATCCTTATGTGGTTTGTGAGAAGAACAGACATGCAATGACTCTAGATGTGGTTCATGAGAAGAACAGACATGCAATTACACTGGTGTATCCTTGTGTGGTTTGTGAGAAGAACACACATGCAATGACTCTAGCTGTGGTTCATGAGAAGAACAGACATGCAATGACCACTGGTGGATCCATGTGTGGTTTGTTTAGAAGAACACACATGCAATGACCACATGCAATGACACTGGTGGATCCATGTAGCACCACGGTAAAACCACTACTAGAAAATCGCATGTTATTTTTATTTTGTGCATCATCATGACCACATGCTCATGTCATCATGCCACATTGCATTTGAGCATCGTCATCATCATGCATGGTTTGCCTAAAACTGTTTTCTAAAAGGCTATCTTTGTTTTCTAAATATCACTTGTCTTTATTTCAAATTATAAAACCGGGTCCTTATAGATATTTTGTTTATCTAAAAACTAATTGCAATAGTCTTATAAATAAATAAATAAATAAAATTTACATTATTTTTGGGAGGCAGCCAGCCAGGCCCAAAAGCCCAGTCGACCACGTCCAAACTAAATCCTAATCCCCATCTTACCCCAAACCCTAACCCTACCAACCATCCCCACTCTACTCCCTCCACCCCGCCGCCAGAACCCACCCCCACACACACACGCCCACGCGAGCCAGCCCCCAACCCGCGCGCGTCCCAGCCACTTCCGTCGCTCGCCCTGGCCCACCTCCCAGCCCCTGTAGCAATCGAAGGCCACCGACCGAACCAACCCGCCCCGCCCAATCCTATCGTCTATCGATCCCCTCTCCTCGTCACCCCCTCACCCTCAACTGCACGCCAGCGTAACACACTGCCCGCCCGCGTACGCTACACCTACCGCGACCCCCTGGCCCACCTGGCCGCACGTCACGCGAGTCTGGCGTTCCTCACACGCGAGATGCTCCCCTCCCGATTGAACTCCTCTCCCCTTGCTCCGCCGCCGGACCAGAGTCCCATCCCGTGCCCTGCGCGCAGCCTCCTGGTGCTTCATAGACGCGCGCCGCCGCCAGGCCCCTCTCTGAGGCAAGCTCGCCGGGTACGCACCTGATGAGATCAACACAGAGGCCAAGAAGAAGGAGAGATTCTTGAACGGACTGCATGATGAGATGCAGACTATACTCGTCAACATCTGCTTCGAGGATCTCGAAGAGCTAGTCGACTCTGCCATTCAGATGGAAGGGAGGATTAACCAGGCAAACAACAACCGCAAACACCGTATGATGCACCAAGCTGGATCCAACAGTCACCAGAAGTACCGTCCCAACCCGTCTGTTGGATTTGCACCGAGAAACAACTGACCCCCAATGTCTCGCCCAAGCTACCCCAACCGTAGCGGAGCCAATGTGAAGTCTGGAGGAAACAACAACAACCCCGGCAACACCAGCAATTTCAACCGTGCACCTCCTAGGAGCAACAACAACACTGCACCCAGAACTGGAAGCAATGTTGTGCCTGTCGCAGCTAAAGACAAGTCCTCGATAACTTGTTTCGAGTATGGAGTGAAGGGTCACTATTCCAATGAGTGCCCCAAGAAGACTGCCGCCACTGCCAATGTGAATGCCCCAGCTCAACAGCAGCATCGTGTTCAACCAGGGAGAAGATTTGCCCTAGGGAACCCTCACAACCGCAACGGCCGTCTCTTCCACATGAACGCCGAAGAAGCCCAAGAAGCGCCAGATGTAGTGTTGGGTATGTTTTCTGTCAACTCAGTTTTAGCAAGAGTGTTGTTTGATTCTGGAGCATCGCATCATTTGTCACCCAAGAATTTGCATGCACTAGTTAGATCCACCCAACCAACTTGAAGCATGTCATGATAGTTCAAATTCCCGGTTCAACTACAAAAGCTAGAAAAATTTGCAAAGTTGTGCCTATCAGAATACATGGGATAGATTTTTATGCCAACCTAATAGTACTTGGAACCAAAGGATTGGAAATAGTACTAGGTATGGACTGGATGTCAAAGCATAAAGGACTGATAGACTGTGCTAAGAAATCCATCACCATGACCAGTAGCTCTGGAGTAACAGTAGAGCATATATCTGAAACCTTACCTCATCAATTCAAGTGCAACAAGAGTCTAGCCCTACCCACCATAGACCAAGTCAGAGTAGTCTGTGAATACCCCGACGTATTCCCAGATGAATTTCCAGGTATGCCCTCGGATAGGGATATTGAGTTCATTATCGAACTAATCCCCGGAACCGGACCCATAGCCTAGAGACCCTATAGCATGAACCCTCAGAGTTAGTAGAGTTGAAGAAGCAGTTGGATGCTATGTTAGCAACATGCTTGATTCAACCAAGCGCATCGCCATGGAGATCACCAGTGTTATTCGTCGACAAGAAAGATGGAGGCAACCGTTTGTGCACAGATTACAGGAAGTTGAATGACGTCACCATAAAAAACAAGTACCCTTTGCCAAAGATAGAGGATCTATTCGATCAGTTGACTGGTGCCCAGGTATTCTCAAAGATTGATCTTTGGACTGGTTATCACCAACTTAAGATTCGTGCAACGGATATTCTGAAGACCGCCTTTACTACTCGTTATGGTTTATACGAATATACGGTCATGTATTTTGGATTAACCAATGCTCCTTCTTATTCCACGAATCTCATGAATAAGATCTTTATGAATTTCCTAGATAAGTTTGTCGTTGTGTTTATCAACGCTATCCTTATCTACTCCAAGTCAGAAGAAGAGCATGAGCAACACCTGAGAATCATCCTAGAAACCATGAGAGAGCATCGGTTATATGCCAAGTTCAGCAAATGTGAGTTTTGGCTGAAAGAAGTAGGATTCCTAGGACATATTGTGTCTGCCGGAGGAGTCTCTGTTGATCCTGCCAAGATCAAAGATGTCAAAGAATGGGAAGCCCCCACCACTCAAACCCAAGTCCGTGCATTTCTCGAATTAGCGGGATATTACTGCAAGTTCGTAGAAGGATTCTTGAGCATCACCAGACCCATGACCCAATTGTTGAAGAAGGAGAAGAAGTTTGAATGGACCAGCAAATATGAAGCTAGTTTCCAAGAACTGAAGAAGAGATTGATTTCAGCCCCAATATTGATCATGCCAGATATCAAAAAGTCGTTTGATGTGTATTGTGATGCATCCAAGATTAGTCTCGGATGTGTATTGATGCAAGAAGGCCAAGTCATCGTGTATCTGTCTCGGCAACTGAAGCAGCATGACCAGAACTATCCGACCCATGCTCTTGATTTAGTAGCCGTAGTTTTGGCATTGAAGACATGGCGCCATTATCTTATGGGTAATCGCTGTGAGATTTACTCAGATCACAAGAGCTTGAAGTATATTTTCACTCGGAAGGAGCTGAATATGAGGCAAAGGAGATGGATAGAGTTAATCAAGGATTATGACCTTGACATCCACTATCACCCCGGTAAAACCAATGTGGTAGCATATGCTCTTAGCAGATTGTCGTGTAGGCTAAACACCATGATCAAGGAGAAGCAACCACGTTTGCATGAGGAGTTGGAGCAGTTTAGAACTGAGCTAGTTAGCAAAGGATTCTTAGCTAGCATTGAACTTCAACCCACTTTGATTAGCCAAATCAAGGAAGCTCAGAAGGTAAATGAAAGTATCGACAGGATCAAACATCGTATTGGTACAGGAAAGGTACCAAGATTTACCAAAGACGAAGAAGGAGTTATGTGGTACAAAGGTCATATCTGTGTGCCAGCAGATTCGGAGCTGAAGCAAGTTATCATGCAAGAAGCTCATGATACTCTTTATTCTATCCACC
Source organism: Avena eriantha (assembly GCA_910589775.1). NCBI lineage: Eukaryota > Viridiplantae > Streptophyta > Magnoliopsida > Poales > Poaceae > Avena > Avena eriantha. The sequence goes on from OU342740.1 coordinate 37,080,851, forward strand.
CTAGAGGAATGAAGATGTATCAAGATTTGAAAGAGCAATTTTGGTGGCACAAGATGAAGAGAGAAATCAAAAGCTACATCACCAAGTGTGACATCTGTCAAAGAGTCGAAGCAGAGAATCAGAGACCTGCGGGACTGTTGCAACCATTACAGATTCCGGAATGGAAATGGGATTCTGTCGGAATGGAATTTATCACCGGTTTGCCTACTTCTAGTATGGGGAATGACTCAATCTAGGTCATCGTTGATATACTGTCCAAGGTAGCTCATTTTATACCTGTCAAGACTACCTATCAGAGTTCGAAGCTAGCAGAGTTGTACATTGCTAGAATTGTTAGTCGGTATGGAACCCCCAAGACCATAGTATCAGATCTAGGAACCCAATTTACAGAATCTAGGAACCCCCAAGACCATAGTCGAGATTTTGGCAGAAAGTCCAAGAAGGATTAGGAACCATGTTGAATTTCAGCACCGCTGATCACCCGCAAACCGATGGACAGACTAAAAGAGTCAACCAGATCTTAGAGGATATGCTGAGAGGTTGTGTGTTAGAGTATGGATCAAAGTGGGAAGACTATCTACCTTTCACAGAATTCTCATATAACAACAGTTATTAAGCTAGTTTGCAAATGGCACCATTTGAGTTCCTATACGGAAGAAAGTGTCGCACCCCTTTGAATTGGTCGCAAGTAGGAGAGAGTCAGATCTTTGGACCCGACATTCTCCGGGAAGCTGAAGAAAAGGTTCACAAAGTCCGTGAGCACCTCAAGACCGCCCAGTCCAGACAGAAGAGTTATGCTGACAAGAGAAGGAGTGACCTGACTTTCAATGTAAGAGATTTTGTGTATCTCAAGGTTTCGCCATTGAAGGGAACCCAACGTTTTAGTCTGAAAGGAAAGTTAGCCCCCAGATATATCGGACCCTTCAAGATTCTGAATCGTCGAGGAGAAGTATCGTATCAAGTGGAACTTCCTGAAGAGACGTCAGCCATCCACAATGTGTTCCATATCTCGTTACTTCGCAAATGCTTAGAAGTGCCGGAGAAGACCGAAGTTTTCAAGAACATCAATCACCGAGCTGTTGATATCAACAATGATCTAACATATCGTGAAGTGCCCATCTGTATCCCGGAGGAAGCTTACAGAACCACCAAGACCACGAGTATCAAATTTCTCAAAATTCAATGGAGCAACCATATCAAATTCATTAAGTATTCATATGTGTGTGCATATAATTTAGGAGTTGTTTTGAATTGACATGTTTGAGTGATCCACTGGTTGTAAAATGATTCTAAGGTGAATTAAACATCATCTGGATCACTCCCAAACAAATCCCAAAGAAAAACAAATCAAAAAGAATAAAATAAGCAAATGGTCATTTTAATCACCATGCCATTTTAATCACCATGCCTACTTTGGCTATTCCTAGAACTCAAATCTTAACAGAAACAATTGTGGTTCTTTGCACCCCTTGCTAGTACAAGTAGTGATGTACCAAGGCCCACTTTGTTTCATCCGAAAAACTTTCAAACACTACATTTAAATGACAATTAAAAATTGAATCTAGTGTAGGTATCAAGATCACACTTATTCAAAACCCACTCAAGTTAACTCCATTTTTAAATCCCAAGCAACCAGAGATGCTCAAGCATGTGATCAACAACTCCACCAAATTTCATTTCAACATTCAAAAGTTTTCTTCTTTCGACCATTTTGTCAAACACCTTGTGGGCAGAATCAAATTAGCCTAACTATTACTGTTTTTATCAAATTTTGTCCAACCATTTGAACCCTAGTCAATGCTTTTGTCTCCCCCAGACCCAACCAAGCCATCAAGGACCTACCAATTGGCCTAGCACCACAGTGTCGCGCCACCCCGAGGACATGCCTGCCGGCCAACCTTGCTCAAGCCACAGGCGACCACCAGCCCCTCTCTGCCGCTCCAGGTAGGGAGGCGTGACCTCATCGTCATCCACGGTCCACCCCACGGCCCTGCTAGCCCCTGGACCACCGAGGAAACGCCACGCACTAAGTCTTTGAGCCACGCTAGAGCACGCCAAAGCACCCTCACCGCCAGCACGCCACAGACCGCGCCTCGACCACAGACAGCGTGCGCCGCTCTGCCTCGACCCCGGCACCCCGCCAGACACAGCCGTGCATCGCCGTGCAACCCACACTCACCGAGCGCCAGTCGAGCACCGCCTATGTCTCCTAGAGCGCGCGACGCTCCCGACCATATGCCACCGCCCCTAGCCGCGCCATTGTGCCGTAGTTGACCTCTAGGGAACCGCCCACCGTCCGCCTACCTCACCCACGCCGATAGCCCCCTGTGTCGTCGTCCCGACGAGCTCCGCCCACACCTCTCGGTCCACCGTCGCGCCTATATAAGCAGGCCTCCCTAGCACGAATTACTCACACCATTCCACTCCCCTCTCTCCCCTGAACATTTCCCCTCTCTCGCCGGAGCCGCTCGAGCCGTAATTCGCCGGAATTGCACCGGAGGAGCTCGCTGCAGAGGAGGAGACGCTGCCGTCGATTCCGTCCACCGCAGCCCCTGACGTGACCTTGCCTGAGTCCGTCGTTGCCATCTAGTTTGATCGCCCGCCTCGCCGCACTAGCTGGAGCCCTGGTACGTCCCCAGTAGACCCTCACCGGCCGTTTAGGGTTCTGTCTCACCGGCGACGAGTCCGTCATCGACGACGACTCTGAGTCGTTGATCCGTGTTATAATCGTGTGGCCCAGATCGCTAGATACTGTTTCGTGTTTTAAGTCTCGCTGACAAGCGGGACCAACCTGTCAGCCACCCTCTGCGCTGCTGAGCGTCACTGGGCCGGCCCATTTTCTTTCCCGCGCTAGCCCACGAATTCAAATAAGTGTTTTTCTATTTAAGTTTAAATCCAATTCTGTCCCTTAGTTCAAAAATCAATTCAGGAAGATTTACTAAACCAAATTGAGTGATTCCAATTGTGTTGGGAAGATTCTGAAAAGATCTATCCAAGCCCGTTGGATTTAATTCATTTAGAGTTAGAGATCTCTCCTAGTAAAAATAACAAGATAGAAGCTTTTGCACATTCAAACATTTTTATAAAATCAACCATAATAGCTTTTGAGTTGATTCCAACTCTCAAAAATCACATTTAACCATAGCTATCTAAATATGTAATAATATTAAGGTTTGCATGCAGTGACTTTAGAATAGTACCAAAATAATGCTATATAGGCATTTCTAGTCACTTTAAATCATTAAATATTAAACGCAAACTTAATTAAATGTGATCCAACCTTTAAATCTCATTCCCATATGTTAGAATATGTGGTGATGATATGTGTCCACATGATCCCATATTTTAATTGGAGAATATTAAATCTTAGTTAATTTCAATGAGTAGAAATTACTTTTCTCAAATAAAAAGAATGAAGCTAGTTAGTAAAACCTTGTGATGCTTGTGATGATAATAGACCATCAAATGTGTACCTTAGAGTGCTAAGTAGACTAGTGAAGTATTGTTTGGTGATTGTGTATACTGTATGTATTTATAGACGATAGTACCGACCAAGCTTTCGAGGAGGGGGAGTTCTACCAAGAGGAAGAGGAAGAAAACTTCAACCACTGCACCAACCAAGGCAAGCTATTGTTAGAAAGCTAGAATTAAGCTAGATAACCTAAGCAAGATCCATTAGGCATGCTTTGGTTCTACCATTTTGAACTTATACCTACTCCAAGTTTTATTTTCAAGCTTTTACTTTCCTTACTTTACCAAAGTCCCTTAATTGTTTGAAGGTAGCATAAAAAGTATAAAACTTGACCTATCTAGATAACCTTAGATGTAATTCTATGGCATGAGATTGAGATTAGCATCCCACCTTAGTGAACACTCTTAACTTAGTAGCTTAGAGCTAAATCAAAACTTGAGTCACTTTAGATGGGAACACTTGGTGAAAATGAATTGTGAAAACCTTGGAATGATGAGTCATTCTATTGAGATATTTTGACATGTGTTGAGAAACACAAATGGTTTATGATGATGAAAATGTTGAGGCATGAGCCTTAGCCCTTTTTACAAAACTGATGGTTGGATTCGGATGCGATACCATTCCAATTTTTACCGTACAACCACAATACCTGAATTGGGTAAGGCTTAGACGGAAGTTTATATGCATTAGTATTAGTTCCCTCGTGGGAGAGGTTTGAGCCGAGGCTACCTCTCAATGTTGTCCACCTATGTAGTGCCCAAGATGACAGATGGTCATGGTTGGGAGGCCATACTCAAAGGAGAGGTGCTTATACTAGGGTGTGTAAAGGAAAGGTTATGTTTGATTATCTGCATACTAAGTATAATGATTCAGGGTTATCGCTGACAAATATATTGAATCTTGTGGTGAAAGTGTACCACCTCTACAGAGTGTCAAACTATTCGAATAGCTGCGTCCGCGGTTATGGACAGTTGGAGTGGCCATACTATTTCGTTGTCAGATGTTTTCAAAATGACCTATGAAATGAATGATGAATCGTGACTTTACCACAACAAGGTTGTTACTATGACACTAGCTTCCCAACTTAAGTGATTCTAAAACTTTATTTTATCTTTCTTTGTTTCTAAACTCAGCTTAGGTTTCAAACTTAACATTACAAGTAAACTTAGAGCTAGCAATCCCACTAGAACTACCTTACTTGTTAGTAATAGTTTGCGAGTACTTAAAGAGTACTCATGGCTTTTGTCCCTGGCTATTCCTATGGCCAGACTATGAAGGAGACTACCAAGATGAAGGACAGCAGGACGGCTATGATAACTAGGACTATCTTCCATCGTCAGCATTGCCTGTGACACTAAAGATGGACCCCACCGCTACGCTTATTATTTATTCCCTTGTTTGTTGTATTAAGACTGGATCATGAGATCCTTTATTCGTGTAAGACCTTATATTGGTTTGTAATGGATGATGTACTGTGATATCCAATTTGTTATGTCTCGCAAAAATGGCAATCCTTGGATTGTGATGTATGACATAACAGGCATCTGGGATTAAAATCCGGGTGTTGACAGCCTGATTTAGACAAAGTAAGTTTTGGGATGGGTTATTTTGGAGGTTGATTGAGTAGAAAGCCATGCATCTTCATAGCTATTAGCTCATTCCAAGAAGGGTTTAAGAATTGGTTTAGGGGATAAGTCCATTTATCTTTATTTCCTTTTCCTTTATTATTCATGCTGGGTTGTAGCTAACATAACAAGACTCCATGCAAAGGTTGCACTATGTTTTGAGCTTTTTTAGGGCTATACTAATCCTAAAACCATTTTTGAATTTAATTACTTAGATAAATAAAAATGTGGCTGATTACAAGTAAATCCAAAATTTCCAATTTCATATGGAAATCAATCCAAGATACATAAGTGTGCCAAATTTTGGATCAATTGGTCAATGTTTGCTATGGTTTTAGCCATGAACAATCTAAACCCCATGTGTTCACCACATGTCGAGGGCAAAACTAAGCAGTGCTAAGCTACTAGGTGGATAGCCATAGACACTTCCAATAACACATACATTATGGGATTATCCAACATACAAACTTGGGAGTGTCACACTAGTTTGAATTCAATATAAACATTGACAGTAGTTCAAATTCATCATACAAATTCAAATTAATAATTCAAATTCATTTTTTCTCTTGCTCCTAGTGTTTTTTGCTGGAATATTCTTGGAGTTCATCACCTTGCTCCGGGTAATCCTAGCTGGAATATTCTCAGAGTCCACCATCATCTTCTTCCGTTTGTTCCCTTTGTTTGTTTTCTCTACATCCAATGAATAAAGTGCTTTAGTTTGTCAAACAATTGGTTCAATCACGTTTCGATTTATTGGTTCATACGGTTCAAAATGCATTGGCTTCATTACTTCAATATCCTCTTGTGTAATTCCTTTACTTTTGAACTCTTCTTCCAATGAATAAATTGCTTTATTCCCTGCATCCAATGAATCAATTTTTCAATCTCCCATGCATTTGGTGCAATCTCCCCTGCATTTGGTTCAATCTCCTCTCGATCCATTGGTTCAATCTCCCCTACATTTGGTTCAATCTCCCCTACATTTGGTTCAATCTCCTCTGCAATTGGTTCCATCTCATCTCGATCCATTGGTTCAATTTGCAATGTATCCATTGCTTCATTCTCCTCTCGTTCAAATACTTAATTCTCATCTGCATTTGCTGTCTCGCCTGATCATCCATTTCATAAGCTGGGTCCACTGCATTTTTACAAAGCCTAGGAATGTGCCATAGGATCCCACAATGTTTGCACTTACATCGTCGAGGTGGTGCACCACCCTCTACACTAGCTCTCATCCTATTATTCCTTGGCCTACCTTCTGGTCTAGTAAAAACTGGAGGGTATAGCTTGAAGCCTGGATCCACTTCCATCCATTGGTCTTTTCCCAACAAAGTTGGAACATTCTGAGCATATGTTGCCCTAAATTTGGCAACGGAGAAATACTCCAACACGTGTTGATCAACTTCACCCTCTTCACCTCCTAGAACACCATGAAAAACAATGCATGTATGCAGGGTTTCCCACGGAGCTGCCATTGCCTACAATGGCATGTCATATCAACCAAACTTACTAGATCACCTCCATTACCTATATTTACTATCAGTGTACATTACCTCAGCCTCCATTCCTCTTCTAATGCATTTTGTCGTCGGATTGATGACAAGTACGCCATGAGGGTGTCCTTGAGGTGTGCAGAAGAGAGGGGTGTGACACGTATGGTGTTCCGGGACGGTGAGCACACAAGTTTACCCAGGTTCGAATCCGCCGGCTTTGCACGGATCCTACTCCTGCTAGCAATCCAGTAATACGGCAGAGCCGGAATATGAGTAACAAGGGTCCGTCTGTGCGAGTTGAGATTGTAGACTATTGAGGGTGCCCTAAAGGCTCTCCCTAGGACGGCTTATATAGATATCTGGCCTAGGGTTTACAAGAGAGATCTATCCGGCTATGACTAAGAGTCGGTTATAGAGTACATCTTGAACTACAAGTAACACTATGGGCCTAAGTTGGTAAGTCTTATGGGCCTTCCCGTAGCCGGATTGGACTCCGTCTCTTCTCCCTGACTGGGCCGCCCGTGAAGCAAATCTCTAACCCGAAGTGGGCCACCCTGGTCAGTGAGGAACTGTGAGGATACCTGGAAAGTATATCCCCAACAGCAGCCCCCAAAAGTCTCCAAGATCCAAAGTTGGATTCATCATCGTCTAGGTTGATCCCCGGCTTGCAGAATCTTGAAGGGTTCCTGAAACTTCACAACAAAAAATACGATCTGGGTCTTTAAAATAAGTCGGACCTATCAACAGGTTACTCGGATTTTCCAGCTTGATTTCAAACTAAGCCAGAACTTGGTCTCTAACACCACCTGACACCAGTCATGGTCAAGTCACGTCATCTGACAGACATCCTGTTAGCACGACCGTTGGTGGGTCCGCAGTTCGCGGAACCAAGGCGTCGTTTCAATGCGTACGCGGAGATCGAGGCGACGTAATCATCGCGTGGGTCCTTCCCAGTTCCTTCCATGACGCGTGGCGGTTACACTATACCATTTACACGAATCTTGGCGTGGTTAGGTGGATATAAGGGGTGAGGATTCTCCTCCTCCTTTCTTCACATGTTCCCTTGTCGTTTCTTCTCCTCCAAATCTCCCCCGCGCACAGAGCTCCTCTGCTTTCCCCAAAAACTCCCAGTGCTGCCCATCTTAGGTCACCAGCGCACCGGAGAAATGGCTTCGTCTTCATCTTCCGGTTTGGCAGTGGCAGCGACGGCGGAGGCGGTGGCAGAAAAGGAAAGCTTCCGTGGGGTCTAGATCCCCTGCGTGCTTGATGACGAGAAGCTCCGCGGCGTGGAGACAGAAGGGCTCTTCCGCACCGGCGACTGGCGGAGCGGCGTTGGGGAGACCGTGCCCAACCCGCGCGCTGGCGAGCAGGTACACTTCGGCACCCACCTCGACAGAGGTTTGTTGTTTCCTCCCTCATAATTCTTTCCCGAGGTGATAGATCACTATAGTGTTCAACTCCACCATCTTCCTCCCAACTCGCTCCTAGATATGAGCGCCTATGCGGCTTTGTGTGAGGGATTTCTCGGCATTAGGCCGAGTCTTACCTTATTCCGGTATTACTTCCATGTCCGGAGAAATTCTATCACTATCGGTAATCCGTATATTACAGGTACAATTAGCTTTTCACTTAGACGTGAGCGCGCATATCCTAAGATTCTTGCCAGTGACTCGGTCAAACAATGGCCAGCCACCTTCTTTTATCACAAGGATATTCCAGCTCCCGGCAAAGCCACTGCTTTGCCGGCTTTCATCGACGGAGCTGCCACGGCCCAACCGTCTTGGGACGAGGCCCCTCCGGCTCTCAGTGACGATCTGATCCTTGCTAAGAGGCGGATCGAATATCTGATTAAACACAAAGGACTAAAGGGATCCGACTTGGTCCAATGTTGGGTGTCACGCCGGATCCAACCCCTTCAGTACCACGGAGACCGATTGATGCATTCCATCACGTCGTCCAAAAAGGATTCCCTCCGCATCAGCCCTAGAGCCTATACCTCACAAGGTTATATAAGCCATATTAAATGGCTGATAAGGGAGCGGATCGAGAGGAAGATCCCGGAGGTTTCTCTGGATATGCATACAGCAGAAAACCCCGTGGTGCCGGTAAGCTTCTAACAGTAAACCTTTTTAGGTGTTTCATTCTTTTAGGTTATATCGCAATACTGATATGTTTTCTTCTTTTCAGCTTGCTGACCTCCCCGAGTCGGAATTTGCTCCACTCGAAGGATATCCTCCAGAGTTTTCTCAAGAGGCGGAACTGGTCCCATTGCCAAACATTGTGCCCAAGAAGCGCAAGGTCCGACAGTGGCTATTGGCACAAAGGAAGTGCATGTTGTGAAGAGGTAACTTTCAACACAACTTCCGCCTTTGTACTTTACTCGAATTTTCTTCCGAGATGTAATGTTTTCGACTCTATTACATTCTCAGAGCTAAGTAGCTCATCAAGGGTAAGGGGAAGGGAACTTCTTCGAAGCCCCTGCGACAGACGAAGCTTACCATAGCTTCTCCTGCTGTAGCTCCTCCGACTCCTTCCCCTCAACCTTCCGCAATGCCGGTGATTACTCATTCTCCGGCTTTTGCAGAAGATCCAGCTCCTTCAACGGAGCCTGCGATCCTTGAATCGCAAACTGACATCACCATGAGTGAGTCAGGTATAGATAAGGGTTAACTCTCTTCGGGTAATGATCCCTCGGCAGAAACCTTTGCCGAAAACCTTCTCAGCAATCCGGGACTTGCCAAGTTTGGCCTATCTTGGAAATCTGCAGAAGAGATCTAGCAGCTGGCCAGGCAATGCCTGGAGAAAAGAAATCTATCTGCCGAAGAAGAAGCGCAAGAGGCAGAGGACATCAAGCACTCTGACCTTCTTGAACAAGTGCGTCTTCGCAACGAGAGGATAAGATTCGCTGAGCTTCCAACTGCTCCAGTGACTCCTCTGACTCTCGCTGAGAAGGTTGATGTTGAAGTGAATGCGAGTTTGGATAAACTTACTCGCAAACAATATGTAAGTCGGAATTCTAACTCCTGTTTTTTCTTTATTTCATATCATATCCTCTAGCCCCCAAGCATGAAGTAGGATACATAATCCGGGTTTATGCTTCCTTAGGATGCCAAAGAATGAACTAGTGTAGCCCCCAAGGCTCATGCTGATATTAGTAAAAATATTAGCCCGAGTCTTTAGTAGACTCCTGACTTTGGGTATTCTGACTTACAGAAAGTATATTCCTATAACCAGGATTTGTTGAAAAATGTCTGCAACAAGTGGAGAGAGATCAGAGCTCTCTGACTTAAGAATGTTGAGCTTAAAATTGCCAAGGATGAGGCCGAAGGTAAACATTCCGAGACTCAAACCTTGTCTTTCATGTTTTCATAGTCGAATTTTTACTGAACTGTTGTTCTTTTTGACCTACAGCGCTGGTAAAACAGTCCTGCGCTATGATTGAAGAGGATGAGAACCTCAAAACCTTGGTGGTGGAGAACAAAGAGCTTCGCCAAGAGCTGGATAAGCTCAAGGTGGATCATGAGAAGAGCATAGCTCAAGTTCTCGAGTCCTCCTCCATGGCTACTGACGAGCGTGATCGTAAGATTGCCGCTCAAGATCAGAAAATCTCGGACCTCAATAATGAGCTATGCAGAGAGAAGGACCTTCCCGAGGCGCTCCGGGCTGAACTCTGAAGTCTTCGGGAAGAGAAGACCAAAGTTGACGACGTCATCTTATGTATGTTCCATCTGTCTGATTTGTCTATTTTCTTCGACTTCTTTCAATGTCGGATTTTATTAACTGTTTTGTGTATAGGTCCTCTGAACTTGACGGATTCCACCTCCGTCGAGCCCCGCACCCACCAGCTTACCCAAGTCGGTGACCTGCTTCATGACTTCCGCCAATCCCTTGAGGATATTGGCGAAGCTCTCAAGATTCCGGACAAGCATAGCATGTCGGATTTTCAGGTGCGGGAAAAGGTGAAGGAGATGCCTCAACTTTTCCAGGATTGGAACATGTCCTACACGTGGTCCGCAGCGTGGAACGCTCTTACCATGGTCATGAGCCACCATGGAAACATGGAAATATGGCAAGTGACCAGAGGGTACTACAAGGTGGATGAAGACGGCCAGGAGCAGGACATCAAAGCCATTATGGACTCTTGCACTGGATATGGGTGCCACGTGGCTGATTTGACAAGCTACAACACTCCTTCTTCACCCGCATGGACACTCTGCCTCTGCCTCCAGAAGAATCAGCAGAAGTTTCCGACGATGACCACACCATATTGGAAGTGGACATCTCGAAACGATATCAAGGCGATGTATCCAGCGAGTCGGCAGCTCCTTCCTCTCCTCCTGCATCATAGATTGCCAGAAATATTTGTATTATTCTGAAAAACATGATGGGTATGTAAATATGCAGTACTATAATTTTGCTAGTGCTAAGCTTTTGATCTATTCAGCACTTTTGGCCTTAAATTTTTGTGTGCCTGAAATCTTTACATAAGCACTTGTATTTTTTCGCCTATACTTATCGCTTATCTGGCTTTCCGCCTCGTCCCTTTCATGAGCCGGCTAAACCTTCTGCATGGAAACTTTGCCGAGCAATGGAGCTCAATTGATAAACCAGTTTAAACTCGGAAACAAAGCCGGCTTCCAGTACCGACAATTCACTACTCGGAAAATACCCGCATCCGGCAATCAAACAAATAACCAAAGTATAGACTAGAAACTTTAGGGTTATACCCGAAGGTAGCATTTTTAGAATCGAAAATCTAAACCAGAACAAACATGAGCATAAATTAATTTCTAGTATTCTGGGATTTTCGACTATGATATGATCATTAGGAAATAAGATGGTAAAAACTTCTCAGAAAAAACTTGAGGCAACCATGACTTTTATTTCTCACAGAACATGTACATATATATGTTTACAAAGAAGGATAAACTAAGAATAAAAGGACGTAGCTGAGCACTATTCCATGGTCTGTCTAACTCATCTGGATTTGTACCGCCTCCAGCTCTCTTTTTCTTCTTAGTAGCAGGTCTTTGTTTGTCTGGCCTCATGTCAGTTAAGTAGTACGAACCATTGTGCAATACTCGACTAACTAAAAAGGGCCCTTCCCATACTGGGGAAAGTTTGTGCTTTCTTTGCTGCACAAGCCGGAGAACCAAATTGCCTTTATTAAAAGATCTGTTTCGGACTCTCTGGCTATGATACTTGCGCAACTTCTGCTGATAGGCTGTTAATCTTATTTCAGCAACAACGCGAACTTCTTCGACTAAGTCGAGATCATTTTGTCGAGAAATCTCGGCATCCTCTTCAATATACGCGGCCACTCTAGGAGAAGTATGAATTAAATCACTAGGAAGAACTGCTTCTGCACCATAGACCAAGAAGAAAGGTGTGTATCCGGTCGACCTGTTTAGAGTTGTTCGTAAACTCCATATTACAGAGGGTAATTCCTCTGCCCAAGCCCCCGCAGCACGTCATTTGCTTCAAGTCTCGGTTTTAGGCCTTGAAGGATTAAACCATTTGCTCTTTCGACTTGTCCGTTAGCCTGTGGATGTGCGACTGACGCAATGTCAAGCCGGATAGTTTGCTCGTTGCAGAATTCGACCAATTCTCCCATAGAGAATTTACTCCCGTTGTCCGTGATAATACTATGCGGATAACCATACCGGATTATAACATCCTCGACAAATCTTTTGGCTGTTGCTCCATCATAACTAGTGACAGGTTTAGCCTCAATCCATTTGGTGAATTTATGCACCATCACTAAGAGGTGAGTAAATCCACTTGGAGCTCGTTTAAATGGTCCTACCATATCAAGCCCCCAGACCGCAAAAGGCCATGTTATAGGTATTGTTCGCAGCTGATCAGCCGGAACATGAGCTTGTTTGGCGTACTTTTGGCAGCCTTTGCACGTCTTGACTAATCGTTCGGCATCTACCTGAGTTGTAAGCCAGAAAAATCCGTGTCTAAAAGCTTTTGCCACTAAAGATTTGGCTGCAGCATGGTGACCACACTCGCCTTTGTGGATTTCTCTTAAGATTTCCACTCCTTCTTCTGGAGATACGCAGCGCTGAAAAACCCCAGAACAATCCGCTTATAGAGCTCACATTTAACTATAGTGTAGGCTTTCGCTCGTCGGATAATCTGCCGGCTCAGAACCTCATCTTCGGGTAATTTGCCATCTACCAAATAATCAAGGTAGGGTTGAGTCCAGCTGGGAGTTACAGCCAGAACTGCTATTAGAGGTGAGTTGGATTTGGTCGGATATTCCTCGTCTACTCCCTTTATTGAGAGAACTTTGAGGTGCTCTAAAAAAGCGCCATCCGGGACCTCATTCTGCGCAGAGCCTATCCGAGATAGTGCATCTGCTTCCTCGTTTTCTGCTCGAGAGATGTGTTGAACCTCAAAACCTTCGAACGATTTAGATAAATCATCCACGACAGCTTTATATGTTGCCATGTGTTTATTTGCATTACAAATATCCGACACTTGTTGAGCAACAAGATTCGAAATCTCTGTAACACATGAAACATCAGATGCCAATATCCTTAGCAATCCGGATTCCATGCAGCAGTGCTTCATACTCGGCAATATTGTATGTCGCTGTGAAGTGGATCTGCAACACATATAGAAGTTTATCTCCTTGGGGTGATTTGAGCACCATGCCAGCCCCCGAGCCTCCTCGAGCCTTAGACCCATCAAAATAGAGGGTCCAATATTCCGACTCAGGGAGGATCATATTCTCCTTTGTCTCTATCCAATCAACGACAAAGTCAGCAAGGATTTGGGATTTGATTGCTATTTGAGGTTTATACTCAATATCAAAAGCTAAAAGCTCTATGCCCCATTTGGCGACGCGTCCTGTGGCGTCACTATTGTTGATTATATCTCCCATGGGAGCTGTGCTCACCACGGTGATTGGATGCTCCTGAAAATAATGTCGTAGCTTACGAGATGCTAGAAAAACACCGTAAGCTAACTTTTGATAGTGCGGATACAGCTGTTTTGATTCTGTTAGGACCTCGTTGACGAAATACGTCGGACGCTGCACCAGGTGTTCCTGATTTTCCTCCAGTCTCTCCACCACAATAACGATACTAACGACTTTGTTTGTGGCAGCAATATAGAGCAACATCGGTTCCTGTGGTTTCGGCGCAGCAAGGATAGGAGCAGATGAAAGTACTTTCTTCAGGTCTTGTAGTGCAGCTTCAGCTTCGTCTGTCCAAACAAAATCCTTGGTCTTTTTCAGGAGTTTGTATAATGGTGCAGCTCTTTCACCAAGCCGGCTTACAAACTGACTGACTGCAACGATGCAACCAGTTAGTCTTTGTACATCCTTCAGGCGAGTTGGCCTGGAAATATTGAGTATAGCCTTGATTTTGTCCCGGTTCACCTCTATGCCTCTTTGAGACACGATGAAACCTAACAATTTTCCGGCTGGTATTCCAAAAAAACATTTCTTTGGGTTAAGCATGATGTTGTATTTTCGTAGATTGGCGAATGTTTTCTCCAAGTCGGAAATCAGCGTTTCCTTCTTTTTGGACATCACCGGAATATCATCCACGTATGCATGTACATTGCGTCCGAGTTGGTCATGGAGGCAATGCTGCATCGTGCGCTGGTACGTAGCTCCTACGTTCTTTAGCCTAAAGGGCATCGTAACAAAACAGAAGGTTCCGAAGGGGGTTATGAATGAAGTTTTGACTTTTTCAGATTCCTTCATCCGGATTTGGTGATAACCGGAATATGCGTCGAGAAACAGAGGAGTTCCGAGCCTGCCATAGAATGGATAACTTGATCAATCCTAGGCAGAGCGAATGGATCTTTTGGACAAGCCTTGTTCAAGGCAGTATAATCATAACACATCCTTAAATCAGTGGTGTCCTTTTTAGGGACCATTACAGGATTGTCCGACCACTCAGTGTGGATGAACTCTTCTATGAATCTGACTAACTCGAGCCATGCTAGTTCCTTAGCTATTGCCTTACGCTTTTCATCGCCGAAACATCGTAAGGACTGTTTGACGGGTTTAGCGTTCAGGTTTACATTTAAAGAGTGCTCGGCAAGTTCCCTAGGTACTCCGGTCATGTTAGATGGCTGCCATGCAAAGATATCTTGATTTGCTTGGAGGAACTTGCGCGTTTTCCTATGCGCTACCTAGGCCTACGCCTATCTAGGTCACCTTGGAGGGGTCATCATCCTTCAACGGCGTCTTCTTCGTCTCTTCTGATGCCTTGAACTCCGGAGTTGGCTTTGTCACCTCCTTCTTCGTTGCGGGCATCTCGGACGGATCTATGCTCTTCTTGATCTCCTGGTACTCCTGGGCGTGCAGCACGGCTTCAGCAAAGGCAGCATTTCCATCCTCGCACTCTCGCGCTTTCTTCGGGTCTCCCCTGATAGTGATTATGCTGTTGGGACCTGGAATTTTCATCATATTATAAATGTAACACGGACGAGCCATAAAAGCCCAGTAAGCCGGACGTCCAAATATAGCGTGGTACGCGCTCTTGAATGGGACCATTTCGAAGGAAAGTGCCTCCGTCCAATAATTCTTTGGTGTTCCAAAGGTAACATCCAAAGTGATTTTTCCTAGGGAATTGGCTTGTCTTCCTAGGACAACTTCTTGAAAGATGATAGAGCTATGGTTCAGTTGGGTCTCCGAGATCTTCATCCGGCATAGCGATTTGACATAGAGAATATTGATACTGCTGCCGCTGTCCATGAGGGTCTTGGAGAAACCATAACCGTCAATAAGTGGATTGACGATTGAGGCGTATTTTCCTCACCTGTGCAACTTAGGCGGATGATCAGCGCGGTCAAATGTGATTGCCACTTCCGACCAGTCCAAGAATTGGGGGACAGCCGGAACTATTGCATTGAGCTCATGTAGAACTACTTTCTTAACCTTTGGTGGTTGAGATCTGAGGAAGGTGACATAAGTGTCTTTTTTGGTCAGAAATTTTTTCTTCCCTTCTGGCTTGGGATTTGAAGCATCGGCTTCCTCCATGTCAGAATCTTCCTTGGTCTCTTTATCTTTTTCGGGATTCTTCTTTCCCTTCTTCCGCTTAGCTTTGTAGCCCGCGGTGTCATCTCTTTTGATGTCGTCATTGAAACGACATTCGGCGTTGGTGTGGGACGAGCCCCCATTGGCGTCTAAGTGATGCACACATGGGTTATTGGCAATGTCGGCCCAAGAGTAGGTTTTGCCCGGTTACTGGTCTCCTCTTCCTTGGACTCTTGAAGTCCCACGGCCACACCCGCTGCCTCCGCCACGTCCTCCTCGTCTTCCAGACCCAAAAGTAGAAGTGACCACTACCGTTTCCGCGTTGGGTTTCTCTTCCGAGGTATTTTTGCGCTTCTGAGCTTGTTGCTTTGGTTGCTTTGCCGACTGAGGCACAGCTAGGGCATTGAGTAATCCCTCTGCATCGTCGTCAACATTTGCATACTTGCTCGCTGTTTCTATCATCTCTCCCAAATTAGTGACTTTGTCACACTTCAAGCGATGGCGCAGTAGACCAATTGGGAGACCTGCAATGAAGGCTTCAATCGCAGTTTGATCATTTACTCCTTCACAAGAGTTCTTGGTGCCGATCCATCATCCGAGGTAATCCCAGCAAGTTTCTTCGGCCTTCTGGGTGCAACGCTGTAGGTCTCCGACCGTACAGGTCCTCCGGTATGTGCCTTCGAAATTCTGAAAGAACGCACTTTGCATGTCATACCAGTTGTGGATGGTGTTCTCCAGAAGTTCATTAAGCCATGATCGTGCCGTCTTCCGCAACATAAGTGGGAGATATCGGGTTGCGACTAGGCTGTTTCCGCCTTTGGCGATGCAGCAAGCTTGGAAAAAATCCTGTAGCAAGGTATCTGGCCGAGCAATGCCGTCGTAGGCTTGGATATGTCTTGAGATAGCAAATCCTTCTGGGAATCTTGTAGCTCTGATGCGTGGTCCGAAGCACTTTGGGTCCATGTAGATATCATCGTTTTCGTAGCGTCGCGCCTCTATGTTGGAGTTGATCCTATGCCTTGCGTCGTTCGGGGATAGAGATCGTCCCGAATGTCGGCTGTGGCTGCGGTGCCTTGGAGCCGGACTTCGGCTTCTGCCACCACCTCCTCCGCCATGTCGTCCTCCTTGTCCCCCTTGAGAGCCATTGTGATGACTACTTGGTGGAGAGGGTGGGGAAGCTGGATTGTTTCCGGCTGTTCGCCGGCCTCCGTCTGGAGCATCATTACTCCGGTTCCAGGAAGGGTCTTCACTACGACGAGCCCCCTGCCGGCTTGTCCCGGCATGGTTTCCGTCGTTCCTTCGTCCGTCGTTCCCACTACGATGAGGCTCAGCCGGACGGCTTGCATTTCTAGGAGGTGGCATTTTTTGACGATCCTCCTCTCGATGTTTCTCTTTATCTTCTCCCCTTCGATCGTTCGACTCTTGTCGGGGAGGATTTCTCGGATACAGTGCAGCAATGGCCTCTTGCTCGGCCGCTAGAGCGATGTTGATCTAGTCACGTGCAGATTTGTCATGTTGTCCTGATGATCCGGTTCTGGAGTAGTTGTCTTCTCGTCGGTCGGAACGGTGATGTTGTTCCGAAACACGCTGGGGCCTTATATCATTCCAGGCTGAGTCCGTGTGACATTGGTCGGATTTGGAGACCAGTTTTCCACTTCCGAATTTTGCAGCCATTTGTTGCTCCAGACCCTTGGTGAGTAGCTTGATGCCCAATCGAACCTGTTCTGGGCCTGGGTTATTTGACAGGATATCTCGAGCTGCGACAGTGTTCTGTACCGGGGTTGTGTACACTAGATCTCATCTGCTGTCGACACGAGGCATCCCTGGATCTCCTTCAAAGAGGACCCTGTTCACTTCTGAAAATTTACCATCACGTGTGTATCGTTTCCGTGTCTTCTGATGCAACCGAGACATGTAATCCTTAGTTGCCATGCGTTTCTTTCCCTCCTCTATGTTTTTGGCTTCATCCAGGAGTTGTTGACGACGCGCTTCTAGGGCTTGGGCCCTTTCGTCCAGCTCTTCAGCAATAAGTTCTGCAGCTGTAGGGATAGGTGTGGTTAATGCAGCATCGATGAGTTTACGCACACCTTCAGTGATCACGTGTCCATCCACCGATTATTATTTTTTCGGCTCTTCTAGGATAAGTGCTCCACCCGTGTCTTCCTCATATTCCTCGGCAATCACCTCCTCTGTTAGAGGGTCTTTTGTCGGGGTCTTGTTCTTCTTGTTCTGCTTCTTTCCCTTCTTGGCAACGCCGGTAGCAAAGACGGCTTTGGGTCCGTTTCCCGGAGTCAAGCTCTGATTGGTACTTTCGGGCATCTGGACTTCGGGATTATCTCCGACTTCCATGTCATCCTGCACTTTGGGAGAGTGTTCCCCAGATCCTTCATCCATGGCTTCTCCTTCCTCTGTAGCTTTGGAGTTATACTCCTCTTCATATTCCGTGGAGAACTTTCGGAAATCTGCCGACGTCATCGATTCATCTGAGGATGCGAGTACGTCGATGTTTGTTCCAATTGCCTCCAGCACAGAGTCGGTGTTGTCTCCAGCATCAGCAGAGCCGGATCCGGATCCCATGTATCTGACAAAGTGCGTTGCATTCCTTCTGAGGTACCTGCGGCTCTCGCGATCAGCTTCGTCGAAACTTTTGATGGTCTCGAGAATTGCGTCTACGCCTGAGTTTTGCATTATCATACGCCGCAGCGTGTACCTTAGGAAAGGCATGTTTGTCCCGGCATCGTCAGAGCCAGAATCAGTGTCGTTGCTATGCTCCTCCTGGATTTCGACTTCAGCGGGACGGTCGATCTGGGATTCGGTATCTCCAAGGAGATCCACTCCAGATTCGACTTGGGCCGCTAGGTCTTCTTTAGGCTCGGAGTTCTCCACTATCTCCACAATTGGTGCGGGCTGGGTGGGATTAGGGTTTTCTGAGATCCAGAACTCTGCCGCCTCTGTGGACAAACGGGACCCAGAAGATTCTTCTGCCTATCATCACCGCTGGGGTGGGTGGGACAGGTTCAGCAAAACCGATGTAAACATCGATCTCACCAAAAGACATGATTGTGTAGGCAGTCACGGCCTCCCTAGCCGGAATCTAGGTCTCGTCGAGAACGATGAGAGGGATGTCGCTAGCGTAGAGGATGCAACCGACGGCGATAGTCTCGTCGATTCCGATTCTTGCAGATTCCACTCGGAACGCAGATCTGAAGCTCACTTGCCCCACGGTGGGCGCCAACTGTCGTCGGATTGATGACAAGTACGCCATGAGGGGGTCCTCGAGGTGTGCGGAAGAGAGGGGTGTGAGACGTACGGTGTTCTAGGACGGTGAGCACACAAGTTTACCCAGGTTCGAATCCGCCAGCTTTGGACGGATCCTACTCCTGCTAGCAATCCAGTAATACGGCATAGCCGAAATATGGGTTACAAGGGTTCGCCTGTGCGAGTTGAGATTGTAGACTATTGAGGGTGCCCTAAAGGATCTCTCTATGACGGCTTATATAGATATCTGGCCTAGGGTTTACAGGAGAGATCTATCCGGCTACGACTAAGAGTCGGTTACAGAGTACATCTTGAACTACAAGTAACACTATGGGCCTAAGTCGGTATGTCTTCTAGGCCTTCCCGTAGCCGGATTGGACTCCGTCTCTTCTCCCTGACTGGGATGCCCGTGAAGCAAAGCTCTAACCCGAAGTGGGCCACCCTGGTTAGTGAGGAACTATGAGGATACCCGGAAAGTATATCCCCAACATATTTCATCTTCAATTGTTTTTCCCTGGCATGCAAAGCCTTAATCAAAGATAG
Source organism: Avena eriantha (assembly GCA_910589775.1). NCBI lineage: Eukaryota > Viridiplantae > Streptophyta > Magnoliopsida > Poales > Poaceae > Avena > Avena eriantha. Next base: position 37,100,243 of record OU342740.1, read on the forward strand.
GAGGATGAGATGGCCAGCATATACTATTGATGCAATTCTTTGACGCAAATCGATCTTTATCATGATCATCTGCCTAATCTTATCAAATATTTGCCACAACATTAGCCCTTTCAATGACTTGACCTTTGCACTGAAACTCTCTGCAAGGCTACTTGTTACATAGTATACCTTCGAATTTCATTGAATTGGCTTCTTGACCACACCATTCCATGGTGCATCCAAGTACTCCTTCACCGCAGGTTTTTTTTTATAAAACACTTCCAAATGATACATATGCTTCCTCAAACTACATGTGTATGAAGCTGGCCATAGGTTGTTAGTATAAACTTTACCCTTGAATTTCTTTGTAAAATTCTGCAGTAAGAGTCGCATACATTCCCTATGCTCCACTCTAGGGAATACTTCTTCTACAACTTTCTCCAAACCTTTGCAAGCATCCATGTGGATAGTAAGTCCTGGTGGATGACCTATAAGGTCACGCAAATTCTCCAGAAACCAAGTCCAACTTTCCTCTGACTCAATATCCAAAACTCCAAAAGCAATAGGGAACATCCAATTGTGGCCATCAACTGCAGTAGCAGCTACTAGCTGTCCTTTAAATCTACCATGAAGAGTTGTTGCATCCACGCCCAAATAAGGCATGCAAACATCCAGAAAACCTTGCCAGCAAGCTTTGAAATAAACAAAAGCCCTTCTAAAGCACTCCTTCTCCATTGTCTCCCCTCTTATTTTGTACTGAACTTTATGCATGTCTATCTGTACAACACTACCTAGACTAGCCATCTCCACTTCATCTTTGAAGCTATAAAGCAATTGAAAACTTTCATTCCATGGACCATTGATCCTAACAAGAGCCATTTCCTTTGCATAGAACATCCTCATGCAAGGTACTATAATATTAAACTTTTCAGAAACTTCTTTTATGAGCGATGTTGCACCAAGTCATGGGTTTGCTATTATCCAATCCATGATTGCATCTGCCAACCACCTAGTCTTTGCTAGTTTTGTTTTGTCCTTTGGTTGTCCCCTTGAGGTGGACAAGAATGTTTGAACCGGTTACTTTTTTATCTAAAACATAATGAAAATGTCAGGTACAGTTAACAAACTCTGCACAATGATCTAAAATACACAAATGGTTGTAATACCTCAACCAAAATGCTCCTGAGCATAGTGGATGCATGCATCCTCCACCTACACCTCTTGTATGGGCACTTCACTGTGAACCTTGCTAGCTCACTCTTAATAACATCATAATCATTATTAGTGGGGATGCAATATGTAGTAAGGGCATTATGACAGTACCGCATTGTTTCAAATACGGTACCTTCTGAAATCTTAGGATCGTTCCTGTCCCACTCAATTACTAGCAAGTCAGCATCATCTTACTCGGCTAAAACAGGACTGTCATTGTTCTCCTCGTTCTCTTCATCATCAGTGTTATGAAATTTGGCACCATGGGCCATTTCCTCCATGTATTGATTCTCTATTGCTTGTTTACTAAATCTATCTACTAGTTCAGGAAACATCAACTCATCCTCATCATCTAGTGGAGGCGCTCCCTCGTCAGGCTCTGCTTCGTCCTCCACATCGGCCGCATGAGCGATTTGGCTTACACTCGCAGTGCAAACAGATGATACTATTGTGGACCTACAAGGAGCGCGGGGGCACACACTATTAGTAGAGATAGCAGAGACACATGATTCCCGACCACCTGATGATGCATGAGCACCAGATGATGCTTTAACCCTCTTCCCCATGTGTTCAACTTTAGGTTGAACATGGAGACAAACTCGACCAAAATGTTTGACAACATTCAAAGAGAAAAGCATTACTAGATCAGCTTCGATAGTTAGTGGTAGAAATCTTTGCTCGCTAATGTTGAACTATTGCAAATCAACTGAATCGCCATTGCTCCAGGGGAATTTAGAATATATTTTATCTTTCAAATCTCTGAGAGTTATGGAGGTTGCAACCACCGCTAGGAAGTAAAATCCAGAGAGATACTGTTCTCAACCACGAATTATGCTACTATCCAGTTTAACCGCCAGCTGAAATGCCAGCGCTAGATCAATCCTATTCGAAAAGCAAGGTAGTTAGTTGAGCACCAGCAATTCGCGCTCAATTACTGCCTATAATCAATCCACAAAGGGAAATGATGCTTACCCAGATGGAATCCATGCGTTAGATCCCTCTGATTACACCCAATCTTCTCCGCGCTCGACGGGGAGGACCAGTACACCAGCCGACATTGCATACTGTTCCATGAAAGGGGTAGATCTAGCAGGGGCAAGAGCAGAGCCGGAGGTGGAGTGGGCGCCGCGGCTAGGGGTAGGGGGCGGTTCGGGGGCAAGGACGACATAAGGTAGGAGGGCACGACGGCGGGGGAGTGGAGGGGATGTGTGGGAGTTGTTCCAGGCTCAGGGGAAGAGAATGCTTTGGGTGAGCGAGAATGGATGGTCCGACGTGATCCATGTGGCCCTACCCTTCACCACGTATGCAAGATCCATCCCAACACGGTGCCACCCTTCACCACGTATGTGAAGGGAATATGCCCGAGAGGCATTAATAAAGTGGTTATCATCTTATTCCATGTTTATGATAAATGTTTATTTTACATGCTATAATTGTATTAATTGTAAACGTTAATACATGTGTGTTTAATAAACAAAATACAAAGTTCCTAGTAATGCATCTCATATAAACTAGCTCGTTGATTAACAAGATGATCAAGGTTTCCTGATCATGGACATTGGATGTTGTTAATAACAAGGTCACAACATTGGTGGAATGGTGTGATGAACATTCATCCGAAGTATAGCATTACGATCAAAGTCATTATGTTTATATTGCTATAACATCATCCGAAGTAATCCTAGTCCTTAGACCATGTGATCATGTCAATCACTAACACTGGAAGAGTATCTTGATAACATCAAACATCACATCGTAACAGGGTGACTATAAAGGTGGGTTCAGTTCTATGAAGGTGTTATGTAGAGGCTCATGGATCAACAGTGGGATTTTTCCATCCTGATGATGTATATATACTCAGGTCCCTCTCGATGATATCACATTGAAATAGCTTGCAAGAAAGAGATGTGATCACTAGAATCTTATATCACGGGAATGAGAAAAGAGTGCATGTCGATAACGAGATCAAACTAGGTATTGAGATACCGATGATCGAATCTCGAACATGTAATATATCGCGAGACAAAGGGATTTAGTTACAATGTTAAAGGTTCACACAATCATAAGAGTCATCGTTGAATGTGTGGGAGTTAGTACGGATCTCCAGGTCCCGCTACTGATTATTGATCAGAGAGGGGTCTCGATCATGTCTGCATTATTCGCAAACCATAAGGTGACACACCTAAGGGATACCGACACCATTTAGGAGCAAATATGTTTCAGATAAATATTATGAAAGCACTCAAATCATTTTGATGGAAACCGGAATTGTTTTGGGTGAAATTGCTGAAACTGGTTCTGCATGTGATATTGAAATGTTGCAGGGAGTTTTATGTGAATATTTGTAGGGGTTCCGCGCATGAAAAAAATAAATTTTTACCCTACGCCCCTGAACCCCTGATGTTGCTAGGACCTATCTATTAGTAATACAGTAATGGGAGGGGCTTTTCGCGAACTTACCCTTGAAGACCGAAAAGCGTTGTCAACGCTCAGGAGAGCGTGGTTGATGTAGACGAGCCAAAGCCGACCTCAAGGTCATGATGAAGTCCTTGTGCTCCTGTGGCTCCAACGACTTGAGTGCCTCAAGTGTGACACCTCGCGGGGAGTTACACACGTCTGGTGCCTGACGATGACTCTCGCTTCCCTGATCTAGCAGCAATTGTGAAAGTAGAGCACTTGGATCCAAATCCCGTAGCGCGACGGCGCTCCATGATGAAGATGTCTCTCGTTCGCGCAGTCCGAACTTGGGACCACGGTCACGAGAGAGAGAGAGAGAGAGAGAGAGCAAACATCAATTGGAGGTCTTCCCAAAAGTGAGAAGATCTTTATTGAATTTGTGTATATTTATCTGGCCAAATACCCCCACTATATATAGGGGGAGGGGAGGTACTACCTCCCTCAAAGTCCCGGGGTGGGACTAAAGGAGGGGAGAGGAGGAGGGGGTGGCGCCGCCGGCCACCCCATGGGCCCCGCACGGGGGGCTGGCCTGCTAGGGCACCGGCCTCCCCTCTTGGCCCTTCTCCCTCTTGCCTTTTCCCTAGGCCCTCTTCCCTCCGGAATTGGCCCATTAAGCCTTTGACCTTTTAAATTGATTTTCTCTTTTATTAAATAATTATGAATAAATGATTAAATTAATATTTAACATTCATTCACATATTATTCAACCTCCGTGGCTATGGAACACCTTCCACCTCCACTCTGGACATCCTCTGAACTTACCGAAACCCTTACGGTTTTCTCTCTACTATTCTTCGGCGATTCTTCCGATCATATAAACACGCTCTAAGCATCATCAAGCCCTTAAGCGTGATACCCCATAGTTCGGGAACACTCCAGACATGGTCGGGACATTCCCGCACCAATGATTAACAGAGGGACCTGGATGGCCATGTGACCCCTGTGCATTCCACGAAGATCTTTTGTCGTTTGAACCGGGACAGTCGTGTCTTATTCCCTTTGTCTCTCGATACTTGCATTGCCCGAGATCTGATCAATGACATCACCATGTCGTGTTCAATCTCGTTACCGAACAATGCTACTTGACTCGTTCCGACAAGTGATATCCCTATGATCAAATCACACGCTGTGCAGCTATTGGATATTACTTCTCCGAGTGGGCCCTTGAGTATCTTCCTGTCACATGGACGGACAAATCCCGCTCTTGACATATATTGCCTCTACGGTTTCCTCCGAGTACCTGAACACACCTTTATAGCCACTGTATTACCAAGTGGCGCTTGATGCTATCTAAGCACTCTCGGGAGACAGTGATTGATATAGCCTCACGGTCTAAGGAATAGTCTACGAGGATCCATTTCTAATCATCCTAACTTGAACTTCGTGACATGATAGGGTCATGATGTTTAGGTTGGGTATTGGTTCATCATCCCATTCTCAGAATGAGTTGACTCCATTTCCAACTGGCATAAATGCCACATGATCAGGAAACTTGATCATCTATTCATGAATGAACCAGTGACTAGAGTTTCACTAGGAACCCCTGGTTATTTATATATCACACGTGTATTGATGTTTCCACTCAATATAGTTATAACATGATATAAAACTTAATCATAAACTATACGAAATATGATAATAGTCCTTATAACTATTTCTCTCTAGGGCATATTTCCAACAGTCTCCCACTTGCACTAGAGTACAAATACACTAGCTGCATTTGTTCTTAATCATTGGCACCATATCCAGTACCCTGAACATGCTTGCTCATGGAAGAGGTTGAGTCTTGGGTCTGTACTTTAGAGTCCCAAATCCTTTGCAACTTACTAATGTCACCTTGATTGACATTAATACTTTATCATCACATGATAACATCTGTGTGTATGCATCACCGCTATGGCAGCAGAATGAGGCCTGATTCCAGGAGCCTACAGTGACTTTAGATCAACCTCGAGGGCTTTCTCATGGGCACTGTGCCCTGGAACACATCATTCTACGTTAAAAGAGAACTAGCTCCATCATAACATTATACAACACTTTAGATGGTACCATTATCTATTATTATAAATGTAATCATCGAAACACTAGTTCACTTTGTGCAACTTTCGATGTTTTGTTCACCTTGCTTCCTACTTGACTTTAATCGGTGTTTACAAGAGTTTCCAACATATTCCCTTATAACATAACCCTTTATGTTTTAAGATATGTCATCCTTTCTAGGATTTGGAAAATATGTCTATAGTTCTCTATTAGACACTGTGGACAAACTTAGCTCAACGTTCTGTGATTCAAACTTTTAAACGTTCCTTACTGGATCATATATTATGTTAAGTTACCATCATGGTTTTCTAAGATAGAACCTATGTCTTAACATAGTGGATGATGATCATCCTTTTCTTTCTTTCAACCATTGATGTTAAACTTAATGCCATTCCTAACTTGAGTTATTAAGGACCAGTTCCTTAATTAACTTCTATTCTGAAACCCTTTTCAGAATCCCTTAAGGAATACTACATAATATCATAATACACTTATTATTAACTTCTACACCTTATAAATCATCATTTATTGGTACTTGCGCTTTTATTCTTAACACACTTAAGAATCACTTCTATAAGCTCCCACTCAAAATATGTTACTAACATATTTGGGTATGAGTCACTACTCTTACTCAAACTATGTTCCTACATATTTGAATTTGAGACTTATCTTGCTCCCACTCAAAAATATGTCATTCACATATTGTTTTAGGAAGACTTTCATAGCTCCCACTCAATTTCATGCAAATTGCACATCCACTCACTATTTTGAACAACTTCAAATCCTTTGATCAAATATCAAACTTGGAGTTTTATTATAAGATACTAGTACCTTTGCTAGTTTTAAATCCACTAGACATTTAAGCACACATGAATAAAATTCATTTGAATTTGTCCAATACTTGACAAATTTTGCTTTTGTCATTCACCCCCTTTTCCACTATGGCTTTGCAGTCATTTGGGAAAATTCAAGTAACCCCTTTTACTTGTAAGATTCAGCGACAAATTGCTTTCTGATCTCAAGGGAATTTTGCTTTGGGATTTCTCATAATTTTAGTTTACCATTATTTCCTTAGTAGTTCTTAGGTATGTCATAATCCAAGAATCATGACAAATGATTCACAAAATATTTCCATACAAGATATGGATCACATTTTGAATCCTACTTCATGTAGTGAAAATACCAGTGGGGAAAATACAATGATCCATATCATTGATTCTTTCCTTTGTGAAGAGAATCGTTCAGGAATGTTGTCCATTGCGCTCCTCAACACTCTAATGCAGGGATTTGAATCCTCATCGTGTTTTTTCACTATTTTCCATTTGCTACATAATTGAGAAACATCACTAAAAGTGAGCTTTCTCAACAATGCACCAAAATCCAAGCAATACGAATTTTGCTTCCCTTTTGGTTTAGCTATGGATTTCGTATTCTTAGTTTCTAATGAATACTCTACAAGGACTTATTCGCTATTGTTTTGGTTATATCAATAACCCCAAAACTTTTACGACGATCCATACTAGATATGGAGCCGCTATCACGAATTCAAATGGTTCACTATATATTCTAATTGAGTGCTAACTATTTCTAACTTATGGTCTCTACATCTACACTGCAATGATTTATTTGGCGCTATCTATTTAACCATTTTGATATCTAATATCACATTGTGATACCTTGATGTTTGACGTTTCAAAACGCTTTGCATTTCACAATTTCCTTATGCCATTCTTATAAAGTCGAATTTTATTACTATTGATCAAATCATAGTAATTAGATTCTCTTTTATCTTTATACCCTTTGTTGGTGAAACACTTTGATCAAATCAAATAGTTTCATATTCATGTTTCCTTTGGTAAACTTCTTTACACATTTAAACAATTATATAATGATAATTACCATTTTTTTAAACACAATACATCGAATATGTATTTACTTTCAACAATTGATTAAACACTTTGTATTCAAGTAATACACGGTGTTCAAGTTATTTTGCCGAACTTAGGCATGATATATATGTGATGAGAAATCAAATGACTTTCACATATTATCACATAACTTTGAATTTAAACAATGGTTTTTCATTCAAAATGAATATATCATTAAGTTGGGTATTTTAAGGCATTTCAATATTTTACAAATGTTCGTGTATTATCAATTAGTTTCAAACAACCAGGATAATTCACGTATAATCAAACAAGATATGAACACAAATAGAAATCATTCATAAAAGTAGAACAACTGTTTGTTACAAACTCATGTGAATAACCGTCTCACAAAGTGTGAGACAAAGTAAAGAAGTTCACAATATTTTGATTACAATAACTATCCAAAACATAACTAAGTGATAAATGTCGAGGGAGAGTGTCGTTGGCCATCATCATCATGCTCGCCATCAACACGTAACGTCACCTCCTCTCCAGCAAGCACCTCTCATGCAGAAGGACCTGTTTTTAGCAAAATAGAACAAGTATCAAATATACTTAACACTGCAAATGTGTTTGCAAGATTATAACATTTATAAAATTGTATATCAAATATATACCTTTGTCATTGATGACCTCGGCGACATCTGGTTCAACGAACACATTCCTGAGATGTGATACGAACCGGTGGAATTCCATTGATTCCGCGTCGCCTCTCATAATACAAGTCCTGACTTGTGCTTGGTAGCTTGGTGGCAGCGACCGCGGCACAACGCCATTTTCAAAAGAGCCCGCCATCCAGCTATCCAGGAAGTATGCAGGCCTCATGTACACATCATGCATGCGCTCCAAGTGGTCGTCAAGTGATGAGTTCCTCCATCTTAATGGAGATTAAGTCACCAATCAGCTCATGCTCCCATATGCGTGCTTGTTCCACGAAATGTGTCCTAAGCTATAGCATTACCGTACAAGGGTTGACATCACCCACGAAAGGCCACAGCTCATCCACCATTCCAAAACGCATTGTAACTGAAATGAAGGAGGCCATCTCTCGACGGAGATAGCGGTCGTCCCGCTGCTCTGTGGTCTCTAGGTCAATGGGCTTATCCAAATCCATCCCGTCGAGTATGTAGTCGACCACGTCATTCTTGCTAAGGAGAACGTGGAGACGCGCAACCCATATAGAGAAGTTTGATCCATCTAATCTGAGCTTCTCTCCTTCTAACCAATCAATCATCAATAGGAAAGGTAGCATCAGGGAGAACTTTTCTACATTCATAATTCAAAAGGAATTTAGACTAAGTTTATAATTAAATGAGTTAATAATAACTCCACTCAGAAACACCTATCCCTAGAAGGGTTCCTAGTGATAACACGACCCCTATCAGCCACATCTCCCCTGATCATCACGGCCATCAATGTGGGTTCAAGGGTGGACGCTAAACGTCGGTCACATCATTCATGCGACTCGTGCTCGATCTTTCGACCATCCGTGTTCCAAGGCCACGCTTCTATGGCGTGCCAGGATCGCCAACTCAACCTTAGTGTATTCGCTGTGCAACATGGCTTACACCCACTATATGCGAACGTAGATATGTCTAACACCCATGCATGTACCATGGATCGCCTCATACCGAAGAACTTTCTTGGTGGTGCACACTAAGGGGGAACACAATCGTTGGTAATTTTAACAGGGATCATCTTATTAGGCTACCGTCGAGTATCTAATACTAGCACACAATAAGATATACAAACAATAACATTGAATGTAAATGCGATGTGATATGGTCCTTCACGTCGTGATCTCCATCCGTCGTCACCGGATTCCGGCGCCAGAGCTCCAGCGTCGTAGACACCAGGGTACCGATGTCTTTCCGGCGTGGTAGTTCATCATCTCCGTGACTATCTACTACTACTACGTAACACAAGGTAATCACTTTACCTTTGCCACAACCATATCACAAAGCAAAGCCCCCTGCAAAACAAAGTTAGACGCCTCTACTTTACCTTTGCATGTTTTATGTGGCTGAATGGGCTTTAGCACAAGAACCGTTCTTACCTACGAACTTTTAGCACAACGCTGATCAAGTAGTTGTCTCTACTACACCCCTTTCGGGCTCCTCCGTTGTAAATGGCATACCAACTAACGCGAAAGAGACAAACACCCCCCAAGCCACTTTATACGGTACAAGCCGTATGTCAAGCATGGACCAGTCTCGCGAATGAACGTGTAAAGTCGGTTGGGGGCCGCTTCATCAAGCATTACTGCGGTATACACAAGTACACGTGGGAGGGTAACAACTAAAAGATCAACGCCCACACGCTACATCTCGTGTGTTCTACCCGTACTAGCATTACTACGCATAGATCTAGCTCTGATACCACTATAGGGGTTCCGCGCATGAAAACAATAAATTTTTACCCTACGCCCCTAAACCCCTGATGTTGCCAGGACCTATTTATTAGTAATACAGTAACGAGAGAGGTGTTTCGCGAACTTACCCTTGAAGACCGAAAAGCGTTGTCAACGCTCAGTAGAGCATGGTTGATGTAGACGAGCCGAAGCCGACCTCAAGGTCGTGATGAAGTCCTTGCGCTCATGTGGCTCCAACAACTTGAGTTCCTCAAGAGTGACACCTCGCGGGGAGTTACACACGTCTGGTGCCTGACGATGACTCCCACTTCCCCGATCCAGCGGCAGTCGCGGAAGTAGAGCTCCGGGATCCGAATCCCGTAGTGCGACGGCGCTCCACGGTGAAGATGTCTCTCGTTCGCGCAGTCCGAACTTGGGACCACGGTCACGAGAGAGAGAGAGAGAGAGAGAGAGAGAGAGAGAGAGAGAGAGAGAGAGAGAGAGAGAGAGAGAGAGAGAGAGAGAGAATATCAATTGGAGGTCTTCCCAAAAGTGAGAAGATCTTTATTAAATTTGTGTGTATTTATCTGGCCAAATACCCCCACTATATATAGGAGGAGGGGAGGTACTAGCTCCCTCAAAGTCCCAGGGTGGGACTAAAGGAGAGGAGGGGGAGGAGGGGGTGGCGCCGCCTGCCACCCCATGGGCCCCGTGCGGGGGGGTGGCCCACTAGGGCGCCGGCCTCCCCTCTTGGCCTTTCTCCCTCTTGCCTTTTCCCTAATGGGCCCTCTTCCCTCCGGAATTGGCCCATTAAGCCTTTGACCTTTTAAATTGATTTTCTCTTTTATTAAATAACTAGCAGGGTGACCCACGCTTTTGCGCGGCTAGATTTGTTATTTTTCAGTTAAATTTATCTACTGATATGTTATCATTTGTACTATAGTACATTATAGAGGCATATCAATGGAGACTTTGTTGTCTTGATAAATAACCATGTTGACATCTCACATCTCGAAGAAGATGCATAACATACTTAAAACTCTCTTCATATCGATGGGTAATCGAGTTGCTCAACTGTTTAGTTTTATATTCCATATGTATTGAAGAATTGCTAATATTTATTTATAGTTAGTTATTTATGGACTTGTAGATTACTCGTACATAATTGTAAAATTTCTCTCTAATTTATATTTAACATATTCTCCATATGATTAAAATTTCTCATATAGTATGTACTTTGTATGGAGTATGCAGAGATAAATAGACCTATAGAAATTTCCTCGAGCATTTGCGTGGCTAGATTGAGTTATGCCTTCTATCATATTAAATAGATTGTGCCAAATTCCCAGTTTCTCTTCCACTCTACTTTTCCAGGTGTCTATCTTTGGACTTATAATTTCATAATGAATAATAAAAATATTTACTAAGATTTAAATCTAAACATTTGTTGCCTTTACTCATATTTGATTCTGGAGAACATTTTAATGCACTTTTCCGGTAGGCTTAGCATTTCATGTGTCTTCCGATTTGCACAATGCCCTGCCTCCAAGTGATTTCATTCTAGCTCATCTTATTTACATGGTGTATGTTTGGCCATCGATATAAGGTACAAAACTACTATCTCTCTCCCATGTCTATGCTATTTCAAGTAGGCCTACATGGTCTTAGCACACTGAAAAACTTGACATGATTTCTCTATAACATTTATGTTAAAACATTTTCTCTTAGTCTCATATTCTGCCGATCTTATTTTTGTGAACCATCTCTCTATAACCATTGGCACAGCTTTTATTTTTCTAGTTTTGCTTCTGTCTATGGCACCGACAACCTCATCCCTGAGCTCAAAATATTAGCTCATCATTATTCTACCATCGCAGGATCTCCTACATTTTTCCTTACAAAATATAGATATGGGCATATACTCATTGGAACTCTCGTAGAGTGCTCTGGCAATTCTCCAGTCATAGTTTGTTCTGCCTGATTGTGCCTGTGTTGTTTTTCAATGTGTAGATATGGGCATATTTTCTAGGGCAACTGGAACTACGTGTGTATAATTGACATGCCATGCTGGTTCCAATATCTAATGTTGCTTCCGGCAAAATTTCTCACACAGTTATCATAGGTTGCTAATTGGACCGATATTTCTATTTTTATTATTCGTGCCCCGCATGAATTGAACACAGTTCTCCTTATATGCATATATTTTCATTTTTTTATCTTCCATACCTGATAATAGTATATAATGTATGTTTCTAAATTATAGGTGTACTCTCTATATACCTAGGGGCTTGTCTGCTTTAGATTCATATACACATTTCAATTCCTCTACATAGTTATAATCTAGATCGAACACTATTAATGGTGTAGAAATTGTAGCCTTTGCAGGCGAACATGGTAACTTCTTTCATATCAACCTTATAATATAATAGTTTCTATAAAATCCCTCGTGTGAATATTCCAACCTATGTAGATGAAAATGTTGAATTATTTGCTATGATGTTAACAATATAATTTTGTAGAAAAACCCGGTTCATATATGCCTTTCTACAAAATCGGTTAATCTAAAACAATAAGTAGAACAAATATTTCATCATGTAAACTGGTGCCTTAATTTTATAGAAAATAAGTAGGCACCCTGATTTTGTGACTCTCGTGTGCTCTGCTAATTTGGTATCTCTCTTCACACAGTATTCCTAAGAAAAAAGGTAATATGTAACATCGTTGTTATTTCTTAATTCAAGTTTTGCATGTAGAAATAATTCTATTTTAATATATCCATCTAATAAAAACTTCATGTGTAATATAGGGAAGAAAGCAAAAAGGAAAAAATGTAGGTTTGGGATAATATATACTTACAGATACTTCATATATAAGAGTGTTGCTGAGGCCTATGTCCCTTGTCTTGTGTTAATTCCCTTCGGCTCCATGCTGAGTTAGCATTTTATGGCTCAGACATGTTTCCTCCTCTCACCCATAATTATCAAATGGGCTGTTCCCTGATACCTAATATACCCGCGTATCGTCCTTGTTGTCCCTGCCTCGAGCGTAGGAGTTTACCGGAGCCGCTCTCCATCTCCTCGGTGTGACTGACAAAACAGAACAAAACTGGTGCGGAGCACATCGTCCATGGCCTCCTCTTCTATGCCTGCGAGCCGAGACGTGAGATCGTTGTGCTTCGGTGCAGAAAAGCATTGGCGTCAAAAAGGAGATCACGCAGGGATACGCTTTCTGGAATATCGTGGTTGTTACGGATCTATAAAGGGTGGAGAGTTGTCTTTTTTGATTGTGTATACATGCACGTAGTAGTTTCCAAGTTTTTTTCTAGAGAAGTGTCCAAAGTCTAGGGAATATGCCCGAGAGGCAATAATAAAGCGGTTATTATCTTATTCCATGTTTATGATAAATGTTTTGTTTGCATGGTCTAATTGTATTAATTGGAAACGTTAATACATGTGTGTTTAATAAACAAAATACAAAGCTCCTAGTAATGCCTCTCATATAAACTAGCTCGTTGATTAACAAGATGATCAAGGTTTCCTGATCATGGACATTGGATGTTGTTAATAACGAGATCACAACATTGGTGGAATGATGTGATGAACATTCATCCTAAGTATAGCATTACAATAAAAGTCATTATGTTTATATTTCTATAACATCATACGAAGTAATCCTAGTCCTTAGACCATGAGATCATGTCAATCACTAACACTGGAAGAGTATCTTGATAACATCAAACGTCACACCGTAACAGGGTGACTATAAAGGTGGGTTCAGTGCTACGAAGGTCTTATGTAGAGGCTTATGGATCAAGAGTGCGATTTTTCCATCCCGATGATGGATAGATATACTCAGGGCCCTCTCAGTGATATCACATTGAAATAGCTTGCAAGCAAGTGATGTGATCACTAGAATGTTATATCACGGGAACGAGAAAAGAGTGCATGTCGGTAACGAGATCAAACTAGGTATTGAGATACCGATGATCGAATCTCGGACATGTAACATATCGCGAGACAAAGGGATTAGTTACGATGTTAAAGGTTCACACGATCACAAGAGTCATCGTTGAATGTGTGGGAGTCAGTATGGATCTCCAGGTCCCACTGCTGATTATTGATCGGAGAGGGGCCTCGATCATGTCTGCATTATTCGCGAACCATAGGGTGACACACTTAAGGGATACCGACACCATTTAGGAGCAAATATGTTTCAGATAAAGATTATGAAAGCACAGGAATCATTTCGATGGAAATCAGAATTGTTTCGGATGAAATTGCTGAACCTGGTTTTGCATGTGACATTGAAATGTTGCACGGAGTTTTATGTGAATGTTTGTTAATTAAAATAATTAACAAAATTCTGAATAACATAAATAAAAGTGTTTTATTTAAAGAGAAAAATGCATTTAATTTACTGGACATTAAATGCAAGTGAGTGGAGTTGAAATTTATGTGAATGGGCTTAGTGGAAGCTCCACCCACATGAATGAGGGAGAGGTGGGGGCACCCACCATGGCCGGCCAGCCATGGACATGGGGCTGCGCCCCAACCTCTATAAAAGGAGCCCCATGGCTCTTCTCCACTTGCCCCACCTCCTCGTGAAGGTTCTCTTCTTCCACTAGTTATTCCCCATGGTCTCGGATTAGCGAGATACATGTTCCCGGTGGCTTTATCTGGAAAGGAGTTGTTGCTTCCGCTGCATCGCTGGAGCAAGCAGGCGGAGGTTGTTCGGTGGACCGGACGTGTGTGTGATCATGGATGCACCGCTACTTTGTGGTGCTGGACTTGATGGTGCTAGACCTGATGGTGCTGGAACTGCTAGACCTGAAGGACTTCATCACAATCTTGAGATCGGCAAGTGTATGACTACATCATCCACGAGTTCCATCTCGTTAACAAAGCTTTATTGTCAATGCGGGTATGTTCTCTATGGATGTATATCCACCCATTGCTTGTATCTAATATATAGGTCTTGGCGTATAATAGTTCCCATCGTAGGAAAAAAATTTGTTTTCTATGCTGCGAACCCAATAGTATGCAGGACCTGCCCAAGACGGCCCCACCCGTCAGCATGTAACGGCCAAGGCCACGTAACGTAACGCTCAACGCACGACCCGCCCCAACGCGGTGCCACCGGTCATCAAGTAACTGTCAAGCCTTTGGCCTGATGGCATCCCTCCATCCGAGCGCCTGCGAGGGTATCGAAATAGAGGGAGGGGAAAAGTGAGGAAAAGTTAAGCAGCTGGGGAAAAGTGAGTACAACTAACAAACCAGGGGAACAAAACTAGAAATCCCCTTTATAAAATCTAGGCCCTCTTTGTAAACCCTAAGCCCACATTGTAACCTACACCTCCCGGCAAGTATATAAGCGAGGGTAGAGCTAGGGTTACGGGCAGAGACTCAACTTCCCCTAGATCATCCACTACCTCTAGTCTTCACTAGTTCATCAGAGATATAGCTCTAGGAGCACTTGCATTGGGCATACGCCCACGATATAGTAGATCCTTGCAAGAGTAGAGGTGTTAGCTCAACGAGAGGGCCCTGAACCTAGGTACTTTGCTATGTCTGCAGTGCTCGTCCCCAATCTCGTTGTGATAGCCACTGCTAGCATTCTGGTTGTCCCCTCTTAAGACATCCCTGATGGCACTATCGTGTTCCACACCACGACAGTTGGCACCCACCATGGGGTACAACGCTTCATCTAGGGTCATCTTTTGCACGGGACTTCTACTCATCGTCGGAGAGCGCGTCGCCTCTAGCGTCACTCTCACTCTTGGCTCCTTCGACTACATCATCAAAAACGCATCGTGCTTTGCTGGGGAAACATTCCCTAGCGATGGCTCCATCCTTCACTTCGGCAACCTCCGCATCTATATCGCCACCATCGTCGAGGCCTTTCCTCGCGAGATCGTAACCGTCTCCAACATGCCACCCAGTTTTGTTGCTCCTTGCATCGCTGCAACCAACTGCAGTGAAAAGGTCATGATGGTTGGCTTAGGCAAAAATCAATGCCCGCCCCCCGAGCGTCGGGCGGGAGGCCGCGGCTCCGCCTCGTGCCAACCGGATCAAGATCTACTAACCTCCTCCATCTAGAACCTCCTCAACCCCGTCATCCCCAAAGCGGATCTGGCTGCAGCTGCAGCTATGCTGGAGGCTACCCTCCAAAACCTCCTGGAAGAAGCTACCAGGGTCATCGCCGCCCAGCGCCGACTAAACACAACCATGCATGAGTACAACACCGCACACGGCTTCACCCACCTGCCCGGCACCAGCCGACACGTCCAGCATCGAGGCCACGACCTTGGTTCAGAGCTAGATCGTGATGCTGACCCATGCACGCCCGCAGTTCAGTCGGTTTATAGCACTCTCGCCAAGAACATGAGTGTGGCAGAAGCAGCCGTCATGGAGCCAATCCATCTCGAGGTGAAGATCTGTGCCGCCAGTAGGAGCGCGTCTATCTCATCGCCACGGCCAACAAGCAGCAGGCCGAAGAAGGCCAAAGCCAAGCGGGGAATAGCAAGCCAAGTTCCCCGTCGGATGGCAGATCCGACGACCCCAGGAGGAAGAAAACATGCACATCAAGCCTCCTCACCAAACGGACCAAGGTAGAACATCCTGCGTGGCGGGTCAGGAAGCCACGGGTAGCACCAGCACAAAGCTACAGTGTTCACCAGCACGAACCATGCTCTAGCTGACTGAGTCGGCCAAAGACAACATCATCACGTGCCCTCCGATGAAGCCGGGAGGAGCCATGCTCCCCCCATATCTCGTCTGATGGGACGACTTGACCCCCGCGAGCTAAAGGACATGGATGCCCACGCGCGCATCAACTTCCTAGTCCAGTCACACGTCATGGAAGAAGAAAGTCCGGTTGGTCCGAGATGTTTTGGACCATTCATACGGAATAAGACGTTTCCAAAGGGATTTTTGCTCCCTAGAGACACACCAAAGTACAACGGCACTGCTAAGCCAGAGGATTGGCTGGTGGATTATGTCACCACGGTGGGCATCATGAATGACAATTGGCGGGTAGCTATGCGCTACGTCCCCTAATGCTCCTCGACTCGGCTAGAACAAGGCTAAACAACAACATCAACACCTTGCTGGACTTCGAGGAAGCGTTCGTCTGCAACTTCAATAGCACCTACGAGCGGCCGGGTAGGCCTCGCGAGCTCGCCCTCTACATCCAAGGAAAGGACAAATCTGATTGTGACTACCTCACTTGGTGGACAAACATGCATAACTCCTACGAGGGGGTGCACGAGCACTAGGCGATCGACTTCTTCACCAACGGTTTCTAGGACGGCACCATGCTCAAGCACAAGCTTAGCCGGGTGGATCCCCAAACCATGGCCATCGCGGACAAGTACACATCCGCCGACTCGGCGATGAAAAAAGCAATAGTGGTACATGACCAAGGGAAAATTATTGATGACGCTCGGTGGACCAGTGCCAGCCGAGTGAGTACCATCACCACTCCAGGCAACATGGCCACGACAACAGCCACAGAGAAAGGAAGGACGACCAACTGGACAATCGGTATGGCTCCAAGCAGGTGGCTGTAGTTCAGGAGGATCTGGCTGCTAGAGGCAGCCGGAGGCAGAAGCCAGATGACCGGTTGTCGAGGCCCAAGTATACCATCGAGTTGATGCTTTATGGGCCATGCAAGTTCCACGGTGGTGGCAATAAGCTGGCTATGCACATGACCCGCCAGTGCAGCTGGACCAAGAGAATGGCTAAAGCCGGTGGAGTCGCACCACCACCACCGCCTCCCCCAGCTTGTGGCCCCCTAGACAACCTGGATTGCTAGCACTGTAGGGTGGAAGCTGACGACGACTATCCTCGCCAGGTGGGAAATTAACACATCTTCACCATCGAGCCAGAGACCAAACAAAGCAAGAGGCGCCGCAAGGCAGAGGTGAACGCCATTGTTCCTCCCGTCCCCCAATACCTGAATTGATCAGAGCAAGAAATCACATGGAGCGGAAGGGATCAACTCGACGTACTCCCTCACTTGGGTAGGTATGCGATGGTCTTAGACTGCATCATCATCTCCGGAAGCAATCCTGTAGGTTCTCATGCGTCCTCATCAACCGCGACAGAAGCATCAACCTCCTCGACCGCATCTCGTTGGACCGTCTCAGCATCAGCAAGTCTCGGCTTCAAGCTTCAAGCACCTCTTTCCACGCCGCTGTCCCAGGGCCTTCGCATTCGCCAATAGGCAAGATCCAGCTAGACGTTATCTTCGGCGTGGAGGACAACTTCCGTTGCAAGGCCATCTGGTTCAAGGTAGTCAACCTCTCCAGCGCCTACCATGCCATCCTCGGGCACCCAGTGCTGAAAAAGTTCATGGTGGTGCCGCACTACGCATACCTCAAGACGAAGCTTCTTGTGCCCAAGGGTGTAATCACCGTCGCCAGCTGCTACAAATAGGCCATAGAGTGCGCCTCAGCCGGCTCTAAGCTGGCCGAAGCTATGATCATCGCAGAAGAGAAATGCGTCATCATACTAGCGCAAACCGACATGCTGGCTGGCGAGCCTAAGACATCCAAGGAGACGTTGTTCAAGCTAGCCAAGGGCACCAAGAAGATTTTGCTCAACGAGGTTGAGCCAAACAAATTCGTCCTGGTTAGAGACGGCCTCGATAGCAAATAGGAAAGTGCACTCGTCAACTTCCTCTGTGGGAATCGGGATATCTTCGCATGGTCCCCCAAGGACATAACATGTGTTACGAGGGAGCTTGACGAGCACTCTCTCCATGTCCGTTCGGATGCTAAGTCGGTCAAGCAGTCCCTCCATTGCTTCGTGGAGGAGAAAAGGAAAACTATTGGTGAGGAGATCACCCAGCTCCTTGCAGTCGGGTTTATTATGGATGTGTACCATCCGGATTGGTTGGTGAACCCGGTGTTGGTACTGAAGAAGAACAAGACATGGTGCATGTGTGTCGACTACACCAACCTCAACAAGGCCTGCCCAAAGATTCCTTCACCCTACCGCGGATATATCAAGTGATTGATTCCACGGCCGGTTGTGACTTGCTATCCTTTCTAGATGCCTATTTGGGCTACCACCAGATTAAGTTGAATCTTGCGGATCAAATAAAAACAGCCTTCATCACCCCGTATGGGGATTACTATTATACCACTATGCCGTTTGGACTGAAAAATACAAAGGCCATGTACCAATTATGCATGCAAAAATGCCTACAGGCATAGATCAGGAGAAACATACATGCCTACATCAATGATGTGGTAGTGAAGACGAAAGAGCGACACATGCTCCTCAAGGACCTAAAGGAAACATTCACTAACCTCTGCTGGTTTCAGATGAAGTTGAATCCGAAGAAGTGTGTCTTCGGCATCCCAGCCGGCCAGCTCCTCGGTTTCCTTGTATCAGCACGAGGGATCGAGGCCAACCCGGGGAAGATAGGCTCCATCGAGCACATGCAGCCACCAAAAGACTTGCACGATGTGCAAAAGTTCACCGGATGCCTATCCTCCCTCAGCCGGTTTGTCAGCCGGCTAGGGGAGAAAGCACTCCTGTTGTACCATCTCATGAAGAAAACGGATAGGTTCATCTGGTAAGATCAAGCGGATGCGGCCTTCCACGACCTCAAGCGCATGCTCTCCTCCCCGGTTGCAAAAGAGCCAATGCTAATGTACATTGTGAATACCAACCGGGTCGTCAGTGTCATGCTTGTGGTGGAGAGTTGTAGCATCCCAATTGTCTAACAATTGTAATGCTACTTGGTCTAGTAAGATATTGGCTACTTCCTATAAATAATTGTTGCATCATAAATATATCATGCTCATATCATCATGCCACCTTGCATTTGAGCATCATATAAAACCATGTTTCTTTGGTTCTTCTCTCATATGCATTATTAATTGTATTTGCCTCTTGATATTGTATCTGGTTATTGATATATTGTTAAAATGCCCAAGTTGAGTTGGGGGCATTGAAGGAAATCTGCCCTAGAGGCAATCATAGAGATGATTGTATTTCATGTGTATCCATGAGTTATTATAATGTTCCTTGAATATCCATATACCAGGCAACTTGTATTGATTGGCAATTATGTGAATTGTTTGTGAAACTCTTTACTTGTATGGTTATCTAATAATTGTCCCTAGTCGGAGTTCATGCGAGGACACACGTGAATATTAGACTAGCACATCGATTGGTTAATGACTATGTTTCGCAAGTCATTGACATGGAGATGTCAAACCAATGATGTGGACACATGTTATGAACATGGGGTTGGACTGACCCAACATGAGACTAGCAATAATACTTGCAGCTCTCTCTACACATCGTGTACGTTTTGTCCTTAGACCTGAGATTGTCGCATGTACTTGAGATGTGGATCGACCTACTTTGGGGCTATCAAACACTACTCCGTAACTGGGTAGTTATAAAGGTAGCTTTCGGGTTTGTCCTGATACATGCTGCAAGGCATCGGTCAATCAAGATGGGATTTGCCCCTCTCTACTTGAGAGAGATATCTCTGGGCCCCTCGAGTGATCGGATCCAGAAATGCATGGCCGTGCTACATATGGTTAAGAGTTAACCTAGTAAAGCGATTCTGAATCACAGTATCGAGAAAGAGAGGTCAGCTTAGAGCTAGACCAAATATCGTGAGGCAAAGGGAAAGACATGTACTCAACCTTGTGATGGTTCGTCCGAATGATCTTTATATGCGTTTAGGAGTTGGCACGTCTTGCTAGAGGCCGCTACCAACTATTGACGGAGTAAGTGTACTCGCGTCATGTCTATACGTGTATGAACCTATAGGGTCACACACTTTAGGGGCTGGAATCCTAATGAGGATTGGATCCGAATTAGACCAGGCTTAGGCTGCTAATGGGCTGCTAATGTAGAAGCCCACCAGGGATGCCTATATAAGAGGGAGTGAGGCGAGCTGAAAAGGAGAGAGCATTCCACCCAGCCGCCACTCCTCTTCCGCCTGTGTTGCACGCGCAGACCTAGCAGTCTGGCGTGTGACGACTTCCACTCCGGACGTGTGGATACCTCGGAGGTGCTGCATCTGTAGCACTTGGACGACCCGCGCAAAGGGGATCTGCTCGTGGGACGAGGACGAGGAGGAGACGTAGAACATCTACACTGCCGCAACGTGCTTCATCGAGTTCCGCACCTGCGCGTCTAGCGGTAATCCCGTGATCTATGACAATAGTATTCCTGGTTGACGCGGTAGAAATTTTTGATTTTACGCTAGTGTAGCCTACCCGTTACCCTTCAGTGGTATCAGAGCCGATGCTATTCAGTCATAGGTTCGGGAAGTTTGCATATGGTGATATGTAGATTGATATGAATGATATGATCGTTTGTATGGCGGTGTTTCTGGATTGATCTATGATCTTAATTTCCGTGGTCGTGATTCTAAGGTCGTCGAACGACTTACCCCTACCGGTCGGTTTCCGCCATCGGGGTAGACAGTGACACATAAATCCTTCTGAATCACGCGAAGATCAATATGATTGATCGAATCGGGAATTAGATCTGAATCGACGTACCATGATCAAAGGAGTTTGGTCAAATCGGAACTATGGTCGGTTTATGGTAAATTGGATTTGCCGATCAAAATCCTTAAAGAAAATTGTATAGATTTGATCTCTCATTTTTCACGAATTGGCTTCCAATGCTTCCAAAGGTACCGCGAGGGGCGCTGCCCCTTCGAACCCCGCAGGGGGAGACCCCCTAGACCCCCCTTAGTCGTAGCCCCCTTTTTGTATCTCGTTAAGGTTCATAGGTGGTACGATTTCACATGATCCGGTAGAATGCGATTCTATGCACAACTTGTTTTTGCAGGATTTATGTGATCAGTATGGCCCAAAAATGTATGTGATGCATGTATGTATTTTTTCATGACCTGCGTGTCGTGAGTTGGGCAACACGGCTGGAGCCATATGTGTTGTCAATTATTGTAATGGCCTGCGTGCCAACTTGTGATGATCCCAATACCATGTAATTTTGATTACTAGATGTTAGGAGTAATAGCTTGTATTAGTTCTTGGAGAACTCATCACTTGGAGGATGGCTCGCATAGAGCATGAAGATGGAGATCATCATGGTTGACAGGTTCTATGGCGATGGAGATCACCATGAGAAAATGGGCCATACTGTATCACATCTATGTGAATGCTATTCTTATACATTTTACTACTATGCATGCTTAGATGATAGAAGTAGAACGATCCCTCACAAAGTTTAAGTTAAACCATGCCCTCCCAACCAAACCTTGCACCATCCTATGCCCTGTACAATCGTTGGTGGGTCTATGAAATTAGGGTGCCACGGTTTTCCTTGGCTGGATGGGTTTGTATCGGATACCTACACGCATAAGGGTTGGTGAGCTTAACAAGGTCATCTTAACAGTTAAGGACCTTGGGGCATAAAGGTTGGGCGCCTAGGTTTGACATAGAGATGTCACCCAACAACAAGAGTCATATGTGATATGATTAGCAAAGGTTGCTTACCGATTTACCTTGTCTTCTAGCAGTGATGCTAAAGCTCACTAGTCGACTTGTTAATTGTGGATCTTGAATCACTTAGTATCAATAGAGGGATGTTGATTTAAGTGGGAGTATATGCTATTAAATTGTTTAATATGTTTTACTCTTTCATGGTTACATGGCTTAGTATTTTGCATATTTTTTTGTTGTAGATCAATGGCACCGAACAATTCATCACCTTTTTCTTTGTGTTCGATTCTTGAAAAGGATAAACTAAATGGAACAAACTATTCGGACTGGGTCCGTAACCTGAGAATTGTTCTCAGGGCTGAGAAAAAGGAAACTGTTCTGGATACCCCAATCCCGGATGAACCTGCTGATAATGCAACTGCTACCCTTAAGAATGCCTACAAGAAATCATGTGATGAATCTCTTGAGGTCAGTTGTCTTATGCTTGCATGCATGGAACCTGATCTTCAAAAACAGTTTGAGGATCAGGAAGCGTACGATATGATCGTTGCGCTTAAGGACATGTTCCAGACTCAGGCTAGGACTGAGAGGTACAATGTCGCTAAGTCCTTTGTGGAATGCAAGCTGGCAGAGGGAGCAGCTGTAGGCCCCCATGTGATCAAAATGGTTGGTTACAGTCAGACTTTGGAAAAGCTTGGTTTTCCATTAGGCCAAGAGTTGGCCACTGACTTCATTTTGGCATCTCTTCCATCTAGCTATGGGCATTTCATTTCGAACTACCATATGCATGGGGTGGAGAGGGGCCTTAATGAATTATGTGGGATGCTGAAAACAGCAGAATGTGACATTAAGAAGTGTGCAGGGCATAGCCATGTGATGGCTGTGCAGAACAAGCCTAGCTTCAAGAAAAAGGGCACTTCTTGGCAGAAGAAGAAGGGCAAGGCTAAGGATACGATCCCTAAGCCAAACCCTGCACCCAAGCAAAAGGCTGGTCCTGCAGGAGACACTGAGTGTTTCTTTTGTCACGAATATGGCCACTGGAAGAGAAACTGCAGCAAGTACCAGGCTTCTTTGAAGAAAAGTGGAAGTAAGAGTACTTCCCACTCAGGTACACTTGTTGTAAATGTTGTGGACATTTTTCTCGCAGATTCTTATGTTAACTCTTGGGTATTTGATACCGGATCGGTTGCTCATATTTGCAATTCGATGCAGGGGCTAATAAGGACTAGAGAAGTGCAAAAAGGCGAAGTGGATTTTCGCGTCGGAAATAAAGCAAGGGTTGCTGCATTGTTCGTCGGCGTCATGCAACTTCACCTTCCGTCAGGATTTATCATGGAGTTGAATAATTGTTATTACATTCCTAGTATGGGTCGAAACATTTTATCACCTTCATGTTTGATGAGGGATGGTTATTCATTCGCGAGTACAAACAATGGTTGTGTAATCTCTAAGAATGCTATGTTTGTGGCCGATGCTCCCATTGTGAATGGGTTATTTATTTTAAATCTTGATAATGCATGTGTTTACAATGTTAGTGCTAAAAGGCTTCGGCCAAATGATTTGAGTCCTACCTATCTATGGCATTGTCGTTTGGGGCATATAAGTGAAAAGCGCATGAAGAAGCTCCATGGTGATGGTCTTCTAACTTCGTTTGATTTTGAATCATACGAGACATGTCAAGCTTGTTTACTTGGAAAGATGACCAAGACGCCTTTTACGGGGTTTCCCGAGAGAGCGACAGACTTGTTGGAACTCATACATACTGATGTATGTGGACCAATGAGCACGACAGCCAGAGGAGGATATCACTACTTCATTACTTTCACTGATGATTTCAGTAGATATGGCTATGTCTACTTGATGAAGCATAAGTCTGAAACTTTTGAAAAGTTCAAAGAGTTTCAAAATGAGGTAGAGAATCAACGTGGCAAGAAAATAAAGGCCTTGCGATCTGATCGTGGAGGTGAATATTTGAGTCACGAGTTTAGCAATCATCTTAAGAGTTGCGGAATTGTTCCACAGCTCACGCCGCCCGGAACGCCTCAAAGAAACGGGGTCTCTGAACGGCGTAATCGAACTTTGTTGGACATGGTTCGATCGATGATGAGCCAGTCGGATTTACCATTATCATTTTGGGGTTACGCGCTAGAAACAGCAGCTTTCACACTAAATAGGGTACCATCTAAATCCGTAGTTAAGACACCATATGAGATGTGGACTGGAAAGAATCCCAGTTTGTCTTTTCTAAAGATTTGGGGTTGTGATGCATTTGTCAAGCGACTTCAGTCGGACAAGCTAACACCCAAATCGGATAAGTGCATTTTTGTGGGATACCCAAGGGAAACCTTAGGGTATTACTTCTACAACCGAGAAGAGGGCAAAGTGTTTGTCGCTCGTAGCGGTGTTTTCCTAGAGAAAGAGTTTCTCACAAAGGGAACGAGTGGAAGGTCGGTGCGACTTGAAGAAGTTCAAGATGAGCCAGTCGGGGATGCTTCTACGAGTGATGCTATTGTAGCAGAACAAGTTGAGGAACCCGTGGCAATAGAAGCACCACAACCACGAAGGTCGGCGAGGCTCCGTGAAGCGCGAGAGTTATTATTGTTAGACAATGATGAGCCTGCGACCTATGCAGAAGCGATGGTGGACCCAGACTCTGAGAAATGGCTGATTGCCATGAGATCCGAGATAGAGTCCATGGGAGACAATCAAGTTTGGAACTTGGTTGACCTGCCTGATGGTTTTAAAGCCATCGAGTGCAAGTGGATCTATAAGAAGAAGATTGATATGGATGGAAATGTTCACATCCATAAAGCTCGACTTGTTGCAAAAGGTTTTCGACAAGTTCAAGGAGTTGACTACGACGAGACTTTCTCGCCCGTAGCGATGCTTAAATCTATACGGATCATTCTAGCCATTGCTGCACATTTCGATTATGAGATATGGCAGATGGACGTCAAGACGGCTTTCTTAAATGGAATCCTTTCTGAGGACGTGTATATGATGCAGCCCGAAGGTTTTGTCGATCCAAACAATGCTGGAAAGGTATGCAAACTTCAAAAGTCTATTTATGGGCTGAAGCAAGCATCTCGGAGTTGGAACATTCGATTTGATGAAGTTGTAAAGGAGTTTGGCTTCACCAAAAACGAACAAGAACCTTGTGTGTATAAGAAAGAAAATGGGAAATCACTTGTGTTTCTAATCTTATATGTGGATGACATATTATTGATTGGAAATGACATTCCTATGCTCGAGTCTGTTAAGACCTCATTGAAAAATAGTTTTTCTATGAAGGACTTGGGAGAAGCGGCATATATTCTGGGTATCAAGATCTATAGAGATAGATCAAGGAGGCTAATTGGATTAAGCCAGAGTACGTACATTGACAAAGTGTTGAAACGATTCAGCATGGAAGAGGCTAAGAAGGGGTTCTTGCCCATGTCTCACGGCATTAAACTCAGCAAGATTCAGTGTCCTTCGACCACTGATGAGCGAGAACGCATGAGTAGGGTTCCATATGCTTCGGCTATTGGATCCATCATGTATGCAATGACATGTACTCGCCCAGATGTTTCCTATGCTCTAAGTGTTACGAGCAGATACCAGGCTGATCCAGGTGAGATTCACTGGACAGCGGTAAAGAATATCCTTAAGTACTTGAGAAGGACTAAGGATATGTTCCTAGTTTATGGAGGTGAGGTTGAACTCAGTGTAAAGGGTTACACAGATGCGAGTTACCTTAATGACTCAGACGACTCGAAATCGCAATCAGGTTATGTGTTTGTCATGAATGGTGGTGCTGTGAGCTGGAAAAGTTCCAAGCAAGATACAGTGGCCTCCTCTTCAACAGAAGCTGAATATATTGCTGCCTCGGAGGCTGCAAAGGAAGCTGTTTGGATTAGGAATTTCCTGATCGCTCTTGGTGTGGTTCAGGGCTCGTCCAATCCCTTGGACGTTTATTGTGACAACAATGGTGCTATTGCACAAGCCAAAGAACCTAGACAGCACCAGAAGAACAAACATATTCCCATGCGCTACCATCTGATTCGTGAGTTCATTGATGAAGGTAGTGTCATGTTATGCAAAATACATACGGACTCAAATGTTGCTGATCCCTTGACTAAGCCACTCCCGCAGCCTGCGCATGAAGCGCACACAAGAGCAATAGGTATTAGATACTGTCTAGATTGACTCTAGTGCAAGTGGGAGACTGAAGGAAATGTGCCCTAGAGGCAATCATAGAGATGATTGTATTTCATGTGTATCCATGAGTTATTATAATGTTCCTTGAATATCCATATACCAGGCAACTTGTATTGATTGGCAATTATGTGAATTGTTTGTGAAACTCTTTACTTGTATGGTTATCTAATAATTGTCCCTAGTCGGAGTTCATGCGAGGACACACGTGAATATTAGACTAGCACATCGATTGGTTAATGACTATGTTTCGCAAGTCATTGACATGGAGATGTCAAACCAATGATGTGGACACATGTTATGAACATGGGGTTGGACTGACCCAACATGAGACTAGCAATAATACTTGCAGCTCTCTCTACACATCGTGTACGTTTTGTCCTTAGACCTGAGATTGTCGCATGTACTTGAGATGTGGATCGACCTACTTTGGGGCTATCAAACACTACTCCGTAACTGGGTAGTTATAAAGGTAGCTTTCGGGTTTGTCCTGATACATGCTGCAAGGCATCGGTCAATCAAGATGGGATTTGCCCCTCTCTACTTGAGAGAGATATCTCTGGGCCCCTCGAGTGATCGGATCCAGAAATGCATGGCCGTGCTACATATGGTTAAGAGTTAACCTAGTAAAGCGATTCTGAATCACAGTATCGAGAAAGAGAGGTCAGCTTAGAGCTAGACCAAATATCGTGAGGCAAAGGGAAAGACATGTACTCAACCTTGTGATGGTTCGTCCGAATGATCTTTATATGCGTTTAGGAGTTGGCACGTCTTGCTAGAGGCCGCTACCAACTATTGACGGAGTAAGTGTACTCGCGTCATGTCTATACGTGTATGAACCTATAGGGTCACACACTTTAGGGGCTGGAATCCTAATGAGGATTGGATCCGAATTAGACCAGGCTTAGGCTGCTAATGGGCTGCTAATGTAGAAGCCCACCAGGGATGCCTATATAAGAGGGAGTGAGGCGAGCTGAAAAGGAGAGAGCATTCCACCCAGCCGCCACTCCTCTTCCGCCTGTGTTGCACGCGCAGACCTAGCAGTCTGGCGTGTGACGACTTCCACTCCGGACGTGTGGATACCTCGGAGGTGCTGCATCTGTAGCACTTGGACGACCCGCGCAAAGGGGAGCTGCTCGTGGGACGAGGACGAGGAGGAGACGTAGAACATCTACACTGCCGCAACGTGCTTCATCGAGTTCCGCACCTGCGCGTCTAGCGGTAATCCCGTGATCTATGACAATAGTATTCCTGGTTGACGCGGTAGAAATTTTTGATTTTACGCTAGTGTAGCCTACCCGTTACCCTTCAGGCATATCTTTTATTCCACTCCATCACCCTTCTTTCACCACCTTATAATTCCACCATCCCATTAAACCATGAGCTTGTATTTCTTTTCTTTTGAATTTATTCTTAGCTCATGTGAATGGGGTGGATCTAGTCTAACATTTCTTAGCTTGGCCTTTTTCTCCACTTCTTGTGAACGCATAAGAATAATGCCATATCATTATTTTGTTCTCACAAAATAAAACAGGGCATTTATTATTTTTGCATGGGCCATGCAACCATCATCACCACCTTTCAACCACTTGTTTTCCTTTGTTCTAGTGGTTCTTCTTTGTGGGTTCATCTACATCATCTATCCATCCTTCCCCCTTATTCTCATCCACATCTTTTTCTTTTATTATCTCCATGCATGATTCAAATAAGGCCTCTTCCCATACATCTTTTCTTTTCTTTTTCTTGGTTAATCTTCCACCTCATCTCATGATAGTTCCAAAGCCCTCACTAGCTCCTCTTGGGTTGATCCTTTAAACAAAAATATAAAAAACCTACACAACTAATTAAATCCCTAGCCCTAGTTCTTCCTCTATTCTCACTAAACCCTAACCTCAACCTCACCTCTCTCTCTACCACTCTCTCTACCATGGTGACCACCTGGCCACCCTCTCTCCCTGGCCCACACCCCAGCTACCCCTACCCTAACCCTAACAAAACCCTAACCCGAGCCCCACCTAGCTAACCCGAGCTACCCCCTCCCTTCTCTCTCTTCTCTACCGCCGTGCCAGCCCCACCTAGCTGCTACCCCACGCCGTCCCCACCTGCAGCCCCTCTCCCTGCCTTGCCTGGCTGCCCAGGTCGAGCCCCAGCTCGACCACGTGACCAGAGAGAAGGAGGAAAGAGCCGAGGCTACTTTTCCCTGCCCCGTGCCCACACGCCATCTCCTCCCTCTCCCTCGCTTTACCTCCGCCCCACAGCTTCCCCTGCCTCGTCCAGATCCGCCCCGAGCCTGCCCTCTCCTTCCCCTTCTTCTTCACCGTCGCCAGCACCTGCCGTCGGTCGCCGCCAGTAACGCGTCGCCCCCTCGTTCTAGCCGGCCAGCACGACGTGGAGGTCGTCAGGGAGATCGTGGACGCTCCTCTACATCGCCCTGCACACGCCGACGGGGACAAGGAGCGCCAGCATCGCCAGTACGTCGACACCCTGCGGAAACCCTAGATTCCGGCTCGCTAGCCTCGTCGACGATCTACCGCGCCTCGCCCCGATCTGACGCTAGCAACCTCCCCGCGTTAAGCCCCTCCACCTCCTAGACAACATCCGCTCCGCCGTAAAGCCCTAGCCGCGTCGGGCGTTGCGCCGAACGCCCTCAGTGCGCCGCCGCTCGCCGTTGTCTGCACGCTCTTCGCACCGCGTCACACCATAACTAGGCCGCGCCTACCTTCCTCACAACTACCCCGCCCTACCGCACTGGTACCGCCTCTCTGTGCGTGCGCCCCGCGTCGCGGGATCGAGTCCCCGTCTCGCCACTCTGCGCTGCGCGCTGATTTCCCGTCAGACCGAGGAGAAAGAAGGACAGTACGGGCCGTGGTCGATTTACATTTAGCCCCCTCTTTTTAACGCTCGCTCAACCCGCAGTCCATCCTACCCCACTTGTCAGTCGCTGTGGCCTTCTTTCAGAAAACCCCCCGGCCTATTATTATCTTAACCTGCGCTCCAGCTCGGTCCCACCTGCCAGCCTCTTCGAGTTCGTTCACTGTCGCGTGGGCCTCAGCCGGTTGGTCCCACCTCGCAGTTGCACGGGCTAGGCAGAGCCGCGGTAGCAAAAGTTTTTCGCGCGCGTGTGCCCCGCCAGCAGCTGGCCCACCCGTCATTGGCTATGGCTGGGTCGAGCTGGGTAACAAAAGTTTTCCCTGTTGTCTGTTTTAATTAAACCTTTTCAAAATTGAATTAAATTCAAATTCAAATCAGATTTAAATAACTTTTCAAATATAAATCCAAATAATACAAATGATATATGTTTTGGAATCAGAAAAATGTGAGGAATTCAAATATGCCATTCAAAATAATGTTTGAACACTTTAAAATTTCGAGATGATTAAAATTACAATAAAATGCCCTTTTCCTTAATTAATTAATAACTTTAATTCTACAACTCCAAATTTGGCAAATAATATGTCTAAATCGATCAGCGCGACGAGCCCGTTCTATCTATGCAGTCCTTGTTCTGATTTGAAGCATGCATCCTGTTATCATTAAAAATCTGAACTGTTTATGACAATAAAACTTGGTTAAATAAATAGTAAAATGCTTTATTTCTTGTATCCACACATCACCTTTGCCATGCTACTTTAATGCCAGGCAAACTGTGCATCACTCATCATGGCATGTTTGTTTGCTTGTCGCATTTTAATTCATATGCTTGTGCACTTTATTTATGTTGGCCCTTGTTTGTTTGGTTCTTCGTCGGATAGACGCCCAGCAGGAGAATTACCAGGAATCACAGGAGTAGGAACCCAGATCCATCTCTCGCTTCCACTGAGCTGCCAGGCAAGCACTACCACATGCTTGCATACATACAGTACATATTGCCTCTATCTTATTCTTACATCATTGAGTCGCGATTGCATTAAATTGAATCCCAAGTACTACATAGTCTTTACTTTTAAACCCCACCGAAGCTTGTTCCTCCATCCCATGAGCCATTACTACAGGAGTTGTTTGAGCCATGCGAGTCGTAGAAAAGCATGTGTAGGGTATGTGAGTGTCTGATGGATAACGAGGTACTTAAACAACTTAACCTGAGTAGTAATGGGATAACTAATGAAAGAGGCACCGGTGAGCAATATCTGCTATTTGGTTTTTCATGCTCACTTGTGTCCCATAGGACCCCGAGTACTTGATTCCTGTTCCTTGACTATTCACACTATCCACATCCGGGAGGCCTTATGGACCCCCCTGAGCCAGAGCTTGATTCATTCTTATTTCTTGGGGCCACAAAGTAGTTTGGGGCTTTGTTACTATCCTGTACTTATGCCATGCTTTACTGTTTTATTAAGATTGTGCGTGGAGCACCTGTACTGTATTGGATGCGGAGTGTTTTCGTGGTATCGACAAGCCCAGTCACACTTTCGGGTTCCCAGTCGTTTACAGCCATTGACGCAAACCTTGGGTCTGTCTCGGAGCCGGCCAACTTCGTTGCGGGTAGCTTAATGGGGTGGCCCCCTGAAATATTTCTGAATCCTGTGATTGCTTTGTCGTGAATGCCTCGTTGGGTTTTGATTTGGTTTTTCCGAGGTTGATCGAGTGTGTGTTGCTATTCGTGCACCCCTGCGGGGTAAATCTTTCTAAAAGCCGTGTCCGCGGTTATGGACGACTTGGAGCATAGTTTCTCGATCATAGACAAGTATAACTAAAGTACCGCTTTTAAATTGACTAAGTACTTGACTAGTAAATAGCGCAATACTCATGGAATGGTTAATAAAACTACCAACGGATGATGGGGTTGTTCATCCGCTTCCTCGTTGGTAAGCGAGGAGGAGGATGGATCTGTTAATTATACTGTTATAACTGTTGTTCTTAATTCACGGACATCCCTCTATCATTGGTTAGGCGGATGGTTAGCGAGTATCTGTAGAATTGTTAGGTATTATCTTTTGCTGCAATTGCGTCACCCCAGGTTGTGTCCCCTTTAGCGGCATAAAGACTTGCTGAGTACCCCTAGGGTCTCACACGATAAATTGTTTGATTCAGATGAACAGGTGTACCCGCAAGATGGATACTGGGTGGAAGAGACAGATGATGTTGGCAATGACATTCGGTGTAGAGATTCCGGGAATGGGGATCCGTGAGATCTGTGGGCAGGATGTGTTTATTTATGGGGCATCTTATGCCAATTTGCTTCTTATCCGTACTCGGATCTTGTTTTCCGCTTCCGCCTGATACTCTGATGTTTGTTGTATGAGGAGCTATCCTAAATTATTATCTCTATCTAGGATATTTGAATCTTGCCGTATGGCGTTGCAATATTTCTATTTATTTTAGATGGAATGGCTCTGAGGACTGTTGTATGTGGCTTGCATACATACTCACTTGTGTATGTAGTTGATCCCTTCGCCTACCGATTACGCCGCTCGTTCTTGTCCCGATGTCTGAAAGTGGTTAGGACGACCGAAAGGTCTACCGTGAGTGGCCCTGGGCCCCACCGTACTATTTTAACCACTTTCGCTCATCCAGGCATGTAACTAAGAGCGTAATTCACCGAGGTAGTTACAAGAGGCCAGAAGAAGGAAAGGCGCGACCGGTTTAGCGCCTGGTGTACTATATGAGTGAAGTGCTCTCGCTCTCAAAGAAGAACTACCCCCACTACTAGAAGCTGGTGTACGGCATGTACATGGACGCCAAGAAGTTGAAGCATTACTTCTAGGAGCATTCCATCCGGGTGGCGGCATTGGCCCTAGACTCGGAGATCATTGGCAACAAGGACACCACCGGCCGAGTAGCGAAATGGGCTATCGAGCTCGCCTCCCACAACATCCAATACGAGCCAAGAATGGCGATCAAGTCTCAGGCCCTAGATGATTTCCTAGTCGACTGGGCAGAAATCCAGTACTGCTTGCCGGTCCCCGACACCATGCACTGGAGGTTACACTTTGATGGCTCAAAGATGTGCGGGGGCTTGGGGGATAGAGTCGTCCTCACCTCTCCTAAAGGAGATCGTCTAGAGTACGTGCTTAAAATCCACTTCCGCGTGTCCAACAACGTCGCCGAATATGAAGCACTCATCCACGACCTGAAACTGGTGAAAGAAATTGGCATCCAATGGATCCTTTGCTTCGGCGACTCGGATCTGGTGGTGCAGAAAGTGTCAAGCGACTGGGACACCAAGGATGCAAACATGGCCCTATACCGGTTCTTCATTCTAGCAGCTATGTGCTTGTTTCAAAGGATGCGAATTTCCCCATGTCCCTCGAGCCAACAACGAAGCCGCCGATGCGCTTGCGCGAGTCAGCTCTATAAGACAAGCAATACCGCCTAGAGTCTCCCTGGAGCACCTCTGCAAGCCCTCCATCATGCCATCTCTAGAATCCAAATCTATCATCCTGGATGCGGACCCGGGGACTATCGGCTCCAAGGACCTGAAAGTCACCAAGAAGACTGCGGGGTCGAAGGCCCTGACACCCCCACGTCGGCTCCAGCAGCCCGGGGACTGCTAGCTCCACCCTTCCACCCGGTAGGCCACGTGACAAGCCTGACCTAGGCAAGCGAGAGGAAATAAAGCTGATCATCTAGACCGTGTACGCCATATGGGAGACCCCAGCATGGGCCAAGCCCTTCATGGATTTCATCGCTAGAGGCAAACTCCCCGACAAAGAGGTTGCGGCAAGGCAAATCAAGTGCAGATAAAGCGCATACACCAACATCAACAACGAAATGTACAAGCACAGCGTCAGAGGTATCTACCAAGTTTGTGTGAGCCAAGCGGAAGGCATCCGGCTCCTCGTGGACATCCACCAAGGAGAGTGTGGTCACCACGCCTCCTCAAGGGACATAGTGGTAAAGGCTTTCTACCACGTATTCTATTGGCCGACTATGCTCGAGGACGCCGAGCAAATGGTGCGAGCATGCAATGGTTGCCAACATTTCAGTCAGCAGAAGCACACACCTGCTGCTGCACTCAAGACGATCCCTATCACCTGGCCATTTATTGTCTAGGGGCTCGACATGGTCGGCCCCTTCAAGACAGCATGATCCGGCATGACACAACTCCTAGTGACGATGGACAAGTTCACCAAGTGGATCAAGGCAAAGCCCATAAAGAAGCTAGACGGACCCACGGTGGTCAAGTTCTTCACGGACATCATCACGCGCTATGGCTACCCCATAGCATCATCACCCACAATGTCCCGAATTTCGCCAAAGGGGCATTCACACGCTACTCGGGAAAAAAGGGCATCTACTTGGACCTTGAATCTGTCGCGCACCCCTAGTCCAACGGGCAATGTGAAAGAGAAAACGGTCTGGTCCTAGCTGAAATCAAACCCCGGCTGATCGAGCCACTAATGAGATCTTCTACATGCTAGATAGAGGAGATGCCAGTGGTACTGTGGAGCTTGTGCACCATGCCTAATCGCTCAACCGGCTACACCCCATTCTTCCTCGTCTACAGTGCAGAGGTCGTCCTCCCAACTGACATCGAGTTCGACGCACCCCACAAGCTTCTATACATGGAGCAAGATGCCAAAGAGGCTCATAAAGACAACATCGATCTCCTTGAGGAAGCACGTGAGCTGACCTTGTCCCGCTCCACCATCTACAAGAAAAACATGTGCTGCTACCACGCCAGCCGTATCCGCCCCGTCTCATTCCGCGACAGCGACCTGGTCCTCCAGCTGGTAGAAAGCACCAAGGGGATACACAAGCTTTCTCCCCCTTGGGAAGGGACATTCATCATCAGTCGAGCGCTGCACAACAAATCCTACTACCACATCGACGCCCAACAGCCGGCGAATAACAAGATGGACCGCTCTGACGAGGAAACCGAGCGTCCTTGGAATGCAAACCTGCTTCGTCCATTTTACACTTGAACAAGAAGTGTATGTGTCCCCACCTTTTATGTATCATGAATGAATAATTGCGGAGCCCCGAAACAGTCTTGGGGACTCCTTCGTTGCATTTCAACATTTTTCACGGCAACATGTTATCCCTAGCTCCGACAGTCTCTCCTAGGGACTTGCCAGCTTGCCCAGACTATCGCACTTTCCAAACGATCGAGTAATGTATGCGGCGCCAAAGGCCCACTCTTCAGTTCCGGCTGTAGACTGCAACCCGGCTGCCAGTCCGGCAAGAGCAAAAGCCCAAGGACCCGTACACGACAAATTGCAAGGAAGACAAACGTCTGGACATTCCGGTAGCGCTTGCTCGCCCGACACCGGCAAAAAAACTAAAGTCCCTCTCAATCTCTCTTTCAATTCGAAGATCTAGAAAGGTGTTTTCATAGTCATCTCCGAATATTTTCGATTTTGAGCAATCTCCAATTCTCATATAGAAATGTTAATATTATGATTTCGGTATTGATCAAAAGGTGCTGGGACCTTGGGGAAAAAATAAGGTAATGAGATGATGGTGCCATCAAGAAGTTTTCGACGAACGCGGCCAAAAATGAAACTCTTGCATGAAAGACCGGATTTGACGCAAGATGAATGGCGTTGGGGTTTTTCAAATGAAACCAGTGATCAGAAAGTCACCAACGGAGCCTCTTCCTACGACCCTCATCCGAGATCCTTTCGATGAGTTCAGAAAGCACACGTCTTGAGGTATGCCGAAGCACAAGCCAAAAGAGCTAAGAGAGCATATCACTTCATACTAGAAAGTGGATTTGGGAGAGTAGAAATGGCCAAGATCAGCTGCTACTCGGGAAAGGGAACCGCGGGGTCAATAAAAAAAATTACTCAATCAAAGATCCAACTGATCCCCCGCCTGTATTGCAAATATGCAGTCACGAACCAGAGCATTTATAACACGACCCAAGTTTAGCTCACGGGTATCTGAGCAATTCTTCCTGTTGCTTTTACAAAACTTCCCTCTTGATGCTAAACCTAGTGACCTTTATGCAAACCTATTCGCGACCTTCCTTATACTGTAGCTTCACTAATAGAACCGGAAGGAGTTTCATCAATTGCATCGGCTGAAACAGCATCTTGAGGCAGCAGGCCCAGAAGTTCCTCGATAACATGAAGTTACACTGATTGGATTGACTGGCACACCGCACATATGGCATTCGCTTCTCCTATCTATCTCTTCCAACTAAACTAGATCGTGGGCTTTTCCATCTCCTGCTTACGGCAATATCTGCTTCTTTTTAGCTGAAGACAAGGGCCCCTCCTAGAAGGTATTTTTTTGTTGGTGAGAGCACTTTTCGGCCTCCCCTGTAAGGCACTTCGTGATGCTCCGAGATGAGGCATCTCTCCACTCTCGAGCCATTACGCTTGCTCACTTTATTTAAGAAAGCTAGATGTCTCGGCTGCACACTTTCCTTCGCTCTTTGACAAGTAGCTCACTCAGAGTGTTTTTTAGTGGAATGGATTGCAAAAGAGCTCATCCAGTGAGTAAGATATGGGAACTCGGATCTGCTTCATTCTTCCTGACTAGAACTATTGGAGAGAAACATCTCTTTTTTATGACTTCCACTTCTTGATCCCGGCCAGAAAAGTGACTGACCCCTTTCTGAATGAAAGAAAGGGTATATGAGCCCTAGCCCTATAAGCCCACATCTGTGTAGAGTAGATCGTTCAACACCTGCGGCACAAACCCATTTTTGACCAATTGGTTCGTATATCATAGGCGACCGAACGGCCACCCCCCGTCTTACTAGACCAACCTGCTATAATTATTCCATAAACACCTAGCGAAAATATGGCAAACAAATAAATTGTGCAGTACGCTTATCAGCTACCCCTTCGGCTCCGGCTATAGACCGCAACCTGGCTGCTAGCCAGCAAGGACATAGCGCAACTGAAGGGTTCGCAGCATAGAAAACAAAAAAAATTCCTACGATGGGAACTATACGCCAAGATCTATCTACTAGATACAAGTAACGGGTGGATATACATCCATAGAAAACTTACCCTCGAAGACAACAAAGTTTTGTTAACGAGTAGGAACTCGTGGATGATGTAGTCGTACGCTTGCCGATCTCAAGATCGTGTGGAAGTCCTAGCGTGGCAAACCAGCAGCGCATCCGCACTCGCACACACGTTCAGGCCACCGAACAACCTCCGCATCCTCGCTCCAGCGATGCAGTGGAAGCAGCAACTCCTTCCAGATGAAATGCCACCGGGAACATGTATCTCGCTAATCCGAGACCATGGGGAAATAATTCTAGAGGGGGAGAGAGATCCTTCACTAGGAGGTGTGAGGAAGAAGGGTGAGAGGGGTGGCCTTTTATAGGAGGAGGGAGCGTACCCCTCCCCATGGCCGGCGCCCCATGGGGGGTGACCCCTCACCTCCCCCATTCATGTGGTGGTAACTCCCTCCACATTAAAATGCCCCTTCACATTCTCTTTTAAAGTCTCCACTTTAAATGCATTAAATTTCTCCAAATTTAATGCTCTCTCATTTAATAAAACTCTTTTATTAAATTTATTCAGAATTTTGTTAATTACTTTAATTAACAAACATTCACATAAAACCCCCTACAACATTTCAATATTACATGCAGAACCAATTTCTACAATTTCACCTAAAACAGTTTCGGTGACTATTGAAATAATTCCAGCACTTTGCAATTCATTCGTGTGAAACATATTTGCTCCAAATGGTGTTTGGTGTCCCTTAAGTGTGTCACCCTAAGGTTCGTGAATAATGCAGACATGATCGAGACCCCTCTCAGATCAATAATCAGAAGCGGGACCTGGAGATCCATACTGACTCCTACAC
Source organism: Avena eriantha (assembly GCA_910589775.1). Taxonomy (NCBI): domain Eukaryota; kingdom Viridiplantae; phylum Streptophyta; class Magnoliopsida; order Poales; family Poaceae; genus Avena; species Avena eriantha. Next base: position 37,137,567 of record OU342740.1, read on the forward strand.
ATTCTACGATGACTTCTGTGATCATGAGAACCTTTAACATTAGTAACTAAATCCCTTTGTCTCGCGATATATTACATGTCCGAGATTCGACCATCGGTATCTCCATACCTAGTTTGATCTCATTACCGACATGTACTCTTTTCTCGTTCCCGTGATATAACATTCTAGTGATCTTATCACTTGCTTGCAAGCTAACCAATGTGATATCACCGAGAGGGCCTAGAGTATATCTATCCGTCATCGGGATGGACAAATCCCACTCTTGATCCATAAGCCTCTACATAACACTTTCGTAGCACTGAACCCACCTTTATAATCACCCTTTCACGGTGTGACGTTTGATGTTATCAAGATACTCTTCCAGTGTTAGTGATTAACATGATCTCATGGTCCAAGGACTAGGATTACTTTGTTAGATGTTATAGCAATATAAACACAATTACTTTGATCGTAATGCTATACTTCATATGAATGTTGATCACATCATTCCACTAATGTTGTGACCTCGTTATTAACAACATCCAATGTCCATGATTAGGAAACCTTGATCATCTTGTTAATCAACGAGCTAGTTTATATGAGAGGCATTACTAGGAACTTTCCTTCTTGTTTATCAAATACACATGTATTAACGTTTCCAAATTAATATAATTATAGCATGTAAAATAAACATCTATCATATACTTGGCATATGTATAATAACAACTTTATTATTGCCTCTCAGGGCATATTCCCTTCAGTCTCCCACTTGCACTAGAGACAATAACCTAGTTACATGGTGATAAATCTAACACCCATGGAGTTCTAGTGTTGATCATGTTTTGCTCTAGGGAGAGTTTTAGTCAACGGATCTGCTACATTGAGATCCGTATGTACTTTACAAATCTCTATATCTCCATCCTTAACATGCTCATGGATGGAGTGAAACCAGCGCTTAATATGTTTGGAATTCTTGTGATACCTTGGTTCCTTTTCTTTGGCTATGGCTATGGCTCCATTGTTGTCACAATAGATCACCATTAGATCCAATGCACTAGGAACCACACCCAATTCGGAAATGAACTCCTTCATCCAAACTGCTTCATGTGCTGCTTCTGAAGCAGCAATATATTCCGCCTCCATTGTTGACCTTGTCACCACGGGTTGTTTGGAGCTCCTCCAACTAACTGATGCTCCGTTCATGAGAAATACGTATCCGGATTGAGACTTAGAGTCATTCGGATCAGTGTCAAAGCTAGCATCGACATAACAATTAGCGACCAGCTCTTCTTCACCTCCGTATACAAGAAACATTTCCTTAGTTCTTCTCAAGTACTTAAGGATATTCTTGACCGCTATCCAATGTTCCAAACCTGGATCAGATTGGTACCTACTAGTCAAACTAATATCATGTGCCACATCCGGTCTTGTACATAGCATGGCGTACATTATAGAGCCTATGGCTGAAGCATAGGGGATCTTATCCATTATCTCTCTTTCTTCTGCCGTAGCCGGACTTTGAGTCTTACTCAATGTCTTGCCTTGCAACATAGGTAAGAACCCCTTCTTACTTTCATCCATTTTAAACTTCTTTAAAATCTTATCAAGGTATGTACTTTGCGATAGCCCTATTAGGCATCTCGATCTATCTCTATAGATCTTTATGCCTAATATATATGATGCTTCACCAAGGTCTTTCATTGAAAATCTGCTGTTTAGATAACTTTTAACACTGTTTAAAAGATATATATCATTTCCAATCAATAATATGTCATCCACATATAATATCAGAAATGATGCATTGCTCCCACTCACTTTCTTGTAAATACAAACCTCTCCATAAGTTTGGACAAATCCAAACTCTTTGATCACCTCATCAAAGCGGAGATTCCAACTCCGTGATGCTTGCTTCAGTCCATAGATGGATCGCTGAAGCTTGCACACCTTGTTAGCATCCTTAGGATCGACAAAACCCTTTGGTTGTATCATATACAACTCTTCTTCAATGTTACCATTGAGGAACGCAGTTTTGACATCCATCTGCCATATTTCATAATCGTAATATGCAGCAATTGCTAACATAATCGTAACTGATTTTAGCATCGCTATGGGAGAGAATGTCTCATCGTTGTCAACTCCTTGAATTTTTCGAAACTCTTTTGTGACAAGTCGAGCTTTATAGATGGTTACATTACCATCAGCATCAGTTTTTCTTTTGAAAATCCATTTATTCTCAACGGCCTTTCGGTCATGAGGTAAGTCCACCAAGGTCCAAACCTGGTTTTCATCCATGGATTACATCTCGGATTTCATGGCTTCTAGCCATTTGTTGGAATCTGGGTTCATCATTGCTTCTTCATACGTTGCAGGGTCATCCATTTCATCAACCATGAAATTCACAATAGGATTCCCGTACAGTTCAGGAGATGCACGTGTCCTGCTAGACCTGCGAGGTTCGGTAGTGTTCTCTTTTGGAGTTTCATGATCATTATCATTAGTTCCTTCTTCATTTGGTGAAGTCAACTCCGGAATGACTTCCGGTGCTGCACTACTCGCCATTTCATGAAGAGAAGGTTCAATAACCTCTTCGAGTTCTACCTTTCGACTACTCACACCTTTCGCGAGAAACTCTTTCTCTAGAAAGGATCCATTCTTGGCAACGAAAACCTTTCCCTCGGATCTGTGATAGAAGGAATACCCAATTGTTTCTTTAGGGTATCCTATGAAGACACATTTTTCTACTTTGGGTTCGAGTTTACCGGTTGAAGTTTCTTCACATAAACATCGCATCCCCAAACTTTAAGAAATGACAGCTTAGGTTTATTTCCAAACCATAATTTATACGGTGTCGTTTCAACGGATTTAGACGGTGCCCTATTTAAAGTGAATGCAACGGTTTCCAGTGCATAACCCCAAAATGATAGTGGCAAGTCAGTCAGAGACATCATAGATCGAACCATATCCAATAGAGTACGATTACGAAGTTTCGACACACCATTACGTTGTGGTGTTCCGGCAGGCGTGAGTTGTGAAACTATTCCACACTCTTTCATGTGTGTGCTAAACTCGTAACTTAGATACTCACCTCCACGGTCGGACCGCAGAAATTTGATCTTTCTATTACGATGATTTTCCACTTCATTTTGAAATTCTTTGAACATTTCAAAGGTTTTAGATTTGTATTTCATCAAATAGATATACCCATATCTACTCAATTCATCCGTGAAAGTAACAAAATAACGATATCCACCTAGCGCCGACACACTCATTGGACCGCATACAGTATGTATGATTTCCAATAAATCTATCGCCCGTTCCATTGAACCGGAAACCGACGTTCTAGTCATCTTGCCCATAAGGCATGGCTCACATGTATCAAATGATTCAAAATCAAGTGATTCCAAAAGTCCATCGGAATGCAGTTTCTTCATGCGTTTAACGCCAATATGACCTAGACGGCAGTGCTACATATATGCAGATATATCATCATTAAGTTTAATTCTTTTAGCATCAACATTATGGATGTGCGTATGAGTACTATCGAGATTCAACAGAAATAAACCATTCATCACTGGTGCATGACCATAGAAGATATTATCCATATAAATCGAACAACCATTGTTTTCTGATTTAAATGAATAACCGCTTTGCAATAAACATGATCCAGATACAATGTTCATGCTCAGCGCAGGCACCAAATAACAATTACTTAAGTTTATCACTAATCCCGATGGCATATGGAGAGGCAGCATTCCGACGGCGATCACATCAAATCTTGATCCATTGCCGACACGCATCGTGACCTCATCCCTTGCTAGCTGTTGCTTCTTCCGCAACCCCTGTATCGAGCTACATATATTAGAAACCGATCCGGTATCAAATACCCAGGTGCTACTGCGAGTACTAGTCAAGTACACATCAATAACATGTATATCATATATACCTTTGTTTGCCTTGCCGGCTTTCTTGTCTGCCAAAAACTTGGGGCACTTGCGTTTCCAATGGCCAGTCGCCTTACAATAGTAGCACTCGGTATCAGACTTAGGGCCAGCCCGGGATTTCTTTTCAGGCGCAGCAACAGATTTGCCGCCCTTCTTTCCTTGTTTACCTTCTTTTCTTTCTTGAAACTGGTGGTTCTATTGACCATCAACATTTGATGTTCTTTCCTAATCTCCACTTCTGCAGTTTTAAGCATTGACAGAAGCTCGGGGAGAGTCTTCTTCATGCCCTGCATGTTATAGTTCATCACGAAGCTCTTGTAGCTATGTGGCAGAGATTGGAGAACACGATGTATGCCTAAGTCAATGGGAATCGTTATTCCCAAGGACACAAGCTTATCGGCATAACCAGACATTTTGAGTACGTGCTCACTTACGGAGCTGTTCTCTTCCATCATGCAGCTAAAGAACTTTTCTAAAGCATAATAACTCTCTACGGCAGCATGGGTATTGAAAATCATTTTCAATTCACCCATGGTATCAAAGGCATTTCCATTTTCGAAACACTTTTGAAGTTCTGGCTCTAGCCCATACAGTATGCCGCAATGAACTAAGTTGTGGTCCTCCTGACGAGTTATATAGACATTCTTTTCCTCGTCAGGGGCATCAGGAGCTGGTGGGGGGCCTAGCAGATGCACAAGTTGTGGCAGTTCTTGTTCTGAAGTTTTTTCCTGACCGGTAGTTCCGGCGGGCCACCGGTAGTACCGCCAGGGCATTTGTTAATTCCGGCCCAACTTCTGGCAACCCCAATTTTGGTTCAGTACCCTCTATGTCTTGGTGCGTGTATTTGTCGGAACTTTGGTCAGAATCTTGGGCGGTAGTACCGGTCGGCCTCGTTTTTGTGTTCGTTTGCACCCCGTTTTTGAACCGTTGGCTGAGTGCCACCGGTAGTACCGGCCACCCACCGGTACTACCGGCCGTGCGCGAGTCTGTGGGTAACGGGCAGATCGAGGAGCCCTTTAAAAGAAGCTCCCCTTTCCCCTTCGGCCCTAACTAGCTCTTTCTTGGTTTTTTTGGCTTTCTCTCTCCTCCATTGTTGACCTTGAAGAGCTTTCTCTCTCCCCTTCCCCCTCCTATGATTCTTGCATCTTTTTGAGGGATTTGACAGAGCAGATCTAGATCTACAAGCCCCACCAAGCAAAATCCCTTCTTTGTGAAGGAATCCTTGGGATCTAGATCTTGGAGAGTTTTGTGTTCTCCTCTTGTGTTCTTCCTCTCCTATTCCCCCAATAGCTTTTGTAGCTTTGGTGGAATTTGAGAGAGAAGGACTTGCCTCTTCCATTTGGTGCATAGGTTTGAGTTCTCCTCGGAGATTCGGCGAGTTCAAGCCCTTGGGCTTGTTTCTCTTGGGTTCTTGGAACCCTAGACGGTTGTGTGGAGTTGTGGTGTGTTCTTGGGGCTCTAATTGAGTTGTGGAGGTTCCCCAAGCTTGTTGGCCTTTTGTGGCATTGTGGAGCCTTTGTGGCATTTCTTGGGAGCCCTCCAATTGAGTTGTGGAGATTTCCCCAAGCCTTGTACGGGTTCGGTGACCGCCCTCAAGTGTCCCATAGTGGAACGTGAGTAGGCCTTTGTGGCGAGGTCACGGGAAAATAGGGTGAGCCTTTTGTGGCGTCGGTAGGTTGCGTGCCTTCGCATCTTGGGGTGAGGCCTTGTGTGGTGTTGGGTGAGCATCGTGCCACCACACCTCGAGGTGAGCCACTTGTGGCGTTCGAAGTATATTGTGCCCCCACACCTCTCCAACGGAGACGTAGCTTCTTTGGAAGTGAACTTCGGGAAACAAATCATCGTCTCCGCGTCCATCGGTTATCTCTCAACCGAGCCCTTTACTTATGCAATTTACATTGTGATAGCCATCATGCTTGAAGTACTATATCTTGCTATCACCTTGTTTCTTGTCTTGCTTAGCATAGGTTGTTGGTGCACTTAGTGAAACTAGTGGATATAGGTTTTGGCTTGATAAATTAATCGTTAAGTTTTATTCCGCATTTATTAGAGCCTAAACCGTAATAATTTTAAAACGCCTATTCACCCCCCTCTAGGCGACGTCCATTTCCCTTTCACCCTCCCCATGGCCGGCGGCCCATGGGGGGTGACCCCTCACCTCCCCCATTCATGTGTTGGTAACTCCCTCCACATTAAAATGCCCCTTCACATTCTCTTTTAAAGTCTCCACTTTAAATGCATTAAATTTCTCCAAATTTAATGCTCTCTCATTTAATAAAACTCTTTTATTAAATTTATTCAGAATTTTGTTAATTACTTTAATTAACAAACATTCACATAAAACCCCCTGCAACATTTCAATATTACATGCAGAACCAATTTCTACAATTTCACCCGAAACAGTTTCGGTGACTATTGAAATAATTCCAGCGCTTTGCAATTCATTCGTGTGAAACATATTTGCTCCAAATGGTGTTTGGTGTCCCTTAAGTGTGTCACCCTACGGTTTGAGAATAATGCAGACATGCTCGAGACCCCTCTCGGATCAATAATCAGAAGCGGGACCTGGAGATCCATACTGACTCCTACACATTCTACGATGACTTCTGTGATCGTGAGAACCTTTAACATTAGTAACTAAATCCCTTTGTCTTGCGATATATTGCATGACCGAGATTCGATCATCGGTATCTCCATACCTAGTTTGATCTCGTTACCGACATGTACTCTTTTCTCGTTCCCGTGATATAATATTCTAGTGATCTTATCACTAGCTTGCAAGCTAACCAATGTGATATCACCGAGAGGGCCCAGAGTATATCTATCCTTCATCGGGATGGACAAATCCCACTCTTGATCCATGAGCCTCTACATAACACTTTCGTAGCACTGAACCCACCTTTATAATCACCCTTTCACGGTGTGACGTTTGATGTTATCAAGATACTCTTCCAGTGTTAGTGATTAACATGATCTCATGGTCTAAGGACTAGGATTGCTTTGTTAGATGTTATAGCAATATAAACACAATGACTTTGATCGTAATGTTATACTTCGGATGAATGTTCATCACATCGTTCCACTAATGTTGTGACCTCGTTATTAACAACATCCAATGTCCATGATTAGGAAACCTTGATCATCTTGTTAATCAATGAGCTAGTTTATAAGATAGGCATAACTAGGAACTTTCCTTTTTGTTTATCAAACACACATGTATTAACATTTCCAAATTAATACAATTATAGCATGTAAAATAAACATCTACCATATACTTGGAATATGTATAATAACAACTTTATTATTTCCTCTCAGGATATATTCCCTTCAGCAACAGCCAATGCTCGTCAGAAAAAGATAAAGTCACCGGCCAAACGTGAAACGACATATTTTCATAATACACCCAGTGACTGCAAACTACGTTTCTGTTGTACTTATCTAACGAGCAAACTACTACTTGTGTTTATCTTTTGCATGAACTAAAACTACACCAACTGCTCGAGCTAGAAGCCGATCAAAAACTCCAAATAAAGTTTTGGCCCGACTGACTGCGTTAGTCGGCCCGAAACTTGGGGACTACACCCAGTGGGTGTGCTCCCGCACCCCCACAGGAAGATGGAACTTCCCAGCTAGGTGGAGAACTAGCTGTGGGTGTGCTCCCGCACCCCCACAGGAAGATGGAACTGCCCAACTAGATGGAGAACCAGTTGGACAACAAACCAACAAGGATCGAAAGGGTCAAATTCATGAATAAAGTTTTGGCCCGAATGACTGCGTTAGTCGGCCAGAAACTTGGGGACTACACCTAATGGGTGCGCTCCCGTGCCCCCACTCCAACAAAAGCAGACCCAGAAAATCGAAAAATTCAAAGTCAAGGGCAATGGCAATATCATACATCTAGAAGACGAAGCTTCCACAAGTAATTAAATAAGAACAAATTATTCACGAGTACCAGCAGAAAGAGAGTGAGTTCATACAATTCCACCCGGCATACCAGGGATTTATGCTCAGGGCTGATGAGAAGGATCGGCGGTGGCAGACACAGTTCCGCTGCTGGAGGCAATATTAGCAGCAGCCGAGTTGGTACTCGACGGAGGAGTCGCGGTCTCGGCGCCAACTTTAGCATCAACAACTCCCCTTGGCTCCATGGCATCCGGGTTGCTGAAGTCCCGATCCAGCTCCATGCAATGTGCGATCTTGACGGTGCAGGAGCAGATCTCAAGAAGCTCCTCGCAGAGGCCGTTGTAGCTGGTGCTCTGCCAGAATCCACGAATGAGGGCGTCCAGCTTTGCAGCCGTATACCAAGACTTGGCAAGGGCAAGAGTAAACTTCGCTCCTCCGCATGCATCCCATTCCCACCTTGAGTCAAGGTGGTCTGCGGCACCCTCTACTGTCGCGGCAAGCCCATCGATGGTCCCTGGCTCCTTCTCGAAGGGCTAGAGATACTCAAAGAGATAAGATCAGGCTTGGCGCATCCGAAAGGCCTCCTCGCCAAGCACTCCCACAAGATCTTTGGCCCTCAAGTCACGCCCATCTTCCTCGGTAGACATGCATGCAAGATCATGATCAGTCGCCTCCGGATAGAGGGCTCTAACCAGCAAGGTTAAAGTTACAAGCTGATTACAGCAGACGGAATATGCGAAGCAAGGGGAAGAAACATACTAATGATGGCCTCGGCAATGCGCTCCAGCTCCGCACGTGCCTCCTTCTCGCGGGACTTTCTCAGCTCATACATATCTCCCTTCTGCTTGTGAGCTTCCTCGAGAACCTTGAAGGCTTCAACGTGAGTCTCCGCATTCTTTTTGGTCTTCTTGGCTGCATCCTTCAACTTGTTCTTTTGCGCCACCAGTTTGTCAATTTGATGCTGGTGCGTCTTGTTGGATTCTCGCAGCCGGCGTACCTCCGCCTGCAGCCGGTCCACCTCCTTCTCCGTGCCTAAAATCATGGATGTAGGAGGATATCCGATGGTCAGCAAAAACCGTGAAAATTCACGCAATTGCAAGGACATATTAGAACAAGCTATCTTATGCCCCAAATCTTGCGTGTTCTTCGCCATCTCTGAAAAATCTTTCTGTAGAAAGAGGAAGGTGAAAAGGGGAAAGGAGGAAAATCGCCAGAAGCAACAACACAAGTCTGGAGAAACCTATACCTCCAACAAAATGTTAAGTCGCTTGGCGTCACTGAGCCCCTCCTTTGGCACCTCCACCAAGCGCTACACTTCGTCGAGGGAGATAGGCCCCTAGATAAAGAGCTGGGCGAGGAGAGCATCCGGCGATAGCACGGACGGAGCATGCTTGAACCTGGTAACCGGCACGTCGTCGTCAGCGTCGGTGGCAGCAACCTGTGACGCCCCCTCCCCACGGCCAGCTCGGCCCAAGTGGCCACACCCCCAGATCGGGAGGGTCCCGGGCCCCTACTGTCACCCCCAGCTGCCTGCATAGAGGCATTCGGCGCCGCCTCTCCCTCCAGCTTCTCGCCCTGGCCCACGGCCGGACCCATCAGAGCAGCGCTCCAATCCGGGTTCACGCCAAAAGATGGTTGGGGTGGAGGACTGGTGGGGCGGTTTCTGCCCGCGAAGAGCTGAGAAGCCAAGGAGGCGGAAGGAGCCTGGTGCAAGGATACCGACGCAGCCGGCACGAGAGCAGTTGGCTTGATCGGCGTGGGCTCAACCGGCGCAGTCTGGGCAGTTTCAACCTGTGCGGCTGGCTGAGCCACTGCAGCCAGAATGTCGGCCGCAGCGGCAGAGCCGGAGTCGTCAAGCGACAGCGCCTCGCTACAAGGACAAACGAAGTTCATGAAAAATAAAAAGTTGGATAGGAAAGCACTCCAGGAAGGTGACACTGTACATACCCAGTTTCTTCCTGCCACCCCCTGCTGGGGCAGCGTTGGCTAACGCCCGCTGCCTCTTGGGCTTCGCCGTGGCTGCAGGCGTGGGAGGAAACTTATTGCCGTATATGGCTGCATCAATAAACACAAGCGTCAAAATCCGGCTGAAACATTCCAGCCGGTCTAGGCGCTATGACTAGAAGACCCTCACCATGCGGGTCCGACAAACCGTCGTCACTCTAGATGGGGAAGAGCTCCGGCTCAGTAGGCGGAAACTTTAGCGGCTTTCGATCAGGCGAGAAGCTGGCAAACTCATCGTCCCCCATGATGTCCTCAGCTAGCTGCACCGTAAAAAGCTATTCAAAAGGGCAGATAAGCAGTAAGAAGTAACCGTTCTGGAAAAATCTATCCGGCAGAACAACAAACTTACCCAAGGCAGAAGATGGCCCCGGTAGTACGGCGGGAAGGAGTAGCTCCAGGGATGCTTTAGCTCCTCCTTCGAGATCATGGCGAAGGAGGATCACGGGTGGCGATGATACTGCCATGTTGATTTATCGAGTCCTCGTCTTCTAGAATCTATTGGAAGGGTGCCCCTTCTGGATCATCATGCTCCCACGTGGTGGGGATACTGCTCGCCTCCATTGTTGCGCGCCACTGGTGTTGCCGGTGGTGGTGCTGTGTTGGCCGGAAGGGGTGGTGGTGGTGCTCCGTATGCTATGGGTCCTGGGGCCGCTCCATACCCCTGGCTTGTCACTTCACGCCGGAGTTGCGTGTAAGCTTCTTGAAGCTTCTAAAACTCGCGGCAGTCCTTGAGGAGGTGATTTCCAGGATCATCCTTCTTCTTGATGTAGTAGTGGATGTTGCAGGGGCCTGATAATCAGGCCATCGCGGTTGACGCACCATCGTTGGTGCGGCGTTGCCACGCCTAGGTCGTTTTCCCGCCGTCACGGTAGTTGCCGTCGTGATAGCCGTTGTTGCAGTTGTCGTCGTCACGTTTCTCGGTGTAGCCAGATGCGACCATGTCGACTTCGTCGCGGTCTTCATAACCGCGGTGCCGGCGTTTTCCCCGGCGATCCCGCCTGTGGCCCAGGTCATCCTCATCGTCCGAGTGTGCTCGGCTATTATGGACAGAGTCCTCGCCGTTCGCCCAACGATTCGCGATGTCCATCAGATGGTTGATGGTGTCAGGTTTGGTGTGACCGAGCTCCTCTTTGAGTTCTCGATGGTGTACACCGGCCTTAACACACCGATTGCTCACTCCTCGGAGTTGTCCTCTGCGGAGTTCTTGATGATGGACCATCGCTGGATGTATGTGTGAATAGATTCGCTAGACCTTTGAGAGCATGCTCAAAGTTCTTCGAGTGAAGCCGGCCTCTTATAGGTGCCTTTGAAGTTTCGGCCGAAACTGTACACCAACTCCTCCCAGCTGCGGATCGATCCGAAGGGGAGGCTGTTTAGCCAAGCCCTTGCGATGCCCTGCAATTGCAACTGCAGACATTGCATTGCGGTTTCTTTGTATCCGCCTTGGGACTTCACAGACTTCTTGTGGCCGTCGAGCCAAATCTTCGGCTCCTGAAAGCCGTCGAACTTTGGATTGTCCGAGGACAGCTTGAAGCTCTTGGGCATCGGCGTTTGCCATATTGCGCGGCTGAAACCTAATAAGGGTCCTAGTCGCTGTTTCAGCTAACTGCTACAAACTCCACCAAAATAGAACTTTATCTCCATCATCTTCAGCAAGCGGCAGAACTACAAACTCCACCAAAATAGAACTTTATCTGCATCATCTTCAGCAAGCGACAGAACCCCGCACTGCTTGCTGAAGAAAAGGCAAAATTGCAAACATATATTCTCTCTACCCAGATTTGTAGTTCACACATCTAATTCGGGATGGAATTAGTACAAAGATCCCTTCATTTAAATCCTTGTTCGTGAACTTTTCGAGGCCATGAAACACCAACTTTTAACTCCTTTTTCTCCTTCCTTTTGTAGGACACACAAATCAAGGCTTCCAACTAAATCAGTTCAACTCTTGACTAGCAGGGTTGAATATCTTAACCCAAGCACATGAACTTTTAACTCGGATTTTAACTGCAAAAAAAAAAGATGTACAACGAGATAAAAAAAGAGTACTTCTAATTTTGTATGGAGAGATTCAAGATAAGACTTGCTGTTACTGCATTCAAACGCATGCACAATTTTTACAGAAACGCGAGGGTGCCAACCAGCCACAACTAGGGCCACAACCAACAAACGAGCGGTAACAAGCTGGCCGGTTCATACCTCCAAAGTCCAAACCATAATGTACACGCATCTACCAAGGGCAAAAACTGTTTGTTCTTTACCACTTCCTGCTAAACTAGCATCAGACCACAGTAGCATGCCAGGAACTGAACCCTGAATCGAGATTGTCAATTTCGAGGACAACCCGCCTTAGGACTCGATCAGCAAGTAGCGCAACTACACATCTAGGGGCTTCATCAACTCAGAACCAACTTCATAATCAGATCGTTCCAGGCATCGATGGGGCCTGGAACACACCAATGCAGGCAATCCTTCTGAACTGACGAGGCATCCTCATTGCCCTGTGCAAATGGATGGAACATTCTGTAAGGCCCGGCATGGCCGTCAGGTCTCATGGACGAAAGGCTGTAAGTGTCCAAGAGCTTCAGGTTCACCACATCCCCTGAACTATTGACCGCCGCTATAGCCTTGTTGAACTCTTCTAGCTCAATCCCCCTCATGACATTATCCATGTATTTCCCACTGTACTCCCCCTTCCTGTAAGGCAATACCCTGTTACATGTTCCACCGCTGAACCACTCGCCGTTCTCAAAGTGATCAGGCGCCCAAGTCCTGAAGAGAACAACTGGCTTGTGGTGTGTCGAGGAGATGAATCTTAGTACCTCTTGTAAAGCCCTGCGATACAGGTGCTCAAAGCCAATTTCAGTTAGGTTCTTGTCCTGACAATAATGACAGCCTATCACCTTGCCATTCTCCCAATAGACCGCAGTCTTAAGAAACCATTGTCCACCGGCAATGACAACATAATCAAAGCCCTCATACTGGCTCATCCAGGTTGGTTCGAGTACATCTAGGTGAAGCTGGATCTCAGAGGTGGACTCGCCATTCTCATTTTCAGAAACCTCCGATTTGATGAGGAAGGGAGCCCAAATGAGGGACACAGTGAAGTTGTATGATTGGAAGTGCCATCTCCTATTTTTGAATTCTTTATCATGGTAGACCTCAACAGGTTCATCAGCCTAAATAAACAGCAAGCAGGTCTGATAATAAGAATAGCATAGCACTACAAATGCAAGTTCTAAGCATATTACATAAGCATGTCTTGCTGAGAGATATCCCCGAGTTTAGCACCATGGGAAATGAATGAACAACCAGAAGTACAAAGAAAGGCCAAGAATCATAAAAATATATATGTGCATAAGGCAATAGAAACTTATCCGTAATGTTACGAAACATCACTCATCCTAATCCCACAAACAAAGTCGTGTACGTTGGAATAACACATTCATTAGTTTTTCACTCTTAATGGAATAGAAGAAATACCGTGTTTAGCAAATTCTTGTAAAATGGCAACGATTCCTTTACATTCAAATAGTGCACACAATTCATAAACCACAGAAAATGTAATCTGGAAATGAGGAAAAGAGTCTACTTTTGACCCCTAAACTACAGGCTTGTTCACATTCCCCTTCAGAGAATTTTTGGGCTCGCTTCAATCTATAAACTATTATATGTCAGGGCATATATGCATAAATTTTTGTTACAAAATATGACTTTGCAGTCTGTGCAACAATGAAGTAAATATGATAAATTTGTTTTGCACGGTCGTAATTAAACATATTTTTCAAACAAATATTGACACACATAACTTACGTCACAACCTACATACAAGATTTTCTTCAATATTTACAGATGCGATTTTTTGCATTACAGAAACTGGCAAGGGGTAAAGAGCTCCGGATATAATAGTTTAGGTGATCATGTACTATTAACATAATTCAGTGTATGCTCCAGCTGTATCTGCTGATGAGGCACAATAAATTTCCAGGGCATTTTTATGCTATTTTTAGGTGATTTAAAACATAAATAATGAGAAAGTACAGAGTGAGCATGAGAAAATACAGAGTGAGCATGACACTTCAAAGTGAGCATGAACAGAACTTCAGTAAATATATGAGAATTAAAAGGAGTTACATGACATTATCATTTACCTTAGACAGAAGGCAAATCAATGACTGAACTTGGTTACGAAGAATGGAGTCACCAATTAGACCCCACACTTTGTTCCTCATAGAAGCTAGAAACCTCACTTCATCAAATGGTGGTAGATCACATTCATAAGGTTTCCACCTCCAGTAAAGATATCCAATGTCTGGTCTACCATTCATCATGCAGTTCTGGTGATCATCAATAAATCGACAGCTTGAATTTGTATAGGCCGGGCCAGAGGGATTTGGTAGCCATTCCCCATGGAAAAGGTCACATTTTCCTGTGCAGGTAGTATACACATCAGATTCTAGAAATGAGAACACTGCAGAAAGAAGTAATTCAGCTACAAAGCTTTTTCTTCTTTCAGATTTCCAAGAGATTACTTGGGTAAAAAAACTAGTGAGGTGGGTGCATTCAGGTAATAGAAATTCAGAATTGCTAGAAATGAGAACACTGCAGAAACAAGCAATTCAGCAACATAACTAGTGAGGTGGGTGTGTTCACGTAATAGAAAGTCAGAATTGCTCTGCTGATGCTGAGTCACTAATCTTGTCCATGTGGTGCATTTTGCGTCAAAAACTCGCAACATGGCAACAGAAGGCACCTGGTGCTAACTGCAAGCCACGCTAGTATATGCTTGGTTTTATTTTTCAGAAGAGATTAAAAAAATCTGACCCTGCTCCTCTCACTGTTTCGACAAGAAAAATATTGGATCTGAAATGATTGCTGCAAAACTCCTTACGGAAAGTAAAAAAGATTTGATCTTAAATTCACCAAATTGTTCTTCCTGGAGATTGCCCATGGAAATAACCAGCCATATGCACACAATGTCACCTGGCCATCGTGATCGCCATATTCGTAGAGGCAAGTTCCCTGAACATGATGGTGAAGGTCACCACCATGCAGGGTCTCCGTCTACCATTGCTCATGAAGGTCAACGTCTGTGCACTCATGACAGTCACAAGCACCTTCATCCTTGCTACAGCATTCTCCATTTGCTTAGCTTGTTTTTTCGATCATGACTTGCTTAGCTTGTTGTCACTAACGTCAAGGTCATTTGGTTGCTCCGCTTATTGTCTCTAACGGTCCAACCACATGGAATGTTACCAGGGACGTTCAATTGTTCTTCTCTTGGACATCATGAACTGCTGTACTAAGTTGCTGATTATGTGAAATTGCGAACAAGGATGAAGCACGAAGAAAGACTGGGAAATAATTTTCCTTTTCCAAACTAAAGCTAAGCAATCAAGCCGACATGGAACTCCAGTCAGTGCCAAATGAGTCTTTCTTTTCCATGTGGGTGGGAGTTTGACGCAAAGTGCACCATTAAAGAAGATTATGAGAAACTAGAATAGGATGGAAAAATATATCTGTGTTGATCACTGTGGAGGGATTTTAATTTGAATACACATTTAGAGGCATGATGTTCATAAAGAGAAAATGCTTATATCTAGCCAACTGCATCAGAGAAACAAGGATAGTGGTGACACAGCTAGGCGTATGTGATGCTGGAAATATAGTGCATACCAGGTTATCCACTACAACAAAGATTGCTAACACAAATGAGAAACTCTCAAGTCATGTGACCTTTATGCATACACCTCACAAGTTGATTGTACCCGAGGTGTACTTTAGGGCATCTCCACTCGTAACCCCCATACGGGCTCCGGCGTGGCCCTTTTTTTGCCCGTATGGGGGGGCGCCGGCGCGATGTTGCCAAATGGGGGGGCAACGGCTCCCAGTCGGCTTCCTCGTCGTCGTCGGACGGAACCTCCACGATTTCCGGATTGTTCGCGAGACGGAGCACCTCTTCGCGGCGAGCGGCGGCGATGACGGTGTACTTGGTCCGTCCAGGAACGGACCAGAACCTCTCCCGCCCTTCTCGGTTGCGGAGATCCCGGTGCACGACGCGCCCGTAAACGATGCGGTTGCCAATCTTGGCCTTCCGCTCCTTCTTGAACAGCGCCGACCAGTATGGGCTGGCCGCCGCGTACCGGGGCAGCGCCCTCTTCCACGCGGGCATCTGGCGGCGGCGCGCCGCGATTTCGCTCTCCATCTCGGCTCCCCTAGAGAGCGGAGCCACCGGCACCCCCGCATAGCTGATGCGCCATCCGTGGGGCACCGTCGCGGCCGACGGCGCGACGATGTTGAAGTGCGCGAACATCACCGCCTCGTAGAAGTTCAGTGCGGGCATCTCCATGGCGGCGCGGTGGCTATTGGAGAGGGAGGGGATGGACGACGAAGCGACGGCGCGGTGGAGAAGGAGGGGATGGAGACGACGAAGCGACGCGTTGTGGTGCCTCCTATTTGTACACGAGGACGACGAAGCGACGGGCTCTACGCGGCTGCCACGCGGGCCAGCTTTGACCGGGGCGGTTTGGCACGCGCGCTCCCGCCTAATCTTCCCGCCACCCGCCCTGCCACGCGTCCATCCGGCGCCCCCGCTCGCCTCCCTGTACATTGGGTTTGGCCTAGGGCCGCCGGGTAAATAACTGGGCCGCGCCGGCGCCAAAAAAAAAATGGGGCGCGCGGCTGGGCTCGAAATTTCGTGCCGGCGGCCCCCAAAACGCTATGGGGGGCCTTTGAGTCCCCCGAGCGGAGATGCTCTTACTCTACCTAAATATAAGAAACCTGTCGTTGCTCCCATGATGTTCTTACATTTTTTTTCAAAATGGGGTAAACCCCGGCCTCGGTATCAATTGATACATGCGGCCTTTATTACTTTATTAAAGTGCAATCCTTACAAAACATTACATCATGGGTCATTTAAGGTCTGAACATGGATAAGCCATGTAAAAATACTAGACAACATGATGTGATACATCAGCAGCATGTGGATACATCAGCAGCATGTTAAACGGAGATCAAAATGCCAGTTGCACTGGTTGTATAAATCCCGTGCAGCCATTTCCAAGCGGCTGCACCCAATATCCAAAGCCTCCCGCTGCCATAATAGGTAAGCACTTATTGATTGAAACTACCTATGGGCTACAAACTTTGGCAGTTCATACACAAGGATATGATTAGGCATATTACTTAAAGCAAATGAAGGCATTAATGAGTAGACAAAAGATACAATGAGCAGATTCAATGGTGATATTTTCTATCAGAAAATAAAAATGATCTACCTAGTTGGTATCCTAGTTACCCTTGAAAAGTAAAAAAATAATTTATTTGCAGCTCAGGAGATGACCTTTTTTAGAATTATCTTTCATATTAGTATGAACTCCACAAGTTGTGACATTGTCAAAGGTGGAACCTATTAGTAAACATGTTATGACAACTGGGGACTCATAATTTGTTTTAGCACTTGCAGAACATATACATTGACCTATCACTATTTTTTGTAACCCACAAATATGGGAAGGTCTATGCATGGAAGATGTGCAACCTATAAGTGAACATGTTATGACGGATTGACAGGTTACTAAGCATTAATAATATAACTTTTTAGCACTAACAGAACATATAAATTCATCTATCATTCATATGATTATGCAACCAAAAGTGTCAATAAACATTGTGTTTTGCTTGTTTTTGGTGTCCACAAGCCACAAGCATGTACATTTTACCTTTTGTCTAAAAAATCAATAGCAACAGAGTTGCTAATATTTTATAAAGAAGTCAGCAAGTTGCAATTTTGTCTGAACCATTCATCTATATCATAAGTCGTAATATTTTTTTGGGAAGGGTGTACCGAAGCAAATCTCTTAATATAATACTCCCTCCGATCCATATTAGTTGACTCGAATTTGTCTAGATTCGGATGTATGTAGATGTTTTAGTACTAGATACATCCGAATCTAGATAAATCCAAATCAACTAATATGGGTCGGAGGGAGTAGTATAGAATCTTCCTCTCTTATTTTTTAAACTAATTTAACTTGTATTGACTACATTGCAGGGCAGTATCCAAATTCTCGGCATTTCACATAAACATTTCCTCGCGAGAGGGAACTGAAACCACAAGTTTCATGTTTTACTTTCCCCACCAAATGCAAAAGCACACCTCAAACCAAATGTATACTAGCAAAATTCCAAGTTTGCAGTTGCCTAGGGAAAACAAAACAATGCAGTGCAATTCACAGTTCAGAACGAATAAAAAACGCAGGAAATAGGATAGGGCAACCACCAATTCGCCAGCATTCAAGAAGCAACAGAAAACTCAGACTGTAATGTGCAATCCCTTTTTCCACTGCAAGCGCCCAATATCTCTTCTGGCCCTTATATGTCTTCCGACCACACAGCCCGCGTTCAGGAACGCGAATTCAAGGATGTTCCAACCTTAACCTCAAGAAAATTCGGCGCCATTCCCATGAAAAAATCACCGAGAACAGCAGACGAGACAAAAGTGGAAACAATTCGCGCTCACTGAACCCCCCGACGAGATAAACCCAAACCCTACGGATCTCTGAACTTTCTTGCTCAACTCAAATTAGAAGTGGCACAGAAAAATCCTGTACCTTCCTTAATCTCCGGCGACAGGGACGAGGAGGAAGAGAAGGAGCAGAGCAGACGGAAGGAGACGCCGGCGAAGAGGATGCACCCGATAGCCTTCAACGCCACACCCCATCCCCCTCCGCCTCCCTTGCGGGCTCGAGGAGAGAACAGTAACGCCGCCGACGGCGCCCACCTCGATCCCGAGGCCATGGAGTGATAACGTCAACGTGCTAGTGCTAGGGGTGCGCGAGAAGGGTGGCGCGGTGTCTCCTTCCGCAGCTATGAGCTAGATCTGCTGAGGTATGCACTGCTCGCTTGGTGACTCGGTCCGCGCGGTGGGGCTCTCGTTGCTTTGCGGTACTGAATTTTTTATCTCCTTAAAAAAATTGTGAAATTCCTACTATATCTTTATTTTTAAAGGCTTACACTCTAACGATCTGATACGTCATTTTTAGTTCCCTTTCTCCACCGCTAAGTGAGACTACCATTTCTGTTCATGGAAAAGGAAAAGAGTCTGTGAGATCCCATCGACGCGAGCACTCGGATGACGCCTGCAGCGGACACGGCGCCCCCAACACGACCTCGGCGGTCAGGTTCTCTAATCCGGCCTTGAGATCCCCTTGCTCCATTCGTCGCCCCCCGTGATCTCTGCCACAGGTCGAGCTCCATCCCGTAGACGTGGTTGCTTGACGACAGGAGGAGGAGACGACCAGGTTGGTCATAGCCTGGCCAGGAAGACATCTTGCAACCTGGCCGCACAAAATAGACACGACAGAGAACAACAATATCAGTTTCAAGAAAACGGGAGATTTAAGATCTTTCAAGCCAAAAGGCTACTAGCACTCACCGACGAGAACTACTGTGCTTCATAGAGGTTCGCGGCGCTCAGCGCCAAGGTGGTCGAGACCGACGCAGCCGACGATGTCTAGCACGAGGCGACAAGCACCGTTGGAGCAAACCATAAGTAGTACGGAGTGTGAACGCAATGGTGTACCTTGGGATGGACGGCGGATATGGCATAGTATAGGCATAGTAGCGCTGCCCGACGGATGGGCCAAGTAGAGAAGGCAGGGCTAGGGCAGACTTTAGGCCTGAACTCTAGGGACATATCCAGTGCACTCGACAAGGGACATATCCAGTGCACTCGACATGGTCGTTGGTTGTGTGAGGCGAGCCGGCTCAACGATGGCGGTGGAGAAAACTAAGGCGTTGTTGTGGTATTGCGTCAACGACAATGGTGGTGTGGGAATCGGGTTCGGTCAGCCACCGATCGATTTGTTAGCTCAGCTTGGTCACCACCAGGGTCATCGCCGCCATCTTCAAGCATCGAACAGGGTAGTAATTTGGGGGATTTTTTTGGGTCAGCTCATGAGGAGGAACAAAAGTGTTAGCGCTTGAAAAAATGGACAGAGCTTTCCAGACAATTAAAAAGATACCGATGTACTAAAAAGTTACGCCTTTTTTATGTATTGGTCAGTTATATTCACCTTAGCTTGGTGTGGCTTTAACATCATTGAACTAATGTCATGTGATTTTCACTCGCCATGTGTCTTTCACTATAGGGATAATACGCGAGAAGTCCATGTTTCGGGATAATTACTATTACATAGTATAAAAGATAGGTAAACTAAGGATTCCATGCAATTTGTATTAGATTGCTTAAAGATTTTTAAACATAAGAAATAATATTGTCCATTTGATTTAATGTGGAGCCATAGCAACGCGCGAGATCCGTGCTAGTATTAATAATCATCAATAGCAGTACAAAAAGTCCCAAAATTAATAAAAATTACAAATATTTTATTGGACCACCTAGGAAAACTACATACACTGGCATGAGCCGAAGGCGCGCCCTCGTCCTTACCCCTCTATCACCGGAGTCGGGAAAAGCTTAGTAGATCTTGTTGTAGTAGAGGCATCAGAAATCTTTGTGCTAAGGTCCCAAAAGACCAATGCACCAGAGTAGCAACTATCACCAAAGATGACAACCGTAAATCGAAAGAGACTGACCTTAATCCACACCAACGAACACGAAAGATGGCTAGATCGTCGGACACACGACTCCACATGCCCTTCACCGACGCTAGAGGCACCACCAGAGCGAGGATATGGCAGGAAGGACCTTATTGTGACCGCAAGATGTAGCCGTCACCTCACTATCACGAAGAAGACACTAGAAAACGAGTTAAACAAAAAGAAAAGAACACCCTCCCGTCGGCAAGAGGCCGTGGTCCGCCACTCCTCCAAGACCGCAAGGCCAACAGAGACAAAGCATCCCGACGGTGTCACCGACGAGGGGGATTCAAACGTAGATGGGTCAACTTAGATGGGTCAAGCCGCCGCCTGATGTCTACGCACTTCTATTCTTATAGACAGTTGTTGGGCCTCCAAGTGTGGAGGTTTGTAGAACAGTAGCAAGTTTCCCTTAAGTGGATTACCCAAGGTTTATCGAACTTAGGGAGGAAGGGTCAAAGGTATCCCTCTCAAGCAACCCTGCAATCAAGATACAAGAAGTCTCATGTGTCCCCAACACACCCAATACACTTGTCAGGTATATAGATGCACTAGTTCGGCGAAGAGATAGTGAAATACAAGTGGTATGGATAATTATAAGTGGTAACGGTGCCAGAAAAGAGCTGACAGGTAGGAAGAGACTAAAGGCAATCTGAAATAAAGATGGAAGCAAGTAAACATGTAACAGATCTAGTTGCAAACGGTGTTTCAATGTTTAGAAACAAGGCCTAGGGATCATACTTTCACTACTGAACACTCTCATATAAATATCATCTCTTTATGATACTACTCTGAACTACTCTCCGGTTGGATAACTCTAATCCACGGTAGGGCTATAACAGCACACCTCAAAGTTCGCTTTCCCCATCTAGATAACCCCTCACTATCACCTTGAGCGCTAGATGGTTCCAACAAACACCACAATCTCATAGAGACATCCAACTCAAATTATACTCATGATAAGTATTTATGTAATCTTAGCCAAAGTGCCACACGGTGTGCACACTGTCAACTTCACACACGTGGGGATAAGCAGAGATTCATTAAAGCACTTGAGTAGTAGAATAGATCTATAGATTACAAAGCTCATGATCTCAATAAGATCACGCATAGAGAGAGATGAACATATAGCCACCGGTAGAGCCCTTAGCCTCGTGGAAGAACTACTCCCTCCTCATCATGGGAGTCAGCAACAGCGATGGAGATGGTGGTGGAGTCGATGGAGATGGCTCTGGGGGCACTTCCCCGTCCCGGCAGGGTGCCAGAACAGAGACTTTCTGTCCCCCGAATCTCCCTTTCAGTGGCGGCGGCGATGTGGAGGTTTTCATGGCTTTCTCCTTGATTATTTAGGGTTTCTGCATCAGAGGCTTCTTATAGGCAAAAGGGGAGGCCGAGGGGGTGTCCGAGGCGGCTGCACCCCCCCCCCCTCCGGCGCGGGCTAGGGGGTGTGGCCCCCTCGAGGCCCTTCTCTGTCTCGTCTTCTGGCTCCATGTTCCCCTTGATGAAATGTTGACTTTGGCTTTTCTCTCGTCCAATTCCAAGAATATTCATTTTCTGGCTTTTCTGGAACCAAAAATAGAAGAAAACAGGCAACTGGCATTGTGGCATCTTGTTAATAGGTTAGTCCCAGAAAACATAAAAATACCTCAAAGTGTTTACAAAGCAAAGCAAAGTAGATACTAAACAAGCATGGAACATCAAAAATTACAGATACGTTTACGACGTATCAACATCCCCAAGATTAACTCGGCTCGTCCTCGAGTAGGTAAGTGATAAAAAGAAAGAATATTTTTTGAGGTGACATGCACCATCATAATCTTGATCAAAGTATTTGTAAAACATTGATAGTTGGGATCATAGTACTTTAACATAGCATGAAAGATATAGTTCTAACAATAAGACATAGCAACTATGTTATAACATGAAAAGGTACAAACAAAAGATTCGTGAATAACAATGCTTTGAAAGATGTTTGTTTGTTTCACATATAGAAAACATAATGAAAATGGTATTCAGCTTGTCCCTCATAGTGTAGCAAAACATAAATGCATAGGACACCTTCAAAGTTCATAAGGGTGACTAGATACAAATAGTTTAAGAACAAGCAATATCAAAGTTATGAATCAATCAACAAGTCTTGGGACAATGCACATTAAACTAAGAATGGCCACTATGCTCTCTCAATAGGTGCATAAAGATAGAAGATGGAGACTCAACATAAAAGTAAAAGAAAGGCCTTCATAGAAAGAAGCAGGGATTCAAGTCTCATAAAGAGCTTCCAAAAATTATGGTACTTATTAGCTTTGAGCTCTCATTGCCCCTATCATAAGCATCTTGAAGTGATTAAGGTTAAAGTGAACAAACTATGGAGTATATGCTTGACAAAGTATAAGTTGGCAATCTCATGTCCCTTGAATACGAGGGCTGCTCCTCATGCTACTCAAGTTTAGTTACCGGTAAGTTTTTGTCATAGTAAGTACATGTGTATCATAGAGAACCACCAACGGGGTACCCCTTACACATGATACAGGAGCTATCCCATAATCAAAATGACATGGCAAGTAGACAATGAGCATCTCAACAATCTTATTTACCATGGGAAAATGGTGCTTTTTTCTCTCTTTCCTCTTTTCTCATCTTTTTTTTCTTTTTCTCAATCTCTATCTCTTTTTTATAAGAAGAATGCTTCATAGATTGCTCACTATGGTGATGCTGTAGGTTTCCACCATGATTAGGCATGGCTTAGCTAGCAGCCCAGGCGTTTCTCTAACACACATACATTACTCCATGGACTTACAAGCTCCCCTTTCATTTCACATCGATGACATCCATAAACAAAAGAGCATGATATCAACTGGGTACAATGTATAAGTGCAATGTTGAAAGCGTTCCCCATGACAACATGGTTCTGCTAATCCCAATGTATAAGTGCAAGAATATACAACATAGATGACACAATGGTTCAAGTTTATTAGGGGCAAGAAAAGTAAAGTGTGCCATCAAGTTCATGAGAGCTTTAATCACTAATTTTCACATAACAAGTTTAATTCGGAAGGTAGATAAAAACATGAATATACTTGGAATAGCAAATGCTAATAGGTAGGTATGGTGGACTCTTTGGAATAACTTGGTTTTATTTGGAGTTGGATGCATGCGTGGAACTCATACTTGGTTATGGAGGCTAGCAAAAGACTGGGAGCGACCGACTAAGAGAGCAATAATGGCCATAATCATGCAAAGCGACAAAACATCATTAATCAAAGCATAAAGTGATATTACAAGTCGAAAACTAAAGGATCATAAAGGCTTATGGTGACTTGGGATAGTCATAACATGGTGTGAGCATGCGCCAAGTCAACCCAAATAAAGCATCAAAGGAGAATACCACAATACTATGCTTTAATATGCTAAAACAACGCATGATTCTTCCAAGGCACATTAAGCAATCTCAATTGTTTATAACATTTCATGCCATAGCAAAGATCACTAAGCATAAAGCCAAAACAATATCAAGCATGGCATGACAAAGCATAGGCCACAGTCAAAAACAAGGTCATTTACCACTTAAGCATGAACTTTCCTACTCTTTTCCAATCCAAACCAAACTATTTGAAAACCAATGCATGAAAGAGGGGGTCAAACCAATTTATTCAGAAAACTAAGAAAACCAAGAAAACGAAAACAAAAAGAAAACGAAAGCAAAGACGCTCCAAGAACAACACAACTGTGCATGAAACAATAAAAATGAAGTATTTGGAAGAAACCTTGGATTTTTATTGATGAAGAAGGGGATGCCTTGGGCATACCCAAGCTTTAACGCTTGTACTTCTTGGATATTTCTTGGTGTGACACAAGTGGCATCCCCAAGCTTGAGCTTGAGTTCATTCTTCATCTCATTACATCATTCTCTCTATTCACCTGAAATTTTTCCTTCATACAAAACTTCACAAAATCTTTATTAGCAACATTAGTGCACACAAGATAATAAGTCTTTGGGTTCAGTTTCAACACCAATAAAACTTCCATTAAAACAAAAGCTATTGTAGCACTTCCCTCAAAAAGGTCAATTCCCCAAAGAGAACTCAAAAAGGAACCAACAAGAAGCAAATGCAAATAATGGCAGAAATCTATCAAAACAGACCAGCAGGTAAAAACCAATTTTTTCGAAGACCTTCTGTTGCTCAAATCAAAAAGTGTTGAACTAACGAAAGTTAGATAACAACCTGGGGCAGAGAAAAAAATTGACACCTCAAACCGACGTACAGAGATTGTACACGAATTTTTACGGTAAAGAACAAAAATCTGTTTCGGGACAGCAACTTTCGCAATCATTACTTCTCTCTCATTAGAGGTTACTCTTGGCACAAAAAGCAAATAAAAAGGATAAGAAGCGGTTATTACTGAAGTAATAACTTCCAAGACTCATCTAAAACTTTTGAGTTATGTAACACCCTCGAATCGGCCCTATGCAAGTTTCACCGCTTCCCGCCAAGCCCGCATAGAAATGATTCAAGGACGCCCACCAGGCACTTTCATGCCGGTGGGTAACGAAGTAATACCATTACACATTAGTCCACGATGGAACCCACAGAACATATATATACAACAACGACTCCATGAGCCAAGAATACAAATATACTATACAAAGATTCAAATCACCTTGAAAACGATAGAGCGTCCGGCTACGGACAAGAGGCAAATGGGGCAAAGAGCCCTGAAGAATAAGCAATGGCGTCCATAACCCTGCCCAGGCCAAGCCGAAAGGGTAACCCTGGTAACGACGTCGAACTCGTACCTACTAAACAAAAGGGGTGCTGACAAAGGGCAAAGGAAAAAGAGGAGCATCAGTACTGAGACTAGTACACGGCGAGGCTAGAATTCGGCGGCTCTCGCCTACATAGGTATGGTGGACTGAAGCGGTAGTGCAGCATGCACTAAACAACCTATACAGACTCAATTAACTGTCGGCTATTAGGGAGAGATAAGAGAGACCTATTCGGTTCCAACCTGATACTACCACCAAACATACCCATCCTGGTATTTCCCCCTCGAGACCAAACGAGGAAGTCGGACCAAGGAACCCACACAGTTGGCAATTTTACTCATTCCGTTATAGTTGCGGCACTTACTAATCAGATATAGATAGCATGAGTCATTCTGAAGCATAAGTAGTGGGCAGTTTTAGTCACCATTCCATTATAGTTGGAACATTTACTAGTCAGATATAATTGTCCTGAGGAATCCCAAAACCCAGCAATTGTTGGCACTTTTATCACATTCCATTAGAGTTGCAATACTTACTAGGCAGGTATAGTATGACACAGATCACCACAGATCCACCAGCCAGTTGTTGGCATTTTTATTATCCATTCCATTGTAGTGAAGCTGAATTACTAGTCACATATTAAGTCAAATTTATAACACTACTTTAGTTATGCTTGTTTATGATCGAGATACTGTGCTCCAAGTCGTCCATAACCGCGGACACGGCTTTTAGAAAGATTTACCCTGCAGGGGTGCACAAATAGCAACACACACACGATCAACCTCGGAAAAACCAAATCAAAACCCAACGAGGCCTTCACGATAAAGCAATCACAGGATTCATAAAATATTTCAGGGGGCCACCCCATTAAGCTACCCGCAACGAAGTTGGCCGGCTCCGAGACGGACCCAAGGTTTGCGCCAATGGCTGTAAACGACTAGGAACCCGAAAGTATGAATGGGCTTGTCGATACCGCGAAAACACTCCGCAATCCTAAACAGTACAGGTGCTCCACGCACAATCATAAAATAAAGCAGTAAAGCATGGCATAAGTACAGGATAGTAATAAAACCCCAAACTAGTTTGTGGCCCCAAGAAATAAGAAATGAATCAAGCTCTGGCTAAGGGGGATTCATAGAGTCTCTCGTATGTGGATAGTGCGAACAGTCAAGGAACAGGCATCAAGTACTCGGGGCCTACGGGACACAAGTGGACATAAAAACCAAATAGCATATATTGCCCACCGGTGTCTCTTTCATTAGTTGTCCCAGCAATTTAATAGTTGTAATTAAAGACATGATCATCTCCACCATAAAGCATCTCCACCATTTGTCATGTGCCAACTTGCCGTCAACGGTGGAACGACAACGACGCGAAGCAACCCATAAGCAAGCAACTACGACTCGCAAGGCCGACTATCTATCAAACAACAGGCAATAGGATGTGTCCATGGGAATATAAAAGGCTGCACGGAATATATCTGGTACGGCACACTAAAGCATCGCGACACGGATAGCAATAGATCAACAGGAGGAAATAAAGACTATAAATGGAAAATAGGTAGAAAGGGGGAGAATGCTCGCCTGGGGAACACTGCCGGAGATCACATCCGGAGAACTTGTCGGTACTCGCATCAACTCCTCGGCCTAATCCGCGAAGAAGCAAACACTAGAAGAAACACCAGATGCAATATTTAATACTACGGCAGAAGATCCGGCATGCTTATGATATGATGCATGGCATGGCACAGATACGGTGCAATTTAGGCAATATTAAGCGGAACCGGGGTCCCGACAATTAATTAAACGGTTCAAGTTATTTAACAACCCCGCAATTTAAATGTTGACTTAACAAGGCAGAACATGGCATCGGTTCGCTACACCAATTTAAATGGAGTCCGGAAGAAGACAACAATATTCCGCATAAACACTCCATATTAATTATGAGGTGAATCGGCATAATGCCCCCAAACCACAGACAGGTATGCATGCATGAACAATTTAATATGCGACAGTTGATAATGTCATATTATAAAAATAGGGGTTTAGGGTCACACATCTAGGTTCGGAAGATCTTGGATTCCGGGGGTCCGAGGTCCGGTCTCAGGGTCCGGATCTGGGGGTTCGATTCGACAGGATCGGGCTTCAGAGGTCGTCGCAGGACTTGGTTTGGCGTTGGAGGATCATCGGGTTCATCCTGGTCGGTGTCAATCTTGCCATTGCGAAGATTTTGTCGGGTCCGCATATCGGGTCGGTGTTAGACTCGGGTCTCGGCGCTGGGAGTCCTTGATGTTCCATGCGGTCGATCTTGATGTTCCGGGATGGAGAGCTTGCCGTTCCTTGAAGAAGACCTTGTCGATCCATGTGGTTCGGTCTTCGGATCGGGGCTTCGCCTCAGGATCGGGGTCTTCGGGTTTCGAGAAGATCTTGCCGGTTCCACCTCGAAGGTCTTGGGGTCTTCTAGGATGGAGAACTTGTCGTTCCATCTCGATGATCGATGGCGGACTTGGTTTCGGTGTCGTGACGGTCTCGATCTTGGACATCACCATCTTCGCGCATTCACCGGTTCTTGGCGATCTTGGTTCGGGGAGGCGATCTTGGGGCTCCGGCTTGATTGGTCGGTGACCTTGGTTCGACTTCGGTGTGGTCTCCGGCTCCAAAAGGCTCTTTCAAAGATACGTGCTAGAGGAGACACAGGGACTTGATGGCTACATGGTGGCACACCTGCCGCGGCACTACCGTGCACGGGCGGGAGAACATCGAGGTTGCGGGAAGGCGGCGAGGTAGACGAGATGCGGGGTCAGCCCGACGACAGGCGGCCGCGGGGCCTGCTGGTGGCGGAGGACGACGCCAACGGGGAGACGTCCGTCACGGGGCTGGTCGGGGTCGGGACGCGCGACGCGCCTGTGCCGGGAGAGGCGGCCGACGGAGGAGGTGCAGGCGGCTCGGTACCGCGGGAGAGGAGGCTTGCGGCCAGGGACAACGGGGGCCGGAGGCGGTGCGGTGGGCGAGCTCGGGACCGGCGTAGATCGAGGCGCCGGCGGCGGCTTTGCGGGAGGAGGCGAGCGCCTGCGGCGGAAGACCGGAGGTTGAGGTCGAGCACCGTCTCGAGGAGGAGGGCGATGACCTTGGGCACTGGAAGCTCGAGGACGAGCGGGACGCAGGGCGGCCGGAGCGAAGTCCGGCGGGGAAGGGCTTGGGCAGTGGCCGGAGGCGGCGGCGCTGGGTTGGTAGGAGAGGAGAGACGGGCCGAGGTGGCGCGGGAGGGCGCGCCGGGGCGGCCGCTGGGCAAGGCGACGGCGGCGTGGGGCTCTGCGTGAGGAGAGGGAGGCGACGGGGAAAGTGGTGGGCCAGGAGGGCGGGGCCAGGCGAGCAGGTGGGGTGGCGTGCCTGTCGGGCAGGGAGCGGGGGTCGGTGTGGGGATGTGCGTGCGGGAGGCTGTGTGTCGGGCGGCAGGTGCTGTGCGGGTGGGGTGGGCCAGCTACAGCGGGAGATGGTGATGGTGTGCGGGAGGTGGGTCGGATTGGCCAGGTGGTGGCGTTGGGTGTGTGTGCGGCTTGGAAGTGGGCCAGGCGGGGTGAGGTGGCGAGCAGGGATTGGCTCAGGTGAGGTGGAGGGTGGAGGAAAATGGCTGGTAGGATTAGGGGTAGGTAGGATTGGGTAGCTAGGGTTAGGACTAGATTTTTATCTAGAGGTGACCGACCGGGCTTTCAGGCCTGGCGGGCTGCCTCCTAAAAACAATTTAAATATTTATTTATTTAAAACGGGGCTTTTGAAATCCGTCCTTAGACGAAACAAAATATTCCGGAGACCCGGGGTTTTTAATTTGAAATTGAAGACGGGGTATTTTAGAAAACAGAAAATAGGTTTTCGTAAATAGTTTCAGACAAACAGATGCATGATGATGACGATCCTCAAATGCAATGTGGCATGATGACATGAGCATGCTATCATGATAATGCAATGCACAAAAACACAGTGATTTTCTAGTAGTGGTTTTAGCGGGATGCCACAATTCGACACCACTAACAAGGGATCTCGCCCTCGAGATCCGCCTCATGGTACCGGGGAGAAGGTCAGCGATCTGAATCTTCTCTCTTCGTGTAGATCCTCGCGACACCACTAACAAGAGGTCGTTGTTCGTGATCGTCAAGAGAACAGTCCGGGAACAAAGGGCGAAGGTAGAGGTATCAACAAATAAAGCCACCTCTAGCTTTTGTGGACGGAGTAAAATTGCTGGATCCACCGATTCAATATACAAAAGCGAATGATAAGAGTAGTCGGATGGTGATCAGTCCATCGCGCACTCAAACCATTACTCTGCACACAAATCGGAGAATTATGCAACCAACCCTCGGAATTAGACTGAAGATCTCGACAATCGAGGTTCGAAAACAAAGGAGTGCTGCAGGGATTCATCGGATCTGATGTAGAGGAGGTCGTCGTGTTGGAAGACACTGTAAGGCACAAGAAGGAATAAAGAGGAGTCCAACAGATGAAGGATTCCTCGGATAGGATGAAGACCGGATGTAGAAGCACCGTTACCAAAGGAGGAAGTGAAACCCTGAAGGTACGACAGAAACCCAACCACGAGAATTCCTGGACTTGAAGAAAGAAAAGAGAGCAGATTCAAAACTCGCAAAGGTAAGAGGAGAAGAGCATAGAGGTAAGGAGTAAAAACAGACCTACTCAGATCTACCCAACCGATTTTGCAAAATAGTTTTTACACTCTACATCGGCCGTTAGCTAGGTTATCCTACAGGCTGGACCAGTGGAGTATCGCAACTGCTGAGCTCTGATACCACTCTGTAACACCCTCGAATCGGCCCTATGCAAGTTTCAGCGCTTCCCGCCAAGCCTGCATAGAAACGATTCAAGGACGCCCACCAGGCACTTTCGTGCGGGTGGGTAACGAAGTAATACCATTACACATTAGTCCACGATGGAACCCACAGAACATATATATACAACAACGACTCCATGAGCCAAGAATACAGATATACTATACAAAGATTCAAATCACCTTAAAAACGATAGAGCGTCCGACTACGGACAAGAGGCAAATGGGGCTAAGAGCCCTAAAGAATAACCAACGGCATCCATAACCCTGCCTAGGCCAAGCCGAAAGGGTAACCCTGCTAGCAACGTCGAACTCGTACCTACTAAACAAAAGGGGTGCCGACAAAGGGCAAAGGAAAAAGAGGAGCGTCAGTACTGAGGCCGTACACGACGAGGCTAGAATTTGGCGGCTCTCGCCTACATAGGTATGGTGGACTGAAGCGGGAGCGCAGCATGCACTAAACAACCTATAGAGACTCAATTAACTGTCGGCTATTAGGGAGAGATAAGAGAGAGCTATTCGGTTCCAACCTGATACTAACACCAAACATACCCATCCTGGTATTTCCCCCTCGAGACCAAACGAGGAAGTCGGACCAAGGAACCCACACAGTTGGCAATTTTACTCATTCCGTTATAGTTGCGACACTTACTAATCAGATATAGATAGCATGAGTCATTCTGAAGCATAAGTAGTGGGCAGTTTTAATCACCATTCCGTTATAGTTGGAACATTTACTAGTCAGATATAATTGTCCTGAGGAATCCCAAAACCCAGCAATTGTTGGCACTTTTATCACATTCCATTAGAGTTGCAATACTTACTAGGCAGGTATAGTATGACACAGATCACCACAGATCCACCAGCCAGTTGTTGGCATTTTTATTATCCATTCCATTGTAGTGAAGCTGAATTACTAGTCACATATTAAGTCAAATTTATAACACTACTTTAGTTATGCTTGTTTATGATCGAGATACTGTGCTCCAAGTCGTCCATAACCGCGGACACGGCTTTTAGAAAGATTTACCCTGCAGGGGTGCACAAATAGCAACACACACACGATCAACCTCGGAAAAACCAAATCAAAACCCAACGAGGCCTTCACGATAAAGCAATCACAGGATTCATAAAATATTTCAGGGGGCCACCCCATTAAGCTACCCGCAACGAAGTTGGCCGGCTCCGAGACGGACCCAAGGTTTGCGCCAATGGCTGTAAACGACTAGGAACCCGAAAGTATGAATGGGCTTGTCGATACCGCGAAAACACTCCGCAATCCTAAACAGTACAGGTTCTCCACGCACAATCGTAAATAAAGCAGTAAAGCATGGCATAAGTACAGGATAGTAATAAAACCCCAAACTAGTTTGTGGCCCCAAGAAATAAGAAATGAATCAAGCTCTGGCTAAGGGGGATTCATAGAGTCTCCCGTATGTGGATAGTGTGAATAGTCAAGGAACAGGTATCAAGTACTCGGGGCCTACGGGACACAAGTGGACATAAAAACCAAATAGCATAGATTGCCCACCGGTGCCTCTTTCATTAGTTGTCCCATCAATTTAATAGTTGTAATTAAAGACATGATCATCTCCACCATAAAGCATCTCCACCATTTGTCATGTGCCAACTTGCCGTCAACGGTGGAACGACAACGACGCGAAGCAACCCATAAGCAAGCAACTACGACTCGCAAGGCTGACTATCTATCAAACAACATGTAATATGATGTGTCCATGGCAATATAAAAGGTTGCACGGAATATATCTGGTACGGCACACTAAAGCATCGCAACACGGATAGCAAGAGATCAACCGGAGGAAATAAAGACTATAAATGCAAAATAGGTAGAAAGGGGGAGAATGCTCGCCTAGGGAACACTGCCGGAGATCACATCCGGAGAACTTGTCGGTACTCGCATCAACTCCCCGGCCTAATCCGCGAAGAAGCAAACACTAGAAGAAACACCGGATGCAATATTTAATACTACGGCAGAAGATCCGGCATGCTTATGATATGATGCATGGCATGGCACAGATACGGTGCAATTTAGGCAATATTAAGCGGAACCGGGGTCTCGACAATTAATTAAACGGTTCAAGTTATTTAACAACCCCGCAATTTAAATGTTGACTTAACAAGGCAGAACATGGCATCGGTTCGCTACACCAATTTAAATGGAGTCCGGAAGAAGACAACAATATTCCGCATAAACACTCCATATTAATTATGAGGTGAATTGGCATAATGCCCCCAAACCACAGACAGGTATGCATGCATGAACAATTTAATATGCGACAGTTGATAATGTCATATTATAAAAATAGGGGTTTAGGGTCACACATTTGGGTTCGGAAGATCTTGGATTCCGGCGGTCCGAGGTCTGGTCTCAGGGTCCGGATCTGGGGGTTCGGTTCGAAAGGATCGGGCTTCGGAGGTCGTCGCATGACTTGGTTTGGCATCGGAGGATCATCGGGTCTGTCCTGGTCGGTGTCGATCTTGCCGTCGGGAAGATCTTGTCGGGTCTGCATATCGGGTCGGTGTCGGACTCGGGTCTCGGCACTGGGAGTCCTTGATGTTCCATGCGGTCGATCTTGCCGTTCCGGGATGGAGAGCTTGCCGTTCTGTGAAGAAGACCTTTTCGATCCATGGGGTTCGGTCTTCGGATCGGGGCTTCGCCTTCGGGATCGGGGTCTTCGGGTTCGAGAAGATCTTGCCGGTTCCACCTCGAAGGTCTTGGGGTCTTCTAGGATGGAGAACTTGTCATTCCATCTCGATGATCGATGGTGGACTTGGTTTCGGTGTCGTGACGGTCTCGATCTTGGACATCACCATCTTCGTGCATTCACCGGTTCTCGGCAATCTTTGTTCGGGGAGGCGATCTTGGGGCTCCGGCTTGATTGGTCGGTGACCTTGGTTCGACTTCGGTGTGGTCTCCGGCTCCAAAAGGCTCTTTCAAAGATACGTGCTAGAGGAGACACAGGGACTTGATGGCTGCATGGTGGCACACCTGCCGCGGCACTACCGCGCACGGGCGGGAGAACATCGAGGTTGCGGGGAGGCCGCGAGGTAGACGAGATGCGGGGTCAGCCCGACGACAGGCGGCCGCGGGGCCTGCTGGTGGCGGAGGACGACGCCAACGGGGAGACGTCCGTCACGGGGCTGGTCGGGTTGGGGACGCGCGACGCGCCTGTGCCGAGAGAGGAGGCTCGCGGCCGGGGACAACGGGGGCCGGAGGCGGTGCGGTGGGCGAGCTCGGGACTGGCGTAGATCGAGGCACCGGCAGCGGCTTTGCGGGAGGAGGCGAGCGCCTGCAGCGGAAGACCGTGGGTTGAGGTCGAGCACCGTCTCGGGGAGGAGGGGGACGACCTTGGGCGCTGGAAGCTCGAGGACGAGCGGGACGCAGGGCAGCCGGAGCAAAGTCCGGCGGGGAAGGGCTTGGGCAGCAGCCGGAGGCGGCGGCTCTAGGTTGGTGGGGGAGGAGAGACGGGCCGAGGTGGCGCGGGAGGGCGCGCCGGGGCGGCCGCTGGGCAAGGCGACGGCGGCGCGGGGCTCTGCATGAGGAGAGGGAGGCGACGGGGAAAGTGGTGGGCCAGGAGGGCGGGGCCAGGCGAGCAGGTGGGGTGGCGTGCGTGGCGGGCGGGGAGCAGGGGTCGGTGTGGGGATGTGCGTGCGTGAGGCGGTGTGTCGGGTGTCAGGTGTTGTGCGGGTGGGGTGGTCCAACTACAGTGGGAGATGGTGATGGTGTGCAGGAGGTGGGTCGAATTGGCCAGGTGGTGGCATTGGGTGTGTGTGCGGCTGGGAAGTGGGCCAGGCGGGGTGAGGTGGCGAGCAGGGATTGGCTCAGGTGAGGTGGAGGGTGGAGGAAAATGGCTGGTAGGATTAGGGGTAGGTAGGATTGGGTAGCTAGGGTTAGGACTAGATTTTTATCTGGAGGTGGCCGACCGGGCATTCGGGCATGGCGGGCTGCCTCCTAAAACAATTTAAATATTTATTTATTTAAAACGGGGCTTTTGAAATCCGTCCTTAGACGAAACAAAATATTCCGGAGACCCGGGGTTTTTAATTTGAAATTGAAGACGGGGTATTTTAGAAACAGATAATAGGTTTTCGTAAATAGTTTCAGACAAACAGATGCATGATGATGACGATCCTCAAATGCAATGTGGCATGATGACATGAGCATGCGGTCATGATAATGCAATGCACAAAAACACAATGATTTTCTAGTAGTGGTTTTAGCGGGATGCCACAAGTTATCTCCCAATAAGTACTTTTCTTTAACGCCTTTAAGTTAGGCATAAGAAGCAAGAAAAAGAATCAAGTGTTCTCAAATAAAGAAGCATTAAGAGCAAATTTTGTTTTCATAGGAGAGGCAAAAGAAATCTTCTCTCTCTTCTTAGGGAAGAGTTCTATACCTTTCTTGAGTGGGAGTTGATATTTAATGGTGCCTTCTTTCATATCAATAATGGCACCAACAGTTCTAAGAAAAGGTCTTCCCAAAGTAATAGGACAAGAAGCATTGCATTCAACATCCAAAACATAGAAATCAACGGGGACATAAGCATTGTTAACCATAATAAGAACATCATTAATACTCCCCATAAGTTTCTTTTTAGCATTATCATCAAGTGGGACATTCAAATAACAATCTTCCAAAGGTGGCAAATCAAGCATATCATAAATCTTTCTAGGCATAATAGAAACACTAGTATCAAGATTAGATAAAGCTTTAAAATCAAAATCATTCACTTTCATATTAATGATGGGTTCCCATCCATCTTCTTGTTTCATAGGAATAGAAGCTTTATGTTTCATCTTTTTTCTTTAATTTTTATGAGAGCATTAGTAATGTGTTTTGTAAAGGCCATATTCATAGCACTAGCATTAGGACTTTTAGCAAGCTTTTGTAGGAACTTAATAACTTCAGAGATGTTGCAACCATCAAGATTAAAATCATAATTATCATCTAAAGTAGTAGAGCTATTATTAGCTTTAACACTAGTGGTAGTGATAGTAGAAACACTAATGTTTCTAGCAATTTCATTTTCTCTTTCCCACTTAGCATGCAATTCAGCTAATAGTCTAAAATTTTCATCAATTCTAACTTGTATGGCATTAGTAGCAGCAAAGGGATTCTCATTAGTTTCAGATTTAGCAGTCATTTTATTCAAAGAAGATTGTGCTTCAGCCAATGATGCTATATTTCTTTCAGCATTAGAGAGTTTTTCCTCAATAGTTTTATTGAAAGCAGTTTGTTTACTAATAAAATCTTTAAGCATAGCTTCAAGTTCAGAGGGAGCACTCCTATTATTGTTGTAGGAATTTCCATAAGCATTACCATTATTGGGAGGATATGGCCTATAGTTATTATTACCAAAATTATTCTTGTAGGCATTGTTGCTAAAATTATTATTTCTTATGAAGTTCACATCAACTTGCTCTTCTTGAGCAACCAAAGAGGCTAAGGGAACATGATTTGGATCAATACGAGCTTTTCCACTAACAAGCATAGACATAATAACATCAATTTTATCACTCAAGGAGGAGGTTTCCTCAACAGAATTTACCTTCTTACCTTGTAGAGCTCTCTCAGTATTCCATTCAGAATAGTTAACCATCATATTGTCTAGAAGCTTTGTTGCAGCACCCAAAGTAATGGTCATAAAGGTACCTCCAGTAGCAGAATCCAGTAGATTTCTTGAAGAATAGTTCAATCCTGCATAAAAGGTTTGGATAATTATCCAAGCAGTCAGTCCATGAGTGGGACAATTCTTTACCAAAGATTTCATTCTTTCCCAAGCTTGAGCAACATGTTCATTATCAGATTGTTTAAACTTCATTATTTCACTTCTCATAGATATAATCTTAGCAGGAGGATAGTATTTCCAATGAAAGCATCTTTGCATTTAGTCCAAGAATCAATACTATTCCTAGTTAAGGAATTCAACCATTCTTTAGCTTTTCCTCTCAAAGAGAAAGGAAACAATTTAAGCTTAATAATCTCCCCATCTATATCCCTATGCTTTTGCATCTCACAAAGTTTAACAAAGTTATTTAGATGAGCAGCAGCATCTTCATTACCAAATACAAGAAAATTGTTCTCTCATAACAAGATTGAGTAAAGCAGGTTTTATTTCAAAGAAAGTAGCTTCAGGAACAGGTGGAGCAATAGGTGTGCACATTAAATCATTGGTGTTGGTGCTCGTGAAGTCACACAACTTAGTGTTTTCAAGAGTAGTCATTTTTTTGTGTGTTTTTCATAAAGAAAGCAAACAAGTGAAACTAATTTTTGTGTGTGTTTGATAAAGAAACAAGCAAACAAAGCAAGAATAAACTAATCAAAACAAATAAAACAAAGTAAAGAGATTGGTTATGAGGGAATCCCCTTGTGAAGATGTCCTTGACTCCCCGGCAACGGCGCCAGAAAAGAGCTTGATGGCCCAAGATATCTCGAGCTAGTTGGGGAACCCCAAGAGGAAGGTATGATGAGCACATTAGCAAGTTTCCCTCAATTATGAAACCAAGTTATCAAACCAGTAGGAGCAAGGAAACACCTCCAAGGTGTTGTTGCCAACTTGGAATCCTGCACAAGATAACCACAGAACTTTGCCCCCAACTTACAGTGAGGTTGTCAATCTCACCGGTTTTGCTGAAAACAAAGGATTAAACGTATTGTGTGGAAGAAAGTAAAAGCTTGCAGAAAGTAAACAGAAAGCAGTAAATAGTTGTAGATTAATGGTAAAAGAAAGGACCGAGGTCCATAGTTCACTAGTGGTGGTTCTCCTTAAGATAGATGACATGTTGGGTGAACAAATTACAGCGGGGCAATTGACAAACATCGAGAAAGCATACATTCATATATTAATCATCTTGACTCCTTTGAGATTTGATTGGGCATTACAACATTATACATAGACCGTAATCCAACTGCATCTATGACTAATAATCCACCTTCAGGTTATCATTTGAACCCCCTCCAGTATTAAGTTGCAAGCAATAGATAATTGCATTACGCATTGCGTGTAAAGTAAACAATACGATTGTTCTATGAACAAAGGATTGCTGTTTTCGCCCTAGTAGCAACAACACATCTAGTACCTTAGAGATTTCTGTCACTTCCCCAGATTACTAGAGGCATGAAGCCACTATCGAGCATAAATACTAACTCTTGGAGTTGCTAGCATCTACTTGGCCAAGATAGCTACTAACAACGGAAAGCATGCAAGATCACAAATAACAAAGACATGATATAATCATTAATCAGTCTGAAATAGCATCTCAATATCCATCGGATCCCCACAAACACAACATGTAGGATTACAAATAGATGATCTTGATCATGAACGGAGCTCACAAGATCTAAACATGATAGCATAAAGGAGAAGAATCAGCCATCTAGCTACTACATGGACCTGTAGACCAAGGATGAACTACTCACGCATCACACCGGGGGCTTGCATGGTGATGAAGAAGGCCTCCAGGGTGAATTATCCCCTCTGGCAGGGTGCTGGGAAGAGCTTCAGATCCCTCCCAATCTAGGGATGGTTATGACGGTGGCTACAGACTCTTTCGTGGAATTTTGATCGGGTACTTAGGGTTTTGTATTGGAGGCATCTTATAGGCGAAAGGGGATGCGGAGGGGGTGCCCTGGGCGGCCACACCACACCCTGGCGCGGCCAGGCCTAGCCCGCGCGGCCAGGTGGTGTGGCGGCCCTCTAGCCCCTCTCCGTCTCGTATTATGGCTCTGTGTCACCCTCAGTGAAATCTGACTTTGGCTTTTGTCCCGTCCAATTCTGAGAATATTCATTTTCTGACTTTCCAGGAACGAAAAACATCAGAAAATAGGCAGCTGGCACTGTGGCATCTTGTTAATAGGTTAGTCTAAGAAAGTGTATAAAAAGTACTCCAAATTGTGGACAAAACATAAGAAAGTAAACAAAAACCAAGCATGGAACATCAAAAATTATGGATACGTTAGCAACGTATCAGTATCCCTCTCAAGCAACCCTGCAATCAAGATACAAGAAGTATCTTGTGTCCCCAACACACCCAATAAACTTGTCAGGTGTATAGGTGCACTAGTTCGGCGAAGATATAGTGAAATACAAGTGATATGGATTACTATAAGTGGTAACGGTGCTAGAAAAGAGCTTGATGGGTAGGAAGAGACTAAAGGCAATCTGAAATAAAGATGGAAGCAAGCAAACATGTAATAGATCTAGTTGCAAACGGTGTTTCAATGCTTAGAAACAAGGCCTAGGGATCATACTTTCACTACTGAACACTCTCATATAAATATCATCTCTGTATGATACTACTCTAAACTACTCTCCAGTTGGATAACTCTAATCCACGGTAGGGCTATAACAGCACACCTCAAAGTTCGCTTTCCCCATTTAGATAACCCCTCACTATCACCTTGAGTGCTAGATGGTTCCAACAAACACCACAATCTCATAGAGACATCCAACTCAAATTATACTCATGATAAGTATTTATGTAATCTTAGCCAAAGTGCCACACGGTGTGCACACTGTGAACTTCACACACGTGGGGATAAGTAGAGATTCATTAAAGCACTTGAGTAGAAGAATAGATCTATAGATTACAAAGCTCATGATCTCAATAAGATCACGCATAGAGAGAGAGATGAACACATAGCTACCGGTAGAGCCCTTAGCCTCGAGGAAGAACTACTCCCTCCTCATCATGGGAGTCAGCAACGACGATGGAGATGGTAGTGGAGTCGATGGAGATGGCTCCGGGGGCACTTCCCCGTCCCGGCAGGGTGCCGGAACAAAGACTTTCTGTCCCCCGAATCTCCCCTTCGGTGGCGGTGGCGCTGTGAAGGTTTTCGTGGCTTTCTCCTTGATTATTTAGGGTTTCTGCATTAGAGGCTTCTTATAGGCGAAAGGGGAGGCCGAGGGGGTGCCCGAGGCAGCTGCACCCCCCCGGGCGCGGCCAGGCCAGGCCGCATGGCCAGGGGGTATGGCCCTCTCGAGACCCTTCTCCGTCTCGTCTTCTGGCTCCGTGTTCCCCTCGGTGAAATATTGACTTTGTCTTTTGTCCCGTCCAATTCCAAGAATATTCATTTTCTGGCTTTTCTGGAACCAAAAACAGAAGAAAACATGCAACTGGCACTATGGCATCTTTTTAATAGGTTAGTCCTAGAAAACATAAAAATACCTCAAAGTGTTGACAAAGCAAAGCAAAGTAGATACTAAAGAAGCATGGAACATCAAAAAATATAGATAAGTTTATGACGTATCACCGCCTCATGATCGTGAGGCCTCCATATGAAGG
Source organism: Avena eriantha (assembly GCA_910589775.1). NCBI lineage: Eukaryota > Viridiplantae > Streptophyta > Magnoliopsida > Poales > Poaceae > Avena > Avena eriantha. The sequence goes on from OU342740.1 coordinate 37,176,906, forward strand.
GTTCGCAGCATAAAAAACAAAAAATTCCTAAGATTTGAACGCCTAATTATGCCAAGAACTAATCTAGTAGATGGTAGTAACGAGTAAGGGGGTATACATAATAACTTACCCTTGAAGACCAAAAGATTTTACGAAAATTGATTTCGTTGGTGATGTAGTCGATCACTTATCGATCTCAAGATCAAGTTGAAGAACACTGCAACCCAGCAGTGTATTCATCCTCGGGCACACGTCTACCTCCCGAAAACCTTCACGCCCATGTTACAGCAGAGCTTTGGAAGCAGCAGATCCTTCTGAAGAATCCACCGAGAACATGTACTTTGATAGTCTAAAGCCATGAAGAATTTGTTAGAGGGGGAAGAGAACCTTCACGAGGAGGTGATGCAAATGATAGGAGGGAGTGACCTCCTTTTATATGGGAGGGGCAGCCTGATACGTTGCTAACGTATCCATAATTTTTGATGTTCCATGCTTGGTTTTTATCTACTTTCTTATGTTTTGTTCCAACTTTGGAGTACTTTCTATACACTTTCTTGGACTGACCTATTAACAAGAGCCACAGTGCTAGCTGCCTGTTTTCTGCTATTTTTGGTTCCAGGAAATTCAGAAAATGAATATTCTCGGAATTGGACGGGACAAAAGCCAAAGTCAGTTTTTCACCGAGGGATACAAGGAGCCAGAATACGAGACGGAGAGGGGCTAGGGGGCCGCCACACCACCTGGCTGCGCGGCCCATCCTGGCTCGTGCCAGGGGGTGGTCTGGCCACCTCCAGCACCCCCTTGGGCTCCCCTTTCGCCTATAAGATGCATCCGATACAGAATCCCTAAGTACCCAATCAAAATTCCACGAAAGAGTATGTAGCCGCCGTCATCTCCATCCCTAGATCGGGAGGGATCTAAAGCTCTTCCCGGCACCCTGCCAGAGAGGGGAATTCACCCTCGAGGCCTTCTTCATCATCTTGCAAGCCTCCGGTGTGATGCGTGAGTAGTTCATCTCTGGACTATAGGTCCATCTAGTAGCTAGATGGCTGGTTATCCTCCTTTATGCTATCATGTTTAGATCTTGTGAGCTCCGTTCATGATTAAGATCATCTATTTGTAATTCCTACATGTTGTGTTTGTGGGGATCCAATGGATATTGAGATGCTATTTCAGATTGATTATTGATTCTATAATGTCTTTGTTATTTGTGATCTTGCACGCTTTTCGTTGTTAGTAGCTATCTTGGCCAAGTAGATGCTAGGAACTCCAAGAGTTAGTATTTATGCTCGATAGTGGGTTCATGCCTCTAGTAATCTGGGGAAGTGACAGAAATCTCTAAGGTACTAGATGTGATGTTGCTACTAGGGAGAAAACAACAATCCTTTGTTCATAGAACAATCGTATTGTTTACTTTACACGCAATGCGTAATGTAATTATCCGTTTCTTGCAACTTAATACTGGAGAGGGTTCAGATGATAACCTGAAGGTGGATTATTAGTCATAGATGCAGTTGGATGGGCGGTCTATGTATAATGTTGTAATGCCCAATCGAATCTCAAAGGAGTCAAGATGAGTAGTATATGCATGTATGCTTTCTCGATGTTTGTCAATCGCCCTGTTGTCATTTGTTCACCCAGCATGTCATCTATCTTAAGGAGAGCCACCACTAGTGAACTATGGACCCTGATCCTTTCTTTTATCATCAATCTACAATCAATTGTTTACTGTTTTTCTATTTACTTTCCGCAAACTATTACTTTCTTCCACTCAATACGTTTAATCCTTTGCTTTAAGCAAAACTGGTGAGATTGACAACCTGATCGCAAGTTGGGGGCAAAGTTTTGTGGTTGTGTTGTGCAGGTCTCCATGTTGTTGTTGACGTCGGTAGTGCACCCTGCCAAAGTCCAGCTAGCAACACCTTTGGGGTGTTTCCTTGCTCCTACTAGATTGATAACCTTAATTTCATAACTGAGGGAAAACTTGCTGGTGTGCTCATCATACCTTCCTCTTGGGGTTCCCCAACGAGCTCGATATATTTTGGGCTAAGCATAGCCCAAGGTGGCATGGTTGCCGGCCACGGAGGGTGCATTCACCTCTTCCCCATTCATGCGGATGGACACTCCACTAACATAAACTCCTCTTCCACTCACATGCATTTATTACCCACTAGTTTAAATGTATTTTTCTCTTTAAATAAAAAGTTTATTTATTTTATTCAGAATTTTGTTAATTACTTTAATTAACAAAATTTGCATAAAACCACTTGTATTATTTCGATATCACATCTGAAACCAATTTCAGCAATTTGACCCGAAACAATCCCGGTGATCATCGAAACAATTTCAGCTCTATCAAAAACTTTCTCTGGTATCTTTTATCTGCCCATTAGTATTGGTATACCTTAAGTGTGTCACCCTAAAGTTCGAGAATAATGTAGACATGATAGACACTTCTCTTATCAATAATCAGGAAGAGGGACCGAAAGATCTATACTGACTCCTACACATTCAACGATAACTCTTGTGATCATGTGAACCATTAATATCATACCCAATTCCTTTTGTCTTGTGATATGTTACTTTTGAGATCCGATCATAGGCATCATCCATACCCTAGTTCGATCTCGTTCCTGACAAGTACTCTTTACTCTTTATATGATACAATACCATTGTGACCTAGTCACATGCTTGCAAGCAGTGTTGATGTGATATCATCGAGAGGGCCCATAGTATATCTCTCCGTCATTAGGATGTACAAATCCCACTCTTGATCCATGAGCCTCTACATACCACTTTCAGAATATCTGAACCCACCTTTATATTCACCCTGTTACAGTGTGACGTTTGATGTTATCAAAGTACTTTTTCGGTGTTAGTGATTGACATGATCTCATGGTCTAAGGACTAGTGTTACTTCGTATATGTTTGATGTAGCAATGTAAACTTAATGACTAGATCGTATTGCTATATCTACTTTGTGTGTATGTTCATCATAATATTCTTCTAATGATATGATCATGTTATTAACAACATCCAATGTTCATGATCAGGAAACCTGGATCATCTGTTAATCAACGAGGTAGTGTAAATGAGAGGCACTACTAGGAACTTTGGTTTGTTTATTAAACACACATGTATTAACTTTTCCTGTTAATACAATTCTAGCATGGCAAATAAACATCAATCATAAACTTAGAATAAGATAATAACATTTTATTATTGCATCTCGGTCATATTACCTTTAGTCTCCCACTTGCACTAGAGTCAATAATCTAGATTACATTGTGATGAATCTAACACCCATTTAGTTCTAGTGATGATCATATTATTCCCTAGGGAGAGTTTTAGTCAATGGATCTGCCAATTCAAATCCTTGTGTACTTTACAAATATTTATATCCCCATCCTTGACATGTTCACGGATGGAGTGAATCGGCACTCTATATGCTTGGAATTCTTGTGAGATCTTGACTCCTTTGCATTGGCTATGGCACCATTGTTGTCGCAATAGATGACCATTGGGTCCAGCGCATTGGGAACCACACCAAGTTCATATATGAACTCCTTCATCCAAACCGCTTCCTGTGCCACTTCCGAAGAAGCAACATATTACTCCTCTATCGATTATCCCGCCACCTCGGGTTTCTTGGAACTCCTCCAACTCACTGCTTCTCCATTCATGAGAAATACATATCCGGATTATGACTTAGAGTCATCAAGATTAGTGTCGAAGCTAGCATCGACGTAACACTTTGTGACAAGCTCTTTTTCACCTCCATATACGAGAAACATTTCTTTAGTTCTTCTCAAGTACTTAAAGATATTCTTGACCGCTATCTACTGTTCCAAACTTGGATCAAATTGGTATGTGCTAGTCAAACTAATATCATGTGCCACATCTGGTCTTGTACACAACATGGAATACATGATAAATCCTATGGCTGAGGCATATGGAATCTTATTCATCATTTCTCTATCTTCTGCCATAGCCGTACTTTGAGTCTTACTCAATGTCTTACCCTATAACATAGGTAAGAAACCTTTCCTACTTTCGTCGATTTTGAACTTCTTCAAAATCTTGTCAAGGTATGTGCTTTGTTATAGCCCAATCATGTGTCATGTTCTATCTCTATAGATTTTGATGCCTAGTATATACGCTGCTTCACTAGGTCCTTCATTGAAAAACTATTGTTCAAATAATCCTTTACACTCTTCAATAGTTCTATATCATTTCCAATCAACAATATGTCACCCACATATAAAATTAGAAATTCTACAGAGATCCCACTCACTTTCTTCTAAATACAATCTTCTAAATAAGTTTGGACAAATCCAAAACCTTTCATGACTTCACCAAAATGGAGATTCCAACTTTGGGATGCTTGCTTCAGTCCATAATGGATCACTGAATATTGCATACCTTGTTAGCATCCTTAGGATCAATAAAACACTTGGGTTGTACCATGTATAACTCTTCGTCAATGTTTTCATTAAGGAACACGGTTTTCACATCCATCTACCAAATTTCATAGTCGAAAAATGCAGTAATTGCTAACATAACCCTAACTGACTTTAGCATCGCTACGAGAGAGAAAGTCTCATTGTAGTCAACTCCTTAAATTTGTAGGAAACCTTTAGCAACAAGTCGAGCTTTATAAACGGTCACATTATCGTTAGTGTCAGTTTTCTTCTTGAAGATCCACTTATTCTCAACGGCCTTACGGTCATGAGGTAGGTTCACCAAGGTCCAAACTTGGTTTTCGTACATTGATCCTATTTTGGATTGTATGGATTCTAGCCATTTGTTGGAATCCAGACTTTCCATCGCTTCTTCATTAGTCACAGGGTCATCATTTCCATCTACCATGAAATTCATAAATGGATTACCATACAGTTCAAGAGTTTTACATGTCCTAGTTGACCTACGAGTTTTGGTAGTGTTCTCTTTCAGAGTTTCATGATCAGTATCATTAGTTCCCTCTTCATTTGGTTAAGTTAACACTAGAACATCTTCCGACACTACGCCACTTGTTGTTTCCTATGGAGCACTATTCGCCAATCCATTAAGAGAAGGTTCAATAACCTCGTCGAGTTCTACCTTCCTACTTATCACACCTTTCGAGAGAAACTCCTTCTCCATAAAGGATCCATTCTTGGCAACAAAAACTTTGCCTTCGGATCTATGATAAAAGGTATACTATAACATCCCAGGATTAGCACCTCGGAATAGAGAGGACACATGTGTGTGCATTGCATTCAAACATAAGAAAATCCAAGGAATTTAGCGCAAAACAAAAGAAGCTATAGAGGGATCGATATCTCTCTTGTACTGATGGGAACATTAGAGCAAGTGTGATGGATTTCGACATGACCTTTGTGGCACATCTGTGTTTTGAGGGAAACAATTTGAATTCAATTCAAATATGAATGATAATAATAACCCAGATGAGAATTTGAAATAGAATTGGAACTTAAAATAAGTCATATGAAGTAATACTGGATTATCACATTAATTTGGATTTAAATAACACATTGGAATTATTACTCCAAAAAGAATAGATATTACAATTTCATAATATTGAATAATACAAGTACATGGGAATCAAATAATACAATGCCAAGGAAAAGAAAATTGGACACGACCTTTTCTAATTTTCGTCATATAGAGCACAATCTATAATACCAATATGTATATATAGCAATGTATAAACAAGAATTCAACTTTGGGAACTGAACCTCCAAAGTAACCATACATTTTATATCAATTACAATTCCAAAATAAGTAGAAATAAATATTTCAAGTCCCATATATAATTTGCAAGCTTGTATATCAATATTACAAGTAAGAATTGAATCTTACAATCCCACAAAAGATACCTTCGATCCGGATTATGGATGTAGTGTAGCTTCTTTTTCCCTAGTAGACCTATTTTATCGAATCCTCAGGAAGTGAATGCATAGTGAAGTTACTTTAACGGACCTTTGGGAGTTTTAGAATTCCTTTTGTGTTTTTACCAGACCAATAGCTTGCATCTTTTTATTGTTGTCAATGATGGAGAGAGAGGGCCTAGGGCGTTCGGTTTCACCTGTAGCTGTGCAAAACATCTGATGGAAATAAAAGATAGAAATAAAGTATGCGTGTACTTGTTAGAGCAAGATAAATTATATGTGGGAAGTGCATCTATAATTGCTATTGCCTCCGCAACCGCTTATAGCAATAACCTATTAGTCTCATCCATAGAAGAAAGAGAACTAATGATATGCATAGTGATGTCACCTGTAATCCCAAGCAAATCCCTCACATACAGCCTTACTACCCCTTCTGTCACTGGGGTTCCCAACCTGCAGATCAGTCATCACTCATACTCCCTATATCTGGCTCAACCCTCGGGGTCTTGGGTACCTGACAAGTCCTTGGATTGAGGCAAGAGAGGACACAATAATCATCATGTCATAAAAACTAATACACGATCCCATCTATGATAAATCACATGCACAATTGCTACATGGCTAGACCAAAGCCCATAGCCCAAGGAGAATTACTCACACATAGAGATGAGATCAACAATCACAAACATTGTAATGAAAATCATAAGATTGATAGCAATAGTCTTACAATGTTGCCAATCAAAGAAGAGATCTACTATTACAAGTGGTGGAATGTGGCTATGGAGATGGAGAAGGGTTTGGAGATCTAGAGGTGGCTAGAGATCTGTGGCATAGACTTTTGGCGAGGTCTAGGTTGTTTTCTCGTCACCCGAGGCTTCTTTTTATAGGGGTCCCTTCATGAAAGTTGTTCTGTTTGACCTAACGGTGGCAGCGTCAACTATACGATCGGAGCTATACGGTCAGAATTTTTGCTCTGGCTGTATAGTTGGTTGTTAAAGTGTCCGCCTCCGTTGGACGACTCTTGGTTTCTTCTGGTTGTTGGAAATATCATATCTTTGACTTTAGTGTAGTGATTCCCTCCTTTAAACGACAATGTGCGCAGGAAATATATAAAAGAAAGAATTGCATACCCCTATGAATATTAGCATTAGTGGCAGGGTTTAGAGAGATATTTCATCAAGAATATGATTAATATCCAGTTTAAATATGGACGTAGCTGGCTATATTTCAGAGCCATAAACAAGCTACAAGGGCATAGGTTGTAGAAGATACAAGGCACAAACAATCAAGATCCTAGGTTGATTTAGTGCATCCTTTATTTTTTGAACCTTTTTAGTAAAAAGGATAATAGAGGGGTTCTTGTGGAACATTGATAGTGTTGCTGGACAACACCAGATCTGTCTAGGAGCAAGTACATCAATCATAGAGCATTAAAAAAGTATCAAACCATCTAGAAAAGCATCTACTTGATCTGGAGCCATACTACATAGATCTAGGTGATCATTAAAAACTCAAGAACACACCATTAGAACTTAATTACAGCAGGTTTACACCTCTATAAATTTTCAAAGAGAATGTATATCTTAAGAACTCTACTCCTAGTTATAAAGAACTAGTAGAACATACAAAACAGTACATTATCCAGTGAGGTCAGTAAATAAGTAGCACCAAACCATGTGTTCACATACATATGATCAAGTGTTTGATCTAGCAAATAACTTGGAAACTAACAAGTTGATTTATACACACCACATACTTGTTGTAGCTCTCAAGCACTTCACATACACCCTGGCTTGGTGAACACCACATATATCTTATTAATATTCATTCCTGCTCATCACATACACCTCTGCTATAAATCAAAAGCATGCACTTCCTGTGTATACGTACTACAACACATCACCTAGACATAGCTGTATCTCTTTATGATACAAACACATAAATCTCTCCAACTAAAGCAATTATCAGATTAGAGATTAAGCTTTAATCCAAACTAAATCAGTGTGACTTGTATAACATATACACCAAACCAATGTGCAATAGAATAACAAGAATAAAAGAAGTAAGAAATCAACTAGATGCGTAACCAGTGATATACTAAGAATTGCTTTTGAACCTTTAGATTGCAGCAACAATAATATGTACTCTAAGAGACTTAGAACTACTAGAGACAGATTTAAATATCCAAAAGGTATGATCATTGATACCTTCGATCCGGATTATGGATGTAGTATAGATCTTTTCCCTAGTAGACCTAGGTTATCAAATGCACGGGAAGTGAATGCGTAGTGAAGTTACTTTAATGGACCTTCGGGAGTTTTAGAATTCCTTTTGTGTTTTTACCAGACCTGTAGCTTGCGTCTTTTTGTTGTTGTCGATGATGGAGAGAGAGGGCCTAGGGCGTTCGATTTCACCTATAGCTGTGCAAAAACATCTGATGGAAATAAAAGATAGAAATAAAGTATGAGTGTACTTGTTAGAGCAAGTTAGATTATATGTGGGTAGTGCATCCATAATTTCTATTGCCTCCGCAACCGCTTATAGCAATAATCTACTAGTATCATCCATAGAAGAAAGAGAACTAATGATATGCATAGTGATGTCACCGTTAATCCCAAGCAAATCCCTCACATACAGCCGTACTACCCCTTCTGTCACTGGGGGGTCCCAACCTGCAGATCACTTATCACTCATACTCCCTATACTTGGCTCAACCCTTGGGGTCTTGGGTACCTGACAAGTCCTTGGATTGAGGCAAGAGAGGATACAATAATCATCATGTCATACAAACTAATACACGATCCCATCTATGATAAATCACATGCACAATTGCTACATGGCTAGGCCGAAGCCCTTAGCCCAAGGAGAATTACTCACACATAGAGATGAGATCAACAATCACAAACATTGTAATGAAAATCATAAGATTGATAGCAATGGTCTTATAATGTCGTCAATCGGGGAAGAGATCTATTATTACAAGTGGTGGAAGATGGCTATGGAGATGGAGAAGGGTTTGGAGATCTGAGGCAGCTTTTTGGCGGAGTCTGGCTTCTTCGGGGCGAGGTGAGTGTTGTTTTCCCGTCGCCTGAGGCTTATTTATATAGGGGTCCCTTCACAAAGTTGTTCTGTTTGACCTAACGGTGGCGGCGCCAACTATACAACCGGAGCTATACGGTCAGAATTTTTGCTTCGGCCTATAGTTGGTCATTATGGTGTCTGCCTTCATTGGACGGCTCCTGGTTTCTTCTGGTTGAAGGAAATCTCGTATCTTTGACTTTAATGTAGTGATTCCCTCCTTTAAACGACATTATCTGCGCAGGAAAAATACAAGAACAAAGGATTGCATACCCCTCTGAATATTAGCATTAGTGGCAGGGTTTAGAGGGATATTTCATCAAAAATATGATTAATATCTAGTTTAAATGTGGATGTAGATGGCTATATTTCAGAGCCATCAACCTCCCCAAGATTAAACTTGATCGTCCCGAGCAAGAAAACCAAAATCAAAAAGGAACCCAGCATTTAAATGAAATAACAAGATGGTGATCTTACTCATGATTAATAGTCTCATGTTTCCTCCACTTCACAAATCTGAAAAAATTCAGCCTAGATAGAGTAATGGCAAGCATATCATATGGGTTTCGTGCATCCTTATAGCATAGCAAAATTATTGTAAACATGGATGATTCAAATGAGTAAATTTTATTCCATGTCAAGTAATCAACTCATATGCTTGCCTTTGAATAATAAAGTATAATCATGTAAATTGAGAGTGAGAGAGTTGTCATGAAAAGCATATATACTAGAGTATCTCAATTCTCTCACATCAATGAATCAAGACTTTGTAAGAACTACTTTCCTATTCATTGTCCTTCAAGAATTTTCAGTTTTTAAGTAATTGAGAGCATGTGAAAGATTTTTATTAGTTTATCAGGCTGTGATGGATACTCGTGGAATCACTAAGGTTTTTGTTCCTTTTGCATAATAATTACTCATAATAGCCAGAGGAGTGATTCCATCATGATTACAGCTACCCGGGAGTGCCAAGAATCTTACCCACTATAACATTGCTGCTACAAGTGTTTTAATCAACTCATAGCCAAAATCTAGGAGTTTCCTCCATGAAGATCATTCGTAGGCTAGCGGAGTTGTTGGCATCCCATGAAGTTTCACACGCGTAAAGCTATATCATTCTTATGATTAACAAGTCAAACTTTGACATGCTCACAAAAACCGCTAAACATTAATACAATCGAACAAATCCTTTCAAAGAGAGCTATCAAGTCAATCAACATTTTTAGTGGTTTCGAGTGTCTCTAGAAATAAACCTTCAAGACTAAGCACTACAACACCCAAGCCTTCAATTGTGAGACTTTTTCTTATTACAAATTTTTTTAGCAATTTTTAGGCAAGACTTGGTTAACTACGAGATCTAGAACAAAATGAGCCCAATTAAATACCCATGCAAACGACAATCTTACTATGATACAAAGACTTTATCCACCAATATAATATCTCAACATTCACTAATAACTAGCATGGGTTTCTCAAAATTCAAAAGTGGGGAGTCATAAGGCATACCTCTCATGTTTGGTTCCACTTCTCTCTTCCTTTTTTATTTGTTTCTTGGAAACTCGAAGTCGATCACTCTCCTGCAAATATATGAAGACCTCGAGGCGGAAAGAAAAGAAAGAGGGAAAATAAGGAAAATGGAGAAATCATTTTGTGATTTTCAAGAGAGAGGATTTAAAGAATAGAAAATTGGAGGCAAGGCTCGGTTAGAAAATTTATAAAGCAAAATGAAAAGAACTAAAGATAAAGTGTTAGGAAAACCAACACGAGTGCTTATAAACTCAAAAAAAGTAACCTCAAAATAAAATAAAAGCAAATAAGCACCAACTAAAGATACATGAGGAAACTTCCCCAAGCTTAGGATTTTGCAAGCCCTTCAAATCATTGTGGTGGCGGGAAAAAGTCGTTACTCCAGTTTACAAATTGAGTTGAGAGGTTACTTGTTGATTCTAAGAGGTTCAAAGAGAGGTTGTGCTTCCTCTCCACAGTCCCTCCAAGTCCTTGGAAATCTTGGTATGTGGTGAACCGGGTTTGTGGTTGCTCCTCTTCATGAGGAACTTCCTTCTCCTCTTCTTGGTCCTCATCCTCTTCAGGAATCTCCTCCTTGGGTTGGTGCTTCTCAACCTGCACATCATATAGCAAACATCCTTCCTCGATAGAGAAAAGACCATTAGGAAAAGGAGCGGGGTAGATATGCCCAGCTCCAGCAATATGCAAGTAATAAACACCACCTCTCCTAGTGAGCATTCCACAGGCCCTCAAGGTGGAGAAACCAACACGTGTCTCACCTAGTACGGGTTGCAACTCACCTAGATCGATGTCTAGGGTAGTGGCAAGCACGGTGATGACACCTCCTCCTGTGATTGGCCCTTTGCTTTGGTAGGCTTGGTTCTCCAGGTAGCGCACAAGGATGGCACCCAAGTAGAGTGACAGGTTGCAGTTGATGTAATTAGCCTTTGCAAGGACTAGGATGTCCTCCTCGTTGAGTCTCATGAACTCATTACGTGCCTGCAAGGTGTTAGCAATAACATAGAACAAATAGCGAATTGCAGGATGTTAAATATTCTTCCCCTTGTTCACTCTACTAGTGAAGCTCATTGCATTATAGTATTGATCGAGGGAAGGAATTAAGCCAGTAAAGGATGCGAGTAAAGCATGAACATCATTGTTTTGGCAAATTAAAGCATGCACACCATTAATCTAATGTTAAAGTGTAGTTGTTGTTCATCAGACGGAAAGAAATAGTATCATCTCCTTGCCACAGTTTAACAGTGCTTTGCAACGAACTTAGGAGTTCAATGGTTAAGCGTCGATAAGTAGGTACATCATTGTACACAAAGTTATGCAGGCCAGCTCTATTGCAAATAAATTAAAGTCATCCGAAATACTAAGCTGGTTCAATATAACGGGGCAAGCCCACTTGGTGGCCTTAACTTCGTGGTTCTTGATCTTGTTGAAGCGTTCACGACGGGCCTCATCCCTGAATCGTATCCCCATGCGTTCCTGGGTGATTTCCCGAGAAGCTCTAGCGGTGGCACGAGCACGAGTTTGGCTCCTTCTGTTCATCTTCTGAAACATTGAAGAAAGGCAAAAATAAAACTTTTTGATCCAACAACAGTAAGTATAATATATTCCTCATCTAAACACACTAAAGAATCTCCTCAAGCTAATAATCTAGGCATGAAAATAATGGCAATTGGTTCATAGTAGGTCTCACCCTAGATTGATAATGACAATAGATCGAAGATGAATTTGCAAAAAGTAATTGGAGGATCGGAGGAGAAACATACCGTAGATCACTTGTGTGCAAGAAAATCGAATGAAATTGAGTAGAGATGAAGATCCCTTGAGGTTTTGAGAGAGTTTGGAGGTAGAAGAAAGAAAAAGGATTGAAGTTTTGGAGTTGGGAGTACCTTCCCGTGCGATTTTATGGTCAGATGCAACTATACGGGCGCAACTATACGGGCGGAACATGCGTTCCGGCCGTATAGTTGGCGTTCTGTCAAAATATTAGGTCTTCCTCTAGGCGGCATGATACGTTGCTAACGTATCCATAATTTTTGATGTTCCATGCTTGGTTTTATCTACTTTCTTATGTTTTTTCCACACTTTGGAGTACTTTCTATAAACTTTTCTTGGAATAACCTATTAACAAGAGCCATAGTGCCAGCTGCCTGTTTTCTGCTGTTTTTGGTTCCAGGAAAGTCAGAAAATGAATATTCTCGGAATTGGACTGGACAAAAGTCAAAGTCAGATTTTCACCGAGGGACAACCGGAGCCAGAATACGAGACGGAGAAGGGCCAGAGGGCGGCCACACCACCTGGACGCGCGGCTGAGCCTGGCCCGCGCCAGGGGGTGGTGTGGCCAGCCCAGGCACCCCCTCGGCCTATCCTTCTGCCTATAAGATGCCTCCGATATGGAAACCCTAAGTACCCGATCAAAATTCCACGAAAGAGTCTGTAGCCGCCGTCATCTCCATCCCTAGATCGGGAGGGATCTAAAGCTCTTCCCGGCACCCTACCAGAGAGGGGAATTCACCTTGGAGGCCTTCTTCATCACCATGCAAGCCTTCGGTGTGATGCGTGAGTAGTTCATCTCTGGACTACGGGTCCATGTAGTAGCTAGATGGCTGGTTCTCCTCCTTTGTGCTATCATGTTTAGATCTTGTGAGCTCCGTTCATGCTCAAGATCATCTATTTGTAATCCTACATGTTGTGTTTGCGGGGATCCGATGGATATTGAGATTCTATTTTAGATTGATTATTGATTCTATCATGTCTTTGTTATTTGTGATCTTGCATGCTTTCCGTTGTTAGTAGCTATCTTGGCCAAGTAGATGCTAGCAACTCCAAGAGTTAGTATTTATGCTCGATAGTGGGTTCATGCCTCTAATAATCTGGGGAAGTGATAGAAATCTCTAAGGTACTAGATGTGTTGTTGCTACTAGGGAGAAAACAACAATCCTTTGTTCATAGAACAATCATATTGTTTACTTTACACGCAATTCGTAATGCAATTATCTATTGTTTGCAACTTAATACTGGAGGGGGTTCAGATGATAACCTGAAGGTGGATTATTAGTCATAGATGCAGTTGGATGGGCGGTCTATGTATAATGTTGTAATGCCCAATCAAGTCTCAAAGGAGTCAAGATGAGTAGTATGTGCATATTTCTTTCTTGATGTTTGTCAATTGCCCCGCTATAATTTGTTTACCCAACATGTCATCTATCTTAAGGAGAGCCACCACTAGTGAACTATGGACCCCGGTCCTTTCTTTTACTATCAATCTACAATCAACTGTTTACTACTTTGTGTTTACTTTCTGCAAACTATTACTTTCTTCCACTCGATACGTTTAATCCTTTGTTTTTAGCAAAACCGGTGAGATTGACAACCTCATCGCAAGTTGGGGGCAAAGTTCTGTGGTTGTGTTGTCCAGGTCTCGATGTTGCTGCTGGCACTGGTAGTGCGCCCTACGAAAGTTCAGCTAGGAACACCTTTGGGGTGTTTCCTTGCTCCTACTGGATTGATAACCTTGGTTTCATAACTGAGGGAAAACTTGTTGCCGTGCTCATCATACCTTCCTCTTGGGGTTCCCCAATGAGCTCGATATATTTTGGGCCAGCACGACACAGCTATACGGGCGCAACTATACGGGCGGAACAAAATGTTCCGGCCGTATAGTTGGTCATTAAACTGTCTATCACTGCGAAAGAAAATTTGCAAAGGCATAGATATCTATATGACCGGAACTATATGGCCAGAATTTTTTTATTCCCTTCGTTTAGTTGGTCGTTAAACTCCCAGTATATATGAAAGGAAATTGTACGAAGGCATTGATATCTATACGACCGGAATTTCTTATTCCCGCCGTATAGTTGGTCGTTAAACTCTAAGTACATATTGCAGAAAAAAATTCGATGGTAAAGATAATTATACGACCGGAACTATACGACCGGAATTTTTATTCCTGTCGTATAGTTGGTCGTTAAACCGTCTGTGTGCATAAAAAAATTATGTTTCTTCATAAACTATTTCTTTTCCTGTAACTTAGCGATATACCATGTTTTTGACAGAAAATATTATCGACCAACAATAGCATGAATAATGCAGAATTTCAAGTACTACCAAATTTATTCTCCTCAAATGGAGTTTCCTAGCACTCTTTATTGAACATGAACTTAAACTAAAACTAAAATCTTAACTCAAAACTTAATTTAACATGGGTTACCTCCCACAGAGCGCTCTTTTATGGTCAATAGCTTGACCTTGATGATACTCACTTGGGCCAGATAAGTGGAACACCCACTCCAAAGTAATTGGCCTTCAAAGTGATGGCCTCCTTCTCGTCATGTTTGGCTTTCTTCTTCCTGGGGAAATGAATAACAAAAGGATCCCGCGAAGGCAATTGCAACTTCACGTTCCCTTCATGAAGGTTAATTAAAGCCTTTATAGTTCTCATGAAAGGACGGCCTAGTATTATAGGAGCAACTGTATCTTCAGGCATGTCAACAATAACAAAATCAATGAGAGCGGGACAGCCTTTGATATAAACTAAAGTGTTCTCCTTAATCCCTACAGCTTGTTTGTAGGTAGAATCTGCTAGATGCAATTTTAATTTTGTGATTTCAAAGGAGCCAAGATTTAACTTGTTAAAAAGACTCTTTGGAATTGTTGAGACGCTTGCACCTAGATCACAAAGTGCAGCTATCTCATTGAATCCAATCTTTATCTTAATAGTAGGCTCAAATATGTCATCTAGTTTAACATGTAACTTTTTAGCGATTTTCGTGTATTCCTCTTCAAGCTCGCGTACCTTAATTGCTACTTGATCAACAAAGTGTTGATACATAGCTTCATAATTACCTTCACTTACCGGAATTTTGACGTTGATCCTCTTTACGAGATCTTCATAGTGTAGCTTGGTGAAGGGGCATTACTACAATCAAGTTCTTCAGGCTCCTCCCTTTGGATCCTCATCATTTTGAGTTCTTCAACAGGATTGGGCTTAGCTTTACCTACAAATTTAGCTAGAATGAGAGTTTGAATCTCGGTTATCTTACCTAAATGTGCCTCAATGATCCTTGTTCTTTCTTGAAGGGCCTACAAATCATTTCTCAAACTAACAGCTTGGTTAGATAATTTACCAAGCATATCATCATGGTTCCCTGTAATTTTGACTAGAATATTATTTTGCTCATTCTGAGAGTCTATGAAAGACTTAAGCATTTCTTGGAGACTACCATTACTAGTACCCATATTATTATTCGAGTTATTTGTAGGACTAGCATAATGTTTCTGAAATTTAGGATTGTAACTCTTCTTCCAAGCAGTCATTACGAGCTATGAAGTTTATTTCTTCTATGTTTGTTTTGGGGGTAGCTCTTACCTGAGTTTCCTTACCTTTTACGGCTAGTATGAGCTCATCCAACTTAGCATTGAGATCTTTGTTCTCTTGTGGAGAGACAGAATTCACCTTCTTCGTGTTTGATCTTTCCACATGCCATTGGGCATGGTTGTCTTGCATATTGTCTAGCAGCTGCCTTGCTTTGCTAATATGTTTTACCCATAAATGTTCCTCCCGCTGCAGTATCAAGCATAGACTTAGACATAGGATTAAGAGCATTATAAAATAAATGGAGGATTAACTAATCTTCCATCCCATGACTAGGACAGTTTCTTAGGCATTCTTTCATCCTCTCTCATGCAAGCGCTAGTGGCTCACACTCTTCCTATCTAAAACCAGTAATATTAGATTGAAGTTGCATAGTCTTTGCAGGTGGGAAAAATTTAGTCATAAATAAAGAAGCACATCCCACCCATGATGTAATAGTATTTTTAGGCAAAGATAGCAACCATTCTTTAGCTCTCCCTCTTAGAGAGAAAGTAAATAGACATAATTTGACCGCATCAGGGTCAACGTCTTTTATACGCATCATATCACATATTTCAGTGAAAGTATTTAAGTGCATACCTGCGTCTTCAACAGCAGAGCCTCCAAATTGATTCTATTGAACCAAACTTAAGTAACGGGGCTTAATTTCGTAGTTATCGGCAGCGATTGCTGGCTGAGTAATAGGAGTACGCAAATAATCATTATTGGTAGTAGCAAACTCCGTAAGCTTCTTTCCAGCCATACTTCCTATGTTTTGGGGTTTTCTTGGATTAAAAATTATAACAGTAAAAAAAAGAATTTAAAGATTAACTAATTTTTTTGGTTTATCAAATAAAGACTCGAAGAAAACTATCAAAATTAAAAACAAGAATTAAAACTAGCAAGGTTCCTAATAACCTCACCAGGGTAGCTATTGCTTCCCTGGCAACGGCGCTAGAAAAAGGGTTGATACCTGCGATCCGGATTATGGATGTACTGTAGCTTCGTTTTCCCTAGTAGACCTATTTTATCGAATCCTCAGGAAGCGAATGCATAGTGAAGTTACTTTAATGGACCTTTGGGAGTTTTAGAATTTCTTTTGTGTTTTTACCAGACCAATAGCTTGCATCTTTTTGTTGTTGTCGATGATGGAGAGAGAGGGCCTAGGGCGTTCGGTTTCACCTGTAGCTGTGCAAAACATCTGATGGAAATAAAAGATAGAAATAAAGTATGCGTGTACTTGTTAGAGCAAGATAAATTATATGTGGGCAGTGCATATATAATTGCTATTGCCTCCGCAACCACTTATAGCAATAACCTACTAGTGTCATCCATAGAAGAATGAGAACTAATGATATGCATAGTGATGTCACCTGTAATCCCAAGGAAATCCCTCACATACAGCCGTACTACCCCTTCTGTCACTTGGGTTCCCAACCTGCAGATCAGTCATCCCTCATACTTCCTATATCTGCCTCAACCCTCGGGGTCTTGGGTACCTGACAAGTCCTTGGATTGAGGCAAGAGAGGATACAATAATCATCATGTCATACAAACTAATACACGATCCCATCTATGATAAATCAGATGCACAATTGCTACATGGCTAGGCCGAAGCCCTTAGCCCAAGGAGAATTACTCACACATAGAGATGAGATCAACAATCACAAGCATTGTAATGAAAATCATAAGATTTATAGCAATAGTCTTACAATGTCACCAATCGGAGAAGATATCTACTATTACAAGTGGTGGAAGATGGCTATGGAGATGGAGAAGGGTTTGGAGATCTGAGGCGGCTTTTTGGCGGAGTCTGGCTTCTTCAGGGAGAGGTGAGCGCTATTTTCCCGTCACCTGAGGCTTCTTTATATAGGGGTCCCTTCATGAAAGTTATTCTGTTTGACCTAACGGTGGCGGTGCCAACTATATGATCGGAGCTATACGGTCGGAATTTTTACTCCGACCGTATAGTTTGTCGTTATGGTGTCTGCCTTTGTAGGACGGCTCCTGGTTTTTTCTGGTTGAAGGAAATCTTGTATCTTTGACTTTAATGTAGTTATTCCCTCCTTTAAACGACATTATCTGCGCAGGAAAAATACAAGAACAAAGGATTGCATACCCCTCTAAATATTAGCATTAGTGGTAGGGTTTAGAGAGATATTTCATAAAAAATATGATTAATATCTAGTTTAAATGTGGACGTAGATGGCTATATTTCAGAGCCATCAACCATTAATTAGCCACTTATTCTAATATGGTATGATACAATTTAATCAACAAAATTACCATTTGCAGGGTCTCATTACTTAGTAACCAGCAAAGTAACTAGAGCATTTCTACTTATTCCTATCACCTACATCACCAACCAACAGACATCACCTACTACAACCAGTACACCTCTCTAGATCAATTACTGCAAACCATGGATGCATAGTAGACATACCAAGACCTAGTGATACCCCAATCATCTCTAGACCTAATTAAAACACCAAGAGCTAGTACATGATATCCATCCACTACTCAATTACTTGGACATATCAGGAAACTAATTAAAACATCACCATAGTATGATACTAGGTGATACGTTGCAAACGTATCTATAATTTTTGATTTTACATGCTTGTTTTATATCTACTTTCTTATGTTTTGTCAACACTTTGGAGTATTTTACACATTTCTGGAACTAACCTATTAACAAGATGCCACAGTGCCAGATGCCTGTTTTCTGCTGTTTTTGGTTTCAGAAAAGCTAGTAAGGAAATATTCTCGGAATTGGACAGGACAAAAGCCCAAGTCAATATTTCACTAGAAGGAACACAGAGTCCGGAGGGGAGACAAAGAGGGGAGCCAGGCCGGCCACACCTAGTGGTGGCACGGCCAGCCCTAGCTGTGCCACCAGGGGGTGTGGGCCCCCTGGCACTCCACCGACCTAGCCCTTTCGCCTATATATTGCCTCCGGGACGAAAACCCTAAGTACCCGATCAAAATTCCACGAAAGAGTCTGTAGCCGCGGCCATCTCCATCCCTAGATCGGGAGGGATCTGAAGCTCTTCTCAGAACCCTTCTAGAGGGGAGAGATCACCCTAGAGGCCTTCTTCATCACCATGCCTGCCTCTGGTGTGATGCGTGAGTAGTTCATCCCTGGACTACGGGTCCATGTAGTATCTAGATGGATGGTTCTCCTCCTTTGTGCTGCCATGTTTAGATCTTGTGAGCTCCGTTCATGATCAAGATCATCTATTTGTAATCCTACATGTTGTGTTTGCGGGGATCTGATGGATATTGAGATGCTATTTCAGGTTGATTATTGATTTTATCATGTCTTTGTTATTTGTGATCTTGCATGCTTTCCGTTGTTAGTAGCTATCTTGGTCGAGTAGATGCTAGCAACTCCAAGAGGGAGTATTTATGCTCGATAGTGGGTTCATGCCTCTAGTAATCTGGGGAAGTGACAAAAATCTCTAAGGTACTAGATGTGCTATTGCTACTAGGGAGAAAACAACAATCCTTTGTTCATAGAACAATCGTATTGTTTACTTTACACACTTTGCTTAATGCAATTATATGTTGCTTGCAACTTAATACTAGAGGGGGTTTGGATGATAACCTGAAGGTGGATTATTAGTCATAGATGTAGTTGGATTACGGTCTATGTATAATGTTGTAATACCCAATCAAATATCATAGGAGTCAAGATGATTAATATATGCATGTATGCTTTATCGATGTTTTTCCATTGCCCCGCTGTAATTTGTTCACCCAACATGTCATCTATCTTAAGAAGAATCACCACTAGTGAACTATGGACCCCGGTCCATTCTTTTACCATCAATCTACAATTATTTAATGTTTTCTGTTTACTTTCTGCAAAGCTATTACTATCTTCCACACAATACGTTTAATCCTTTGTTTTCACCAAAACCGGTGAGATTGACAACCTCACTGTAAGTTGGGGGAAAAGTTCTGTGGTTGTGTTGTGCAAGATTCCAAGTTGGAAACAACACCTGGGAGATGTTTCCTTGCTCCTACTGGTTCGATATCCTTGGTTTCATAACTGAGGAAAAACTTCTTGCTGTGCTCATCATACCTTCCTCTTGGGGTTCCCCAATGAGCTCTACATATTGAGCAAGTACTAGGTAATCATTACCAAAAGCACATGACAAACTGCAGCTATTTGTTCTACCAGGCTCAACTAGGAGCTCACTAGCAGTTCACATAGTCCTAGATTGCCATCACAACTATTGATAGCAAACACACCACCATAACAAAAACCGAAGCCATCTTTTAACATAACAATTATCAAAAGATCAATTAGGCTAGGGTCAGCTAACTCTAAAATCTGCTATATGATAATCAAAACTAATTAAATCAAGCAAATGATGTGTATGTTTATGAATATGAACCTAAACTAAAGGGGAAATTTGAGACATACCTCACCGAAGACGAGAAGCAGGAACTAGCCAGACCTACTACTGCACCAAGGTGCAGGAGGCTAGCCAGCCAAATAGACAGTAGCAGCCGGAGGCACAGGCATAGGAGCTGTGTTGTGAGCCCGAGCCGTGGCGGCTAGGGTTTCATGGGTGCGCGCGTCAGAGCTAGGCAAGGCCACGACTAGGGAAACCGAGAGTGGAGTAGAGGCATGGGCTCGCTAAAATCAACGATGCCATAGTTAACCACCGACTGGATGGGAAGCTCTAGGCGGTGCAGAGAACTAGGGTTGCAGAAACCGCATGCGAGGAAGAGGCAAGGCATAGCAGTAGTCAAAGGCGTGGCAGCGAGGAATCAAAGGAGAAGAGGGTGGAAGAGCTAGGCTAGAGTGCAGGGCACCGAGAGAGGCACGCGATCGGATGGAGCAGCGCTGGCGGCGACATCGATCGCTGGCAGAAGGGGAACGAGAGGCAGAGCTGTGTTGTGTGTGTGGTGTGCGTAGAGTGGATAAGAGAAGAAGCAGGGGTGGTTGGGCCCGAACTCGAAGTGGGTCGGCCTATTGGGCCAACCCGACTCGGTCTAGTTGGACCAGGTTTGGTTATAACCAACTAGGCCACAACCCAACTATTTGCCCCACAAAATCATTTTTCTATTTAATAAACCATATCAAATATTTCCAAACTAGAATAATGCATAGGAAATTCATATAAAATCCTAATAATGCATATAACATATCAAAATGATCACAAAAATAATCTCTATATAATAATAATATAGATTCACTTATTTAGGTTAAATAAAATACAACCAAATATTAAGGCTACTTAAATCCTAAGTGAAACTTCATAAAATAAGTAAAAGTCCTAAAAAGAATAAGAATCAGTTTTGTGTATAAAAAATCCTACTATTTTATAAAAATACTAACTTAATTTTTTACAAATAAACCTTGAAGCAAATATACAAATACATTTAATCCCTTGTGGAATTTTATAAAAATACAAATAATATCTAAAAATAATTAAAAACCATTTTTAAGATCAATATTAAATATAATATTCCAAAATCTTTTAATATTTTTAAGTAATAAGTCTTTATCTATTTCCTTACTTTGTTAAACCTTCAAAATTACCTTCTAATAAGAAATAATCATATGTAGAGGAATAATATTTTAAATCAAAAAATTAAAACAACAGTTTTAGGCATCACTCACTTATGCTAAAATAGAATGATATTTACCGTTAAGGATATCAAATTTAACTTCAAATCTTAACAAAAATATATAAATCTTTATTATTTCCTTCACCATTATTTATTTAAAATCTAAAAGTATAAGAAGAAGCTCAAAGAATGTTTATATGAAACCAAAATGGTTCCAACCAATTTAAAGTGTAGTTCCTAAAGTTGTCATCCAAAGTAATTATATTTTTTCCTAAAAAGATTCCATCAATTATAAAATCATTAAAAATAGTGTATGGTTTGTCAGAAGGATTTTATTTAGTCATCCAGGTAATAATTATCTAGTTCTTGAACCAATCTGGGGATTCACTTAAAAATCTAAATAAAGTTTTTAAGTAATTAAAATAATGCTTTGTCCCATGTTTAGAAAATATAAGCATTACTTTTAAAATAAGTAAGTGATTCTATATACTTATAAAGTTAAGAAAACACCAGCCCATAAAAGCAATACTACCTGTATTTCCCCTTACTATGAAAATTTAAGAAGTGAACCACCTGAAATATGATGCCATATTCCAAACATATAAGTTTCCACTACAAGTTTGGTGATTATTCAAAGTTCAATAATGATTTCCTCTTTGATAATTATAGTTAATATGAAAACCTTAAAGTGTTAGATTTAAGATTAATTGCTTTTACTTTGTAATAATCTTTTCCTCAAAAGTTATTCTTTTACGAAATATTAAATGTAATCCTTAAAACAAATCTAGGATGACTATAATGTATTGACAATCCCATTCAAGCAGTTCTTATGTGCCATTCCACACTTGAGTGCTTTAGTATTATATGCTACTTCGTGTATTTACATATTATTTCATGCACTCACAAGCCTTAATAAGAAGCACATGTGTTAAACAGATTTAAAAGTGCAACACATTCCAAAGAAATCATCACAAGCCCCAAAACCCAAATCATAGATGATTATTCCGGGGATTCAAGTTTACAAAACTTGCATTACATTACTTATGCATAATTGCATCTTCCTTGTTTGAACATTAGTCCTTACCGGACCAATGATGCTATTTACAGATTTTGGATCTTCTATTGCCTCGAAGACTGCGAGTGCATATTCTTGCAATCACAAAAAGGCAAGTTCACACTTGCTCATGTCCTTTGATTATTTTCTATGAAATACTGTAACGCAAATGTTGTCATCACCTGCATTTCAAAAAGGTCAGAAAACACTATTTTCATAATAATATGATTATGGATTATTTACCAAATGGTAATAATCTATTGATACAATTCTAGTTGTAAAGGAACATAATATCTTGGACTTAACAGCCAATGTCGCCAATGATTCTAGCGCCGTATATTACGTGTTAACCATGAGATTTGGAATGGGACGGAGAAGTCAGCTAGATCTTCTTCCTTTCGCATGGACAGATGACCTTATCGTGAGGCTGTAGCTTCCTTCCAGGGACTCAGTAGAAGGGTGGGACTCCTAGTTCCCAGCGATATTGGTGTTTAGACTATCCGTGAGGGGTTATCGGAGGTATATCTACCTATATGGGGGTTGCCAGGGACATGATCTGCTCACTGGAGTCTCCAAGGGGTTGCTAGGGTTGTATCTGGCTATATGGGGGTTAACGGAGGTATACCTGCTTGGGGGGTCGTGTCTTCATGCGGGGTCGCGGAGAGGGGTAGTGATTGGCTTGGATCTTAGACTGGGCCCCATACCAAGGAAGTGTGGACGAGCCTAGAACTCGGATGTGCAACAAGGCTAAGGTTTCTCATGGGTAAAGTAACGCACCTCTACAGAGTGTAAGAACTGTGACATGTTACTCCCTATTCCGGGAAGGAGCTACGAACGCGGTAGGAAAGGAACTCCACGAAAGTTCTGGTCAACATGTGAAGGATGTCAGACATAGTTTTTAGAATAAAAGCAACCTTTGAATAAATGTTTACAAAAACCTACATTGCCTATGACCTTTGGTCTGTGGCTGTAGAGATAGTGCATCATACACTCCTTTTTAGTGAACTTGCTGACTACACTCGTACTCAACCGTACCTTCTTAACCCTTGCTAGGTTCTAAGCCATTGAAGACGGTGTCAACACCAACTTATGCTCAAGAAACCATCATTGCCAGCTCAAGTTCTTTAATAAAGTCAACATATACATCAACCGAAGTGAAGACGAAGTCCTTGAGTAGATAGGAGTAGATTCTCTAGCCATAAAACCTACTTCTGTAGAGCATTGCAATAGCAGCAATTGCAAGCCCATTAGTTCAGATGCTAGTCTTAGTCACTAGATAGTTGTGAGCTGTTATTTGTTGTTCTTCTTTGTAAAGAGTTGTTTTCTTCCTCTTTAACCTAGTTGCTCTCTGGATCTTTTGTAAAGAGTCAAGTTGTAATCTATAGTCATGTCTTGGACCTGCTGTGTTTCTGTTGTACCACTCTGAGGGATGTAATACTAGTGAACGGTGTTTCATTGGTGTTATGCTAATGACTATAGTGTATTACATCATGCAGTGGTATGCTAGGTCACCGCATATACCCAATTGTTTCCTTAGGGCATCCTATGAAGACGCATGTTTCCGCTTTGGGTTCGAGTTTATCAGGTTGAAGTTTCTTCACATAAACATCGCATCCCCAAACTTTTAGAAATGATAACTTAGGTTTGTTGCAAAACCACTATTCATATGGTGTCGTTTCCACGGATTTAGATGGACTCCTATTTAAAGTGAATGCGGTTGTTTATAGTGCATATCCCCAAAATAACAATGGCAAGTCTATGAGAAACAACATAGATCGAACCATATCTAATAATGTATGATTATGACATTCCGACACACCAATTCTCTCTGGTGTTCGGAAGGTGTGAGTTGTGAAACTATTCCACATTGTTTCACGTGTATGCTAAACTTGTAACTTAGATATTCACCCCCACAATCGGATCGCAGAAATTTAATCTTTTTGTTACGATGATTTTGCACTTCACTCTGAAATTCCTTGAACTTTTCAAAGGTTTCAGACTTGTGTTTCATTAAATAGATATACCCATATCTACTCAAATCATCTGCAAAATTAACAAATAATGAAAACTTCCGTGTGCTGACACACTCATTTGTCCACACACTAAAGGGGTTCGTTGCATGGAAAAAAATCCTATGATTGCAAGTCCCAAGATCGAATCTAGGCGATACTTGTAACAATTTCAATAGGACTCACCCTTGAAGACCGTAAGCGGGATAACATTCTCACAAATAAACATGGATGTTGTAGATTGTACACGACCATCCTCAAGGATGCAAAGACAATCGGCGCCACAAAGGGGAAGCGCCTCCATAATCGGTCACATGTTCAGTGTGTCGACGACCTTCGTCCCTTGCTCTAGTTTGGCAGCGGAAGTAGTGGATACTCGGGAACTCCAGCAGCACTACAACATGGTGGTGGTGGTAGTGGATAAGATCTTGAGCAGGGCTTCACCTAACCACCATGCTCATGACCATGGACAAGGCTAGCAAGGGGAGGAAGATGCTAACCAAAGAGCATATGAGAGGAGGAAGGAATGAGTGAGAGGGGAGGTGCTCTGTAATAACTCGGACCCTACGCTCTAAGCAACAAGCCAGGATGAACTCAAAAGAGGATAAGGGATTCTACTGCGGTGGCCCAAGGCCACCCATGTGTAGGCCCGTAGAAGCGGAGCAGGGCACGGTACCAGCCAACCACCCTATCCACTTTGCAAGAACATCGTATCAAGTGCGAGCGGTGTAGTCTACATGTATACGAACAAGACATACACAAGTGGGTATGTCCGTGACACACAATAGTACATCAAAGACAAACCTTCTAAAACAATAGAAATAGAAATATTCAACACCATACGGTAAGATCCAAATATCCTAGATAGAGATAATAGTTTAGGATATATCCTCATACATCACACATCAGAGTATCAAGCGGAAGCGAAAAACAAGATCTGAGTACGGACAAGAAGCAAATTGGCATAAGATCCCCCTGAAATTAGCACATCCCGCCCACATATCTCATGGATCTCCATCCCCGGAATCTCTACACCTGATGGTCGTCGCCACCATCATCGGTCTCTTCGACCTAGTAACCTTCCTGAGAGTATACATGTCCATTCGAACCAAATATTTATCGTGTGAGACCCTAGGGGTACGTAGCAAGTCTTAATGCATCTAAAGGGAACAACCTGGGGTGACACACACTAGTACAAACACATTACTTAGAGACGTCAATTTCGTATGGGCCTCAGCTGGTTTCTCGTTCCGGCTCAAGCACATAGCTTCTAAGAGCACACCACCTGAGCCGGTTTTTCTTTGCGGCTCTAAGATACGAGACCTTACACGGTGAACAAAGGAAAACGACTCTAACATGTACGAGATGGATATGACATGTATTTCGAACCACTTGCAAGAACTCGTCAACCTCAGACGGCCTATACTAGGGACCATCTCCAATAGTGAGGCGACCTCAGTCGGATTCTAACAAAGACCATCCATAGAACTAGTGTGCCTTGAAGCGGCTTTTAAAGTGACTGTCTCCAGTGTGTGTAAACCATTTTAAGTAATAGCATGCTAATTCGAACTCGATCATAGCTGACATGACACATAATCATGATTCAGCAGACAGGTAGACACATTATCTAAAGAACTTATTATAGCAGCTCGATCACAGTAACAATGGCCACATAGTTTGGAAAATCCATGAAAATTTAGCAAATTACATGTTATGGCAGTACATACAAACTATAGTGCATAAATCAGTCAGCAAGCATAATGAGTACTCTCTAACAAACCAGGATTGCATTTATAATTGGCTGCTCGGTGGAAGTTGCTGAACCAGAATATGTACCTCTCCATTATCTTTTTCATCAAAGCAAAAAGGGACAATGGTATCCTGCTTTAGGTTGAAGCTTCTCACAACCTTCTCCCATCCAATCGTTAAGATTGCATTTGACCCAGCTCCCATCTTCATCCCAACCATCTTTGGCTTTTTTGCTCTTCATTTGCCAAACATGGACATTAATAGGTTCATCAAGGCGATTCTTTAGGTATTTCTTGTGAACTAAGCTCCAAATGTCTGCGCAAGCACAGAGAATTGAAGAATTAGCATGCTTGTGATTACTGGAATTATTTAAATATTACATGGTAGCTTGTTGATAACAACATCAAGAATATATCATCTTACCAGCTTGTACTTCTTTTTCATGACAGATGAATAGGGTGTAGACATAGTACTTGATTTTTGGTAGAAATTCGGGTTCACACCAGTCTAAGAGGAAGTCTACATGAACTTATTTCAGATACATGTCGTTTCCAAAAAGGCTCTGCTTATCAAAATCAGTGTCCCCCTTGTGTTGAGGCCCAGATGCAACAACACATAAAAATTTCAATGCGATGGAATATTAATGTCTATCGTCTAAATGAAAACAAAACATATGACTGCAATTTTATGTTCTTTTCATACCTGTAAACTCAATCCTCTCAGTGGACTCTTCATCTATTGACTAGAATTCAAAACCACCAAAGTTAATGCGAAAATTGTTATCGCTAGACAGCGTGACTACATCGTAACTGCAGGTTCCCATTTGTTAAATAGATACATACAGAGAGCATCTTAATACAATCAAGATGCAAGCAAACTAATGAAGTGACAATCAAAATAGACCAATGAAGTGACAATTAAATATCTATTGCTGGAAGTGACAATTAAATCTCTATTGCTAGAAGTGACAACTGCAGATTTTGAGATTTATACAAGGGGAAACGAGTTGGGACAGATGCAGGCCATCAGGGGGAGGCTCTCCTGACGGCGCTGTCAGGCCTTTGCAGCTCGGTAACCCTGAACCTTAAATTTGAGAAGAAAAATGGAAAATCTCATGGCAAAATTCCTAAATCGAAGTTACTGATTTAGGGTTTTGGGGGTTTGGTTTTCACACATAACTGCCTGGACGATGAAGGGGTCTTCGGAGGCGAGGGAGAGCGTCTATACCGCCGGGGACCGAGGCGGTGGTGGTGGAGAGGCAGGGGACCGGAGGCAGTGATGGTGGAGGGCGACGACGGTGGACAGTGGTCTGGGCGGGCGGGGAAGAACAAAAGTGGCACAGATCTAAATATTTGTCCAAATATTTTCAGATATTTGGCGCCAAGTACTAGCCTCAGACGGCTGCAAGTGTAAAAAGTCTCTAAGAACGTCCGTTCTACGAATATTTCACATTTTGCCGCCAAGTACTTGACCACTAGTAATTTGAAAAGGCTAATATTCGGAACTCCGGATATATTCAGAACTTCGACATTTGATTTTCCTAAAATTTGAGAATTATTCATAATTTAAAGCAAAGAAAGGTGTGTATACATGCTTGCTAGAGTGAATTTGAGTCCCCTGAGACTAAATGAGGTTCATAAATTGAAGAAAAAAATTGGCGTAGTACAAACCTTGGATCTTTACCCTAAAAGGCATGATGACTAGTGTTCATGCGCTTTGCTTGCAGAGAAATAAAGTGCGAGTGTTTTGAATTTGACTAATTCAAATGTTTAATCACGAAGTGAGATCATTTGGTTACTTAATTATGAATTTTTCACCAATATAACTTTTTTCATGTATTCTTTGAAGGAAATCTCATTGAGTGAATATTCGGACAGCCGAAAATATTCAGAACTCTGGATTTCGTTAATCTTAAATTTTGAGAATAATTCATAATTTAAAGGAAAAGGAAGGTGTTTACACATGCTTGCTAGAGTGAAATTGAGTCCTAAGAGTAAATGAGTTTCATACCATGCTGAAGAGCAATAAGGTGCAACTGTTTTGAATTTGACTAATTCAAATGTTTAATGCCGATGTGAGATCATTTAGTTACTTCAATACAAATTTTCCACCAATTTAAAATCTTGTTGATGTATTCCTTGACAATTATAACACAATTGAGCACTAGAAATATTTGGTAGTTTGCATGAGCATGATCAGTAATATAACTGAACACTAGCAATTTGAAGGAACTCCATATAAAGGAGTAGATTTATATATATATATATAAAGAAGGTTCACCAGAGACACCATAGATATATTATTATCGTACACAACCACAGGTACTAATTAACTAAACAAAATTAAAGCAGGGGCGGCAGTAGAAGGCTAGGACATGGAGACGCCTAGCAGGGGTAGCAGCAAGAGGCTAGGATAGCATACTCAAGGGAATATAGGCCAGTCCTAACATAATCCCTGAGGAATTTGCCGAAGGCTACATGCCACGCCAAGCTCTTCGGATGATGGCTTTGGCCTCGACTTTTGCCAACAGCCACCGCATGCTAGATCACGCTGTCGAGATCCATGTTTATGGATCTGCCATAGAATGGGCAAACAGTTTCCCCTATGGCAGAAAGGGATTTGCCCACACTATAGCCGCCTCAGCACATAGCGACTCTTGTTATCCCTGGAGTACTTGCTATTGTCCACTTAATCATCATCATCCTATTGATTTTTAAGAGCATAACTTAGAACTCATACATATGATTGAATTGTATTACAACTCAAGAATTCACAACATATATGTAAGACAATATTAAATTGATATCAAAGAGAATGCATCTTAGGAATAGTTTGATCATTTCATATATTATTTCATCTCAACAAAATGACAATTAATTGGATCAGAGTATATGTAGAACAAAGATTGCAAACTCATGAGTTTCTTTAGGGATAGCATAAGCGAACCAAGTAACAATTGCACAACCTATTGTTCTTGTACATTGCCCCGAGTTTGCTAACTCATCCCTGAAAAATCTAACACCAATGTATCTTTCTCTCTTTTGGGGAAAATTTGAATCATTGGCCACAATAAAAATTGAAATGTAACCCTATGAAACAATATTCAGGGATATACATATTTAGTTATAAAAACAATATTCAGGTACATGTAGAAACAACTTATCATCAAAACCATGCATATACATATGCATCATACGAATCATTCAAAGATCAGAAATAATTGAAAGATATAGTTCCATATGAGAATAATCAAAGGCCTCATAATTTTTTAGAGATGGAGTTGGAGAAACCAAAGTACCAACACCACAACCTATATTGTTTATTTACATTATTGCCTCAGGTTCACCAACCCATCTCTAAAAAATGACACCATCATATGTGTCTCCCTTGCACTCTTTTGCGGCAATTTTCAATCATCAGCCTTAGTGAGAAACAGCTCAAAGATCATAGTACATATGTGTAGAATAAATCTAGGGCCTCATAATTTTTTGGAGATGGAGTTAGCGAACCAAATTACCAATTGCACAACTTATATTGTTGTACATTGCCTTAGGTTCACTAACAATCCCTAAAGAATCTAAGACCATCATATATGTGTCTCCCCTTGCACTCTTTTGGGGCAAATTTGAATCATTGGCCTCAGTAAGGAATATAAATGTAATGTTATGCATGTTGTGTATCAAAATCAACACTCAACTAGCAAACCCTAAAACCCCGAAGTCAAATGTTACAGACCGATTAAATTTACAATACAAGAAGAACTGTATGAACAACAACGAGTTAAGCAAATATAAATTTCCTAGATGGCTGATGAGCAAATTGGGGTTTTGTGACTAGACAGATTGGGATTTTGTGACTAGATGGCAGATGCATCAATCGACCATTCAAACCATATATATACTACCCTACTTCAAGAGCAAAAGAATTTATAGACGATTGAGCAAATCCTACGTATGAACAGTGAAATCTGCAGCTGCAACTAGAGAAGCTAGCAAAGTAGTACCTCAGACTCCTCATCAGAGACCTCCTCCTCAAACTCGTAATCCTCCGCGATTCCGTGACGATTTCTTGGTGGAGGATGGGTTCGTTGATGTAGAGCAATGGGTTGCCTCCGCCTGCCGCATGCCTCTCATCCAGATCTTCCGCTGGCACCACGATGTTGTCGGCCACCTACTGCTCGACGGTGACGATGACTGGCTGGACGAATGAGCTCGAAGCCTCAACGGCGCAGCGACGAGCGGCGTGCGTGCCCGGAGAAGCCGCCTCTTCCTGCTCAGCAATGACTGAGCCATCTACTGCTGCGCCTCTAACTAGTTTCACCTCTGGCTCGTCTCCATGCGTACCCTTCATGGCACAGCTAGGGAGGGTGGTGGTGCAAGCGAAGGAGCTTCGGCACACGTGGAGGTGCGGATTGGGGTTTTGTGACTTGACATATTGGGGAAAATGATATGAGTTCATGGAAGAAGAAGGCTGGGCGGGTTTATATACACGGGACCCTTGGTAGTCCTCGAGTGGACACGTGGGTGTGGACTCATGTGGGTTGGGGGCTACTACGATCTCCACTTTCTAACTGCATTAACAACACGCACAAACTTTCCCTAAAAAAGCACACACATGCTACCTCGGGAAGGTGCACGACGCTAGTTTTCGAGACGAGTGGCATAATGGCCCACCTCAGTAGACACCTAGAGGCGTTTAATATTTCTGACCGGCTGCGGTTGAGTGATTTAGAGAGATGGCCAGTAATTTCCGTCATCTCAGCTTTAGTCTAGAGGCGGTTTGTTTTAACGACCGGTTGAGGGGCACTCATACTAGAGATGGTGTACATTAAAAACCGTATGATATCAAAGTTAGAGGCGGTCAAAAAATTACGACCGCCTAAGGTTGATGAACATAGCCGGTGGTTTGTATTTTGGGGGTAAACCGGCTCTAGACACAGTCTCTAAGTAACGAGTTTGTACTAGTGACAATTGTAGCGAAAGAGAATAAATAAACATTTCTATAGAGACACGCTACAACATCCGCCCAACCAGAGATGTAAATACGCTCGTTAACTAGTAACAATAGTTATATAAGTAACATAAATAAACATCGCTTGCCCTCCTTCTCGCTTATCGACGAGAAGGCGGAAGAACATCCCATTATCAAAGTTAGAGGCGGTCAAAAAATTACGACCGCCTAAGGTTGATGAACATAGCCGGTGGTTTGTATTTTTGGGGTAAACCGGCTCTAGACACAGTCTCTAAGTAACGAGTTTGTACTAGTGACAATTGTAGCGAAAGAGAATAAATAAACATTTCTATAGAGACACGCTACAACATCCGCCCAACCAGAGATGTAAATACGCTCGTTAACTAGTAACAATAGTTATATAAGTAACATAAATAAACATCGCTTGCCCTCCTTCTCGCTTATCGACGAGAAGGCGGAAGAACATCCCATTCATTGTAAATTTTATTAATCATTCCATGAGTGTTGTACTATTTACTAGTCATGCTTTAGTCTAATTAAACACGGTACTTTAGTTATAGTTATCTACGATCGAGAAACTATGCTCCAAGTCGTCCATAAGCACGGACATGGCTTTCAGAAAGATTTACCCTGCAGGGATGCACAAATAGCAACACACGCACGATCAACCTCGAGAAAAACCAAATAAAATGCAATGAGGCCTCACGACAATGCATTCACAGGATTCATAAATTATTTTAGGAGGGCACCCCTAATAAGCTACCCGCTACGAAGTCGGTCGGCTCCGCGACGGACCCAGGGTGTGTGGCGATGGATGTAAACGACTGAGAATCTAAAAGTGTGACTGGGCTTGTTGATACAGCGGAAACGTGGCACAGGGTTCCTAAACAATACATGTGCTCCAAGTGCAATAGTAAATAAAGCAGTAAAGCATGTCATAAGTATATGATAGTAATAAGGCCTAAACTAGTTTGTGGCCCCAAGCAATAAAGTGTGAATCAATCTCAGGTGAAGAGGGTTCATGGTCCCACATGCAGATAGTGCGATAGTCAAAGAATAGGAATCAAGTACTCGGGGTCCTACAGGACACAAGTGAGCATGGAAGAACCAAATAACAGTTATTGCCCACCGGTGCCTCTTTCTTTATTTATCCCATTACTACTTAGTTTAAGTTGTTTAGGTACCTCGTTATCCAAAGACTCGCACAAACCCTACACATGCAATTCTACGACTCGCATGGCTAAAACAACTCTTAAAGTAATGATTCATGGGATTGAGGATACAAGCTTTGGTGGGGTTTAAAAGTAAAGGCTATGTAGTACTTGGGATTCCAATTTAATGCAATCGTGACTCAATGATGCACAGATAAGATAGAGGCATAGGCGCTATATGTATACAAGCATGGGGAATGCTTGCCTTTCAGATCAGCAGTAGGTTAACCGGGATCCGGGTAGTACTCTTGGTTCTCCTGATAATTTTCTTTCTCGACGTCTGTCCGAAATAAAAGCCAAACACACAAAGGGCCATAACAAATAAAGTGCGTAATCATATGAATATATGCAACAAGCAACCAAAGTATGCCATGATGGAATGATGCACAATTGCATGGTATAACATAGCATGGCATGGGTGAGGTGTGGGAATATTAATAAAGCACTTTAATTAATTATTTAGGCATGCTTTACTCCCATAAATAGTTCTAACTATTTAATATTTATATGATGCATTCTCAATTGATAACATGAAATGCATATTAGAACGGGCTCGTCGTGCTGATCGATTTAGACATATTATTAGTCAAATTTGAAATTACAGAATTAAAGTTATAAATTTATTAAGAAAAGGCATTTATTGGCATTTAAATAATTTCGAAATTTTAAATTGCTCAAAATTTATTTTGGATGGCATAGGCGAATTCCTGGCATTGTTCTGATTAGAAAACATATATTATATGTATTATTTAGAGATATGAATTTAAAACATTATTCTAATGTAAAATAATTAAAACAGGGTCAAAAGTCAGAGGTTTGACTAGTTAGAGTTGACTCTGGTCAAATTTTAAAATAGGTTTGAATTCATACTTATATTTGATTCATAATTCATATTATAAGTTTTGTCAAA
This sequence comes from Avena eriantha, assembly GCA_910589775.1. Lineage (NCBI taxonomy): Eukaryota > Viridiplantae > Streptophyta > Magnoliopsida > Poales > Poaceae > Avena > Avena eriantha. The sequence continues at coordinate 37,210,218 of OU342740.1, forward strand.
TTGGAATTATTTAAAAAGATATGATTTAATTTAGTTATAGGTTCATATTCTGGTTTTATTTTGAATTTTGAAATTCGCAGAAACCTTTCTCACTCAGGGCTAGCTAGCCACAGCCACCGACAAGTGGGACCAGTGCTGACTTAGCGCTTGCTCGCAATAGTGGTGCGCTAGGACTTTTCTCATGCGGCACAAAACTAGCCACCGACGCTGCCAAGCGGGCTATATGCACGCGCGGCCAGCGGGCGGGCGACACGTGCGCAAGTCAAGGACACGGGTGGAATTTGCGAAAACCTTAGGAACCTTTTCATAAATGTTCTGGCCGGTCTGTGCTGTGAGGCTGCTAGGTGGGGCCACTGGTGGGACTGTGGGTTAAGGCTAAAAACTTATAGGGGGTTGTGCGCAAAAAGGGCCATGGTACTGTTCTTCTTCCACGCTTTCTAACAAAACTGATGGAACACACACGCGCGACAGCGCAATTCAAAGCGGCGCAACGCTCAAACTCGTGACGTGGCTCGGTCTGGCGGGTTCGAACCACTGCGGTGGTGGTGGGGGTTGATGCTAGGAAGGGTGCGGTGCTAGTTAGGCTTCAGGGGCTCGTCACAGATGAGCATAGATGCGGTGGCGAACGAGGCCGGCATGATGTTGTCACAGCCGCATGGCCAGATGGCTTCTAGGAAGCAGCGATGGTTCGGCATGATGCGGCGTAGCATCGCGAGTGCAGTAGTGCTAACACGCGACGACGGGTTGCACTACAGAGGCGGCGCGCTTGCAAGGGTGGTGGCAAGCGGCGGCGCATGGTAGCCGTTCGACATAATGATCACGTGATCTAGGACGCGAGCGAACAAAAGAGCATGTCTAGCAGGTTTCTGTGCTCACTGCGGGTCTGCTAGAGTAGACGATCTTGCTCAGGGCAACGATGATCTGAGGCGGAGCTCACGGTCAGGTTCCAGGGTTTTGGCTCGGTCTCCTTCGTGTTCTGCTGGTTCCTGCGCTTCTCCTCTTTGTCCCTGTGTACAATTAGGTTCCAAGAACTCCAGCTGTCTTTCGCAACACCTCAGTCGCCTATCCTCCTTCTCCTTAACGCCGGATTTGAGGTGGTGGATGAAGCTAAATAAAAAGAGGCATGAAGGAGGCCATGGCCGTTTCTAGGAGAGAGGGCGAGCAGAGAGGTGGGGTCTGGATCTGGAGGGGTTGCCTAGTCAGCTAGATAAGGAGGGAAAATGGCAGCTTCACATGGGGGGTCTGGTCAGGGTTTAGCTAAAGTAACCAAGCTCTCTGTTCTCCTCTCTCTCTCTCTCTCGGGTAGGTTATCAAGGTTCGGGTCAGAGGGGGCCTGGGGTTAGCTTGGGCAGCAAGAGACGGGGAGGGAGTAGGGATTAGCTAGGGAGAGGAAAAAATGTGCACATGGCACGTGGTCACATGAGCATGGTCACCACCAAGGTGGCCTTGGGTTGTGTCTAGGGTAAGGTAAGGTGGGGTGTTGTGGTGGTTTGGTTCCAACCAAACCATCAAGAGAGGGGTTGGTTAGATAGCTAGATTAGATAGATAGATAGGTAGGTTTTTCCTCTTCTTATTTCATTGTTTTTCTTTTTATTAATTAAACAAGCTTATTAATACAAGCTTCCGAGAAGAACCACAAAAATAAACCAACTTAGAGCAAAGGTGGGGAAGGAGGTTATCTATTGAAGTTTGTTTGAATTTGATCAAACTTGATTAAATTCATATTCAAGCAAGCCTTTATCAAATTCAAAGAAAAATGCAAATAGAAAGAAGGTGGTGCAAGCTTTGCATGGGCCATGCATGGAGGTTAAATGCCACTTCTATTAGTTGTAAAACAACTATTTGTAATCATGGTCAAATATTCCTACATACATTCAAATTTGAATTAAAACCCACACAAAGAAGAAGCTTGCTTAACATATGAAAATAATTAGCATATGCACATGTATGAAGCTAAATGACCATTGTAGTGTGTATTTTCCCACTAGATCACTTGTAGCCAAATATAGCACCATACGTGAGCATATAGTAAATAAAACCATATGGAAGCTTAATAAAGGGAATTCTAGCCACATGGCATGCAAAGGTGGCCATGAGGCTCCACATGCTTAATATTGTGAAAACAATAGAGATCATATATGGGAGCATGTATATTTAGAAGTGGATCCCTCTTATTATATATGAGCTAGACATAATACCAAAATAAATGCAAATGCTCATATATAGTTTGGATGGTGGAATTATAAGGTGGTGACAAGGAAAGGTGGTGGAGTCAAGAAAAGATATGCCCCCAACTCAACTTGGGCATGAAACAATTTATCAAGAAGCAAATACAATATATCAAGAGGCAACCACAAGTGATACAATATAATGCATATGTGATAAGAACCAAATATAGGGGTTTTATATGATGCTCAAATGCAATGTGGCATGGTGACATGAGCATGATATAATAATGATGCAATGCAATAATGATATTTAGGAAGTAGCAATATATAGATTAGGCAAGTAGCATTTCAATGGTTAGACAATTGGGATGCTACATGCTCCATCCCTCCTTTTATAGGAGAGGGGGAGGCACACCAAGGGGTGGCCGGTGCCCCATGGTTCTCCCACCTCTCCCCACATGATTGCTAGTGGACACCACTCAAAATATGAAGAGACATTTTCTCCCATTTATCCTTCCCACAAAATCAAGGATCTTTCCATTAAAAACACTTTTAATCACTTGATTTAATGCCACTCATTTAATGAACACTTCATTTAATTAGCACTTCATTTAATGAACACATCAACAATTTAATCCCTTGCAATATTTCAATACATCGAAACAATTCTGCTAGATTTATTAGAACAATTCCTGCGTTGTCCAGTATTTTCTCAAGCGTTCCGTGTCCACTCAAATGTGATGACGAACCTTAAGCGTGTCTCCCTACAGGTTCATGAACTAAGTGGACATGATCGAGACTCTCTCTGATCAATAATCATTAGCAGGACCTAGAGATCCATAATGACTCCCACTTATTTAATGATGAACTAGTGATCGTGTGAACCTTTTTCGCAGTAACCAATTCCTTTTGTCTCAGGATATTTTACTTGTCTGAGATCCAATCATTTGGTATCATCCATACCTAGTTCGATCTCGTTACTAACAAGTACTTTTTTCTCGTTCCTGTGATATAACATTCTTAGTGATCTTATCACTTGCTTCCAAGCTATGTAATTGTGATATCACCAAGAGGGCCCTGAGTATATATCTTAGTCATTGGGATGGAAAAATTCCACTCTTGATCCACGAGCCTCAACCAACACTTTCGAAGTACTCAACGACATATTTATAATCACCTTGTTACAGTGTGACGTTTGATGAAATCAAAGTACTCTTCCAGAGTTAGTGATTGACGTGATCTCATGCATGGTCTAAGGATTAGAGTTACTTCGAATGAGATAGCAATATAATCTTTGAGGAAATGGTTGTATTGCTAAATCTACTATGGGTGAATGTTCATCACATCATTCTCTAATGACATGACCTTGTTATAACAACATCCAATGTTCATGATCATGAAACCTTGATCATCAGTTAATCAACACGCTAGTGTAATGGGCATTAATAGGAACCTTTTCTTTTGTTTATTAAACGCACATGTATTAACGTTTCCGGTTAACACAATTATAGCATGAGAAATAAACATCTATTATAAACCTGGAATAAGATAATAACCATTTATTATTGCCTCTCGGGCATATTCCTTTCACACACACATCCGAATGTATGATTTCCAGTAAGTCTGTCGCCCATTCCATAGAACCAAAAAACGGGTTCTAGTCATTTTTCCCATAAGGCATCGTTCACATTTCTCAAATGATTCATATGAAGGGTTCCGTAGCAGAAAACAAAAAAATCCTACGTTGGAACTCCCTAACACCCAACATCTATCTATGTAGTAATGCAGTAACGAGCAGAGCGTATAGAATACACTTGTAGACCATACACGGTTAATGTTCCGAGGGGAACGTGGTTGAAGTAGTCGAACTCGTAGCCGACCTCAAGGTCACGAAGCTCCTCGCAGGTCACCCCTTGCTTCTACTTGATCATGCAGCAGCTCTTGCTCACGACATCCAAGGTGCCTCAAGTGAGGCCCCTCGTGGTTTCATACACATATGGTGTATGATGATGACCTCCGACTCCTTGATCCCTGTCGGGAGTGCGGAAGTAGATCTCCGGCTTGGAATCCCTACAGCGCAACGACGTGTTGCAGGTCCGCCGTCTCTTGCGCGAATAGTCCTTTCTTGGGACCATGCCAACACGTGGAGACAACTTTGTAGAGAGAGAGGGAGGAATTCTCTAAGGAAAATACCTTAGAGAACATCTCAAATTGTGTGTCTAATCCCACCCATGGACACCCCTTTATATAGGGGAAGGGAGGTGTGCCCTCCCCTTTGGGTTTCCCATGTGGGACTATTCAAGGGAGAGAGGGGAAGGCGCATGAGCCTCATGGGACAGCCGTCCAGGGGTGGGACCCACCCCGCGCACAACCCTAGGCTAGTTGGGTGGGCCCCTTGTGACGGCTAGGCCTTGGTCCTTCCCTCTTGCGGTTTTACCTCATGGGCCCTTTTTCTGTAGGAAGTTTGTCCCATTAGTGGAATACCCCTTCAAATTAGATTTTAATGTTATATTTAATATTAATTACATTAATTAACATATAAATACATATTACAAAATCCGATATGACCTGAAATACCTTTTGGTTTCCTTTCAATTTCCTTCGAACGACTTCGGAACTTTCCCGGAATGATTCCGGTTCTCTCACGGAACTTTTCTGGTTTCCTTTTCTCCTTCATATGGTGATTCCAACTTATAGAGGATCTCTAGCTCATCGTACCCTTAAGTGTATTTCCCCACAGCTCGGGAATGGAATAGACATGATCTCCATCAATGATCAATAGCAGGACCGAGATGCCCATAATGACCCCTATGCATTCCACGATGATAATGTCGTTTGAACCGTCAATGTTGTTTCCCATTTCCTTTGCCACTTAATACCTAGTTCACGTGAGATTTGATCTACGGTATCTCCATACCTTCGTTCGATCTCGTTACCGATGAACTTGTTTTCTCGTTCCAATGTCATTGCATTCCGTGACCCACTCACACACTTGCAAGCTTCGTTAATGCAACATCACCGAGATGGCCACAAATGTATCTGTCTGTTACATGGATGGGCAAATCCTGGTCTTGATATGTACTCCTCTACACGCCCCTTTGGGAAACCTGAGTGGCACTTTTTGATCATCCAGTCACAGAATGATACTTGATAACCATCTAAGCTCCCTCCAGAACGGTGATTTGCATTATCTCACAATCTTAGGATTAGGTTTTGAGATTTCCTTAGTTTATCATTAATGGTGAACATTGTAACTAGATCTCATTATGATATAACTTGTTGGGTTGTTTGTCTATCACATCATTCAACTAATGACATGACCTCATTGTTAACTGGCATAAATGCCCATGATCTCGAAACCCTAGATCATCCTCATGAACAATGAACTAGTTAGCTAGAGGTAACTAGAGACTTGGTATGTTTACATACCACACATGTATTAACATTTCGTATTAATACAGTTATAGCACAGTATGAAAGTATTATGAACTAACTGAGATATGACAATAAAAACTTATTTATTATTTGCCTCTAGTGTAAATGAAGTGACAACATTCTAACGGCGATCACATCAACCTTTGATCCATTGCCAACCTGCATCATCACTTCATCCTTGGCTAGTTGATGCTTATTCTATAGCCCCTGTTTCGAGTTACATATAGCAACTGAATCGGTATCAAATACCCAGGTTCTACTGCGAGTACTACTAAGGTACACATCAATAACATCTATATTGTATACCTTTGTTCACTTTGAAGGCTTTCTTGTCAACCAGATACTTGGGGCAGTTGTCCTTCTAGTGCTCCATGTTCTTGCAATAAAATCACTTAGTCTTAGGCTTCGGGCCATTCTTGGTCTTTTTTTAGGTGAAGCAACAGACTTGCCACCCTTCTAGAAGTTACCCTTATTCTTGCCTTTCTTGCCTTTCTTGAACCAGTGTTCTTATTAACCATCAATACTTGATGCTCCTTTTTGATCTCCACTTCTGCAGTTTTCAGCATGGAAATAAGCTTAGGTAGCAACTTATTCATGCCTTGCATATTATAGTTCATCGCAAGGTTCTTATAACTTGGTGGGAGTGATTGGAGAACCCTATGAATTCCTATCTCATTTGGAATCACAATTCCCAGAGCTACGAGTTTATTGGCGTACCTAGATATTTTGAGTATGTGCTTGCTAATGGAGTTGTTCTCTTCCATCATGCAGCTAAAGAACTTTTCAAAAGATTCATAACTCTCTACGGCAACATGGTTATCGAAAATCAGTCTCAATTCAACCATTGTATCATAGGCATTGCTGAGCTCAAAACGCTTTCGAAGCTCAGGCTCCATCTCATACAGTATACTACAATGAACTAAGTGGTGATCCTCCTAACGAGTGAGATAACCATTTTTATCATCATCAGAAGCATCTTCAGCAGGAGGAGGTCCTAGAGGTGCATCTAACACATAGCTACTTTGAGCAGCCGAGAGGAGTATCCTTAGATTAAGAGCCCAGTTGGTAAAGTTTCTACCATTGGTGCTAAGTTTCTCCTTCTCCAGGAATACATTGAAATTGAAAGTAGGTGGGGCCATGATCTACAACATATTTGCAAAGACTATTTATACTAAGTTTATGAAAGATTGAGTTCAAACTAATTCAAAATTACTACTAGAACTTCCACTCAAAAATAACATCCCTATGGTTGTTTTGTTGATTACATGAACCAAATTCACTACACCATAATCGATCATCACGTGATATGGTGTAGCTTCGAAGGCGAATATCGAGATGTTCATCATATCATTCATATGACTTTTGATTTACCTTTCGGTTCGTGTTCCGAGGCCATGTCTGTACATGCTAGGATCGCCAAGTAGAACCTTAGTAATCATGTTGGTAAATCTTTCTTACACCCGTTTTGTGCGAACATAGATTCTATCACACCTGATCAGCATGTGGTACTTCGAAAGGGCGGACTTTCTTAATGGTGCATACTAAAGGAATAATCCATTTTTATCTTGATATTTTAGTGAGAGGGATCATCTTATAATGCTACCGCCAAATTCTAAACTAGACATAAGCATAAAAGGGATAAACATCGCATGCATAAATAATGTGATATGATATGGTCCTTTCTTGCAATTGATCTCCATCTTGTGCTCCATGATATGATCACCATCATTACACCGGTGTAGCTCCTAGTTCCATGATGACTCCATCTTGGTTGTTCTTCACTAATTCAAATTACATGGAATTTCCATTTCCTGCACGCAGGCCATAAAAGAATAAAACAACCATATGGATCTAGCCACTTGTCATAGCTTACAAATGATATCATTCCATACATAAAATTTGTAATATATGACAAGCCCTGCAAAAACAAGTTACATGCCTCTAATTTCTTTTGCATATTTTACGTGGTTTTGGGCTTAAGAAGAATCGTTCATCCTACGAACTTCAAACCACAACGATAATAAACAAATTATCAACAACTCATTGTAAACTAGATCTTAGCTATAGTAGGAGAGACATACACCCGCCAGCCACTTATGCAATACGAGTTACATGTCAACATGTAAAGTTAGTCTGGGTCTCTTCATCCCACTATGCCCCTAAGATCCAATATACACGAAAAGTTGCAATAACATGATCATCAACACCCACAGCCATATGTGTCTAGTCATGCAGAACATCTACGCATAGATATAGCTTTGATACCACTGAAGGGTCCACATCATAGAAAACAAAAAAATCCTATGATATGAACGCCTAATTACGCCAAGATATAATCTAGTAGATGCTAGTAACGAGTAAGTGGGTAACTCAAATAACTTACCCTCGAATATCGAAAGCTTTTAAAGAAAAAAAATCGTTGGTCATGTAGTCGATCACTTGCCGATCTCAAGATCGAGTTGAAGAATGCCACAACCCAGCAACGTATCCATCCTTAGGCACATGTTCAGATCCCGGGAACCTCCATGCCCACGCTCCAACAGAGCAGCGAAAGCAATAGATCCTTCCGAAGAAACCACCGAGAACCTATACTTCGCTAATCCGAAGCCATGGGGAATTTGCTTGAGAGGGAAGAGAACCTTCACGAGGAGGTGGTGCAAACGAGAGGAGGGAGTGGCCTCATTTTATAGGGGAGGGGAAGCCCAAGGGGGCATGGCCACCGTCCATGGAGGGTGCCCCTACCTCTCCCTCATTCATGTGGGTGGACACTCCACTCACATAAACTCCTCTTCCACACACATGCATTTATTACCCACTAGTTTAAATGCATTTTTATCTTTAAAATAAAACACTTTTATTTATTGTATTCAGAAATTTGTTAATTACTTTAATTAACAAACATTTGCATAAAACGTCTTGCATTATTTCGATATCACATCTAAAACCAATTTCAACAATTTGACCCGAAACAATTCCGGTGATCATCGAAACAATTTCGTATCTATCAAAAACTTTCTCTTGCATCTTTTATCTGCGCATTAGTGATGGTATACCTTAAGTGTGTCACCCTATGGTTCGCAAATAATGCATACATGATAGAGACACTTCTCTGATCAATAAATAGCAGCGGGGCCTAGAGATTTGTACCAACTCCTACACATTCAATGATAACTCTTGTGATCATGTCAACCATTAACGTCGTACCTAATTCCTTTTGTATCGTGATATGTTACTTGTCCGAGATCCGATCACATGCATTAGAAATACCCTAGTTCGACCGCATTCCCGACAAGTACTCTTTACTGGTTCTGTGATACAACATCCTTTTGACCTAGTCACATGCTTACAAACGGTGTTGATGTGATATCACCGAGAGGGCCCATAGTATATCTCTCCGTTATTAGGATGGACAAATCCCACTCTTGATCCATGAGCCTCTACATAACACTTTCGGGAATAGCTAAACCAACCTTTGTAGTTATCCTGTTACGGTGTGACGTTTGATGTTATCATAGTACTCTTCCAATGTTAGTGATTGACATGTTCTCATGGTCTAAGGATTAGGGTTACTTTGTATGTGTTTGATGTAGCAATGTGAACTTAATGACTAGATCGTATTGCTATATCTACTTTGGGTGTATGTTCATCATAACATTTTTCTAATAATATGATCCCGTTATTAACAACATCCAATGTTCATGATCAGGAAACCTTGATCATGTGTTAATCAACGAGCTACTGTAAATGAGAGACATTACTAGGAACTTTGCTTTGTTTATTAAACACACATGTATTAAATTTTGCTATTAATACAATTCTAGAATGAGAACTAACCATCAATCGTAAACTTGGAATAAGATAATAACATTTTTATTATTGCCTCTCGGGTATATTCCCTTCACCATACCTGTTCGCACGTATATCAGGTGAAAACTTGAATATTTCTGTGTAATTACATGTTGAAAATACCTATGACCGACATTCTTGTCCCGTATTCCCTCCGCTCTAGAAAATATAAAATGTTTTAGACTTTTTCTAAAACGCATGTATCACAATTTTAGAGCATCTCTAACAGCTGTTATATTTCGCGGCAACAGTTTTGATGGATGCAACAACTATTTTGTAGTTTTGCGGAGAAAAACTATGACTACTTTACCAGCTGAAGCATTTTGCAGCATCGGCTGCTCCAGCGGCTTCCGCAAAATGCAGCACAGCTATAGCACCACCACCCCCCATTTCACAACATATACGATAAAAATTGAATCAAAAATTAAACATGTGATCACACATCATGAACAAACTATAGGTCATGGGTATACCCTACGGGTACTCGAGCTTGGTATGTACGGCCTGGATATAGCGGAAGCCCACGGTATCGCCAAGGCCCAAATAGAGAACTCGAGTAGCCTACGGACTCTTGATTGCTTGAAGAACAAGAAGAAGCTAAAGATAGAAAGTTCAAAGGGAAAAACCCTAACCTGTAACCGACTCGACCTGCTACCCGAGACCTGGCCTATCTATACAAAGGCCAGGAGGGGGTGACGAGGAGGACACACGCAACCCTAGTTTCCACAACCCTCGCCAGATTGCATCTGCGCACCATTGTAATCTTCGATTCCTTCAATAATTCCACGAGCAGACTAGCAGGAGTAGGGACCTCTACGAGGCCTGAACCTGGGTAAATCTTTGAGTCCCTTGTGTGCTTGTTTGCTAGCCGATAGATGTTTCCAGTGCTCCCTCCTTCTCCAAAACCCAAGTCCATAACAATGGGCATTGATGAGTTAAACCCTCGTCAATTGGCGCCGTCTGTGGGAATTGGGAGTGCTGATGTTGCGGCTTCATCAGCCCCATCAACTGTGATCTACAACTCCACAACAGCGGAGATTCACCAGCTCTTCGGCGCGTTCGACTTCACCTTCCACACGCCGGCCACCCGCTCGGCTTTCGAATCCGTGGGCGATGGAATCAGCCTGGCGATCGAGAGCTTCCGCTTCCAAGTTGGTCAAATGGGCACGCTTCGCATGCCTGACCAGCCGACGATACCGTCGATTGCTCTAGCATCATGGTTCCCTCCGTCGATCGGCACCCTCAGTGAGCTCAACGCCCCGACAACAGCTGGGAGTACGGACAGCGACAACAATCGCGAATCTGATCTAGGCGATCTAGCAACTGAAGATGGAGCCTACGGCTCCGGATCTGAAAGTTGTTTGACCAGCAGCTTCCCCAATCACTTCATGTGCGCCGTCATCAACATAGGCGACACCTCCGCCAATCGCGACAACACGGGCAACCGTGGCAATGAAACCGACCCGCCAAACGGTGGCATACCCAATGGCGGCAACGGTGGCAACGGCGCCCCTGTTAACAACGGAGGAGCAATCGAACCACCAACCATGGTGAATGAAAACACGGGAGAGCACGTAGTAATTAGGCTCAACAACAACGAGTGGGCCCGCTACCGAGAAGCCCTACGAGGTAACCCATGCCTCTCGACTCCCCGCAGAACATGCTGATGGGCTACCATTGGCTTCTGAAGGAGGAATACAGGCGCCAAGTGCATACACTCGCGCAAATCGAAGCGCGCAAAAAGGCGGCAGATGAGTCCAGTCTTCAACGTGTTGGGCTCTCCTCCCACGGAGGATCCTCCTCAAAGGGCAACGAGCACATCGCAAACAAGAGGCGATCCCCGATGGCCCATCTCACCGAGCAAGAACGCATAGAAGCTGCAAAGGTCCTCGACTTCAGCTCTATGACAGTCGACACATGGGGCAACGTGGTCCCAAAGACGCCGCAAGCTGAAGTGATAGTAGCCACCATGTACCTCCTCAACAACCAGCCGTCAGCTGGAGACCCCCGAGCCGCCATGCACCGATCTACGATTGCAGGCTTGGGGCTAGTCGAGGCCGCCCTCGACAAGGAGCCAACACCGGAGCCAAAGAAAGGCAAGGCTCTAGCAAGACGTTATTCCTCGCCTTCCTCCAGCGATGATAGTCATGACCTGTCTCGACGCTGCCGCTCACGGCAACACGATCACGACTACGACGCGCGTGATGACATCACACAATGCAAGATCGACAAGTCAAGGGCGTGACGTGCCCGATCGACTAACTCAGAAGACGAAGATGTGGAGCTCTGTGGCGCTAGATGCTTCAGAAGGGCCATCAGGCAAAAGCGAATGCCCAAGGGGTTTAAGCTCCCATCAGAGAACCCGAAGTTTGACGGTCTGTAGGACCCGAAAATCTGGTTGGAGGACCACATCTCCTCCGTCAGGATTCATGGCGGAAGTCGAAGTACGACCATGCAGTGCTTACAGCTACAACTGCAGGGCGCCGCCCGAGCATGGCTCAACAACCTCCCACGCGGATTCATTCGCAGTTGGGAAGAGCTAGTTTACAGCTTTGTGCACAACTTCAAGGGCACATACAAAAGGCCCGTGTCAATCGAAGAGCTGAGGTGCTGCCCGCAAAGATCGGGAGAATCGCTACGCTCGTACATCCAGAGGTGGTCCATCATCAAGAACTCCGCAGAAAATATCTCGGAGGACCGCGCAACCGACGCATTCAACGGCGGCGTTTGCCGCATAGAGCTTAGGGAGGAGCTAGGCCGCTCGAAGCCAAGACCATCGACCACCTGATAGAAATCACGAATTGGTGGGCTGGCAGAGAAGATTCGGTGAAGAATCACATTCACTCCGACGAGGAAGCAGAACTCGAGCGCAGACGCGACCGCTGAAGCAAACGGCGAATGCGCATCTATGATGATCGCGACGACGTCAACATGGTCGCAGCCGGCTACGCTGACAGGCGCGACGACAACCGCAACAGCGGCTACCGCAGCGGTGGATACCGCGACTCCGGGAAAACCACGCAAGTATGGCAGCGCCGCACTCGTGATGAAGCACCCGCCACGTCCGTTGCAGATAAGCTGTCCGAACCATGCACCGTGCACTTCTACATCGACAAGCATGACGGCAAAAAGAAATCCAGCCACCTCCTCAAAGACTACCGCGAGTTCCTCAAACTCCATGAAGGCCTGGCTCGGATGAATCGCGACGCAGTCAACAGGGGCTACGGAGCCGCCCCAGGCGTTGTGGCACATGGAGCTCCTCCACCACCACCAGTGCCACCGCCAAGCACGGCCGCACCCGACCAGCATCATGGAGGCGAGTTGTACCCACGGGCCATGGGCACCATGATGATCCAAAAGGGTCGACCCTCCAACCGGGTGCAAAAGGCCATCACTCGCCAAGTCAATCTGGCAACAAACTCGCCACCATCTACCACTGAGTACCTTAGTGGAAGTGAGTCCTGCATCACCTTCGACAAGCGCGACCATCCGTCCCAAGTACCTCGTCCAGGCCACTGTCCCCTCGTACTCGAGGCACATATTGGAGGCTTTGACATGAGCCGCGTCTTCATGGACGGCGGAAGCGGCATCAACCTTATATTCGTGAGTACCTTGCGAGCAATGAGGATCCCTCTAACTTGCTTAGAGGCCTCAGACACAACATTCCACGGCATCGTCCCAGGCAAGGGCATGTATCCCCTTGGCAAAATCAACCTCAATGTTATCTTCAGCACGCCAAAAAACTTTCAGCGCGAGCGCATCGACTTCGAGGTCGTCGACTGGCCCTCACAGTACCACTTCATCCTCGGACGTGTCGCGTTCGCTAGGTTCATGGCAGTGCCACACTATGCCTATCTGCAGATGAAAATGCCAGGCCCTAATGGCGTCATCACAGTCAACAGGAGCTTCGAGAGGTCCGACAGTTGCGACAGGGAATTCAACAGAATTTCCTAGTCCTTCGGCATGCATGAAGAACTTGCGAGACTAAAGGAGCCGACAAACAACAGTCTGCCTCCCCTAAGCCGGCCAAGTTCACCCGACCTATCTTTCGACTCATCGGTGCACACAAAGAAATTTCAGGTCCACCCATCAAATCCCGCCAAGACGGCCCTCATCGCCAACAACTTGAGTCCCGCATAGGAACTCGCGCTCGTCAAATTCCTCCATGAGCACTGGGAAATCTTCACCTGGTGTCCAGTGGACATGCCAGGAGTTCCCAGGGAATTCGCCGAGCATGCACTCAATGTCAACCCAGGCGCAAGGCCAGTCAAACAAACAATCCGGCGACTGTCTGAACCAAGAGCAAAGGCAGTTGGAATGGAGATCAACAGACTCCTCGACACCAAATTTATACGCGAGATCAAGGAAAGCACTTGGCTCGCCAACACGGTGCTAGTACCAAAGAAAGATATGGATATCCTGCGGATGTGCGTGGACTTCACCTCTCTGAATAAGCACTGCCCAAAGGATCACTTCCCGCTACCGTGAATCGACCAGATCATCGACTCTACCGCGGGATGTGAGTGCCTCTGCTTCCTCGACGCCTACTCAGGCTACAACCAGATTCGAATGAAGGAGGAAGATCAATAAAAAACGGCGTTTACAACACCTTTTGGTGTGTTCTGCTACAACACAATGCCCTTCGGGCTGAAGAACGCATGAGCCACCTACCAGCGATGCATGCAGGCTTGCCTCAAGAACCAACTTTGTCGCAACATCCAAGTCTATGTTGATAACATAGTAATCAAGACCAAAGAGGAAGCCTCGCTAATCGACGATTTGCGCGAAACCTTCGCCAACCTCGACCGCTACCGGATCAAGCTCAATCCAGACAAATGCGCTTTCGGCGTACCATCGGGGCAACTACTCGGATATCTTATCTCCGCGAGAGGGATCAAGGTGAACCCGAAGAAAATAAAAGCCATACTGGCCATGGAGAAGCCAAAAAACGTAAGAGGTGTCCAACAGCTAGCTAGGCGAATCGCGGCGCTCAGTCGATTCATTAGTCGGATGGGTGAAAAGGCACTGCCCTTCTACTGACTCCTCCGCAAAGCTAACAAGTTCGAGTGGACCAACGAGGCGCATGAAGCATTCGAAGACCTCAAGCGCCTACTATCCACCTCGCCAGTACTGGTGACCCCACGCGAAAGGGAACCATTGTTGCTATACATCTCCACCACCAACCAGGTGGTCAACACAGTGCTCGTAGTAGAACGAGCCGAGGAAAACAAGGTCCACGGGGTACAACGCCCAGTCTATTACCTCAGCGAGGTACTTACGCCAACAAAATAGCGGTACCCGCACTACCAGAAACTGGCGTATGGCATCTTCATGACAGCACGGCGACTGCGCCACTACTTCCAAGAACACCCGATCGTGGTAGTCAACGACGCCCCACTTGGGCACATCCTCAACAATCCCAATGCCACCGGACGAGTCATGCTTTGGGGAATCGTATTGTCTCCACAAGACATCACATATGAAAAACGCGATGCAATCAAGTCACAAGTTCTCCCTGATTTCCTCGTGCACTAGATGGAGAACCAGCTCCCGGAAAAACCAGACATGTCCTACCTCTGGACAATGCACTTCGACGGCTCGAAGCGGAAAGATGGGGCTGGCGTAGGTGTCATACTAACGTCGCCCTAGGGAGATAAGCTGAAATATATCTTGCGAATGCAGTTCACCACCTCCAACAATGAAGCTGAATATGAGGCCCTACTGTACGGGATGAGGATGGAAAAAGCCTGCGGCGCCAAGAGGCTCATAATATATGGCGACTCCAAGCTGGTCGTCAACCAAACAATGCACGAGTGCGACGCACTGAACGACAACATGATCGCTTACCGCGACCTCTAAGACACACTCGAAGGGGACTTCGACGGTTGCGAACTACGGCACATCGGCCGTGAAAGCAATGAAGAGGTGGACGCACTCGCCAACATAGGCTCCACCTGCGCCCCCATACCACCTGGGGTATTTCTCGAGCCCATCTGCGGACGCTCCATCAAGCCAAAGGCCGCAGAGAAGAAAACAAGCGCAACTACGGACTCGGGGGCTGCGCCGCCCAATGAGCCAATGGCACTCGACGACCTTGAGCTGGACACAGGACTCGAAGGACCAATGAGCGTCATGATGATCGAGACATCCTGGACCCAACCATACATTATGTACCTCCTCAGCAAGAGGCTACCGGACGATCCGACTGACGCCCGACACATCGCATGACGCTCCAAGGAATTCGCTGTTATCAACGGCGAACTATACAAGCGCAACATCACAGGAGTACTCCAACGATGCGTCTCCACGGGCGATGGAAGAGTTGTTCTCCTCGACATCCATGAGGGGACCTGCGGGCACCATGCCGGCAGTCGCGCCCTCGTCGCCAAAGCTTTACGAGCTGGATTCTACTAGCCTACGGCCATGCGTGACGCCAAGGATATCGTCCAAAAATGCAACGCTTGCCAGCGATTTGCGGACAAACCACACGCACCTGGCGCAGAGCTCCGACCGATTCCATTGGCCTGGCCCTTCGCGCAATGGGGACTCGACATGGTCGACAAACTCCCAAGGTCCTCACGAGGATGTTACGTCTACCTCTTGGTCATAGTCGACAAATTCACCAAGTGGATAGAGGCCATGCCAGTGACTAATCAGTCAGGATACAGCGCAGTCAAGTTCTTTGAGTCCATCGTCTACCGCTTCAGAGTGCCACATAGCATCATCACGGACAACGGGACAAACTTCACATCCAAGGAGTTCCAGGAATTCTACGAGAATCTAGGAACCAACGTCAGCTATGCCTCTGTAGCGCATCCACAGACCAACGGTCAGGTCGAAAAAGCTAACGGGCTCGTCTGCGGCGGCATCAAGAAGCGACTCCTCAGGCCACTCGAATAGGCCACGGGCTGCTGGCCAGACGAGCTGCAATCGGTACTCTAGAGCCTACACACAACTCCAAACAGCGCCACAGGGTACACCCCGTTCTTCATGGTGCACGGGGCTGAAGCGGTGCTACCCGCCGAAGTACGATACAAAGCACCACATGTGGTTGCTTACAGCGAGCAGGCGTCAACCCTTGCACTCGAAGACTCTGTCGACCTTCTTGACGAGGCAAGGGAAATCGCCGCAGAAAGATTAATGATCTACCGGCAGAACCTGCGCAACTACCACAGCAGGAGACTACGCCCCATGTCCTTCGTCGAAGGCGACCTGGTCCTGCGACTGAAGCAGCAAGGGCATCTCAAGCTCGAGTCCCCCTGGGAGGGACCATACGTGATTACAGAAGTAATCTCAGGTGGCACCTATCGCCTTAAATATTTAGAGACAGGAGCCGCATACTCCAACCCTTGGAACGTCACGCAGCTGCAGCGCTTCTACCCTTAGTCGTTTTTGTTTTTACATTGCAAATAAGGTTACTCGGCCAAGGCTACTTAGCCACACATTGTACCTCGTACTACCCTGCGAATAAATAAAGCTAAGTGCCCCAAAACTCTGTGTTTTCTTTTATTCTTCGCAAGTTATCCACTCGGGAGCTACGCCACCCTGTACACATCTGTTCTACGAACTAACACGATATCCTGAGTAGCTGACACACCAATCAAAACCCTTGATAAACACCAACCCAGTTGCAACGCACCTGACGAGTTGGTAAGGGGCTGAGATAAACATAAGTCAGGCTAACGAAAAGGAATCGCATAAGTGCAACGCACTCGCAAAACATACACGCTAGCAAGCTCTTTATATACATCAGTATTAATCAATTATACACAAGCATATATATAAACTTTACAACACTGATACAACTATGTGCAGGATACAAACTAAACTACTGTTGCAGTAGAACAATGTTGGTCTGCTCCTCGAAGAAGTCGACGATCTCCTCCGCTGGGCGATCCACCGCCTGGTAGTGCAGAACCATGTTCCAAGTGGAACCTGCTAGCGGCGCTGGCGTTCCGTCCGCAACTGCTGCAACGTCCACATCATGCATGTGTAGTCGTACCAACGACAGAGCAGCCTTGGCACCAGCCACTAACTGCTGCCGTACACACTCACGGACCGCACTCAAGTCCTGGAATTTAGCAAGAAGGGCCAGCAGGCTCGAGGGAACGACGTCCCGCGGGAACATCGTCTGGTAAATATTCTTCAAGCATGATTGCGACTTCTTCAAGAAGTGAAGCACTCGCGACGCACGATCCTGCAGGGTCGCCAATGCGATTGCGTGATCATGATCCACCTAGAAGTATCCACTCGCCTGAAGCTGCTCTTGGGTCAGGTCATTCATGCGAATAGCAATCCTATCCTTCTCATCCTGCAGATAGCGCGCACTGACAACTATACCAAGCAAAGGCAGAAGTATGAAGACAACGAACTACGGCGAGTGACTACAGGGAAAAGATAAGGAAGAAGAAAACTAACATTTGAATTGGTCGCCTAGCCGCGTCACCTCCCCCAGCAGATATTGTTCTCGAGCGACGGCTTTCTCCGCCCTTGATTTCCGTACATCCGTGTTACCGCGGAGTACGGGAAATTCACACTCCAACTGCTTCACGCGGTCACGAAGTAGCGAGAGCAGAGACAGCTCATCCACCCTTGAGCGCGGCGGCGCCAAGGTGTCATCAGGGGCTGGCAAATCCTGAGGTTCCCTCAAAGGATTACTCGATGTGCCCTATCACAAGTCAAGCAAGAGACAATAAGAAGACCAAGGCGAAGCACAGAAAAAAGGATTCGAGTGCATTCAAGATCAACAAAAGTATCAGCAGATACACTCGCCAAAAGGCATGTCTTCAACAAAAGAAATATGCTATTTAACTATTACAAGGCGCCACTACTAAGGAGCAACTGGCTTCTTCGACTTAGACTTCGGTTTTGGGGGCCTCATCGAGTCTGTGGTAGTATCAGACGCCACAGACTTCCCGCCGGCCCCTGACATCACAGCCTTCGCCGCCTTCTTGGCTCGCTGAAGCTCCTCAGAGTACTTCACAACTGGATTGATCAGCTGCGGCCTGTACTTGCCACAAGCAGTTGCGAAAGGAGCAAAGACTACCTGCTGGCCATCCGCCTGACAGGCATCGCCTTGGAAACCGCTGCAGGATCAACTTCGACTCCGTGGGCTTGAACCATTGCGAGTGACATTGAAGCGCCAGCCGCACGGAGCGAGTTCTTGAAGCTCGCCGGAATGCCCCGGCAAGGGACTCCACCAGCTCATCCATATTATTGATCAGCTCAGCCTTGGGCGCCAGCTCCTCCCGCAGGTGACTAAGCACGCCCTTGGCATTGGTGAGCGTCCCCTGCACGGCAGCGCTGCAGTCTTCGACTGATGAAATGGCACCCACCAACGCATCATCGCGACGGAGTGCCTACGCGTCGAAGCTCAAACCGCTAGCATCTACACAAGAATCAAGCATCGGCACAAAAGTCAGCACGGCGGCACATTAAAAAGAAGAGACATGACGAAAACCTAGACAAGGGCATACCTGAGAGAGCCTTGGCAATCGAGAAAAGCTATTCTTCGAACACCTTCTCCCTATCTGCGATGGAGGCGCGCAAATCCTCTTCGCATTTCCGCGATTCGTCTAGCACTGTGATTGCCTCATCACGGCTCTTCACCGCCGCAGCAAGCGTTTTATCAAGAGAAGCACTGCTACGAAGGAGGGCATTATGCTCAGCTGTAACACAAGCGAAAGATAAACCATCAGTCGAATATCTCACAAGGATACATACGAAAAGTAAAGGGCACTTACTTTCAACTGCGCGATGGCGATTATCTAGCATTGCATGCTGACGACCCATCGCAAGCACCTGCTCTGCTAGGTGAGCGGCTTCCTTCACAAGGAGCTGCAATAAAGAAAACAGTAAAGGATCAGCAGATGGCATAGATAAAAATTTGACTGCAAACATCAGAAAAAGAGGTACTACACATACATGATCCTCCAATGACTCCGAAGTCGATTGGTGCGCAGTCGTCCGGGCAACCATCCGATGCTCCACATCGTGCGGAGAACTTGACAAATTATGCCCAGAGTGGGCTGCCAATGGAGGGGAAGGAGCACGCTCAACCATTTTCTCGGCCTTGGAGGTTGCGACTCCAGATTCCTCACAAATTGGACGTCGCTAGAAGATGATGACGCCGGCTGACTGAAGACCAAAACCAACATCAAGAGAAGACAACTAGAAAAGAAGACCCACAAGGAAAACTTTATATACTTACCAATCAAATTTGTCAAAATCGAAGGTTTGATCCCCCGACTCTGACGACGACTCCTTCGGCAGTCGCATCTTCTTGCGAGAAGGCGGCGCCACGGCACGCATAGGAACGGCAGGTATCGGCGACTCTGTGCCAACAAACGCACCTTCCGGCTTTGAAGGAGACGATGCATCTGAATCCTCGCTGTGCGAACGCTTGCGAGCATCCGGACCACTCGACTCGGGGGCTTCCTCCTCCAAATAAGATGGGACGGTCGACTCCGACTCGTCCTATTCAAAGCTTCACAAGGGATAACCCCCTCAGGAAGAGGGGGCATACAGGGAGACCCCCCCAATCCTGCACACAGAAAAACAATTTAGCAAAAGTCAAGAAAAACAGAAAAGCAGCAGTCAACAAACAAAGCTACTACGTAGCACAACTGTACCTCAGGAGGAGGGTTAGTAGCATCGAATGGAGGTACGACTAGATCATTGGGAAGCACATCCTTGACGGTGTACTTGGTGACTAGTCGCACCCTTTTATCTACTTCACTCGCGGAAATGCCATCGGCAGATACGCGAGTGACATCGTCTGTGCCAGCCCACTGGAACATAGGGTGGACTCTGGCCTGCAGAGGCTGGACGCGATGGCGCATCCAAGTGCGAATGAGGGCGCAGCCTCCCTCCTCTTTCCCCATGCTATTCTCGAGGTCGCAAACGCGCTCGTACAACACATCTGTCTCCGCGGATTCGCCGGGTATCACTACGTTCTTCCAGGAGCGCATCCTCTTGCACGGCGTCACGGGATCGAAGGGCGCGAGTCCGTAGTGGTATCCGTCGGCCTTCAGGTCACGGATATAGAACCACTTGTTCCTCCACCCTTGGACGGACGCCATGAGTTTGATGTCAAAGTATGTGGCGGAGGAGTCGACGTGGATACCACAGCCTCCTACATCATAGACTACGGAGCGAGACGCTGATTGGCGCTTCAGCTTGAAGAGGCGCTTAAAGAGACCAAAGTGCGTCTCGATTCCGAGCCAGCACTCGCAAAGAATAATGTAGCAAGCTACATGGAGGATGGAGTTGGGGGACAGATGATGCAGTTGGAGCCCATAGAAACAAAGAAGGCCCCTGAAGAAAGGATGCAGGGGCAATGAGAGACCACGGATGATGAACGCTAGGAACATCACCCGAAAGCCGGCAGGCGGAGAGGAGATTACCTCACTGCCGGGGACACACGGATCAGCGACTGCGGCAGACACAACACCATCTTGGCGTAGAAGACAAAGCTCAGAAGACTTGATCACGGATGCGTGCCACATGCCATTGGTGACGCGAGTGCCCGTGCCCTTCTTTTTCCCGGCGGCGGCGGTGCTGGTGCCTGCAGCGGCGTAGCCGCCCTTCTTCTTCGCAGCAACCATGGAGGCAGCGGAATTGGCCGTGGCACCTCCTTTCTTCTTCCCCATTTTGCGGTGGCGATGTGACCGGAGAAAGTAACTGAGAAATACGCGGAGCTGGTCCAGCACCGCGAGGAAAGACGAACACAAAGAAGCAGAGGAGCAGCAGCAATGGCGACAGAGACAAAGGCAGAGAAGAGAAGCAGATGTGAAAAATTACCATCGCAACATCACTACTTAACCCCCTGGAAGATGTAATCTAACAGCCAGGAAAAACCCTACTAGACACGTGGCGTTCATCGTGCTCGACGCGTGGAGGACCTGAAGCGTGAACCGTCCCCCACTACCCCCATTACGCGCGGAAATCAAGGAGACACAGTTAAAATAGAGATTACGCACGTCCGGTCAAGTCAGAGTCCGAAAATGGGACCCACCGCTCGTCACGTCCCGTCAAACTTGCTCACGCGGACAACTGAAGTCATCACATCGTTAGCACTGACGTCATCCAAAATTATGCAGCAGAAGAATTTGAATACTTTAGTCCTTGCTCGAGTCTTCGACTCCACCAAGCACTCGGGGGCTACCCCCATAGGGAGCGCTGGTCGCGTACCCTACGATTTTTCTTTTCTACAGGAACATGGACAATCAAAGCAAAACCAACCACTCGAATCCGCAATTCAACTACGGACATGGGTTACTACCATAGGAAGCGCCGGAAACAAATTCGACTGAAACAAGCAAGCAAAAGACGACAGTAGTCGCAAAAGTTTTTTAGTCCCTGCCTGAGTCTTCGACTCAACCAGGCACTTGGGGGCTACTCCCATAGGGAGCGCTGGTCGTGCACCCTATGATTATTTATACATCGCACTATGTGTTGATAACATCCACACTCGAGGTTTATGGCGACACCGCCTCATATTTTCCCTACAAAGAGACTACGTCTCCTGGGTCACCCGAATCATCTATGTGATGACCAAAAATTCGGATGCCGCGCTTGCAGCGTGAAGGTAAGACCTGAATAAGTCCTGACAATGCATTTGCTACGCACTACCAGAAATATATCCGTACCTACAGGTAAGATGAACATGCCTTGACGGACGTGTCGAGTGCTCACATCCATATACTGGAATTCGACTCCTATAAGACCTCCGCGGCTTGAGTCGAATTACACCAGCACTTCTCCGAATTCGAGTCCGGGGACTCGAGTTCGAGTAGATTGCGTTGTTTTACCCTAAGGTAGTTAACTGATACCGGTACATCGGTTAAATCAGGCACGCACATCAACAATCCCTATGACACAAACAGAGCAGTTGAAATATACTCATCCAGGCACTCGAAGGGCTTCATAAAGTCTCCAGTCGAATCTGCGATTCCACTAGACACTCGGGGGCTACTGACATGGGTATACCATACGGGTACTCGAGCTTGGTATATACGGCCTGGATACAACGGAAGCCCACAGTGTCGCCAAGGCCCAAATAGAGAACTCGAGTAGCCTACGGACTCTTGATTGCTTGAAGAACAAGAAGAAGCTAAAGATAGAAAGTTCAAAGGGAAAAACCCTAACCTGTAACTGACTCGACCTGCTACCCGAGACCTGGCTTATCTATATAAAGGCCAGGAGGGGGTGGCGAGGAGGACACACGCAACCCTAGTTTCCACAACCCTCGCCAGATTGCATCTGTGCACCATTGTAATATTCGATTCCTTCAATAATTCCACGAGCAGACAAGCAGGAGTAGGGACCTCTACGAGGCCTGAACCTGGGTAGATCTTTGAGTACCCTGTGTGCTTGTTTGCTAGCCGATAGATGTCTCCAGCGCTCCCTCCTTCTCCAAAACCCAAGTCCATAACAATGGGCATTGATGAGTTAAACCCTCGTCAATAGGTAACCACGAAATCCACATAACATACATATTACATAGTTCCGAGCATAACTAACAAGTAACAACAAATGTTCATAGTTCAAAGCACAATATAGTAAAATATAAACTTGAATATTATCACTCATTATTGCCATTGTTGGTATTGTTTCGATCAACTTCCACACGGATATCTCCTACATTGTTGGTGTTGCCACATACACCATTTCCACCACCAATTCCACCTCCACCAATGCCACCACCACCAATGCCTCCTCCCATGCCACAACCATCACCAAAGCCTCCTCCAATGCCCACCACCACCCCTCATGGTACTCATCAAGCTTCCCATGTATCCTCCCATTGAGTCAAGCAATTGTTGTTTCTTCCGCGTCACTTTTCCCCGACACATATCAATATATGCCTTCATGTTGCTAGTGTCCATAAACATGAGTTGACGCTCGGTCTCCATTGCTTTTTGAATTTCTTCTGTGGCCACGTTCCTAGCCTCGGTAGCCACAATGAGCTCCTCGGCTGCCGCCCTCCTCTCCTCGGTCGCCACCTTCCTCTCCTCCACGGCCGCCACCCTCCTCGGTACACAAATTGTTGATGCGACATCACATTCATGCTCTCTAAAAATGATTCATCATCCAAACTACGAATTACAAAGGAAAATGGCATGCATTTGCTTCAACCCGTAACCACAATTCACCTATAAAGAATGTAAGAAAGATATAGAACGATGAGATGAGGTGATACCTTTGCGACGTTCCGTCGAACATGTCATGTGCGAGTGGCAGGACGAAAGGTTGTTGCGGCTCCTACGCCTCGGGTGTCGACGACTAGACAAACAGTGGCGTCATCTCCTCGATCGCCACGACACTAGCCTTCAAACGATTGCACATGGCCTTCTTCTTCTTCGCCCTTCCACCGGCAGCCGCGGTCAACTGCCGCTTGGCAGCGGCGTTGGAGGCCACAGGTGGCTTCCTCCCCTTCCCTGTGGGATTTTGCGGCGGGAGCTTAGCTCTAATTCGACGCGGCGGCGGTCGGCCGGGGCTGGATGAAGGTCGCGGGACAGGAGGGCGGGGCATAGGGTTTGGAGCAGCCGCAAGGGTCCGAGCGGATGGTGCATGAGCGGTCGAATCACCGGTGGTAGGCGCGGAAGGGGAAGAGCAGGCTCCGACGGCCCGTCCATAGTGTTCCGGTGGCTGAAGGCCGGAAGCGGTGCAGCGGAAGGCGGTGTGGCGCACGCAGACGGGAGATTTCAGCGGGCGGTTGGCTGCGCGCACTGAGTGGGGAGGGGATTTGCAGCACAGCGCTAGCTGCCGCAAATATGCAACACGAGGTAGTGATGTGGCAAAAAATATGATGCACGAAAAATAGATGCGGCAGCCGCGGTGCCGCAACCGGCGGTTATTCGCACCGGTGCTACAAAATTGCAGCAGCTGGTAGAGATGCTCTTAGTGTGTAGGTTCAAAGCAAAAATGAACCTACACCAAAATATCCGTTGAACCTACACAAAAATGCGTGATACATGTATTTCAGAAAAAAAGCTAAAACATCTTATATTTTGAAATTATTTTGGAAGTCACTCTGCTTATGACCGAACTATGCATTCACAATGGAGTACTATCTAATGGCTTGGACAAACAAACCATGTTCTCCCCGTATGACCGAACTATGCATTCACCATGCTAAAAGTTACTCCCTTCGTTTCAAAATATAAGATGTTTTAGCTTTGTGAAGCTAATATATCTAGACCACTTTCTAGTGCAGGTTCAAAGAGGTTCGGTGTGAACCTACACACTAAAAGCGGTCTAGATACATTCACTTCACAAATCTAAAACATCTTACATTGAAACGGAGGGAGTACGAAACAACTTCATATTATTCTACTCACCAAAAACAAAAGGTTCAGTGTATACCCATGTTGCTACTCCGTAGCATATACTCCGTTTTCAAAATAATTGATGTTTTAGGTTTTTTCTAAGTCAAACATCTCTAAGTTTGACCAAAATTATAGAAAAATATGTCAATATGCATGACGTCAAATCTGTATTGTACGAAAATCTATTGTATGATTAATGTAATAAACTAAATTTGTGGTTTAGATGACACATTTTCAAAAACTTGATCAAACTTAAAGATGTTTGATTTGGGACAAAACTAGAACATTGATTAGTTTGTAACATAGGGAGTAGAATGCAAGCAATAAACTGCAATACAGCTGAACACAAAAATAGACAATGAACATAGTAAACAAAACACTCATACTATTAAGGATCAAGCTAGCCACATATTTAACGGAAATTGTGCGATGTAACATGATCATTGTCAAGCCTAAGCTGAGATCTAGAAAAGAAAGACATGATCTATAAAACATCGCTATAAGGTAGAACATGCGGTCGATTTTGAGCGTAACTGTGAGAGCATGGGCCGGTAACCCGCAGTAAGAGTTGCCTTCCATATATCAAATCTGAACAAGTAGAGCAGGACACCATAGTTTTAACTGAAGTACATGGAACTAGCACGTAGCGTCTTCATACCATCTAAAAACTCGAGTACTTACCAACATGTTTCAACAAACACACTTACTCCTGATAGTAGGTGGTAAAGAGAAGCTCTATATAACTTCCCCTTTGCACATTTGCCACCATCTAAATCTGAAGCACCAACCTAGTTCAACAAAGATGAAGCTCACATACTCCTGATAGGCTAATTCAACTAGCAAAGAAAGCTCTCGATAACTTCCCCTTGCACATTTGGAACCAGCTCTCTTTTTCTGCTTTTTTTCTGGAGATATCAGGGTCTGCACTTATGCTCAAGACACGGTCCCTCACAGCTGTTAATACCGCATCCAAAGTAGTGATTTTCCTCACAAGAGAGTTCTCCTCATCCACAGCGTCAATACAAAGTAAGAAGGCATCGATCTCTGCAACTCTTGATTCACCATCCTTAATCAAAGCTTCTTTCAATGATTGCAATGCTCGGGTAAGGATAGACGAAGCTTCCTCTGTGCCCGCAGGACCACCATCTTCTCCACTGTCTCCAGCAACTTTAGATTTTGAATTCTTCTGTGATATAAAGGGAAATTCAGTAAGAGATAATTCAAGTGTTTGTATAGAAAAAATTGTGTAACGCAATAAATTGATTATAGAGACACAGATCATTTGTCTACCTTCGATAGAAGCGATGAAAGTGAAATAAGATGATGTTACACCATTGCCATCTCATAGTGGTTAGCATTATAAATTATGTGCAAAGCTTCTTTTAATGGGCAAAGATTTGCAGCCTTAAACATCAGCAATGCAACACTTTATATACTTATGCTATCATAGAAATATAATCTGCGCAAACCCTTATGCTAAAAGTTACAGGCATTGCATCCTTGCAGTAACATATAATCTGTAATTGACTCCTTACTATAAGTTATACAGGTAAGGCACATTATGGTGACTAAAATCCAAGCAATACAAGAAGCCAATGCTCTAAAAGTAATTTCACTGCCTACGATTTAGTGACCAAACATATGAAGAAACTTTACCAGCATCATGACACACAAGCATGGACTTACCGTGTTGTGCACCAAAGAAGAAGGCCACTCCATGATGTAAGGAGTGATAGGGCCAGGAATCTGGCGTTTACTCTTAAAAATCTCATACCGCTCCCCTGTTTCCAGGGAGAAGGATAGGAACCACTCAGAAGATTTGAATAAGTCGCTGAAATCCTTCCAGTGGCAAATAGAAAGGTACACAAAGCCATCAGTAACCGCCATGAGCCGCACCTTAATCTTCTCCTGTGCTGAACACTCCATGATATCCTCAAAGACCATGGGCAATGGAAACATTTTGCCCGGCATAAATCTCTCAACACCGCCATGGCCGGCTTTCCAGATCCAAGTGAAAAGCGTACGCTCCTCTACACTTACGATACAAAGCTCCCCGTCCTTAGTCTGACCGATCTTAAACCCCGAATATCGGCCAGAATGAACCCCTTTGAAGTGTGGTGGCAAATCCATTCGAGAGAACTCAAAGGTAGTTGTGTTGAGCACGAAAATGTAGCCTTCTGTATCGTGTTCCCAGCAGACAAACCCATCCAACACCGTGCAGGTTGAGTGCTTGTCGCCCTCAGGCAGCAGCGTCTCAGCCTCCGGGAAAATCTGCCACTCCATGGTGTTTGATGAGAAGACTGCCACACGAACCGAAGCCCATGAGTAGTCATGACGGACACAGACCACGCGGGACGGCCTCTGACCCTCTTCGGCGGAGAGTGTGTGAAACTCAAGGATGGTGCCGCGGGTGATGTCGTCGGGCTCCTTGGAGCAGAGACCCAGGGACTTAGTTTGGGGGTTGTAGCAAGCACGCTGCTTGGTGCTCCGGTTCTCGAAGGAGACGTAACCATTCAGGTAGGGAATCGAGGAACCGGAGAGATTGACCCCCCACACGGAAGCACCGTCGTGATCTTGCAGGAGTGTGCGGAAGAAACCGGTGGCGGCGTCGAGGTCCAGGTCGGAGTGGCGCCAGGCGGTGGTGAAGGTAGGTACGGCGCGCATGAGGGGTGCGAGGATGAGGGCGAGGAGGGGGGACGCGTGGAGGGCGCGGAAGCGGCGGCGGAAGGCGGGGGACGAACGGACGGCGCCGAGGAAAGCGCGGCAGGTGAAGGCAGCACAGGCGAGGCTAGGAAGGTCAGGGAAGCGGAGGAAGATCTCTCGGAGTAGGTCGTCGCCGAGAGCAGCTATGGTGGTGGGAGCGGGTGATTTAGGGTATTCCGCCGGTGGCGGCGGCGGCGGCGGTGGCGGCGGCGGCGGCGGCGGCGGCGACGGCTGAGTAGGCATGGCAAATTGATTGGTGAGTTCGAACTGCGGCCGCGGATTTGGGAATTGGGAAGGTCGACCCCTGGGGACATAGATTGGGTGAAGCAACGCCTCACGGTTGTCGGTGACTTTGCGTCATGATCTTACTCAAATTCCGAACTCAGATTTCAAACTAGTAAAATTTAAAAGGCTCAAGTATATACTTCTGCTAAAAAAGATGGGGATACGATCAAATTTAGATAAATCCGCGACATCTTTTTTAGGAGACGAGTAAACTGTATCAGCGGTGTTAAATTTTTTTTGCCATGCCTTCACTTTGGTCGCTATTTTTTTTTAATTGCAGATTCAGGTCCTAATTATTTTATAAGTGTGTCACGCTAGTTTCTAAATTATGTTTGACCTTCGATGATTTGTGCCACGTGTACAGTAAAACCCAGGAAACGTCATGTATATCTTGTATATTTGTGATAGGCCCTAAGTTATGTTTTCTTTCAAAAGTTGGTCGCGCTGCACCTTGTCGATCACCGCACGACCGCCGGAGGATGTAGAAGTGGTTGATCGGCATGAGGAAGTGTGGCATGTGCGGCTCGAAGATCCACTTCCACTTGCCATTGACGATCTACCACGAGTGACCACATGACGCGTAACTACTTAGAGAGCGGGAGTTAGTTGATGTGTTCCCTAGCCCCACCCCTGAGTGACTGGGGCTAGCCCGGTCTCGGTACAAAAAGGTTATGTGTCTTGCTGATGTCAGGGTGACGTTATCCTGGCCTAATAACTCAATTTAAATCATTTTTTAGAATCTGAGAAAATTATTAAATACTATAAAATCCACATCTTTTATTCTATTTATCAGAAAAATATGTATAATATATCAAAATGATCAGAAAAATAAGACCTACACATTAGCATCAAAATCATGCACTATTAAGCAACTTCAGTGACACATTTATTTAGTAGAACAAACCAACCCCCACAGGTGCATCCGAGGTTTTCTAGTATTAGGGTTTATAACCCTCGGAACCCCTTTAACTCAATGATCATGTCTAGGGTTTTATTTCAGTACCCCTTTTAACTTGTCTAGGGTTTGAGCATTGCATCGATGTCATGTGTTGTTTGCTTACCTTTCTTTCTAGTGTTTTGCTTCTTGTCGGTAAAATTCAAGATCGAGTCCAAGATCAATACAAAGATAAACATCATCGAAGATCGAGGATCAATATTTGTTCATCGATGATCAAACCAAGTGCATGATATTCTAAGATTTATTTATTGTTTATTGATGGCTGTGAAAATAGCCAGCTTTTCCCTCGCAAAAAAAGGAAAATAACCATCTTTCTCCACATTTAAACCTCATTTTTAGTCATACATTAACAAGAGCCTCTCTAGTTTTGCCACTACTGACTAATTATTGCAAAGATATGCAAAATATTGCTTTGAAATGTGTTGTGCGGGAAATCATGCTTTTAAGGACGAAATCTGGAGCCATAAATGAAGATTTTGAGGAAGCCTACACGACCAAGCAAACCTAGAGTCAATACCAGGCACTAGAGGCCATAACGACCACTGGTATGGGCAAGGTTCGCCCGTACTAGGTGGAAACGACTTTGTCTCGTCAAACCTGAAAAATTTCGTGAAGGCGTCTATATATTTTGGTGTCCCAGCTGCTGCGCAGAGGGCCTCCATTCTCAGATTGCATCGCAATACCATCAAAAGAGATCCACCACCATAGTTCATCATCTCCCCCATCCATCCTCTCCATAGGCATAGCCATTACTTTGTACTTGAGATCTCATTGTGATTTAGCGACCATTATAAGAATATTTGATTTTAATCTAAGTATTTTGCATAATATTTTGTATCCTTGATCTTATTGTTATGAGTGAGTAGTCCTCACGAGCTATAGGTTGGGGTGAAACTTCATAGCGATTATGTGCATCTAATCTATGGGAGCATTGTGTATTGTTTGAATACGAGATTTGTATCTTTTTTCTTTGTCTCTTCTCTCGATCTTTGGACTTATAGGTACCCAAGACCCCCGAGATCGATAAAGGTTTGAGGTGAGATACTTGGTTAGCAACGATCTCATAGGAAACCCAGTGACATAAAAGGAAGTACGGTCTCCGCTTAGCCATCCATTGGGGAACAATAGCAACATCACTTGTTAAGGCTTTGATCTATGTTTTCACTTAATAATTGTTCGTAGCCTGGTGCTTCGTGGTGCAAATGGTTGGATCAAAAGGCTATTGCTATGGATTTGGCTCGTATGTGCTTTAGTATATTAGGATGTGTTGCCCATAAATTTCATCTCTATTAAAATATTACACATGACTGTGCTTATTATTATCTTTATCCCATATGATGTGCAGCTGCAGGTGAATCTTCAACCCTGGCCTATCTCCATCCATTGAAACAACCATAATATAAAGTAAACTAGAAAGGTTCAATAAACATAGGTAAAACGAAGAAACAAAGTCTTGTAGATGTGTCCTTATTTAATTTATTTAGAATTGTTTTCCAAGGTTCGATTAAACCTAGAATCCTAGATCTACTAGGGGAAAAGCTACTATACTGCATCCGTGAATCTGGATCGAAGTATCGACCCTTTTTCTGGCGCTATTGTTGGGGAAGCAATTCGCTATCCTGGTGAGGTCACTAGAGACCTTGTTATTAGTATATTTTTTTGTAGTTTATTTCTTGTTATTAGTTTAGTTTCTTGTTATCTATTTGAAAAAACAAAAAAATTAGTTACTTGTTTATTTGTTTCCTTTATATTAAAAACACCAAAAAGAAAAGAGCCATGGCTCCAAGGAAACTCGGAGAGTATGTTATTCCTACTGATGATTTTATTCGTGCACCTATTACTCAGCCCGCTGTTGATGCGGAAGCTTATAAAATTAAGCCTAACCTTTTGATTTTTGTTCAGCAGAACCGATTTGGAGGCTCATCTTCTGAGGATTCAGGTTTGCACCTTAATACTTTTACTGAAATTTGCGACATGATACGTATTAAAGATGTTGACCCAAATACGATTAAATTACATTTATTCCCTTTCTCTCTAAGAGGAAAGGCTAAGGATTGGTTGCTAGCTTTGCCTAAAGGCACTATCACATCTTAGGAGGAATGCACTAATATTTTTATGACTAAATTTTTCCCTCCAGCTAAGACAATACAACTAAGATCCAACATTACAAGTTTTAGACAAGAAGACCGCGAGCCACTATCGATTGCTTGGGAAATGATGAAAGAAGCAGTAATGAACTGTCCTAGTCATAGGATGGAAGAATGGCTAATATTGCATTTATTTTATAATGTCCTGAACTCAATGTCTAAGTCTTTACTAGATACTGCCGCAGGAGGAACTATCATGGGAAAGAAAGTGAGTGTCGCAAAAATATTACTTGTTGATATGCAAAACAACCATGCACAATGGCATGTGTAAAGAACCTTAAAAAGGGTGAATGCAATCACCGAGGCAAACAATGAACATCTTAATGCAAAGGTAGATGAGTTACTCAATATAGTAAAGGATAAGGAAGATACTCAAATTTATGCTATCACTAACAATGTTAATGATATTAATTTTATAGCTTGTAATCCTTATAATCCTGCTTGAAAGAGTCAAAACTTTGGCTCAAATTTCCAAAAGCAATATTCTAATCCTGCAGGTGCTCCACATAATAATTATGATAATAATAATGGAGCAAATCATGGTAATCTCTCGTTGGTACATACTATTAAAACTTCCATGCAAGCTCAAACCGAGCAAAATAATATGCTTATTAAAATCATAGAGAACCATAAATGTAGTATTGGTAAATTGTCTAACTAGGCCATTGCAATTAGAAATTATGTGCAGGCTATACAAGAAAGAACCAAGACTGTGGAGGCACAATTGGGAAAAGTAGCTGAGAGCCAAGCTCCCATACTTGCAAAATTCGCTAGAAAGCCCGAGCCAAATCTGGTAGAGGACCTCAAAATGATGAGGGCGGAAGTGAAACAAGAAAAACTTGAAGAGCTAGGCTATAACAACATGCCAACACTGGAGTATACCATGGAAGATTTATTAAAGATGATAACCATAAGAAATCTTGGTATTGAACAAGGTAACGATGCTACATACCAATAATTTATAAAAGAAGTAGCATCTAAAGTTCATGAACTAGAAATGGAGTATAAGAAACTAGCTGAGAAGCTTCCAGCTAAGTTAGATAATATGTTTGAGCCCACTATTAAAGTCAAGATTGGTATTAATGAGATACCTACACTTTATGATCATGATGCAAGCGTCTCAAAAATTTCCAAGAGTTTATTTGAGAAGTTAAACTTGGGTCCATTTTCAACTACTAAATGAGACTCCATCTTGCTGATTCAACTTATAAACAAGCTATTGGGATAAAATAAAACATAGTTGTTGAAATCAAATGATGTCTTGCTCTTATTGATCTTGTTATAGTAGACATGCCTGAAGATCTCACAGCACATATAATTCTAGGTAGGCCCTTCCTAAAAACTATTAAAGTTTTTATTAATCTACATGAAGGAAATGTGAGAATAAGACTACCATCTACAGATCCTTTTATAGTCCACTTACCTAGGAAGGAGAAAGTCAAACATAATAATGATGGTGGTATAATCACACTAAATGCTAATTACTTTGGAGTGGGTGTTCCACTCGCAAAGCCTAAATGAAAACCATCTGGGTCAAGCTAATTGACCTTAACTAGAAGCGCTTCATGAGAGACAACCCATGTGAAATAAAAGTTTTTATTCTTGTGTTAGTTTTGTTTTCGTATTGTTTTGTTTTTGTTTTAATAAAGAGTGTTCAATAAGTCCTTTGGAAGAGGATAAGAAAACAAGGTAATCCTAAATATTTTATATTTGCTAACACATGGCCTTAAGGTACTGCTGTTTTTTATGAAGTCTATTTGCTGTTATTTTGTTGATTACTAAGATGTGCAAAGGCGCGTGAAGCTACTAACTTGATTCCATAAGTTTTTAAGCTTCTAGGGAACATAACGATCACTGGTACGACCGGAGTCCCCGTATCACGCACCTATACCACATCACAGATCAAGAAAATAGAAATTTTGATTTTTTTTCTGCAGGACACAGTGGCCGTAACGACCACTGGTATGACCGGAGGAGACCGTACCACCCACCGGTATCGTAGCTCGAGCAAAACATATCAAGTTTGGATCAAAACATATTGACTGAATAACGACCAGTCGCACGGGCGCACGCGACCGTACCGCGCGCCCGTACTGAGTGTACTGTCGGAAGGGATCCTTCAACCCCAAGGTAGGATACTCAGTATGGGTGGGCTCCACCCGTACCACCCGCCTGTACCGAGTATGCGGCTATGATTTCTACCCCAGGAAGAGGTAACCCTAAAATTTCCTAAACACAAATCTCTCTTTCATCTACCTCCAAACTCCAAACCACCTCCATTGGATATTCAATTCTACTCGTTCTTTCTTCGATTCCTCGCACCCAATCGATCTAAGGTACGTTTCTCCTCCGATCCCAGTTTATGTGTATCAAAACCTTTCTCAATCTTTCACCATTATATCAATCTAGACTTTGGTCTTGTTCTTGAGCTAGTCTTCATTATGAGCATGCTTAGTTTTGTTTTTAGAGGAGTTTCTTTTGTAAAGTGTGTTGAGAATCGTTTATGCTATGTTTCTATTGGACTAATTTTTTGATTAGCATTATTTTTGTTTTTGTTTTAGATAAACACAAGGAACCGTACACGTGTGATGGCTGCGGAACAAGCCGCACCACCCGTTGATACGCTAACACCCAAGTCATTTGGTATCAAGTTCACCGAGGAGTTTTGCTCAACCGTTTTAACCGTCTCAAGCTCGAGAAATCAAGTCTACCAAGTGGGCGTGTCCTTACATCCTCAACCAACTGGGCATTCGTTGTGATTTTGACTTACTTTGCAATAATGTTGGTTTATGTGATTTTGTTTTTAAGGAAGAGGTCTCGTATCGCTGCTTGATGCTTGAGTTCCTCAGTACCTTGACGCATACGGTGTGATCACACTATTGCCCTGAGGAACAAATGCCTGGAGTTGATCGCATCAACTTCCTTCTTATGAACTGTGAGTATTCCTTGACGCTCGACCAATGGACTCACTACTTTGGTTGTTCCAACAATGCCACCGACATACGCTCCACCACCTTTGTTCTTGATCCATCACCCTTGGCTTACTTTAATAGAATGATAATTCGTGGGAATACACCCAAGGGAAACCAAATTAATCACCCTGCTATTCGTTATTTGTTCTATGTTATTGCTGACACCTTGCAAGCACGTGGTGAGTTTACTAGAGTTAATGAGGAGGATATGATAATCTTTGCTAGAGCTTCTATTCCTAATTGTAACTTAACAACAAATCTGGGTGCCCTTATTATGTTTTATCTTAAGCATCAAGCTTTGCAGTCTCGTGGTCCATATGCGTAGAAGGAGTCATAACCATTCTTGCACAAGCGCTTCACGTTAACCAAGGTAATATCCAACCGTTGGCAGGAGACCGCTGTCTCGATTTTTCTACTCTAAGTGCTTATGGTATGATTTCTAGAACTAATGGTAGATACTTCCTCAATATACCTGGAGCGGATCACTTGTTCCCAGCTTATTTGCCTAATGGTTTGTTCTCTATAGAGGATGGACATTTGCATTAGGACACGCAGGTTGAGGCATGTCTATCCCAACAAGAAGAACCCACAGGAGAAAAATGACAATATGAATAAGTAGAACAAGAAGGATCCGAACAAGATGTGCAACCACCAAACTACTACACCACCTATGATAATATCTATGCTCTCGAAGGAAGCATGCAAAACATGAACAACCTCTACATCAACCTTCGAGATGCTACTATCAACCTATCAACCTAGTTCAACAATTGGAGCAGCCAATGGAACTTGGGAGATTATCCACTACCACCACAATTAACAACAAAAGGGCTTGCAAAAGCCTAAGCTTGGGGATATGTCCCTGGTCATTTTTATTTGTGTAATAATGAGATTGTACTCCAGCTCCATGTGAGCTTTGAAACACTTGTGTTGGTTTGTTCCAACACTTTGCTTTTTCTTTCATTTTTCTTTTCTTTTGTTTTTAGTTTGGTTTTCTTTTATCAGTTCCTTGCTTGGTCGCAAGTTC
This sequence comes from Avena eriantha, assembly GCA_910589775.1. Classification (NCBI taxonomy): domain Eukaryota; kingdom Viridiplantae; phylum Streptophyta; class Magnoliopsida; order Poales; family Poaceae; genus Avena; species Avena eriantha. The sequence goes on from OU342740.1 coordinate 37,245,091, forward strand.
TTTTCTATTCTTTATTCCCCATCCTCAAAAATACAAAAAGATTTTCCCCTTTTTCCTTTTTTGCAAAAGTGAATTTGACTATTGCCGCTTTGCTTCAATATCATTATGAGAGTGATTTTAACTTGAGTTTTGAAGGAACACATCTCCATAAGGAAGATAATCATGAGGTCACTCATGAGAGGTATGTCCTATGTCTCCCACTTTATAAGTTTGAATTGTTTATCTTAATCCATTGATTTACTAAGATGCTATGCTAGTGGGAGTAATTCAAAATAGTTAGATTTTTATTTGCATCAGTAGTTAGTTGTGGAAGCTGCTCTAGTTCTTTTAGTTAACTGAGTCTTGCCTTGGAAACAATATTACCAAACAAGTACAACAAGAAAAGGTCTCAAATTTATGACTTGTTTGATGAATGATTGTCTTCAGAGTTTACCCTTGAAGATACTTAACCCCATAGATGTTTTGATAGACTTGATAACACTCTTGAAAAGGAGTTGTTTGATTGAGATGAAGTCTAGTGGTAATTGCGATCCATGCCAAAGCTAAACCTTGTGGATCAAACTGTGATACTATTTTAAAAAGTTCTGTGTTTTTGATGCACACCTTTGGATGCCAACAACTCCGCTAGCCTACGAATGATCAATGGTACAACCCCTGATTTCGGCTATGAGTTGACGACATAGGTGGCACTTTCCACCATAATGGGAAAAAGTAATGGTACTCTCGAAGGTTGTGCAAACCATTGTTTAAAAGAATCACCCAATGATCCTCGTTGATAATTCCACATAACAAGTCCTTGGCATGGTCTCATTACTACTTTATGAATTTTCTTGGAAAGCAATGAATGGAATAGAAGTGTTTTAATAGTCTTGATTTATTGATGTGGGTGTCAATAAGACACTTCATTGTTATGCTACTTGGGACATGATCTCTCTTACTTAATTTTGCTATTATAAAAACATCCTAGTGTTCCTTGGCAAGCTGAAAGTTGACTAGGGGAATTGGATTGATTGTTACACTCCTAGTTATTCATAATTATATTAAACTCTAATTTGATTGTTTTGAGTTATCAAAGCTTGTATAGTATTCTTGGCATCTCTCTAACTTTGATGAGTTTTTGAAATGAAATAAGTGTTAGACACATATGACTACCAACCGTAAGTAAATTCATACTCTTGTTGTTTCAGTTTAAATGCCGGGTTCTTTTGGTTTTGTTGTTTTCTTGCTCGAGGACGACCAAGGTTTGAGCTTTGGGGAAGTTGATGGTTGTGAAAATAGTCATCTTTCTCTGCGTTTAAACCTCATTTTATTCATACAATTGACAGGAAACTCTCTAGCTTTGCCACTAATGACTAATTATTGCAAAGATATGCAAACCATTGCTTTGAAATGTATTGTGCAAGAAATCACGCTTTTAAGGAGAAATCTAGAGCCATAAATGAAGATTCTGAGGAAGCCTAGACGACCAAGAAAACCTAGAGTCAATACTAGGCGCTAGAGGCCATAACAACCACTGGTATGGGCAAGGTCCACCCATACGGCCCGCCCGTACTAGGTGGCAGCGACTTCGTCTCATCAAACCCTACAACTTTCATGAAGGCGCCTATATATTTCGAGGTCCTAGTCGTCACGTAGAGGGCCACGATTCTCAGATTGCATCACAACACCACCAAAAGAGATCCACCACCATAGTTCATCCTCTCCCCCATCCATCCTCTTCATAGCCATAGCCATTACTTTGTACTTGAGATCTCCTCATGATTCGGCTATCATTGTAAGAATATTTGATTACAATCTAAGTATTTTTCACAATGTTTTCTATCCTTGATCTTATTGTTATGAATGAGTAGTCCTCATGGGCTACGGGTTGGGGTGAAACCTCGCAGCGATTATGTGCATATAATGTATTAGCATTGTGTATTGTTTAAATAAGAGATTTGTATCTTTGTTTCTTTGTCTCTTTTCTCGATCTTTGGACTTGTAGGTACCCAAGACCCCCGATATCGATAAAGGCTTGAGGTGAGATACTTGGTTAGCGGCGATATCATAGGAAACCCAGTGAAAGAAAGGGGAGTTCGGTATTCGCTTAGCAATCCATTGGGGAACAACAACAACAATGTAACAACCTCGGACCCTACGCTCTAAGTTCAAGCCTGGACGAACCAAAAGTGGTTAAGGGTTTTACAGCGGAGGCCCAGGGCCACCCACGTGTAGGTCCGTCGACCGTCCTAACCACTTCCAAGAACATCGGGATAAGAGCGAGCGGCATAGGCAACAGGTGAAGAGATCAAATACATACACAAGTGAGTATGTATGCAAGCTACCTTACAACAGTTCTCAGAGCCATACCATCTAAAAGAAATAGAAATATTGCAACGCCATACGACAAGATCAAAATATCCTAGATAGAGATAATAGTGTAGGATAGCTCCTCATACATCAATCAACAGAGTATCAAGCGGAAGCGGGAAGCAAGATCCGAGTACGGATAAGAAGCAAATCGGCATAAGATGCCACATAAATAAGCACATCCCGCCCACAGATCTCACGGATCCCCATCCCCGGAATCTCTACACCGAGTGATCGTTGCCAACATTATCTGTCTCCTCCACCCAGTATCCATCTTGCAAATACACCTGTTCATCTGAATCAAACAATTTATCATGTGAGGCCCTAGGGGTACTCAGCAAGTCTTTATGCCTCTAAAGGGGACATATACCTGGGGTGATGCAATTGCATCCAAAGATAATAACTAACAAGTTACTCGCTAACCATCCGCCTAACCAAAGATAGGCGGATGTCCGTTAATTAGAAACAACAGTTATAACAGTATGAAGTAACAGATCCATCCTCCTTCTCTCTTACAAACAAGAAAGCGGACGAACGACCCATCCGTTGGCAGTTTTATTAACCATTCCATGAGTATTGCACTAATTACTAGACCGATATTTAGTCAAATTAAAAGCGGCACTTTAGTTATACTTGTCTATGATCGAGAAATTGTGCTCCAAGTCGTCCATAACCGCGGACACGGCTTTCTGAAAGATTTACCCTGCAGGGGTGCACAAATAGCAACACACACACGATCGACCTCGGAAAAACGAAATCAAAACCCAACGAGGCTTTCACGACAAAGCAATCACAGGATTCATAATTCATTTCAGGGGGCCACCCCAATAAGCTACCCGCAACGAAGTTGGCCGGCTCCGAGACGGACCCAGGGTTTGCGAGAACGGCTGTAAACGACTGGGAACCCGAAAGTGTGACTAGGTTTGTCGATACCGCGAAATCGTGCCGCGATCCCTAAACAGTACAGGTGCTACACGCACAATCGTAAATAAAGCGGTAAAGCATGGCATAAGTACAGGATAGTAATAAAGCCCCAAACTACTTTGTGGCCCTAAGGAATAAAGTACAAATCAAGCTCTGGCAAAGGGGGATTCATAGAGTCTCCCGTATGTGGATAGTGTTAATATTCAAGGAACAGGTATCAAGTACTCGGGGTCCTACGGGATACAAGTGAGCATGAAGAACCAAATAACAGATATTGCCCACCGGTGCCTCTTTCATTAGTTATCCCATTACTACTTAGTTTAAGTTGTTTAGGTACCTCGTTAACCATCAGACTCTCACAAACCCTACACGTGCAATTCTACGACCCGCAGGGCTCAAGCAACTCTTGTAGTAATGGTTCATAGGATGGAGGAACAAGCTTTGGTTGGGGTTTAAAAGTAAAGGCTATGCAGTACTTGGGATTCAAATTAATGCAATCGCGACTCCATGATGCAAGAATAAGATAGAAGCAATAGGTACTATATGTATGCAAGCATGTGGTAGTGCTTGCCTGGCAGCTCAGTTGAAGCGAGAGATGGGTCTGGGTAGTACTCCTGGGATTCTTGATAATTCCCCTGCTCGGCGTCTATTCGAAAAAAGAACCAAACAACAAGGGCCAACATAAATAAAGTGCACAAGCATATGAATAAAATGCGACAAGCAAACAAGCATGCCATGATGAATGATGCACAATTTACATGGCAATAATGTAGCATGGCAAGGGTGAGGTGTGGGGACATGAATAACTCATTTTATTAATTATTTGGTCAAGTCTTATTACCATAAACAGTTCTGATTTTTAATATTGATATGATGCATGCTTCAACTCATATCATGGAATGCATAGTTAGAACGGGCTTGTCGCACTGATTGATTTAGATATATTATTTGTCGAATTTGGAGTTATAGAATTAAAGTTATTAATTACTTAAGAAAAGGCATTTTTATTGCAATTAAACAATTTCCAAAATTTAAATTAGTCATACATTATTTTGAATGGCATATTTGAAATCCTCACATTTTTCTAATTCAAAAACATATATCATTTGTATTATTTGGATTTATTAAATAAAAGTTATTAATTTCTGGATTTAAAATCACATTAAACATTTCTGGAAAACATTTTTATTAAACAGAAGAGGACACAGACTTTTTGTACTGAGAGAAATCTAGCCACAGCCGCTGACAAGTGGGGCCATCACTGACTCAGCACAAGGTGGGGCAGCGGCTCTACGCGGGGCTTTTCTCACCGCGGTTTCACCCAGCCGCAGAGACGGACGGGTGGGCCAACATAGCGCGGGGCCACTGCGCGGGCGCGCCAGCCGGGGACGGACACATGGCGTAGTGGAGGGGAGGCGGGGTGAGGATTCCAAAAACACAGGGGCCTTTTAGCAAAAGTTTCTAGAGGTGGTGGGTCTGACGAAACTGAATATTACACCCAAATGTGGCCGACTAACTTGGTGATTAGAAGAAGAAAAAGAAAGATCTGGACAGAATTTGGGGATGGCGCAAAAATGAAAAACAAAGAGGGATCCTTGATCTATAAATTTCGTTCAGAAGGATCTCACAAAGGCTCAACAAGAACGCCGGGGCAACGACAGGAACATAGGTGAAAAACTGTTGTAAAACTGAGTGTTACAGACCGAAGATGAACATGAAAACTGACAGACTTCCGCAGAAGATTGCGAGCTCATTGGTGGACGGATTTGGGCATCGTTGGAAACCCGAGGTTGCTGGAGATACCCTCTTCAACGGAGCGTGCTGGGGTTAGCCCTAGGTGGCTCGGATTCGACGAAAACTAGGCGAAACAGAGGGTATGAGGGGTTTCTGCTACTACTGCTCGAGCGTGCTGCGGGCGGCAAGCCCGCCGGTGTGAGGCGGGTATGTGCGCGGCGGCTTCGTGCAAGGGTGTTAGGCAAAGCGAAAATTGGCGACAAGAGGAAGGAAGGGAGGAGATTCTCACCGAGGACTCACGCTGCTAGCCGAGCTAGAAGGAGTCGGGAGAGGTGGCTTGACGAGGACTGGGGGTGACCTGCGGGATAGGGCGGCGGCGAGGTACACGGCAAGGGTGTCGAGGTCCTGCGAGTACTCCTTCGTGTCCAGGTGGCCACGCGAGTTCTAAGGCGTCCGGTGCAGCTCCAGCACACGGACGCTTGGCCTTGAGGCTAGGAGATCAATGGCGGTACAAGGAGGATGGTGGCATGGCGGGACTAGGGTTTTGCCTCAGACTTGGGGAAGAAGGCGATGGATTGGATCTGGGAGGGAGATGGGGGAGTGCTTGGGGAGGAGGGAGGACAGCTCTACTGCTGGTTTTGTGTGGCCACGAAGAAAAGCAAGGGCAGGTGTGCACGCACGTGATGGAGAGGGAGGAAGAGAAACAGGGCGCGTCGGCTTCGGTGTCCACGGCTGGGTCGAGCAAGGGGATTGGGTCGAGCCCAGGTTGCAAGGGGGAGCCGGACCAGGTGGTGATGGTCTGGGTTAGCAAAGGTTAGATGAGGCTTAGCTGAGGCTAGGAAGGAAAAAGGGGTGTGAGTTGGGGTTTTAGTTAGGTGTAGAGAGAGAGAGAAATAGCTAGGTGTAGCTAGAAAAAGAAAGAGGTGAGGGAGTAAAGGATGTCACATGTATGCACACATGCATGTGTATATGATGGACAAGGTTAGGATGGATAGATGGAGAAGCTAGGGTTTTGGAGTGGATAAGAAATACCAAGAAGTTTGAATCAAGACAAAGGGAGAAAACAAAAGGACCATAGGAGAGAGAGATGGGAGAAAAGATGATCTTGCATGTGGCATTCTCTCATGCACATGATAATATTTGGTGAAAACTAAATATATATCCCATGTATGCTTGACAAAGAGAAATTCCACTAAAAGAGTTGCAAGGTGGAAGAAAAGTGGGTTAAGCATTTATTTGGGCTCATTGTTTCCAAATGGTTTCAAACAACTCCATCCAAACATCCCAAAAGATACCAAAATAGAAGAAAAAGAGAGAGAGGCCTTGCATGGGCCATGCATGATCATTAGATAAGCCACATTATATTTGTGAAAACAAAGACAATCTCACATGGCCCCATTTAGACCCATGCACTCAATTTGAATCAAGCCCAAGCAAAAGGTTTGAAGAGGTTAAATAAAAACATCAAATAGAAGATCTAGAATAAGATGGGGATGTGGGGCTTTTATTTCATGCGACATGAAATAATGGTACCACACATAGTATACATGCACAAGGAATTAACACATGGTTGGAATTTAACCCATATGTCCAGTATTGATGAAGTAAGCATGAATAAATATAATGGAAATGCTAGTGTGTGTATGCCACTAGTTAATTATATGGTCCCATTTATATTTAGATATGCCCACTCATTTAGAAGTAAACCATATGAAGATGTAGAAGTATCCCCACATGTAGACCCACATCATTTATATTGTGAAAACAATAGTAAACACCATTGGGGCATGTGTTATAGAAGGGAATCCATCTTTATATATGTGAGCTAGACAAGACCCCAAAAGAGAAGATGCAAAAGCCCACAAGTATTTTGGGATGGTGGAATTATAAGGTGGTGACAAAGAAAAGGTGGTGGAGTTAATAAAAGATATGCCCCCAACTCAACTTGAGCATCAAGCATTTATCAAGAACCAAATACAATATACCAAGAGGCAAAATACAATTAATAGTGCATATGAGGTAAGAACCAATGAAGAAGGGTTTTATATGATGCTCAAATGCAAGGTGGCATGATGACATGAGCATGATATAATTATGATGCAACAATTATATGTAGGAAGTAGCATTTTATTATTAGACCATGTAGCATTACAGATGTTAGACAGATGGGATGCTACAAACAACATCACTTCTTAAGGCTTTGATCTATGTTTTCACTTAATAATTGTTTGTAGCCTGGTGCTTTGTGGTGCAAACGGTTGGATCAAAAGGCTATTGTTATGCTTGTGGATCATAGGGGCATTAGTATATCAGGATGTGCTCCCATAAATTTTATCTCTATTAAAACATTACACATGACTGTGCTTATTATTATCATCTTTATCCCATGTGATGTGCAACTGCAGGTGAATCTTAACCCTGGCCTATCTCCATCAATTGAAACAACCACAATAGAAAATAAACTAGAATGGTCTGGTAATCAAAGGTAAAATGAACAAACAAAGTCTTATAGACGTGTCCTTATTTAATTAGTTTAGCATTGTTTCCCAAGGTTCAGTTAAACCTAGGTCTACTGGGGAAAAAGCTACTATACTGCATCCATGAATTCGGATCAAAGATATCAGTTATCAACGAGCAAAGGCAATCATAGCCCCACCATTATACAATCTTATGATTTTAAAGTATTTCAATACTTGCCATGATGCATACGAGTCTACCGTGATCTTTTATCGATAGATAGAGTATTCTATATGTTGCATTACTCACTTTTGAAGCCTATATTATCTGATCAATTACTCCTAGCATAATTAGGTTTGGCTTGTGAGTGTAGCTAGAGCTTTTATACGAGTCATGCTTAGCCATGCTTAGCTGTTAAGATGATCCATCTAGTAGGTGTATCAGAGATGCAAATGAATCTAGTATGATAGTAGAGCGTGATATGTTGATGAGATGAGATCATGGTGAAGGTTAAACATGCCAATGCTTATATGGGAGGCCATAGTGGGATGTGGTTTTCACAGTCCCATATACTCGCCAAGTAACTCCACCAGCCATAAGTTTTGTGGACTACACTCTGTACTCACCCTTGGTTCATTGATTTTTTGAAGCATAGTAAGTGTTACCCTGAAGATGAGTTTGATATGACATCGACATTGACGAGTAGCTTAGGGTCCTCATCCAGCAACTTGGAATCTATGGATGAGACGTCACCGTTATGCTTTAGGTCTCTTAGGCCATTTGTTAAGTTTGCTCAATTTAATAGCATAATTTGTCTTCAGTTGTTTGATGTTTGTGGTCAGTGACCTGTTCTTGTAATTTTTTGGCTCTATTCTCAGTTATGAGCTTGCTATAATAATTTTTATGTCGTAGGGTGATACGTTGCAAACGTATCTATAATTTTTGATGTCCCATGCTTGTTTTATATCTACTTTCTTATGTTTTGTCCACACTTTGGAGTATTTTTACATATTTTCTGGAACTAACCTATTAACAAGATGCCACAGTGCCAGTTGCCTGTTTTCTGCTGTTTTTGGTTTCAGAAAATCTAGTAAGGAAATATTCACGGAATTGGACCGGACAAAAGCCAAAGTCAATGTTTTACCCGAAGCAACACGGAGTCCGGAGGGGAGACAAAGCGGGGAACCAGGGCGGCCACACCCTAGGGTGGCGTGGCCAGCCCTAGCCACGCCACCACAAGGTGTGGGCCCCCTGGTGCTCCACCGACCTAGCCCTTCCGCCTATAAAGACCCCTCGGGACGAAAACCCTAAGTACCCGATTAAAATTCCACGAAAGAGTCTGTAGCCGCCGTCATATCCATCCCTAGATTGGGAGGGATCTGAACCTCTTCCCGGCACCCTGCCGGAGGGGAGAGTTCACCCTAGAGGCTTTCTTCATCAACATACCTACCTCCGGTGGGATGCGTGAGTAGTTCATCTTTGGACTACGGGTCCATGTAGTAACTAGATGGTTGGTTCTCCTCCTTTGTGCTATCATGTTTAGATCTTGTGAGCTCCGTTCATGATCAAGATCATCTATTTGTAATTCTACATGTTGTGTTTGCGAGGATTCGATGGATATTGAGATACTATTTCAGATTGATTATTGATTCTATCATGTCTTTGTTATTTGTGATCTTGCATGCTTTCTGTTGTTAGTAGCTATCTTAGCCAAGTAAATGCTAGCAACTCCAAGAGGGAGTATTTATGCTCGATAGTGGGTTCATGCCTCTAGTAATCTGGGGAAGTGACAGAAATCGCTAAGGTAATAGATGTGTTGTTGCTACTAGGGAGAAAACAACAATCCTTTGTCCATGGGGCAATCATATTGTTTACTTTACACACTTTGCTTAATGCAATTATCTATTGCTTGCAACTTAATACTGGAGGAGGTTCGGATGATAACCTAAAGGTGGATTATTAGTATATACATAGATGCAGTTGGATTACGGTCTATGTATAATGTTGTAATGCCCAATCAAATCTCATAGGAGTCAAGATGATTAGTATATGCATGTATGCTTTATCGGTGTCTGTCAATTGCCCCGCTGTAATTTGTTCACCCAACATGTCATCTATCTTAAGGAGAATCACCACTAGTGAACTATGGACCCCTGTAACATCCCAAAACTTAATCCAAAGTTACTCAAGATCAACTTTACCCAATTTAGGGTTAACAAAAAAAATTCCATTTAAAATAACTAAGCATTCTTATGTGTGTGCATTTAAAATGGGAGTGGTTTTGAATTGCCATGTTTGAGTGATACCTTGGTTGTAAAATGATTCTAAGGTGAATTACACATCATCTAGATCATTCCCAAAAAAATCCCAAAGAAAAAGAAATCAAAAAGAATAAAATAAGAAAATGGTCATTTGTGCCAATTTAACTAACTAGGACACTTTGGGTGTTCCTAGGACTCAAATGCCAACAGAGACAATTGTGGTTCTTTGCACCCCTTGCTAGTACAAGTAGTGTTGTGCCAAGGCCCACTTTGTGATCTCCCAAAAACATTCAAACTTTAATTTTAAATGACATTTGAAAATTGAATCTAGTGTATGTATCAAGATCACGCTAATTCAAAAACCACTCAAATGAACTCCATTTCAAAATCCCAAGCAAACCTAGATGCTCAAACATAAGTTACACCACCCCACCAAAAATCTTCCCAAAATTCAAATATTTTCTTCATGCGGCCATTGTGTCAAACACTTGGCAGGCAAAAATCATCTGGCCTAACTATCACTGTTGCTAGTTAAGTTATTGTCCCCCTCTGGACCCTCGCTGCACTCCCCTATCCCCCTAGCATCTAACACAACCCAGATAAGCACTTCCCCTTCCCCGCAGCGCCAGTGCCACGCCGCCCAAGTATGGTCACCGCCGGCCAAACGCGGGCTACGCCAGAGACCAAGCCACGCCATTCCAGCTTGCCCGCTAGCACCGCCTAACCCTACCGCTTCTCCCTGTCCACCCCTCGATCGCTGCTAGCCCCTGGACCACCTCAGCGCCACGCCGCCCTTTCTCTGCGCCATGTGCAGCGCACGCTAGAGCGCGACCGCCGCCAGCATGCCACAGACCGCGCCTCGACACCAAATCGCGCACACCACTCCGTATTGAACCCAGCAACCTGCCAGACACGGCCGTGCACCGCCGCGCGACCCACAGTCGCCATGATAAACGTCGAGCACCGCCTCTGTCTCCCAGAGCGCGTGAAGCCCCCGACCACATGCCACCGCCCCTAGGGTCGCCCTTACGCCATAGAGGACCGCCAGTAGACCACCCACTGTCCGCCTACCATGCCCACGCCGGTAGCCCTCTGTACCGCCCTCGCCGGAGACGCCAGCCCACACCCGTCGGTCCCCTCGTCGAGCCTATCTAAGGAGGCCTCCCCCGCACCATCTCTTCACACCATTTCACTCCCCTCTCACCACTGACCGTTTCCCTCTCTCGTCGGAGCCGCTCGAGCAGCACATCGCCGGAATTCCGCCGGTGGTAGCCGCTGCAGAGGAGGAGACGTGGTCGTTGATTTCGTCCACCTCAGCCCCTGCCGCGACTTCGCCTGAGCTCTCCATCGCTGTCTAGTTCGTTTGCCCGCCTAGCCACACTAGTTGGAGCCCTGGTACGTCCCCAGTAGACCCCCACCGGTCGTTTAGGGTTCGGTCTTGCCGCTGACGAGTCCGTCGTCGACGATGACCATGGACTGTCGATCTGTGTTCTAATCGTGTGGCCCATATCGCCCCGTACCGCTTCAGGATTTATGTGCCATTGACAGGTGGACCCCCCTGTTCAGTCGCCCTGTGCGCCGCTGAGCGTTACTGGGCCGGCCCATTTAATTTCCCACGCTAACCCAGTTAATTCAAATTAGGTTTTTCTATTTAGAATTAAAATCAATTCTGTCCCTTAGTTTAAAAATCAATTCAAAGAGTTTTACAAATCCAAATAGAGTGATTCCAATTTTGTTGGAAAGGTAATGAAAATCTCTATCCAAGCCTGTTGGATTTAAAGCATCTAGAGTTAGAGATCTCTCCTAGTAAAAATAACAAGACAGACACATTCAAACATTTTTCTAAAATCAACCATAATAGCTTTTGAGTTGATTCCAACTCTAAAAAATCAGATTTAACCATACCTATCTGAATATGTAATAATATTAAGGTTTGCATGCAGTGACTTTGGACTAGTACCAAAATAATGCTATATAGGCATTTCTAGTCACTTTAAATCATTAAATATTCAACTTAAACTTATTAAAATGTGATCCAACATTTAAATCCCATTCCCATATGTTAGAATATGTGGTGATTACATGTGTCCACATGATCCCGTATTTTAATTAGAGAATATTAAATCTTAGTTAATTTCAATGATTCGAAATTAATTTTCTCAAATAAAAAGAAGGAAGCTGGTTAAATTCAACCGTGTGATGCTTGTGATGATAATAGATCATCAAATGTGTGCCTTAGTGTGCTAAGTAGACTAGTTAAGATTTGTTTGGTGATTGTGTATCCCGTATGTATTTATAGACGATAGTACCGACCAAGCTTTCGAGGAGGAGGAGTTCTACTAAGAGGAGGAGGAAGAAAACTTCAACCACTGACTACCCAAGGCATGCCTAGCACTTCAAGTAAACTGAGCAAGCTATTGTTAGCAGGCTAGAATTAAGCAACATAACCTAAGCAAGATGGTTTAGGCATGCTTTGGTTATGCCCTTTTTCTTACACCTACTCCAAATTCTATTTACAAGCTTTAGTTTCTTTACTTTACCAAAGTCCTTTACTTGCTTAAAGGTAGCATAAAAAGTATAAAACTTGACCTATCTAGCTAGACTTAGATGTCATTCTATGGCATGAGATTGAGATTAGCATCCCACTTTAGTGAACACTCTTAACTTAGTAGTTTAGAGCTAAACCAAAACTTGATTCACTTTAGATGGGAACACTTAGTGAAAATGAATTGTGAAAATCTTGGAATGATGAGTCATTCTATTGAGATGTTGTGACATGTTTTGAGAAACACAAATGGTTTATGATGATGAAAATGTTGAGGCATGAGCCTTAGCCCTTTTACAAAACTGATGGTTGGGTTCGGATGCGATACCATTCCAATTCTACCGTACAACCACAATACCTGAATTAGGTAAGGCTTAGCCGGAAGTTTATATGCATTAGTATTAGTTCCCTCATGGGAGAGGTTTGAGATGAGGCTACCTCTCAATGTTGTCCACCTATGCAGTGCCCAAGATGACAAATAGTCATGGTTGGGAGGCCATACTCATAGGAGAGGTGCTTATACTAGGGTGTGTAAAGGAAAGGTTATGTTTGATTATTTGCATACTAAGTATGATGATTCTGGGTTATCCCTGACAGATGTATCGAATCTTGTGGTGAAAGTGTAGCACCTCTGTAGAGTGTCAAACTATTCGAATAGTCGTGTCCGCGGTTATGGACAGTTGGAGTGGCCATACTGTTCCGTTGTCAGATGTTTTCAAAACAACTTATGAAATGAATTGTGACATGACTTGACCACAACAGAGTTGTGACTATGACAATTAAGTTCCCACTTAAGTGATTTCAAACTTTATTTTATCTTTCTTTGTTTCTGAACTCAGCTTAGGTTTCAAACTTAACTTTACAAATAAACTTAGAGTTAGCATTTCCCACTCGAACTACCTTACTTGTTAGTGATAGTTTGCGAGTACTTAATGAGTGCTCATGGCTTTTGTCCATGGCTATTCCCGTGGCTAGACTATGAAGGAGACTACCAAGAGGAAGGACAGCAGGACGGCTATGATAACTAGGACTATCTTCCATCATCAGCATTGCCTGTGACCCTGAAGATGGAATCCACCGCTACGCTTATTATTTATTCCGTTGCTTGTTGTTTTAAGACTAGATCATGGGGTCCTTTATTCGTGTAAGACCTTATTATGGTTTGTAATGGATGATGTACTGTGATATCCAATCTGTTATGTCTCGCAAAAATGGTAATCCTGGGATTGCGAGGTATGGCATAACAGGCATCTGGGACTAAAAATCCAGGTGTTGACAAGTTGGTATTAGAGCCATCTTGACCATAGGAGACCCTAGTTAGAATGGACGTCCGAACAAAAACTTAGCTTCAAAACCAAAGTGAGTATTTATGAAAACTATTTCCTCTCTTACCCTTGGGAATTCTTTCTCTCAAAAAATACATGTTCCTCCAATTCTTACATTACTACATAAAATTTGACACACTTGATCACTTCACTAACTTCCTCATCCTTAATTCTTATAGATGGAGACTCAATTCAGCAAGTTCTACCAGTTGGGCAACGGAGGCCAGTTGATATTCGAGAGGGATCTTGATGCACTATCAGAGTACTTGGGACGCCCACATCCGGAATTCCTTGGAGCTCAACTTCCTGGACCCCCAGGAGGAGATTTACAATGGCTAGTCACCGCTGATCTTCGAGGCAAAATAGAAGCACCAACGTCCGGGAGAATCCAGTTCTCCGTAAGAGAGAACAACTGGCTAGATGGATTAGCCAGGGCAATGCATGAAGCTCTCGCACGTCTGTGTGCCCTAAGTGTCAACCAAATCCAAGGAACCCGCTTTTCTCACTACGCAAGGCGTGACCTTATGGGAATGCCAGTGGAGATGCCAAGTCACCCGGAGTTGAAGCGTCAAGTGGAGAACCTTGACTTCCTGCTATACGACCGACAGAAGGAATTGGATAATGCTAGAGAGTTTTCCAACCACAACCTTGCCATTGTCGCCCAAAAGGCCCATACTTTCTCACTGCTTGTCAAGGATCGTCAGTCTCTTTGCCGCCAGCATGCAAAGAAGGATTGCACCATTGACCGTCTTCGCAAGAAGGTGGACGACCTCGAGAAGACCATCAAGAAGCAAGAAGCTCAGCTTGCAGCAAAGGAAGAAGAAGAGGAAGGTGAAGACATCCAGGGAGATATGGACTCTTACCTCAACAACGATGATGACTTTCTAGAGGAGGATGCCGTGGACTTCTACACCGACGATGATGACTCCGACTTCATCGATGATGAGTAGATGCACTAGAGCACTATCGTAGCATGAGGAGTATCGGTCCCATTGTATCGTAGCTTGCAGAATGGTTCTTAAAACCATATGTTTTCCTTTGTTGTTGTGGTGTTTGTGTGTTTGTATCGTGTGCTTTGCTTGAATGAATGAGATGAAGTTAGTTGCAAAACCTGAGTTAAACTCAAAGTTTTAGCTTTGAAACCAAAACCATGAACCATAGAACTTTCCCTCTTACCCCTTTATCTACCTCAATCTTCAGATGACTCGTGGAAATCAAGGAGGGAGCAGCTCATCGCAGGACCCGATGCTGCAGATTATGCAAATGCTAGTTGCAGACCGTGAAGCAAGTAGGACAGAGCGCGAAGCCAACCTAGCAACTCTGCAGCAGATAGCTCAAATGGCCCAAAACAACCAAGGGCATGGAAATCAGGATCATCAAGGATCCAAGCTGAAAAACTTCCAGAATACCAATCCCCCAATCTTTAGCACTTTGGAGAACCCACTAGATGCTGATGACTGGTTGCAGACAATGGAGAACAATTTAGAAGTAGCCAGAGTTGATGACAACGAGAAAGTTCTCTTAGCCACACACTATTTGGCAGGAGATTGATACATTGCAAATGTATCTATAATTTTTGATGTTCCATGCTTGGTTTTATCTACTTTCTTGTGTTTTGTCCACACTTTGGAGTACTTTTCATATGATTTCTTGGACTAACCTATTAACAAGAGCCACAGTGCCAGTTGCCTGTTTTCTGCTGTTTTTGGTTCCAGGAAAGTCAGGAAATCAATATTCTCGGAATTGGACGGGACAAAAGCCAAAGTTCCTATTTTAGCGGAAGACTCACGGAGCCCGAAGCAGAGACGGAGGAGGGCCAGGGCCTGGCCACACCATATGGTGGCACGGGCTAGCCCTGGCTACGCCACCAGGTGGTATGGGCCCCCTTGAACTCCACCGACCTTGCCCTCTGGCCTATAAGAAGCCTCCCGATACCAAAACCCTAAATCATCAAGCCTCCAGCCACGAAAAGTTCCGCAGCATCGCCGCCACCGAAGGGGAGATTCGGGGGACAGAAAGTCTCTGTTCCGGCACCCTGCCGGGATGGGGAAGTGCCCCCAGAGCTATCTCCATCGATCTCCACCACCATCTCCATCACCATTGCTGATTCCCATGATGAGGAGGGAGTAGTTCTCTCTCGAGGCTAAGGGTTCTACCGGTAGCTATGTGTTCATCTCTCTCTCTCTATGCATGATCTTATTGAGATCATGAGCTTGTAATCTATAGATCTATTCTGCTACTCAAGTGCTTTAATGAATCTCTGCCCTCCCCATGTGTGTGAAAGTGACAGAGTGCTCACCATGGTGGCACTTAGGCTAGAGATTACAAATACTTGTTATGAGTTATATTTGGAGTTGGATGTCTTTATGAAATTGTGGTGTTTGTTGGACCTATCTAGTACTCAAGGTGACAGTGTGGGGTTTTCTAGATGGGAAAGACTTACTTTGAGGTGTGCTGTTATAGCCCTACCATCGATTAGAGTGTTCAACCGGAGAGTAGTTAAGAGTAGTATCATGAAGAGAAGATATTTATATGAGAGTGTTCACTAGTGAAAGTATGATCCCTAGGCCTTGTTTCTAAGCATTGATACACCGTTTCTATTAGATATGTTACATGTTTGCTTGCTTCCATCTTTATTTTAGTTTGCCTTTAGTCTCTTCCACGCCATCAAGCTATTTGCTGGCACCGTTTTCTATCACCATACCACTTGTATTTCACTATCTCTTCGCTGAACTAGTGCACCTATACACCTGACAAGTGTATTGGGTGTGTTGGGGACACAAGAGACTTCTTGTATCTTGATTGCAGGGTTGCTTGAGAGGGAATACCTTTGACCACTTCCTCCCTAAGTTCGATAAACCTTGGGTGATCCACTTAAGGGAAAACTTGCTACTGTTCTACAAACCTCTGCACTTGGAGGCCCAACAACTGTTTACAAGAATAGAAGAGCGTAGACATCAAGCTATTTTCTAGCGCCTTTGCCGGGGAGGAAAGGTAAAAGGTCTTCACACCGGAGGATTAAAGAAGAAGAACCTCCCACGGCAAATGCCTATTTTCTGGTGTGAGTACTCGAAGTTATTTCCTTTAGATTCTGCAATTTTGTCTTTTTGTTTCTTGTTTTCACTAGTTAGGCTTAATGGAAAACAACAAAAAAATTAGAGAGCTTTATAGTATTTATCTTGAGTTTGGACATGAAGTGTTTGAGGAGAAAATTAAAAAACCAATGGAACTTTATTTGCATGCTAATGCAATGTTGTTAGCATGAATTCTTTGGACACCATTATTGCTAATGCTATGGAAAAGTCCAAGCTTGGGGAAGCTAGTTTTGATGAGTATGATATTTTTAGTCCCCCAAGGATGGAGGAGAAAATTTACTTTGATGATACTATACCTCCCATATATGATGATTACAATGATGAATATGATATTTTCAGTCCACCTACTATTGAGGAGAAAATTAATGATTACAATATGCCTCCTATATTTGATGATTTTGTTTATGAGAATAATAATAGCTATTTTGTTGAATTTGCTCCCACTACAATTAATAAGAATGACTATGCTTATGTGGAGAGTATTAATTCTTTTATGGATGTGGCTCATGATAAGAATGTTTCGTGTGACAGTTATATTGTTAATTTTATTCATGATGCTACTGAAAGTTATTATGAGAGAGGGAGGCATGGTTTTATGTGTCACAACAATATTAAGTTTCCCCTCTTTATGTCGAAAGTCTTGAAGTTGCACTTGTTTTGCTTTCCTATGCTTGTTGTTTTCTGCTTTCATGACTTGTTTGTTTACAAGATTCCTATGCATAGGAAGTGGGTTAGACTTAAATGTGCTTTGAATTTGCTTCTTGATGCTCTCTTTTACTTCAATTCATATTTCTTATGTGAGCATCTTCTCAAACTATCATGCCTAATTAAATGCGTTAAAGAAAAGTACTTATTGGGAGATAACCCAAAAGTTTTAGATGAGTCTTGGAAGTTATTACCTCTGTAATAACCTCTCCTTATCCTTTTTATTTGCTTTTTGTGCCAAGAGTAACCTCTAATGAGAGTGAAGTAATGTTTGAGAAAGTTGCTGTCCCGAAACAGATTTTTTTGCTTCACCGTAAAAATTTGTGAGAGAGCTCTGTATGTCGGATTGAGCTGTAATTGTTTGTGCTTCTGCCCCAGGTTGTTATCTAAATTTCGTTAGTTCAACACTTTTCGATTTGAGCAACAGAAGGTCTTCGAAAAAATTGGTATTTACCTGCTGGTCTGTTTTGACAGATTTCTGCCATTTTCTGCATTTGCTTCTTGTTGGATCCTTCTTGAGTTCTTTTGGGGAATTGAGCTTTTTGAGGGAAGTGCTACAGTAGCTAGTGTTATAATGGAAGTTTATTTGGTGTTAGAACTGAACCTTAAGACTTATTTATCTTAAGTGCACTAATGTTGCTAATGAGATTGTGTGAAGTTTTGTATGAAGGAAAAATTTCAGGTGTATGGAAGGAATGAGTAATGAGATGAAGGATGGACTAAAGCTCAAGCTTAGGGATGCCACGCTTGTCACCCCAAGAAATATCCAAGAAGTACAAGCGTCAAAGCTTGGGGATGCCCAAGGCATCCCCTTCTTCCTCAATAAAAATCCCAGGTTTCTTCCAAACGCTTCATTTTTATTGTTTCATGCACAGTTGTGTTGTTTTGGAGCGTCTTCTTTTTCCTTTTTGTTTTGGTTTTTCGTTTGCTTGGTTTGCTTAGTTTTCTAAATAAATTGGTTGGACCCCCTCTTTCATACATTTGGTTTGCAAATAGTTTGGTTTGGTTTGGAAAAGAGTAGGAAAGTTCATGCTTATGCGGTAAAAAGGGCTTGTTTTTTACTGTGGCCTATGCTTTGTCATGCCATGCTTGATATTGTTTTGGCTTTACGCTTAGTATTCTTTGCTGTAGAATGACTTGTTATAAACAATTGAGATTGCTTAATGTGCCTTGGATGAATCATGCGTTGTTTTTGCATATTAAAGCATAGTATAGTGGTATTCTCCTTTGGTGCTTTATTTGGGTTGACTTGGCACATGCTCACACCATGTTATGACTATCTCAAGTCACCATAGCCTTTATGATCCTAGTTTTCAACTTGTAGTATCACTTTATGCTTTGATCAATGATGTTTTGTCGCTCTGCATGATTATGGCCATTATTGCTCTCTTAGTTTATCGCTCCCAGTCTTTTGCTAGCCTCCACCACCAAGTATGAGTTCCACTCATGCATCCAACTCCAAAAACCAAGTTATTCCAAAAGAGTCCACCATACTACCTACTAGTTTATGCTATTCCAAGTATATTCATGCTTTTGTTTACCTTCCAAATTAAACTTATTATGAGAAAACTAGTGATTAAAGCTCTCACGAACTTGATGGCACACTTGACTTTTCTTGCCCTTAATAAACTTGAACCATTGTGTCTTCTATGTTGTATATGCTTGCACTTATTTGTCGGGAATTAGCAGAACCATGCTTTCATGGGGAACGCTTTCAACATTGCACTTGGTACTTGTACCTAGTTGATATCATGCTCTTTTGTATATAGATGTCATCGGTGTGAAATGAAAGGGGAGCTTGTAAGTCCATGGAGTTATGTATATGTGTTAGAGAAATGCCTGGGCCGCTGGTCTAATCCATGCTGACATGGTGGAAACCTCCAGCGTAACCATAATGAGCTGTCTATGAAGCATTCTTCTTATAAAAAAAGAGTCCTATGTTGAGAAAAAAAGAGAAAAAAAAAGATATTATGAAAAGAGGAAAGAGAGAAAAAAGCACCATATTCCCATGGTAAATAAGAAGATTGCTGAGATGCTCGTTGTCTGCTTGCCTTGTCATTTTGATATGGGGATTCTTCCGTATCATCGGGCAAGGGGTACCCCGTTGGCGGTTCTCTATGATACACATGTACTTACGATGACAAGAACTTACCGGTGACTAAACTTGAGTAGCATGAGGAGCGGCCCTCGTATACAAGGGACATGATATTTCTGACTTATACTTCGTCAAGCATGTACACCATAGTTTATTCACTTTAACCTTAATCACTTCAAGATGCTTATGATAGGGGCAATGAGAGCTGAAAGGTACAAGTACCATAATTTTTGGAAGCTCTTTATGGGACTTGAATCCCTACTTCCTTTTACAAAAGGCTTTTCTCCCACCATTATATTGAGTCTCCACCTTCTATCTTTATGCACCTACTTTGAGAGCATAGTGTCCATTCTTAGTTCTATGTGCATTGTCCCAAGACTAGTTGATTGATGCATAACTTGTTATTACTTGTTTTAAACTATTGTATCTAGTCACTCTTATGAACTTTGAAGGTGTCCTATGCATTTATATTTGCTACTCTATTGAGGGACAAGCTGAATACTATTATGCTAGGTTTTCTTTATGTGAAACAAACAAACGTCTTGCAAAGCATTGTTATTCATGAATCTTTTGTTTGTGCCTTTTTATGTTGCAACATAGTTTCTTTGTCTTATTGCTAGAACTTTGTCTTTCATTATGATTGAAGTACTATGATCCTAGCTTTTAATGTTTTACAAATACTGTGATCAAGATTATGATGGTGCATGTCACCTCAAAAATTATTCTTTCTTTTTATCACTTACCTACTCGAGGACGAGCAGGAGTTAAGCTTGGGGATGTTGATAAATTGCAAATGTATCTATAATTTTTGATGTTCCATGCTTGGTTCTATCTACTTTCTTGTGTTTTGTCCACACTTTGGAGTACTTTTCATATGATTTCTTGGACTAACCTATTAACAAGAGCCACAGTGCCAGTTGCCTGTTTTCTGCTGTTTTTGGTTCCAGGAAAGTCAGAAAATCAATATTCTCAGAATTGGACGGGACAAAAGCCAAAGTTCCTATTTTACCGGAAGACTCACGGAGCCCGAAGCAGAGACGGAGGAGGGCCAGGGCCTGGCCACACCATTTGGTGGCGCAGGCTAGCCCTGGCCGCGCCACCAAGTGGTTTGGCCCCCTGGCACTCCACCGACCTTGCCCTCTGGCCTATAAGAAGCCTCCCGATACCAAAACCCTAAATCGTCAAGCCTCCAGCCACGAAAAGTTCCGCAGCGCCGCCACCACCGAAGGGGAGATTCGGGGGACAGAAAGTCTCTGTTCTGGCACCCTGCCGGGATGGGGAAGTGCCCCCGGAGCCATCTCCATCGATCTCCACCACCATCTCCATCACCATTGCTGATTCCCGTGATGAGGAGGGAGTAGTTCTCTCTCGAGGCTAAGGGTTCTACCGGTAGCTATGTGTTCATCTCTCTCTCTATGCATGATCTTATTGAGATCATGAGCTTGTAATCTATAGATCTATTCTGCTACTCAAGTGCTTTAATGAATCTCTGCTCTTCCCATGTGTGTGAAAGTGACAGCGTGCTCACCATGGTGGCACTTAGGCTAGAGATTACAAATATTTGTTATGAGTTATATTTGGAGTTGGATGTCTTTATGAAATTGTGGTGTTTGTTGGACCTATCTAGTACTCAAGGTGACAGTGTGGGGTTTTCTAGATGGGAAAGACTTACTTTGAGGTGTGCTGTTATAGCCCTACCATCGATTAGAGTGTTCAACCGGAGAGTAGTTAAGAGTAGTATCATGAAGAGAAGATATTTATATGAGAGTGTTCACTAGTGAAAGTATGATCCCTAGGCCTTGTTTCTAAGCATTGATACACTGTTTGCTATTAGATCTGTTACATGTTTGCTTGCTTCCATCTTTATTTTAGTTTTCCTTTAGTCTCTTCCACGCCATCAAGCTATTTGCTGGCACCGTTTTCTATCACCATACCACTTGTATTTCACTATCTCTTCGCCGAACTAGTGCACCTATACACCTGACAAGTGTATTGGGTGTGTTGGGGACACAAGAGACTTCTTGTATCTTGATTGCAGGGTTGCTTGAGAGGGAATACCTTTGACCACTTCATCCCTGAGTTCAATAAACCTTGGGTGATCCACTTAAGGGAAAACTTGCTACTGTTCTACAAACCTCTGCACTTGGAGGCCTAACAACTATCTACAAGAATAGAAGTGCGTAGACATCAGAGATGCAAGAGCCTGGTGAAACAGCATCCGCACGATGAACCATGGTCAAGTGATGACATGGGAAGCCTTCAAAATCAAGTTCAGTCGCACCCACGTGCCGCAGGGTCTAGTCACCAGAATGAGGAATGAATTCAGAAAATTGAAACAAGGCAGAATGACTGTAGTGGAGTACCATGACAGATTCTTGTCCCTAGCTAGGTATGCACCTGATGAGATCAACACGGAGGCCAAGAAGAAGTAGAGATTCCTAAACGGACTGCATGATGAGATGCAGACTGTCCTTGTCAACATTCGCTTCGAGGATCTTAAAGAACTAGTCGACTCTGCCATTCATATGGAAGGGAATATTAACCAAGCCACGACAACCGCAAACGTTGTATGATGCACCAAGCTGGATCCAACAGCCACCAGAAGTACCGTCCCAACCTGTCTGCAGGATATGCACCAAGAAACAACAGACCCCCAATGTCTCGCCCAAGCTACCCCAACCGTAGCAGAGGCAATGTGAAGTCAAGAGGAAACAACAATCACCCCAGCAACACCAGCAATTTCAACCGTGCACCTCCCAAGAGCAATAACAACAACAACACTGCACCCAGAACAGGAAGCAATGATGTGCCTGTGGCAGCAAAAGACAAGTCCCAGATTACTTGTTTCGAGTGCGGAGTGAAGGGTCACTATTCCAATGAGTGCCCCAAGAAGATTGCCGCCACTGCCAATGTGAATGCCCCAGCTCAGCAGCAGCGTCGTGTTCAACCAGGAAGAAGATTTGCCCTAGGGAACCCTCACAACCGCAACGACCGTCTCTTCCACATGAACGCCGAAGAAGCCAAAGAAGCGCCAGATGTAGTGTTGGGTATGTTTTCTGTGAACTCAGTTTTAGCAAGAGTGTTGTTTGATTCTGGAGGATCGCACTCATTTGTCACCGAAGAATTTGCATGCACTAGTAAGATTCACCCACCAACTTGAAGCATGTCATGATAGTTCAAATTCCCGGTTCAACTACAAAAGCTAGAAAAATTTGCAAAGCTATGCCTATAAAAATACATGGGATAGATTTTTATGCTAATCTAATAGTACTTGGAACCAAAGGATTGGAAGTAGTACTAGGAATGGATTGGATGTCAAAGCATAAAGGGTTGATAGACTGTGCTAAGAAAGCCATCACCATGACCAGTAGCTCTGGAGTACCAGTAGAGCATGTATCTGAAACCTTACCTCATCAATTCAAGTGCAACAAGAGTCTAGCCCTACCCACCATAGACCAAGTCAGAGTAGTCTGTGAATACCCCGATGTATTCCCAGATGAATTGCCCGGTATGCCCCCATATAGGGATACTGAGTTCATTATCGAACTAATCCCCGGAACTGGACCCATAGCCCAGAGACCCTATAGCATGAACCCCTCAGAGTTAGTAGAACTGAAGAAGCAATTGGATGCTATGTTAGCCACAAGCTTGATTCAACCAAGCGCATCGCCATGGAGATCACCAGTGTTATTCGTCGACAAGAAAGATGGAGGCAACCGTTTCTGCACCGATTACAGAAAGCTGAATGATGTCACGATCAAAAACAAGTACCCATTGCCAAAGATAGAGGATCTATTTGATCAATTGACTGGTGCCCAAGTGTTCTCAAAGATTGATCTTAGGACTGGTTATCACCAACTTAAGATTCCTGCAACGGATATTCCGAAGACCGCCTTTACTACTCGTTATGGTTTATACGAGTATACGGTCATGTCTTTTGGATTAACCAATGCCCCTGCTTATTTCATGAATCTCATGAATAAGATCTTTATGAATTTCCTAGATAAGTTTGTCGTTGTGTTTATCGACGATATCCTTATCTACTCCAAGTCAGAAGAAGAGCATGGGAAACATCTGCGAATCATCCTGGAAACCCTGAGAGAGCATCGGTTGTACGCCAAGTTCAGCAAATGTGAGTTTTGGCTGAAAGAAGTAGCATTCCTAGGACATATTGTGCCTGCCGGATGAGTCTCTGTTGATCCTACCAAAATTAAAGATGTCGAAGAATGGGAAGCCCCAACCACTCAAACCCAAGTCCGTGCATTTCTCGGATTAGCAACATCAAGATTTGAAAGAGCAATTCTGGTGGCACAAGATGAAGAGAGAAATCAGAAGCTACATCGCCAAGTGTGACATCTATCAAAGAGTCAAAGCAGAGCATTAGAGACCCGCAGGACTGTTGCAACTATTGCAGATTCCGGAATGGAAATGGGATTCCGTCAGAATGGACTTTATCACCAGTTTGCCTACTTCTAGTAGGGGAAATGACTCAATCTAGGTCATCGTTGATAGACTATCCAAGGTAGCTCATTTTATACCTGTTAAGACTACCTATCAGAGTTTGAAGCTAGCAGAGTTGTACATTGCTAGCATTGTTGGTCTGCATGGAACCCCAAGACCATAGTATCAGATCGACGAACCCAATTTACCTCGAGATTTTGGCAGAAAGTCCAAGAAGGATTTGGAACCAAATTGAACTTCAGCACAGCTTATCACCCACAAACTGATGGACAGACTGAAAGAGTCAACCAAATTGATGACCCACAAGTATAGGGGGTGTATCACAGTATTTTCGATAAGTAAGAGTGTCGAACCCAACGAGGAGCAGAAGGTGCTGGCTAGTGGTATGGATCAGGAATTCTCTGCAAATACTTAGCAAATGGATTTTTAGGGTTTTTTGATATAGCAAGTAAATAAAGTACGAGTAAATAAAAGACAGTAGGAATAAATGCAGCAAGTGGCCCAATCCTTTATGCAGCAAAGGACAAGCCGGTTGTATTACTTAAGATGACCAAACATTCTCGAGGACACATGGGAAGACTGTCAAGTGCTTTCACTTCATATAGTTGATTAATCTTCTTTAGCTTGCTAAGTGTTGTGTGGGTGAACCTGTGCTAATGTACCGACCTTCCTAGGACTAATACATACTTGTGATTATACCCCTTGCAAACATTCGTAAGTATAAGAAAGTAATTAAGGTAGAAACCTAACCACAACTTTAAACTCTAAGACCCTTACATACCTTGTGCAATGGTTTCCTAACGGGGGTTTAGGTTTCTGTCACTCCGGCAACCCCTATGATTAGTAGCCAAATACACAATGCATTCCCCTAGGCCCATATAGGTGAAGTGTCATGTAGTCGACGTTCACATGACACCACTAGAAGAAGTACACCACAACTTAAATATCAAACTATTGAATCTTTCTCAACACAACTCCACTAGTAACAACATGACTTCTCCCATGTCCTCAAGAACAAAACGAACTACTCACAAGACATCATATGGATCATGATCAGAGATGGAATAATGATGTATAACAATCTGAACATAAACAATAATTCAATGGTTCACTCAATAGCATCAACTACAAAGAGTAATCAACACCGGGAAAGTTTCCCCTTAGAACTATGCAAGATTCAACACAATTGTTACAGCAATATGGAGATGGTAATGAGGGTGCTGATGGTGATGATGGTGGTGGTGATGATGATGATGATGATCCTGATGAAGTCTAGCTTGATGGTGGTGTTGATGGCGACGATCTCCCCTCTCCGGGAAGGAATTCCCCTGGCAGAAGTCTGTCTGCCGGAGAGATCTTTCTCTCTCGGTGTTTTCCGCCCCACAGAGGCGGGGGAATATTTCTATGGTTGCTCCCCCGAGTCTTAGGGTTTCGAGAGGAATATATACTCTAGAGGGGAGAGCCAGAGGTGGGCCAGGGCGGCCACACCACCTGGTGGTGCGGCCTAGGGTGGCCCGCGCCAGGGGGTGGTGTGGGCCCCCTGTGGCCCATCTCCACTCCCTCTTCTGGCAGCCTTCGTCTTCTGGAAAAATAGGATTTTCCGTATATTTTCCCAGATTTTCTGATCTTCACGAATTTTGCCTCCAAACAGCACCTTTTCCATCAGAATCCTGACTGCAGCGGTCCATGCTCAAAAAGTCATCAACCATGCAAAAACAGATGAAATAACATAAGTATGACCTCTTAATATGAAATATATCAATGAATAACAGTAAATTATGATATAGAATAGTGATTCAAAATGGACGTATCAACTCCCCCCAAGCTTAGACTTCGCTTGTCCCCAAGCGAAACTGAGCTCAATAAACATGGCCTCAGGTTTATGGAGTGAAGAGTCGATAAAAGAATACAGACAAGAAGCATCACATTCATCAATACATAGATCATAATAGAAGACAACTCACTATTATATAACTTAACTTGCAATAAGTAAAGGAAACACAATAAAGATACATAAAGTGAATCATAATTGGTAATGGCAAACTTAGCTCTTGGTCGAAGAGTAGTTGATAATTTGCTGGAGTTCACAAATAACTGGTTTTCAATGATAGCTTTCAAAGTAGTAATCACCAAGATAAGAGCAATGTGCAAAACAAGGAACATAAGAAACATGATTGAATAAATCATCATATGAATGAATGAAACACAACAACTCAAAATACTTGTTGAGATAGAGAGGAATAGGTTTACTGACTCAAATACAAAGTAACAGAAAGGCCCTTCGCAGAGGGAAGCAGGGATTTCAAGTTCCATAAAGAGCTCCCAAAAATTATGATACTTACTAGCTTTCAGCTCTCATTGCCCCTATCATAGGCATCTTTAGGTGATTAAGGTTAAAGAGACACAACTAAGAGGATATGCTTGACAAGTTATAAATTGAAGTCCCATGCCCCTTACTTACGAAGACCGAACCTCATGCTACTCAACTTCAGTCACGAGTAAGCTCTTGTCATTGTAAATACATGTGTATCATCGAGAACCGCCAACGGGGTACCCCTTGCACATGATACAAGAACTATCCCATAATCAAAATGACAAGGCAAGCGGACAATGAGCATCTCAGCGATCTTTTTATTTGCTATTTTTATAGGTTTTTATTGGGGATGCTTCATAGAATGCTCACTATGGTTATGCTGCAAGTTTCCACCATGATTATGCATGCCTTAGGCTAGCGGCCCAGGCGTTTCTCTGACACACATATAAACTCCATGATCATACAAGTTCCACTTTTATTTCACACCGTCGGGATCCGTATGCAAAAGAATCATGATAACAACTAGGTACAAGGTACCAATGCAGTGTTGAAAGCGTTCCCCGTGATACATGGTTCTGCTAACTTCAACTCATAAAGCACAAGCATATACACAACAAACAAGGACCCAATGGTTCAAGTTTATTAAGTGCAAAAAAGTAAAGTCTTGGGGGGATACCCCCAGATAGGGTCACACTGGGGTATAAAGGCCGAGTTAGCCGAGGTACGGCAAGGCCAAAGCGAATGCTGGCCGAGTCGCCTCAAGGCAGGCCGAATCTCGGGGTAACCCGGACCAGGGGATGTCCACCTAACTGGGTCTCAACCGACTTAAGCCGTAAGTCGGATGGATGAATCTAGCTTGTATGCAGGAACAGGTGTGGCCGGATCAACTACGATCCGGGTCATGTCAAGCTTCTAGAAGAAGGAAGGTATCTCGCTGGTCAAAAGTAGCCCCGGTATGCACGGCATGAGCGAAGCGGACAGAGGCAGGCCCACCGAGGCGTGGCCGACAGAAGTGACAACGCTAATGTCGGCTGACGCAGGCGCCGCAGAGGCTCACGTAGCCTCTACATGGGTGACGCGGGGAAAAGCGACCTGGTCGGCTTACTATTTTTGGAGGAGGCATATTCCCTGGAATATGCCTCCATGTATGCCCTAAGTAGAGACCTAGCCACCCCTATATAAGGAGGGCTAGGGCCTCTGTAGAAGGGGTTGGTCTTGAACAGGTTGAGTCTTACTAGGTTGAGATCGATTGGCTAGTTTTTACTTGGTTCCTGAGGGCTATCTTGCGGTGAGAGTAAGAGAGTTCCTTCTTCCTCCTCTCTCCAATACAACTCTAGGAGCACTTGTAAACCTTGGAAGTGAATCAATGTCGTGGTGGTGTCACGGCAGATGCCATGGATAGGCTAAAGGTGGGGACTAATACACGCTAGGGGAATCCAGGGAGGGATAGTGAAGTGATTCTCCACACAGTTGTTTGTATTGCTTTGCTTCCAAGATTACAAGTGCTCCTAGAGCTGTATTGGCGAGAGGAGGAAGAAGGAGCTCTCTTACTTTCACCCACAGATCACACTTAAAAACCCTAGCCAAATCAGAATAGCGGACCCGTTCTACTGACACCCTAGCCCCCCTTTTATAGAGGGAGCTCGGTCTCTGCCTAGGGCATACGTGGAGGCATATTCCTAAGAATATGCCTCCTGCCAAAGTAATAAGCCGACCAGGGTGCTTTTCCCCCGCGTCACACATGTAGAGGCTACGTGAGCCTCTGCGGCGCCCGCGTCAGCCGACATGGGCGTCGTCACCCTTGTCGGCCACGCCCTGGTGGTCCTGCCCTTGCTTGCTTCGCTCAGGTAGTGCGTACCGGGGCTTCTTTTGACCAGCAAGATTCCTTCCTTCTCCTAGAAGCTAAACGTGACCCGGATCATAGTTGATCCGGCCACACCTGTTCCTGCATACAAGTAAAATAGGCACTTCCGGCTTACTGCTTAAGTCGGTTGAGACTTAGTTAGGCGAACGCCCCCTGGTCTGGGTTAACCCGTGATTCGGCCTGCCTTGAGGTGACCCGGCCAGCACCCGCTTTGGCCTTGCCGAACCTCGGCTAACTCGGCCTTTATACCCCGGCGTGACCCTACCCGGGGGTATCCCTCCAACATTAGTCCCCGAAGCTGGTGCGGTCTTAGCTACCTTGGTCGCTAAGGCCACATCAGGTTCAATTTCGAGCTCCGGTAGTTATTGCCGAGTTACCTCTTTACCTCGGACTATATGGATTTACGTTCCCTTCACACATTCCAAGTTTTCACTTGCCCGCCGGGTTACCACTTTAATTCGGACCTCATGGTTTTACTTTCCCTCTGCACATTCCAAGTTTTCACTTGCTGGCTGGGTTACCACGGTTCCATCCGGGTCTTATTTCCTTCTCTCGTATGCCAACCCATGTGGAGGGTAATCATTATGTTGTCTTATTTTAAGGGCCAGCATAGTAACCGCCGCAGTAATTGTCAGTTATCACTGTGCGCAGGTCACGTCAGGCCTGCCTCCTCGTTTACCGCATCACAGCGTCACGTCATGGGATCATCTCCGCTCTGTTGCCTTTCGTGTGGCTCCCTGCTGATTGGCCGAGGTTGGCTATACACGGCCACACCATGTGGCTCATTCGCAGGACGCGATCCCACTCACCCCTTGAGGTAGTGGTTAAATAGGGGAGGGGCGCACCCCTTAGGAGTTTTCCCCTTCCGCGCCCCTCTGCCCCTCGCTCTTCTTCTTTGTCTTCCTCGCGACCATGCCGCCGCCAGTGTTCCAAGCAGCAGCGCCGCCACCGCCGCACTTTTCCCCCACACCTCTGCATCTTCGCCACCGCTACGCGCCTCCTCCACCACAGGTCGCTGCCAATCTAGGCCTCTGCCCCCCGCCGCCGCTAGCGCTAGCGAGGGCCGCGAATACCAGATGACAGAGGAGGAGCTCGTCGTCGCTGAGCAAGAAATGGAGGAGGACACCGCGCCGGCGGATCGTGGTGCGTGGGCCGGGTCCTGGGTCTGCCAAGATGACCTGGACTGGCTCTACCGGACCAGACGCATCCCCGCCGGCGTCGCCGCTCGTCTCGCCTCCACCGAATTGGCCCTCTCACCCAATCCGGGTGAGTACGTCGTGTTTTTGTCCCACTTCCAACGGGGCTTCGGTCTGCCAGTGAGCGACTTCTTCCGGGATTGGCTTAGTACCTACGAACTCTAGCCGCACCACCTTCCTGCCAACGCCATTACCTCTCTTTCCGCTTTTGCCTCTACGATCGAAGGCTATGCCAGACTTTGGCCCACGAAGGAGCTATGGATCCGGTTTTTCGGCCTTCGTCGTAATGTCATTTCGAACGTAGAGCTAGATCCGGAGGACAAACAACTCACTCAGTTCGGAGCTGCGTCCATCTCACCTCGGAGGCTTTCCGTTTTCCCCCGGGTCACCGGGCTAGACTCCTGCAAAGGGTGGGCCTGGACTTTCTTTTATCTCCGGAATATGGGCACTGAAGACTTGATCCGGCTGCTTCCCTATACTCCGGGTCCACCTAACCCGGAGTTGTGGGATGTCATCCCCAAGAAGCCCATGGCCTTGGCCAACCAGGTCAACAAGAGGTTCGCGGAGCTGAAGAAGCTCGGGTTGCGCAACGAGGATGCTATGATCACGTTCGTGCGCAACCGAATTTCCCCTCTCCAGAAGTGCACCCACAAGGTGTGCCACATGAGCTTCGGCCGCGACCCCAACCAGACCTCATCCTTTGAGCTAAGCAACACGGAGATATATCGCCGGTTTAAGGCTCTCTTCACCACCCACAAGGACTTCTCCTCTCAGTGGACTTGGGAAATTGAGCATTATTGCCGTGATAGGCTTCCTCCCGCGGTAAGCTTCATGTTGCAAACTTACCCCGGACTAATTACATGTCGGTTATTGTTGCATTTTTGACTCTTTTGTTCATTCTTTTCCTCAGCTATTTCTTCAGCAGACCCTCGAGGACGGCACCGATCCGACCCTTAAGTGGGCGCCGGACCGGGAAACTCCGGATGAAGAAGAGCCGGACCAGGAGATGTTCCTCCCGATGACCGACGCCACAAAGCGACCCACCGGTAAATTCTCTTCTATTAGAGATTGGCCCGATGATGAAGATGACTCGGATGTCGAGGTGATTGAACCTGTTGAGGCTGTCCCCCTTTCTTTTGCTTTTCCGGCATCAACTAATCCCGGTGGGCACATCCACGAGGACCCTCCCCTTGCTACGGGCGAACCTATTCCGGTAGCACCGAAGAAGAAGCGCGGGGCTGCTCCAAGTTCCTCCTCCGGACCTTCCCAGCCCGCTAAAAGGCGAAAGAAGTCCGGGGACAAGACTGCCTCCAAGCCAGCAGGCAAGGCCCCAACATGAAGGGTTCAGAAACCCAAGGAGGCCCAAACCTCGGATGCGTAAGTCTTTTTCCTTCTATAACTTGCTCTTCCTTGCATTGTTGTAATTTCTCTTCTGACATTATTCTTTTTTGCATGGCTCCTGTGGAGGTCCCTCAGAGTGGATCTAGCATCTCTCCACCGCTCCGACCTAGCCCTTCTCCCCCTCGTGACGACGAGTCACGTCCACTGAGCCCTATTCTAGAGGGTTCTGTGGCTGCTCCGGGTTCTGCTCCACCTCGTCAAGAGGAGGGTAACCTTGGAGCGGGGGAGACCGGTCCAGCCGAGGCGACGACATCCACAACTTCAGCTTTGCCGCAACCAGCAACCATTGAAACTACCTTGGCACCAGCACCAGCTCCAGTACCAGCAACCAAACCAGCACCAATACCAACTCTGGCATCAGCACCAACTCCGGCTGCAAAAACATCAGCAGCGGCACCAAGTCCAGCAACAAGAGCACCAGCGTCGAGCTCCTCTGCCTCGTCCGAGTCTTCTCAACCTCGGCGAGGAACTACCCCGGCAGCTCCTAAGGGGAAATCCGCTGTGACGACTTCCTCTTCCCAGCAAGTCAAGGGAAAAAAGGCTCCGGACGCTACCAAGTCAGCATTCGTCGAGGCTGGGTAGCGTACCCTCGCATCAATGCTTCCCAAGAAAGCTCCAGCAGCAAAGGACGCCCCTGCCGAGCCAACTGATGCACAGCAGATGGTTCTGCACACCAGCCCAGCCCTTGCCTTGGTTGAGAGGAAAGAAGCGCACGCGAAGGGCTTGGTGGCGCCCCATATGCCCACCGATGAGCGGTACCCTCTGAGCTTGATTGAATTTGTCATGAATTGGAACAAGGCGGAGTTCGTCCACAACGACGATCTTCCGGAGAAGTTCGGCCCCGCTGAATTTTCCGCCCAAATGAACACAGCCACTAAGGCGATCAACCTCGCGGGGCGGATGATGGAGGTACGTCGCTTCCCCTTTACATGCTGTAGATAATAACCATTAGTCCCCGAGCCTCCAGGGGAGTAACTTGTTACTCAGCCGGATGCTCTTTAGAAAACTAACGTAGCTCCATGAGAACGTTGAATATGCACACACCTAGAGCCGGGTTAAGTTCCACTTGGCCCGGATTTTTGTACACTTCGAATATGCACACATCTAGAGCCGGGTTAAGTTCCACTTGGCCCCGATCTTGTATACTTCGAATATGCACACACCTAGAGCCGGGTTAAGTTCCACTTGGCCCGGATTTAGTACACTTCGAATATGCACACACCTAGAGCCGGGTTAAGTTCCACTTGGCCCGGATTTTTGTACACTTTGAATATGCACACACCTAGAGCCAGGTTAAGTTCCACTTGGCCCGGATTTTGATAACTTCGAATATGCACACACCTAGAGCCGGGTTAAGTTCCACTTGGCCCGGATTTTGATAACTTCGAATATGCACACACCTAGAGCCGGGTTAAGTTCCACTTGGCCCGGATTTTGTACACTTCGAATATGCACCAAGCTAATTTTATGTTTCTGTACTCTTTTAGGTGACCACCAATCGCCGGAGTGCTGAATTCCAACGTCTGCTGGATACCCACAAGATGCTACGCGCCAAGCAGGTTGCACTTCTCGCAGAACACGAAAAAAGGGGTAAATTTTTCCTTGGCGCTTCTCCGTTTTCTTTATCTTCTTAGGCCGAACTAACTCATCACTCGGTTTCCGCAGCTGGGGTGGAGGCTGAGAACAAGATTATGCGGAAGAATCTAGAGCAGATCCAGGGTAAGTCATTTTTGTCCGACCTTACAGTGCTTTCCGCTTCCTTTTTTCCTTGGCTCGGTGAACATTCATACCTCGGCTCTGCCGGGTCAACACACTATTTCAGCGTCGCTTGAAGATAGTGTGCCCGTGCCTGATATGATGCTGCATTTTCTCGAACAAGCAGGGCAACACCAAGCCGAGCTTAAGAAGAAAGACGATGAGCTCTCCCTCCTCCAGACCAAGGCGATGAGATCGCCAGGCTCAAGGCTGAGATGGAGAAAATGAAGGCCCAGCACCAATCTGAACTCCAAAAGGTTGGCCAGAATTACATAGAAGAGCGCGAGCGCCTCAATCTCCAGATCGCTAAGGACCAGGATTTACTCAAGGAGTCTGACATCCAGCTAGGGTCGACGAATGCTAAGCTTGAGCAGCTTCGTAAGAGGCGTGATGACTGCACCAGGGAGCTGACCCGGATCCTCAGCCATATAAAGCTCCTTTCCCTTATCCGACCTACTTCTCCGGGTTACTTCATATGTATTTTATTTACCTTCTTCCTTTGTCTCTTTTCTAGGCAAATTTCTAGAGGGCACTGCTATTGCGAGCGCAGCAGTTGCCGACTTCCGCCGAGAAAGGGGTACTCCTGCCGCTCCTGATGGTGAAGAGATTCCCTATGACATGGAGGACCTGTTGGTCAGCTTGTCATTTCGCGTGGGGCTCATCAAAAATTATGGCAAGGACATCCTCGACGTTGCAATTCGCATCTTCAACATGTTCTGGCCTGGCGAAGATACTCCGAAGACCACCGCAATTCTCGTTGAGAAGCTAATGGAAACCGAGACTCAGCTCGACCTCTGGAGAGAGTCCGCTGGGCGTGCCACAGCTGATACCATTCTCCACCACATACTCACGTGGTATGAGAAAATTGATCTCAACCTCCTGACACGCATGCACACAGGATCTAGATGGACCAATGACCCGGAGTGGGTGGCTCGGCGCCAGGCTTGCGCCCATAGCCTCATCGAATATGCTCCCATTCATGAATGGGTTGAGGGGCCGAGCTTCCTGGAAGCCGCTGGGGACAAAGAGGTTGAGAATGATGAAGATGGCTCGGACGGTGATGGAGAAGATGACGCCTCGGATATTGAAGATGGCGAAGATGATGCCGAACTTCCTCCTCCTGCCGCTCCTTGAGCGAAAAAACTTGAAAATTTATCAGATCCCCGGTATGCCAGGTGGAGTTGTATTCCATATACATGTGATATTTTGCTACTGAGTTCTTATGCCGGATTAATTTGGGCGTAGTCCCTGAGTTTCTTTTTCTTGTTCGTCCAATCTCTTGGCTCGGTTCGTGTCTACCTTGATTCGGTTTTACGACTTACGAATCCGAGCTTCAAAAATAGTCTTAACAATACTGGGAAACTTTTAGACTTAGCTCAAAAATAAAACTGCATAATAACTTGAAAATAAATACAGGGTTAGTCCGAAAAACAAACGTCGGCTCGAACAAATTCTTTTCCTTAGTCGTTTTTCATGTGCTACGCAATTCCAAACTTGTTCTCTTGATTGCCATGAAGCTAATTCTTGTTGGACAACAGTAAGTCGAAGAGTTAGGTTCTTGGTGCTCACACATTACTAATCTGAGTTAAGTAGAATAACTTATTCCAGCTAACGCACAAAAAACGACAAATATTATTAAGGCAGTCCCCGAGTTACTGCTCGAGGTGCCAACATTTCATTGATAAGCTCATTGCCGACATACATACCGACATATGAGACGACTCGGATACATACACTTCTTAGCTAAGTGTAGAAAGGACAAAGTAGAGCTACATTCCATGGACGCTTAGATTCCTCACCAGACATGTCCGCCTTGTTCTTCTCCTTTGGCTTTGCATCTATAAGATAATAAGAATCATTGTGCAATGCCCTGCTTACGATGAATGGCCCTTCCCATGGGGGGGGGTAATTTATGCAAGCCAGTAGTATGTTGTACCAATAGGAGCACCAGATCGCCTTCCCGAAAAACTCGGGGGCTCACTTTCCGGCTATGATAGCGTCGGAGATTTTGCTGATATATGGCGGATCTGGACAGTGCCAGTTCTCTCGCTTCTTCCAGCAGATCAACATCATTTTGCCGGGCTTCTTGCACTTCGGCTTCTGTGTATTGGGTGACCCTAGGCGAATCATGCTCTATGTTGGCTGGTAATATAGCTTCTGCTCCATATACTAGAAAAAACGGCGTATAGCCTGTTGATCGATTCAGACTTGTTCTTAAACTCCACAGTACCGCTGGTAGTTCTTCTATCCAGCACCCCGCTGATCTTTGCAGCGGCTCAATGAGCCGGGGTTTTATCCCGGATAATATTAATCCGTTGGATCTTTCCACTTGTCCGTTCGATGCTGGGTGGGCTACCGAGGCTACGTCCAGCCGGATCTTCTTATCCCGGTAGAAACGCGCAAATGCTCCTTCCGCAATTTTTTTGCCATTATTAGTTATGATACTGTGAGGATAACCGTACCTCAAGATGATATCTTTGAGAAACGTCACGGCCGTAGCTCCATCACATTTTCTTATAGGCTTTACTTCAATCCACTTCGTAAACTTGTCCACCATTACCAGAATGTGAGTCATATTTCCCCTTGCTGGTTTGAACGGGCCAACCATATCCAAGCACCATGCGGCAAATGGCCAAGTAATTGGTATGGTCTTGAGTTCCGACATTGGCATATGTGTCCTGGTAGCATACCTCTGACAACCATTACATTTTCTCACCAGATCTTCTGCTTGCTCTAAGGCACTTGGCTAGTAGAATCCGTGCCGCAAAGGTTTTGCTACCAAGGCTCGGGACGAGGAATGATGCCCGCATTCCCCTTGATGTATATCTCGGAGGATGTCAAGCCCTTCTCCCGGGTCAACACATCGCTGGAGGACATTGGTCACACTCCTTTTGTATAGTTTGGAATTGATGATCGTGTACGCCTTTGCCCTCCTCTGTGTTTGCCTGGACAGCACTTCCTCAGTGGGCAACATTCCATCTTTCAGGAATTGAAATATAGGTAGTGCCCAAGCCGGTATTGCTCGCACAGGGAACACATCCTCATCAATCTCCATCTGATCCACCGGCATAACTTCAACCGAATCACGCTGAGCAGTCCCCGGGTCTTGCGAAGCAGTCCCCGGGTCTTGCGAAGCAGTCCCCAGGTTTACCGAAGTAGTCCTCGGGTTCGCCGAGGCAGTCCCCGGGTTGCGCGCATCACTTCCCATGTCAATGTCCATGGGCACAGCTCTGGCTTCCGTGTCCTTCGGGACATAGATTGAGCCGGTTTCTGGGGAGAGCCTGATGGATGGTTTCCTGAGGTGCTCTAATGCTACACCCGGTGGAATTGCTTGTCGGGTTGACCCGAGCTTCGACAGCATGTCGGCAGCCTCATTTTCCACCCGGGGTACAGGGTGAAATTCGCATCCCTCAAAGTAACCAGATATCTTCTGCACATGAAATCTGTACAGTGCCATGTTCGGATCCAGGGCGTCCCATACTCCCGACACTTGCTGCACCACCAAATCCGAGTCGCCAAAGCATACGATCCGACGTATCCCAATCTCTTTTTCCACCTTGAGCCCGTGCACAAGTGCTTCATACTCAGCGACATTGTTTGATGCCGCGAAATGGATCTGCAGCACGTATTTCAGCTGGTCCTTCTTTGGCGAGGTAAGTACAACTCCGGCCCCTAGCCCGGTTTTGGTTTTTGATCCGTCAAAGTGCATTCGCCAATAGTTCAGATCTGGGAGTGGTGGTTCGTATTGTACCTCGACCCAGTCCACGAAAAAGTCCGCCATAGCCTGAGATTTGATGGCTTCTCTTCTGTCGTATTGCGGCGCATAAGGAGCTAGCTCAATTGCCCATTTTGCAATTTTGCCACTGGTATCCTTGTTACTCATTATCTCGGATATGGGGGCCTCACATATGACCCTGATGGTATGCTCCTCAAAGTAGTGCTTCAGCTTCTTAGCGGCCATGTACACGCCATATGCCACCTTTTGATAGTGTGGATAGTTCTGCTTTGAGGCTGACAACACCTCGCTCAAGTAATACACTGGCCTTTGCACCGGCTTACCTCCCTCGTCTCGCTCCACCACTATCACTGCACTTACAACTCGGTTGGTTGCGGCTATATAGAGCAACATTGGCTCCTTTGATAGTGGTGAGGCCAACACTGGTGCAGTGGCTAACATCTTTTTCAAGTGGGAAAAGGCTTCATTGGCCTGCGGTGTCCAAACGAATTTATCTGACTTTTTCATGAGTTGGTAAAGAGGCAATGCCTTTTCTCCCACCCGACATACAAACCGACTTAACGAGGCCAAGCAACCTGTGAACTTCTGGACATCGTTAAGACACTTCGGTAGTTCCATACGTTCGATGGCCCGGATTTTAGTTGGATTAACCTCGATACCTTGGCTAGAAACAAGAAAACCGAGCAATTTCCCAGCCGGGACACCGAAGGTGCATTTTTTCGGGTTAAGCTTCATCCGGAACCTCCTTAGGTTCGCAAATGTTTGCCTGATATTGTCAAGGAGCGTTTTGCTTTCCTTGGTCTTGATAACCACATCATCCACGTACACTTGTACATTTTGACCTATTTGGTCGTGCAAACATTTTTGCATACATCTTTGGTACGTTGCCCCTACATTATGTAACTCAAACGGCATGGTGCGATAGCAATAAGCCCCATACGGGGTAATAAACGCAGTCTTTATTTGATCATTCGGATTCAGAGGTATCTGGTGGAAACTAGAATATGCATCAATGAATGACAACAATTCACATCCAGCAGTTGAGTCTATGACCTGATCTATTCTTAGCAGCGGAAATGGATCTTTTGGAAACGCCTTGTTCAGGTTCATGTAATCGATACACATTCGCCAAACCACTGCCATGTTCGGGTCATCCTTCTTCTTTTCCACCAACACCGGATTAGACAGCCAATCCGGATAAAGAACCTCCATGATAAATCCTGCAGCTAGCAACCGAGCTATCTCATCCCCGATGACTTTCCTCCAATCTTCGGCGAAGCGGCGGAGAGGTTGCTTCACCAGCTTAGCTCCGGGTCTTACATTCAAAGAGTGCTCGGCCAGCTCCCTCGAAACGCCTTGCAAGTCCTGTGTGGACCAAGCAAAAATGTCCCGATTCTCACGGAGGAAGCTGACGAGCCCGCTTTCCTATTTATCACTTAACCCGACACCAATTGTTACGGTGCGCTCCGGGAACATGTCATCAACTGGAACCTTCCTGGTATCTTTCGTGGCCTGGAAAGAAACACTTCCATGTGGGTTACTCAGCGCTGGCATATACTGCTACGCGGACTGAGCCAATGCCGCCACCTCCTGAATTTTCCTTTTCTCCTGCGCAATCACAAGTGACTCGGCTAAGTTAGACCCGGCCAACGCACACTCCATGGAACGTCGGAAATCCCCTGCAATGGTAATCACTCCGTTTGGTCTAGGCAATTTCATCTTCAAGTAGCTAATATGACAGCTTGCCATGAACTTGTTCAGCGCTGGCCGTCCGAGTAACGCATGGTACGCACTTTGCAAGTTCACCACCTCGAACTCCAAATTTTCGGTTTGGCAGTTATCCCTCGTGCCGAACAATACGTTAACCCGGTCCTTGCCTATGGGATCACAAGAAATGCTGGGCACAATACCATGGAAAGTTGTCCTCGTGGGCTGTAGCATGTTTTCCGAGATACCCAACTTGCGCATTGTGTCCGGATACATGATGTTAATGCTGCTGCCATTGTCAATCAGTACCTTTGAGAACCTTACATTAATGCTAGGCCCAATGAACGTCGGGTCCAGCACCAACGCATACGAACCAGGGCTTGGCATAAGCTTGGGATGATCTTTTATGCTCCAGGTGATTTCCTGATCAGACCAAGGCATGTACCTCGTCACTGCCGGCATCACTGCATTCACCTCCATATGCCTACGCTGCAAGCCTTTTCTATATGTTTCCTCAGTGGTGAACACACAATAGCTCTGATGATGCTCTCTGTACTCATTTCTCCCCTCATTTCCGGGGTACCTCTGATCCGGCTGATGCTGATTTTCCACTTGATGAACTGCATCCCTTCTCTCATTGTTATCATACCTCGGCAGAGGGAGAGGCAACATTAGCTATTGCGTGCTCGCTCCGGAGAGGAATTGCTGCCGGGGTAACTCCTGCCGAGGCTGATCATTCCGGGGTGCCTGAGCATTCCCCGAACCACCTTGTTCAATCTTGCGCATCATTGCCTCGTCGTATGACCCACTGGGTTACTCGGATTTGGCGTGTGAAACTTACATGGCTGGTCCAACATCGACTCATTAGTATACCTCGGACGGTCCTTCTTTTCTTGCCACTGTCTCTTTTGCTCTAGCGTCCAAGTTTTCTTGCCATCGTTTCTTGGAGTCCATTGCCCTCCAGTTTTCTGGCGCTGACTGCCCCCTGCTCCGGGCTGATCTTGATTCACAGCTGCAACTTGTTGCGATCTGTATCGATGATCCGGTCTATCATCTCTTCTTTTTCCTCTGTAGTCATTCCTCCAGGACGATCCGGCTCCATCCCTCTGATAGTACTCATCGTTTTACTCATTTGATACGAGCCTAGGTTGAGTCGGATCACCCAAAGCATACGAATCTGCAATCCGGATCATCTCTGCCAACGAGTTGGCATTTTCGTTTGCAACTTCTGCCACAGCTCGCTTGCATATCTGCACCCTTGCGCAAACCATGCTATGGCTTGTGATTCTATCACGCCCTCACACGAGTTTCTCACAGTACACCACCGGGTTAAAAACTCCCGATCTGTCTCATTTGGTCTTTGCTTGCACATAGCTAGAGTCTGCGGCCTATTTAGCCTCTAATACGTACTCGAGAAATTGCTGATGAACATTTCCTCAAAATCTATCCAGCAGTTGATGCTTCCGGGTGGCAAATTGTTCAGCCATACCCTTGCCGGCCCTTCCAACATCTGGGGTACGTATCGTACAACCCATCTCAAGTTACCAGTGGCAATTTTCACAGCCGTAGCATAGTTTGTCAACCAATCCTCCGGCTTGGTACTGCCGTCATACGTCTTCGTGCCCCTGGGTAACTGGAAGTTGGGTACCGGTGGCTCCTTCATGATCCGGGGTCCAAAACACGCAGGACCCGGTGGACCTTGACGTTCGATCTGTTCCGACCTATGCAGTCGATCCAGTTTCAACCTGGCATCATCTGGCATCAAATCCCTGCTTCCCAATCTTGACCCTATCACATGATAGTCTGGTCTTGGGTATCCCGCGTTTGCCATTTCCGAGTCTCCATCATTATACCTGTCTTCCTCACGTGGAGCACCTTTCTGTTGCATACCTCGGCCGGCACTTTGCTCTTGCCTTGGTATATTCCGTTGTTGTAGTTGTCCTGCTGCTACCGAGTTTCACTGTCCAGCATTGCTGTTGACTGCGTTCCCTTGACCGGCATTGCCTTGGTCACGGTTACCTCGGCCAGCTTCACCTCGGCTCACACACCGTCGATCATCATTTTTCTGTGCTTCTTTTCCTTTCCTGCCCGTGTTGGGTCATACGGGACGATCTGTTTGTTCCGGCTGGCCGAGGTTACCACCTCTTCTCTCCTTGGACCACCATGAGGAGACGATGCGGCTCCAGCAGATTTCTCCGGGTTACCCATCGCCGAATGGATGATCTTGGAGGCTCCAACTCTCTCCGGGTTAGCTCGGAGTAGTTCTTCGTTTTGTCTGTTCGCGATCCGAACCAGTTCGTTAACCCTATCTTGTTGTCTTTGACGGGCTTCACCCGTCAGACCCTCTAATTCGGATGCAGCTGCATCTGCTGCTCTGAGGTTCTTTCCGGGGTACTGTACCTTGGCAGCCCCACATATAAACTCCATGATCATACAAGTTCCACTTTTATTTCACACCGCCGAGATCCGTAAGCAAAAGAATCATGATAACAACTAGGTACAAGGTACCAATGCAGTGTTGAAAGCGTTCCCCGTGATACATGGTTCTG